>CM033713.1:34772649-35972649 GCA_019671005.1 Hibiscus mutabilis | reverse complement strand
CACTTAGAATCGTACTATGATGCTAAACTTGATGAAACACTGTGTAGCTTGATTGATTTAAGGAATTCTAGCGAACTTAGGTTGATAGTTAAAAAAATTGTGGGATTAGAATAAAAATTGGATGAATGTTAGAGGTGCCCGAAATTGGCTCTAGCATGTGCTAAAAAAAATTGATCGCTAGAGGTGCCCGAAATTGGCTCTAGTATGTGCTAAAAAATTGATCGCTAGAGGTGCCCAAAATTGGCTCTAGTATGTGCTAAAAATTGATCGCTAGAGGTGCCCGAAACTAGCTCTAGTCGAATAAATTAATTAACTTAAGAAAACTAAAAACAAAACACTAGAGGTGCCCGAAACTGGCTCTAGTTAAAATATGTTAAAAGAACCCAATGAAGTAATTTGAAAACCTCTTGTTTGTATAGAATCCGAAAAATCAACTTGCACACAACTCCGCACACACTCACAAGCATTATAGTTTGATTCCGAGTAACTACTAAGTTTTCTGAAAAATGAAAAGCCAATCATACTTTGTGCCACGGTTCTGAGAATTGAAATCAAGTTCAAAGCTAAGCTTGTGAAAATTGAAGTCTTGGCGGGTAATTATTAGTTTGCATTGCTTGAGGATAAGCAATAGTTCAAGTTTGGGGGTGTGTTAAGTGTCTAAAAGTACTATTTTAGTCACCCTTTTTATTCTTATTATTGCTAGACTTAGGCTCATATTAGTTGCATTATTAGCCATTCATGCATATTTGCATTGTTTCCTTGGTGGACAAGCTTGATTTCATATTTTTCTTAATTTTGTGCAAAAAGATACTGCTTTGGTGTGTTTTTGTATGTGTGCAGAATCACTTGCCCAAGCAAGGCTGGAACCAGTTGCCAGGGCAATGCATGAAGGAGATGTCGAGCTAGTTGCCAGGGCAATTTTCGATAAGGGATATGATGATATGGTAGTCGAAATTGATGACTAGATAAGCCCAAGATGACGTGGAGCAATGTTAAATCCCAAAGGAGTTTGATTTCCATGAAAAGGTCAAAGAGAAATTAAATCCCAGAAAGATAGGAGAAGGTCTAGAAGGAATTTAAATATAATAAAGAATTATATTCTTTTAAAGTATTTAATTCCAACTTAACTTCCTTCTCAAGAAGGATTTTGACCTAGCCATCTCCTATTTAAAAGAGACCAAGCCATCAAACACAAGAGGGGAGAGCAAGGAGAGATTTCGATAAGGGAGATTTCGACAAGAGAGGGGAGAGCAAGGAGAGATTTCAAAAAGGGAGATTTCGACAAGAGAGGGAGAGGAGAGATTTCGATAAGAGCAAAGGGGGAGATTTCAACAAAGAGGCTTTAACCATTCTTCATCTTTTTCTTCTTTGTTCGATTAGGTTTATGTTAGGAATTATTTGTCGTGTGTTTCTTTGGAACCTAGCCATGAACTAAATCTATTTGGCTAAGGTTATTGTGTTTTGTGGTTGTAAGAAACAATTGGATTTTGTTTAGGTAATAAGAGTTTGCACATTCAATTCAAGGTTTACTAATTCTTGGTTTTTCTTCTTGTTTGCGAGTGAATTGGGAGAGGATCTCGTAACTTCATCTATTTATCTAATATCGGGAGAGTTAGATTCAAGAAATGAATGATTATGGTCTTTATTCAATCTATTTATGGTGAAGATTAATCCGGCTTAGGAATAAGTTAAGGATTTCAACGGCTAAGAAGAGCGCAAGATTGGTTGTTGTTCACCCTTGATTCACGTAGGGATGTATTATCAAGGCATGCACAAATAGCTAGAGTTTTGACTTAGGGATAAGAAGAAACCATTGAAGAACGCTCCGCCGAATCTTGAAGTTGCTGCCTAGCCACCCAAGTAGTTGCCCAGGAAACTGTCGATTAGTTGCCAAGGCAACCCCGCTGCACAAGTTGCCGCGGCAACTGAGTTGCCCTTGCACTCTTTTGCCAAGACGATCCAATCGGCTATCACACCTCAACTCACGATAACCTAGTCTATTGTTTCTCATTTGATTACATCTTCTTTTACTTTATTGCTTTCTAGTTTAGTTGTTAGTTAAACTCCTACAATCTTCTACTTGTGTTCTTTTACTTTTTACAGTGCAAGAGATTAGATTCTTGAAGTGGCACCAATCCCTTTGGAGACGATATCTTTTATACTATAACTTGCGACGTGTACACTTAAACAATTGCGGATCACTTATTACGCGCAACACATACCGCTACAGGTGGTGTCGTACTGGTACTGATATACATTTTTGGGAAATATTAACCCAGGCGTACTGGTACAGGTAGTGTCGTACCGGTACTGGCATCAAATTTTGACATTATGAATCAAGGAGTACCGATACTGCTATAGTGGTATCGGTACGCTAAATCAACATTGGAATTTTATTGTAGCACGGGTACCAGTACTGGTGATGTCGTACAGATACCCATTAACGACTCAATTTGAGAATTTAAGTATTGTGTACCGATACGAAGGCACTAAATCCTCATATCGGTACAACGTACTGCATATCCATACCGGATTCAGGTTTGAAAGAATTTATTTTAAGGGCGTACCGGTACGGCCTCATGAGTATCGACACCGATAAAGGTGAGTTAGTTATAAGGTTTAAAATCTTGCAAGTTAGTCACTAAATCTTATAAGGCTTAATTGAAGGGGCAAATGAACTCTAAATTCATTAGAAATTTATAAGTAGGATGCTTATGCATTGAATCTAACATTGGTAACCCTAATTATTGATAAGCCCTTATAATTTTTAATAATTACAATTTAGCCCCTAAATTTGTATAAGTTATCAAATGATCCCTTAATTATAATTTGACTAAGATTACCTTGATCATGGTCATTCATTGCATCGAACCAACATCGTTAATTCATTGTTATAGTACAAGTCATCGTAATTAATAAACTGATCACCGTATTATTCACCGATAATGCTTTCCTACCCGAATTCCTACCAGACCAGGAAAGGGATATTACATTTGTGGTATCAAAGCTAGAGTTTGTTTGAACTTCTTGCATCTCAACTTTTTAATAAAAACAAACTATGGGGCAAAATGGCTAAGCTACAAAAATTTTTGTTCATATTCAAACACATACTGATTCCCTTGGACCAGATTGTTGAATCGATCTCCCAGGTTCTCGTTGTGAGCTTCCCCAATATACTTTCCTTGGAACTCCTCTAGGAAATCTTCCCATGTGGGTTGGTTGGGATTCCATCTGAACTTCACTGTCTCCCACCATGCTCGGGCATTCTCCTTCAAAAGGGAGGTAATGTATGCCAATTTGTCTTCAAACTCAAGTTGCATCTGTCAAAATATCTATTTAGTGTCTCGTAACCACTAATTGGCTTAAACTCGGCCAACATGTCCTGGCCCAAAGAAGTCTTAGCACCATATCGGTGAAGCTTTTCCATCGATTCCTCTCTAGGGGTAGCCGAAGGCCTAAGAATGGCCCTCACTATGAAATGAAGGTATGATACAGATGGGTAAAATAGTTCATCACTTGGCCCCTCTCGCCTTTTGATTCATCCTCTGTATCTGGGGCATACTCCTCATCAAGGTTCTCTCTATAAGAACCCAAGCTCTCATCATGATCTTGTGATCCTCTAGGAATTCTGATTACTGCACAAGAAAAGAAAAGGGTTACACCATCAAATTTTAGCTTAGACGAGTACAACTTTGACTTATGGGCAACATATTCACTAGACACCTATTTACCACTATATACAATCCCTGAGGCTTTCCTAGAACTGGCTAAACCTCAGCTTTGATACCACTAAATGTAACACCTTCGACCCGAATGTCACATTTGAGCTCAAGCTCAACCTGCTATCATAAAATTTACACCTAGTTTAGCCCAAATCATATCCATTTTCATATAATCCATTGGGTTCAAATATTTCATCGTAAATAAGTATTTAAAGTGTTACATGGGAGCTCCATTTGAAATTACAATTATAAAACATTCGTCTCACAGTTTAAATCCAAAATATGAGTTACAACACAAAACATAAGATCCTACGAATACATAGCCCAAATAAATCTAAGTACTGTACTCTGAACAAGTCGATGCTAAAATCTTACTCGGAGGGTGCTCCACCAATGGACGTGCCAACCTACTAACCTACGAACGAAAACAACAATTTCGAACGTTAAGCTAACAAAACTCAATAGATATACTTCCACTCTATTATGCTTCATGCAAATCATAAATATAAGCATGTAGCTAAGTGATATCGTGGCAATACAATAAAGGATTGCGCTACCTTTAGCTTCCCAAACGCATATCAACCAATAAAAGATACAATAACCTTACAAATCACATAAGCATCATACCAACAAACCTGGAGTGAGGCTCAGCGTCACACAGCCTCGGGAACATACACTATGAGTGAGTACAATGTCATACAATCTTAAGAACATACTCGAAATCTCTTATCGAGTATCATCAAATGAGGCCCGGTGTCACACAACTTTGGGGATGTACATCCAGTATCTCATCTCATGGTATTGCAACACGCTTTCTAGGTATTCGGATCCCAACAATCAAGGATGACTCTACCACACAAGTGCATTTACTTGGCACACAACATCACACGATCCACCAAGGATCCCTTTTGTTACTATTACAAACAAGTCACCCAAAACTTACCAACTTATTACACATTATGCTTATACATGAGGGTTAAATTTTGGTTTCTCAATTTTACAATTCATTTTACCATATTAAAAGCTCATCGGGCCATAGCCGCGAACATAAAATGTATTTTAGGCTGATTTCCCATTGGGTACAGGTACTGGACCTCGCGTACCGGTACGGTACCCCTAGGTATTTGTAATCTAGCGTACCGATACAAAATTAGCTTACTGGAATTTTAATAAAATAAGACATACTGGTACAGCTTGCATTGCGTACTGGTATACTTTGAAGATCGTATCGATATGCCTCTCATAGTTCATATGTGTTTTTCAACCTATAACACAGGGTACAAGTACGGGCTCCCCGTGTACCGGTATTGAAGCCTAGAAATGGCTTCCTTCTATCAAAAAATCACTCCCAAATCCCTCAAATCGCAACCTTTAAACCATTAACTCAATCCTACATCTTATATGATTGTTTAGGGTGGTTTACTACCATTTTTACAAGATTTGAACATGAATCTCGATTATGCCATTGTAGGGTCTCTAAACACCCAAGCAACCAAAACATCAAAACTAGCAAACAAAGCATCATACTTAGGATGTGCATGATACAAAATAGTTAGTAATGTTCTAACCATGATTCTAAAGCTGGAAAAGAAGCCTCTAGCCAAGCTGCTCAACCATTCCTCTTTCCAAACTCCTTGGAAGATTCTCTCACCTCTTTCACTACATAAGATCGGAGACTCTCTAAGTGAATGCTTGCAAAAGGGGCAGAAGATATGTATTGGAAAAGTATAAAATAGTGCGAAGATGAGTCTTTTGCGTGCAAGTATACACGGTCCGCAAGTAATACAGCAGTTAAGCTGAGTATCGATCCCACAAAGATTGACTTGGAATTCAATTGTCTTTGATTGTTACTTGCCTTGAGAAAAAGTTGTTTTGTTTTGAAGTTGGTTTTGGAAATAATTGAATAGAAAAGAAATAAAAGTAGAGTAAAGACGCTGGAAAGGAAGGTGCTTTAATGAATGATGAGCGTTGGCAGGGAATGCCTGGTTTTCATGCTATTCATGCCTTGCTAGCCTTTAATAACAACTTGCCATGGCATTGTTTGCCAAGCAGATTCAAAATTAGCAAAGCCTCTCTCGATGGTCATTGCCCTAAATTGATCATGTAAAAACCCCTATATCTCTATAGTGCATGCTTTTAAATAAACCAATTTGATTAAGATCCAATCTATACTCCTAAGGGGTAGATTTCACTCCCGAAGTAAGTTCATCTACTTGAACGACTTCTCTCGAAGCTTCTCTCCTCATTATTCAACAACTTAATCGTTGCCACCCCAAGTCTGTTAAGATATTGAGGAGCAATAGGCCAACAGTGCAGCTCTCACTTGCCAAAGTATTTAGAAAGCATTAATGAATGCCGAATAGATAAACATTGCCAAGGCAGATTTATTATTAAAAACTAAAACATAAAATAGCGTTCAACGCAAACATCCCCCACCAACTATGAAATTAGTTCATGGTGAGGGACTTAACCAAAAAACCACAAATGTACCTAAAAACAAGCAAAAGCATTGTAAGATTGGCATTAAAAAGAGTACTTTTAGAGAGGTAACACACCCCCAAACCTAACTCATTGATTGTTGATAAGTGTTCAAAAGTACTATTTTTATTACCCATTTTACTCATATTATTGTTAGACTTAGGCTCATATTAGTTGCATAATTAGTCATTCATGCATTAATTCATGTTTCTTTCCATTGTTGAGCTTGATTACATAACTTGGTGATTTTTGTGGAAAAAGATGTTGCTTTGGTATGTTTTTGTTTGTGTGCAGAATCACTTGCCTAAACAAGGCTGGAACCAGTTGCCAGGGTAGTGCATGAAGGAGATGCCGAGCTAGTTGCTAGGGCAATGCATGAAGGAGATGCCGAGCTAGTTGCCAGGGCAATTTTTGATAAGGGATAAGATGATATGGCAGTCGAAATTGATGACTAGATAAGCCCAAGACGACGTGGAGCAAAGTTAAATCCCAAAGGAGTTTGATTTCCATGAAGAGGTCAAAGAGAAATTAAATCCCAAAAAATAGTAGAAGATCTAGAAGGAATTTAAATATAATAGAGAATTATATTCTTTAAAAGTATTTAAATCCAACTCAACTTCCTCCTCAAGAAAGACTTCGACCTGGCCCTATAAATTGAGGACCAAGCCGTCAACTCCAAAGGGGGAAGAGAGGAGCAAGAAGGGAGAGTTTCGACAAGAGAGAGGGGCAAAGGAGGAGAGTTCGATTGAGAGAGGAGAGCAAGGGGCTGATCGATTTCTTCTTCTTCTTTGCTTCCATTAGATTCATGGTTTGGGGATTATTCTTTGTATATCTTTTAAACCCAACCATGAACTAACTTGATTGGTTGGGGTTATTGTGTTTTGTGGTTGTGAGAAACAATTGGATTTTGTTTAGGTAATAAGAGTTTGCACTTTCAATTCAAGGTTTACTCATTCTTGGTTTTTATTCTTGTTTGCGAGTGAATTGGGAGAAGATCTCGTAACTTCATCTATTTATCTAATACCGGGAGAGTTAGATTCAAGAAACGAATGAGTATGGTCTTTATCCAATCTATTGATGGTGAAGATTAATCCGGCTTATGAATAAGTTAAGGATTTCAACGGCTAAGAGGAGCACAAGATTGGTTGTTGTTCACCCTTGATTCACGCAGGGATGTATTATCAAGGCATGCACAAATAGCTAGAGTTTCGACCTAGGGATAAGAAGAAACCATTGAAGAACGCTCCGCCGAACCTTGAAGTTGCTGCCCAGTCGCCCAAGCAGTTTCCCAGCTGCGCAAGTTGCCACGGTAACCGAGTTGCCATTGCACTCTTTTACCAAGACGATCCAATCGGCTATCACACCTCAACTCACGATAACCTTGCCTATTCCCTCTTATTTGATTACATCTTTATTTTATTTACTTGCTCTTTTATTTTATTCGTTAGTTAGAACTCCTACAATTATCAATTGTGTTTTTACTTTTACAGTGCGATAACTAAGGCAAAGTGGCCCAAACCAATCCTTGTGGAGACGATACTCGATACTTATCATATCACTTTATTACTTGCGACGTGTATACTTGCACAATTGCGTAGCACTTATTACGCGCAACAAGTTTTTGGCGTCGTTGCCTAGGATTGGCAATTGGTGTTAGTTGTTTTTGTTATTGTATTTTTTCTTAGTTTTACTAACTTTTCTTTTTGTTTGTTTTATCAAAAAAAATAATCAGGTGCGCTACAAGTTAAGGGACATCAACATGTCGGGAAATAAAAGCTGATCTATTCGAGAGTTGATGATGGAAGATAGGAATCGATTCACTCAAGAATTTGTTGCACCCTTCGATGATTACCTATACCAACCAAGAAAAGCCCAAAGAGCCTATCCCGTGGAAAACTCTTGTGCTATGTGTGGAGAACATCATGTGTTTGAAAATTGCCCTCACATTTTCAGTACATATTGCTACATGGAGGACCATAGATGGAACCAACAGCAAAATCCTTCATGGTATGATCAAAAAGCTCAAAATTTTTTTTGCCATAACAATTTTGCTGCAGCAACAGACATGCCTCGGCAATGTAGTCCTTATCAACCGCCTAGTGTCACGGCAACAGATATGCCATGGCAATGTAGTCCTTTTCAAGAACATTCCAATTCCTTGGAGGAAACGTTGCTAGCTTCCTTGGCTAGACTTAACGGATCAATTGAAGAGATTCGAGAGCTATCAAAGAAAATGGATGCGAGGATAGCTCAATGGGATGCAACCTTGGGGGATTCAGAAGATAAATTGAGAAGATCCACATATGTCTTGGATAACATGCACCAACAATCCATTCCTGGGGATACTGACGTCCCAAGGCAAGAGGATAAGGAGCAATGCAAAGAGAGGTCCTTGATGTGTGGGGAACAACTAGAACCTCCAAGTCAAGAGGATGCCAATGGGAGAGACTGCCCAACACATGATGAGCCTGAGCAAAAAATTGCCTCGGCAATGATTGATGAGCCTGAACAGAGCAATGTCGCGACAACACTCAATGAAGCTGAGAACAACAATACTACAACAAATTCTGAGGAACCTGATGCCCAGAAGGTTACAACGTTGAAGTTGAAGCAAGAATTTGTAGATTGCTCTCATCTACAGTTGCCACGACAATTGCACGACCACATGCAAGATCAATGAGATGATAAGGCCAATGGAATATGAGCAGGTAATGGTTGAACCTTTCAAATTCTTTAAAAACTCACCTCATCCATTGCAGGTATGTCTTGAGGAACCGATGTTGGTAGATTTGAAGCCATCGAAATCTCTACTGATGGAGATGTTTGAGAGACCAAAAGAAAAAGGTGTTTGGATTTGTAAAGCTTTTCAGAAAATTGGTTATTTCCTTGACTTACAGCAAATTTTGGCAACTGATTGCCATGGCAATTGGCTAGAGCAGCAATTGCCACGACAACGAAGGCTACATCCAACCATGATGGAGCCCGACGAGAATGAGGTAATTAAATGGTTGGATGTTGATATAATTTTTCGTAATAATATATTCATGCCTTCAAGAATAGTAGCAAGGTGGAAGATGTGCATGGACTACAAGGGAACACGAAAGAAATACACCTCCACCATGGTAACGCAAAAGGGAGTAGTGGCAAGCATATTGGCCAAACTCTTTTTGGGCAATATTGTCTCCCGATGGAAGGTGCGAATTGACTATAAGAAGTATCGGAAACGACCCTCCTTAAGTTTTCTCAGATATGCAGTAACATTAAAAGATGCGTGAAAAATGCTCTTTCTAAGAATCTTTAATTTTTGTTTTTAATTTTTTGGAACTTTATTTTTTTTTGGTTATTTTTTCTTTATTTATTTTTGGAATTTTTAGGAGATTTTATTTTATTTGTCTTCATTATCTTTAGTTTTTAGGTTTTCTTTTCTTTTCCACAACAAGACTCACAACCACCATGCTAAGGAAATTCACTGCCGACTACTTGCCACGGCAACCGCAACAGAGGATGCCCCGACAGCTACCTCAGCAGTTGCCACGGCAACAGAAACTGGCGATGCCCAGGCAACAACAATGGCTTCGGCAACTACTGATGCCTAGGAAAGTGAACCTGCCTCGGCAAACATGGATCAAATCAAAACAATGCTATTCACGCGGTACCGGCCACAAGCATTCAACCACCAACCAAAAAATGAATCAAGCAAATGGCACGAAGGAAACTTATCACTCAAGGTGACGACCTCTCTGACTAACTCATTTCATTTAGTTTCTTTTAAATTTTGTTTCACTTTTACATGCATTGGGGATAATGCTTCTCTCGAGTTTGGGGGGGTGTTGGTTTCTAGTTAGTTTCATGTTTAGTTGCATTCATCTTTAGCAATCACATATATGTTGCATATGTTACTTGCCATGCCTTTGATTGGATTTAATTGCTTAAGACTTGTTGAATATCCAATGATGAATTTTTGCCACTGCACTTAATTGAAAGAACCTTTAATTTTAAGATTGCACGAAAAGAACTTAGAATTTTACTATGACGCTGATTTTTTTACACGGTTGTGGCTTGTTGATTGAAAGGAACTTAGTGAACTTAGGTTACTTAAAATTTGGGTAAATTTAAAATTGACAATTAAAAGTTAATTTCTTGCTAGAGGTGCCCAAAACTGGCTCTAGTAGTAAATGCACTTTCTTGCTAGAGGTGCCCGAAATTGGCTCTAGTAGTTAATGCACATTAAAGAATCGCTAGAGGTGCCTGAAATTGGCTCTAGTGAAAATAAAAAAAAATGCCCCGGTAATTAAATTGATAAAAGCCTATTGTTCACATAGAATCTTGAAAATCAACTTGTACACAACTACGCACACACTTGTCACAAGCATTATAGTTTGATTCCGGGTAATTTTTGTGCTATCCGAAAAATTAAAAGGTGATCATACTTTGTGCCATGGTTCCGAGGTTTGAATTCAAGTTTGAAGCATGTCTTTGATGATTAAAGTCTTGGTAGGTAATTGTTAGTTTGCATTGCTTGAGAGCAAGCAATAATTCGAGTTTGGGGGTGTGATAAGTGTTCAAAAGTACTATTTTTATTACCCGTTTTACTCATATTATTGTTAGACTTAGGCTCATATTAGTTGCATAATTAGTCATTCATGCATTAATTCATGTTTCTTTCCACTGTTGAGCTTGATTACATAACTTGGTGATTTTTGTGGAAAAAAGATGTTGCTTTGGTATGTTTTTGTGTGTGTGCAGAATCACTTGCCTAAACAAGGCTGGAACCAGTTGCCAGGGCAGTGCATGAAGGAGATGCCGAGCTAGTTGCTAGGGCAATGCATGAAGGAGATGTCGAGCTAGTTGCCAGGGCAATTTTTGATAAGGGATAAAATGATATGGCAGTCGAAATTGATGACTAGATAAGCCCAAGATGACGTGGAGCAAAGTTAAATCCCAAAGGAGTTTGATTTCCATGAAGAGGTCAAAGAGAAATTAAATCCCAAAAAGATAGGAGAAGATCTAGAAGGAATTTAAATATAATAAAGAATTATATTCTTTAAAAGTATTTAATTCCAACTCAAATTCCTCCTCAAGAAAGACTTTGACCTAGCCCTATAAATTGAGGACCAAGCCGTCAACTCCAAAGGGGGAAGAGAGGAGCAAGAAAGGAGAGTTTCGACAAGAGAGGGGGGCAAAGGGGGAGAGTTCGATTGAGAGAGAAGAGCAAAGGGCTGATCGATTTCTTCTTCTTCTTCTTTGCTTCCATTAGATTCATGGTTTGGGGATTATTCTTTGTATCTCTTTTGAACCCAACCATGAACTAACTTGATTGGTTGGGGTTATTGTGTTTTATGGTTGTGAGAAACAATTGGATTTTGTTTAGGTAATAAGAGTTTGCACTTTCAATTCAAGGTTTATTCATTCTTGATTTTTATTCTTGTTTGCGAGTGAATTGGGAGAGGATCTCTTAACTTCATCTATTTATCTAATATCGGGAGAATTGGATTCAATAAACGAATGAGTATGGTCTTTATTCAATCTATTGATGGTGAAGATTAATCCGTCTTAGGAATAAGTTAAGGATTTCAACGGCTAAGAGGGGTGCAAGATTGGTTGTTGTTCACCCTTGATTCACGCAGGGATGTATTATCAAGGCATGCACAAATAGCTAGAGTTTTGACTTAGGGATAAGAAGAAACCATTGAAGAACACTCTATCGAACCTTGAAGTTGCTGCCTAGTCGCCCAAGCAGTTGCCCAGCTAGTTGCCCAGGCAACCGTTTGATTAGTTGCCAAGGCAACCTAGCTACGCAAGTTGCCACGGCAACCGAGTTGCCATTGCACTCTTTTACCAAGAGGATCCAATCGGCTATCACACCTCAACTCACGATAACCTAGCCTATTTCCTCTTATTTGATTACATCTTTATTTTATTTACTTGCTCTTTTATTTTATTCGTTAATTAGAACTCCTACAATTATCAATTGTGTTTTTACTTTTACAGTGCGATAACTAAGGCAAAGTGGCCCAAACCAATCCCTGTGGAGATGATACTCGATACTTATCATATCACTTTATTACTTGGGACGTTATACTTGCACAATTGTGTAGCACTTATTATGCACGACAATTGTCCTCAAGTAATGCAATTAAAATAAAAACAAAAACTGTGAAAATGTTGCCTCGACAAAATTTTGGTTGAATGCCAACATGTGCTGGCAAGCAGAACTTGGCTCTATTTTTGTCCTCAGTATCTCAGTGCAATAATGCCAAGCAGGTAGTAATTCAAGTGCAGAAATATAACTCTAGTCTAAGTCATGAAGAGTGCATGATGTGTAGGCAATATGCATCGAGTATCTTTTCACTCCCTTAGTCAATTTTACTACCTAAACTCATATTCTTATTTTTATCATTTTTTTCTTGCCAAGGGTTTCTATTGGAATTAATTTAAGCTTGCTTCATGACACTATTTAGCGTGAGAGATAAGAGGGAGCATACCATGAATCCCACCTTAATCTAGACATCACTAGGCTTTCTCTTCAACTCATACTCTAAGGTTTTGGACTTGAGAACTAAGAGGGAGCAAACCACGAAGCCCCAAATAACTTATTGTCCCTAGGTAAAGCAGAGTTCATTTTTTAATTGCCCTGGCAAAACATTGATGCCTTATTAGTTTCTTTTACCCTGACATCCTTTGATCTTTTTTTAAATTTGAGCATAGTTTCAAAAAGTCTAAGTTTGGTAAGGAACTAGATACATACTACGTGTAAAGTGAAGTTTCAATTCCCTAAACTAGAGATCAATTGCCAAGCTAACCTGGCATACTACTCTGCTGGCATGGCATGACAACTAAAGATTAAAATTTCCTCATTGGACAAACACCTAGATCAAATTAAACTTGCCTAACAAATGTTAACAATTTTTAATATTAAACCGAGGCAAAATTTTCTTTTTTTAGTGGTTCGGTATGCATCTATCCTAAATAACCTAAATGGCATGGCAAATGACATGGCAACAGAAATTAAATATGAAATGCATAGCATGGCACAAATGTGAGAAAATGCACACCCCCAACCCAAGATGTGCATTATCCTTAATGCATGAAACAACACATATATACAAGAAAAACAGAAAAAAAAAATGTGTGATCATGTAAATGCAATGAAATGAAATGTAAAGGAGTTTAATAGAAGAGGACTCCCCTTCGGATACTACTTTTTATGCAGCACGAGTCTTTCTTCTCACAAATGGCCCACGATCAAGGGCTATGTGCTTATTTCTTTTCAGGCTCAGTTTTGAAGCGGCAGTTGAGACTCCAACTTCCTCCTTTTTCTTGGCAGGCTCCGTCGTGGTAGGTGCATCGGTAGCATCAGATGGCGTATGTATAGCAGGTGTCACTGGCGACTTGGCTTTGGTTTCCTTTGATTCAGATGAAGAATCAGAACTGGCAGAATCGACTTGAACTGGAGACAATGGGACTGTGGCATCAGATGGGGTATGAATTGGACTAGCTGGCATGGCATTGTCGCTGGCAGAGGACTCGGCAGGGAAGTCTGGAAATTCTGGCACAAAATCAGTTGCTAATTTTGTAAGAGCTTCCCTGATTACAACATCCCTGGCCTGGATCTAATGTCGCATCTTGACATTGAGTTTCTCAGCTTTTTCTAGCTTTTGGAGAATGATCTCCTGCCGATGGTGAATTTTGGACAACATTGCCATTGAACTGTCTGGTACAGTTTCTGGCTCGGCCTTTGACACTTTAGGCCTTGGCGTGGGTACTTTGGCCTTCCCTTTGCCCTTATCCTTTGGCTCGGCAACAATGAGGTTTCTCCATATAGCAGCTGTAATTGTTGTTCCCTTGATCATTTGTCCCTTATCTGTATCAAGCTTGGGCACACCATGGAGCATGCAAATGTCAGAAATCAAAAAAGAAAAGAACAAGCTGCCATTACTTTTTGCTGCACAGTTATAAGTTTCTTCAATAATATGCTTGCCCACATTAATCTTGCGCCCCATAACAATGGAGTGCAATAGGATCAACCTTTCTTCTGACACAGTCTCGTTATGGGACGTAGGCATCAATTTTTCCTTGAGAAAGTGATTTCATCCTCTCCATTGGTGTTTCAATGCCAACCTCTTCACTATACGGTGCCTCTTTGATGACACTATCCACGCTGTGCCAGGCTCATACAGATCTGCTAGCAACCTCTTTCTTTTGGCAGCATTCATCAAATCAGCATATTCAAAATATTCATCCCCTGCACCGTCCAACTCAAACATAGTGTTAATATACCCTTCATCGAAATGAACACATTTACCTCTAATCATCAAGAAGGGCGAATCCTTGGTCACAAGATGCGCATAGAATTCTTGAATGATGGTGGCATAGATCTCCCCTTTTTGCTGGCAAAACAGACCCATTTGTGCTGGCTAATCGTTGACATGACTTCTGGAGGGAAGCCATTGTTCGTCTCTGTTTCGAGGTTGAAGTGCTTCTCATAGCAAAAACTTCTCGAGGCAAAACTGGTTTCAAACTTTTTATGATTCTCCTCGTTGAAGAATTGTTTAAAAAATAAGTAGAAGAGGAAGCCATAGAAATCGTTGAAGAATTTGAAACAGTGCTAAACAAGATGAAGAAAAAGAGACGGTTTGGAGTTTTGATTCTTGCTTGTCGAAAAGAAAAGTAAGGAGAGGGAGAGATGTTTGGTTATTTAACCGGCTAAGGTGAGAAAATGAAAAGTTTGGTTCAGTTGAGTGTTTTAATAGGAGAAGTAAATAGAGATAATGATGAAAAAAAAAGAATTTGATTTGAGAGAGGTAAAGTGATAAGGGTGAAGCGATAAGGTGATAGGATAGGGTAGGGATTTAAAGTGATAAGGTGATTAGGTTAAATTTAAATTTTAACCTAATTAGTTTTTTTTCTTTTTTTAGCGGCTAAGGGTTTTAAATTTGAGGAAAAATACTCTCTCTTTATTAAATGGGCCGATCAAGCTAGGGTTTCTCTCATCCTTCCGTCTTTTACACCGCTGCATGCCAAGCTATTATGGCACTATGTTTGGTAGATTTCGCTATTGGGACATCAGCTCCTGCCAATAACCCTGGCATCGTTTCTGGCATTGCTCCTGACATCGTTCCTGGCATGGTTCATGGCATACTGATTCTGACAGTAAAGGAATAAAAACTTGAAATTTAAAAGAAAGACAACCTACTAAAAACCTTGAAACATAAAAACAAAGAAAACATCTATCCTAATATTTACAAAAGTTCAAACTTGATGGTTTTTTCATGTCACCTCTGCCAAGAGGATCACCTCATTGGCATTGTTCAGATCACCTTCCATGTAGTGCTTTAAACGTTGACCATTTACCTTAAAGATTTCTCTTGTCTTCAAATTCTTAATGTCCATAACTCCATGGGCATAGGGCTTCACAACTTCAAAAGGGCATGTCCATCTTGATCATAGTTTTCCTGGAAACAACTTAAGTCGTGAGTTGAATAACAGAACGCGTTGGCCTACCTCAAACTATATTGGCATTATCCTACTATCATGCCAGTGTTTTGTCTTCTCCTTGTATAACCTGTCATTCTCGTAGGCTTGCATCCTGAATTCCTCCAATTTATTTAGGTCTAGTAACCTCTTTTCTCCAACATCTCTCCATGCCATGCCAAGTGTTCTGATGGCCCAATAGGCTTTATGTTCAAGCTCCACTAGCAGATGGCATGGTTTCCCGAAAACAAGTCTAAACGGTGAAGTACCCAAAGGAGTTTTAAATGTCGTTCTATAAGGCCACAAGGACTCATCTAGTCTCAAGGACCAGTCTTTCCTTGATGGATTAACAGTCTTCTCTAGAATGTTTTTAATCTCCTTGTTTGAAATCTGGGCTTGCCCGTTCGTTTATGGATGATATGCCGTGGTAATTCTCTGCTTTATACCATACCTGCACAAAGCTTTAGAGATTAGATTACATTTAAAATGGGTGCCCTCATCATGAATAATCACTCTAGGGGTGCCAAATCTAGTACAAATATGTTTGTGCAAAAACTTGGCAACAGCCTTGGCATCGTTTTTTGGTAGGGCAATAGCTTCTACCCATTTAGACACATAGTCAACAGCCACAAGAATATATACATTACCAAATGAAGGCGAAAAATGACCCATAAAGTCTATCCCCATACATCAAATATGTCTACAGGCATAATGTTTTGGAGAGGTAATTGGTGTCTGCTAGAGATGTTCCCTGTCCGTTGGCATCGATCACATGCCTTGGCAAACTCGTGGGCATCTTTATATAGTGTGGGCCAAAAGAATCCTGACTGCAACACCTTGGCAGCAATCTTCATCCCAACAAAGTAACCTCCATATGGTGCGGCATGGCACAAATGCAATATATTATGTTGCTCATCCTCGGGCACACACCGGCGGATCACTTGGTCGGCACATTGTTTGAACAATATTGGCTCGTCCCAATAGTAATGCCTAACTTCTCGCAAGAACCTCTTCTTGGCATTGTATGCCAAGTGTGGTGGTAAAATGTTGCTTACCAAGTAGTTGACAATGTTAGATACCATGGCACGGCATTAACTGCAAGCAAATACTCGTTAGGAAATTCATCTCTTATAAAATCAGTCTTACCATCTTCAAGATGATGCTCCAGATGTGAAAGATGGTCAGCTACTAGGTTTTTACTGCCCTTTTTGTCTCGAATCTCAAGATTGAATTCTTGAAGTAGGAGCGTCCATCGGATTAGTCTGGGCATGGCATCCTTCTTTGCCAAAAGATACTTCAATATCGAATGATTTGTATAAACCACAACTTTGTTACCAATTAAATAAGATCAAAATTTGTCGAAAGAAAATACAACCGCAAGAAATTCTTTCTCGGTCATAGAGTAATTCAGTTGTGCTTCGTTCAAGGTTTGGCTGGCATAGTAGATGGAATGGAAAATCTTTTCATGCCTTTGTCCCAAGACTGCTCCGACGGCATAGTCACTGGCATCGCACATGAGCTCAAAAGGCTCATTCCAGTCCGATGCGACAACTATGGGGCATTGATCAACTTCTCTTTAAGCTCCTGAAATGCTCTCAAACAAGATCGTCAAAAGCAAAAGTGGCATTATGTTCTAATAACAAGCATAAAGGTTTAGCAATTTTTAAAAAATCTTTAATAAAACGCCAGTAAAAACCGGCATGTCCTAAAAAACTCTTTATACCTTTGACACTCACTGGGACGGCAATTGCTTAATTACCTCAACTTTTGCTTGATCAACTTCTAATCCTCTCTCATTTACCTTGTGCCCGAGAACAATGCCCTCCTTCACCATGAAGTGGCATTTTCCCAGGTCAACACTAGGTTTGTCTCTATGCATCTCTTCAAGACTTGCTCCAAACTTTGAAGACATTCCTAAAATGTTTTGCCAAACACTGAGAATTCATCCATGAATACTTCCATATTGTGCTCTATCATATCAGAAAAAATGGACATCATGCAATGTTGAAATGTTACCAGTACGTTTCATAGGCCGAATGGCATCCTTCTAAACGTAAAAGTCCCATAAGGGCACGTGAACGTGGTCTTCTCTTGATCCTCAGCGGTGACAACAATATGATTATAGCCTGAATAACCATCCAAAAAACAATAGAAAGCTTTACCTGCCAACATGTCTAGCATCTGATCAATGAATGGCAATGGGAAGTGGTCCTTCCTCGTGGCATTGTTCAGCCTCCTATAGTCCATGCACACTCTCCATCCTATGATAGTTCTAGAGGGAATCAATTCAGCTTTAGTTTTTGTACCATGGTCATGCCACCCTTCTTTGGCACACGTTGCACCGGGCTAACCCAAGAGCTATCAGAGATGGGATATATAATCCCAGCATTGAGCCATTTTATGAAATCTTTTTTCACTACCTCTTTCATGCTTGGGTTTAGCCTCCTTTGGCCTTCAATGGTCCTGCCATGGTACTCCTCCAAGATAATCTTGTGCATACAAATGGTTAGGTTAATCCCTCGGATGTTTACCAAGGTCCATCCTAATGCTTGCTTATAATAGCGTAATATTGCCAACAATCTTTTTTCCTGATCATTAGTGAGATCAGTGGCAATGATCACTGACAGAGTCGAGTGGTTACCTAAATAAGCATACTTCAAGTGATTTGGTAGTGGTTTAGTTTCGACAATGGTGGCTCCTCAGTTCATGGTCTAGGTACCTTGATCTCTCTGCCGGCCAACTGTAGTGGCTCAAAATAACTCGCCTCCTCAGCCTCCAAGACTGATTCTTCTGGTTCCTCAAACAGTTCAGCTATGCCGTCTGCTGGCATCAAATTCTGTATTTTGGCATAACTGTGTCGCATCCAAAGTGTAAATGGATTCCATCATCTCCTCTGCTTGGCATTCATCAGGTTCATCTGCACAATTCAAAGCTTGAAACACATTAAATGTAACTTGCTGGTCATTCATGCGCATTGTTAGTTCCCCTTTATGAACATCAATCAAAGCCCTACCCGTGGCATGGAAAGGTCTACCCAAAATAATCGGGACATTGATATCAGCCTCATAATCCAAAATGATGAAATCAGCTGGAAAAATAAATTGTCTACCTTTACTAGCACATCCTCAAACTTACCCTTGGGATGTGCATAGGACCGGTCGCTAGCTTGAGTGTCACTGTGGTAGGTCTGGCTTCTATGCCAAGCTTCCTAAAAACTGACATTGGCATCAAGTTGATGATGGCTCCTAAGTCGCACAGTGCATTTCCCGTGAATTTGTTGTCAAAGGTATAGGGAATGGTAAAATTTCCCAGATCTTTCAGCTTTGGTGGCAATCAGTTTAGGATCATGGCACTGCATCCCTCGGTCAAAGCAACAGTTTCAAAGTCTCCCAACTTCCTCTTCTTAGACAGGTGATGTCCTTCATGAATTTAAAATAGTTGGGCATCTGCTCAAGGGCTTCTACCAATGGAATGTTGATTTGCAATTGCTTAATAACATCTAAGAAATGCTTGAATTGATGGTCTTGCTTATGCTTTTGAAGTCTCACTAGAAATGGTGGTGGCAGATAAACATATGCTGGAGCTGATGGCTTTACCAAAGCAGTGCTAGCATCAATCTGTCTGGCATCAATTCTGGCATCTATTTTGGCATTGCTACTGGCATCATCTGTATTTGGTTCCTCTTTCTCTGCTTCCCTGGGGTTTTCTGCTAGCAATGGCTTCTCGATTTGGCAGTTAACTGGCTGCTTGGCAGCCTTCTCCACCTCACACTGCTTACCGCTCAGAAGAATTATGACTTTACATAGCTCATTTTCTTTGTGTCGGGCATCTTCGCTGTCAGTTGGCAATGCTCTTTGGGGTCGATTGCTGAGTGCATTGGCAATCTGCCCAATTTGAACTTCCAAGTTCCTCATTAATGCTGCCAAACTCTGGAATGTGGCATGATTCCTCTCCATGTACTCTGTGAGAGTGCCTCATTGGTTGAATCTTTGCCCTTGCTGAAAATTGTTTTGAGCTTTCTGTGGCATGGCATTCTGATAGAATGCTGGCATGCCATTATTTTTGAAAGCTGGCATGACATTGTTATTCTACCTCTGGGTATTCTGGCACTGGGCATTGTATTGGTTACCTCCTTGATTTCCCCATGCTAAGTTAGGGTGTTGTCTCCAACCTGCATTATAAGTATTGGAGTTAGGATTATAGTAATGATTAACATAGCCAACAAAGTTTATCGATTCAGGATTGGCAGGGCATTCATCCACATGATGATTCTCTCTACAAATTGTACAAAATGGGTATAATGCTTTGACTTCTTGGGCCTCATTGTTCTTTTGCAACGTTTTTACCATGCTAGTAAGGTTGGAAATCTCGGCATGAATGGACGTTAGTTCATCAACCTAAAATTTCCCATTGGTTTTAGTTCCAGTCCCAAGTCTAGCAACAGGATATTCAAAATTGTTGATTGCAATCCTCTCTAAAATGTCAACAGTCTCGATATACGTCTTGTCAAGTAATGAACCGGCTGCTGAAGCATCAACAACAGTCCTTGTTTATGCATTTAATCCATTGTAAAAGGTTTGTATTTGAGTCTAATTTAGGAATCCATGCATAGGACACCTCCTCAGCAAATCTTTAAATCTTTCTCAGGCATCATATAAGGTCTCATCCTCAGCCTGCCTAAATGTAATGATCTCACCTTGTAGCATGGCTTTGAGTGTTGGCGGCTAAAATCTTTTCAAGAACTTCTGGCATAGGTCTGCCCATGAAGTGACTGAGCCAGGTGGCAAGGAATTAAGCCAAGCCTTAGCTTTATCTCTCAAGGAAAAGGTGAATAACTTCAGTTTCACGGTATCTTCATGTACTCTATTTTGTTGAAATAACTGGCAAATCTCCATGAACTGCTTCAGATATTGCCTCAGATCTCCAGTAAATGTTCCATCAAACTGACCTACATTTAAAAGAGTTTGAATCATTACCGGCTTAAGTTCAAAATTAACAGCGTTTACCTCCGTGCCAACAAGTCCTGGCATTAAATTGTCAATGGTTGGTGCCGAATGTTCTCGAATAGGTCTCTTTTCATTAACAACTGGGACAGTAGGTGGTGATGGTATCCCATTGTTAAGTGGATTTCCCCCATTGTTCACCACACCATTCCCTCCATTTCCTGGGTTTTACATCTATCGAAATCTTCTTTTTAACCTCCGCAAGGTTTTCTCAATTTTCGGATCGTATGGCCACACGTCCACCACAAGATGGCTTCTGGTCATACACCGATAGAAACAAAAGGTAAAAATAGAAATAAAATTAAAAGAAAGACAAGTAAAAATTTGAAAACAATCAATTCCATTGCAATCCCCGTCAACGGCGCCAAAAACGTGTAGACTCTCTAAGTGAATGCTGGCAAAAAGGGCAGAAGATATGTATTGGAAAAGTATAAAACATTGCCAAGATGAGTCTTTTGCGTGCAAGTATACATGGTTCACAAGTAATACAGCAGTTAAGCTGAGTATCGATCCCACAGAGATTGACTTGGAATTCAATTGTCTTTGACTGTTACTTGCCTTGAGAAAAAGTTGTTTTGTTTTGAAATTGGTTTTGGAAATAATTGAATAGAAAAGAAATAAAAGTATACTAAAGACGTTGGCAAGGAAGGTGCTTTAATGAATGATGAACGTTGGTAAGGAATGCCTGGTTTTCAAGCTATTCATGTCGTGCCAGCCTTTAATAACAACCTATCTTGGCATTGTTTGCCGAGCATATTCAAAATTAGCAAAGCCTCTCTCGATGGTCATTACCCTAAATTGATCATGTAAAAACCCCTATATCTCTATAGTTCATGCTTTTAAATAAACCAATTTGATTAAGATCCAATCTATACTCCTAATGGGTAGATTTCACTCCCGGAGTAAGTTCACCTACTTGAACGACTTCTCTCGAAGCTTCCCTCCTCAGTATTCAACAACTTAATCGTTGCACCCCAAGTCTGTTAAGATATTGAGGAGCAATAGGCCAACAATGCTTGCTCTCGCCTGATATAGTATTTAGAAAGCATTAAATAATGTTGAATAGATAAAACATTACCAAGGCAGATTTATTATTAAAAACTAAAACATAAAATATCGTTCAACGCAAATATCCCCTACCAACTATGAAATTAGTTCATGGTGAGGGACTTAACCAAAAAAACCACAAATGTTTCCCAATTACATCATCATTTAAAATAAAATAACTTGAAAGAGAAAATGGGCTAGAATGGGTCTCTCGATGCAGCTCTTCAAGATCCAGGCTTCTCGGCCAAGCTGGTCGAACCACCCTTCCAAGGTGAAGCCGGTTGTCAATCGTTGCACACCAACTCCTCACTCTGATCGTCTATCAATCGCCCTCTTCAAGATCCTCCTTGGTTGGTGTTTAAATAGGCATGCAAGGAAGGGATATGATAAGCTCCTCATTTGAATTTTAAATGCTGAAAGGATAAGAGATAATCATCTTATCCCAATTTGAATGAGAGCTGATCAGGTTAGTGCTGACGTCATACTGCCGACGCTGCCTTGGCGTCCAAGCTTGGCATGAATCTGCCAACCAGTCTTGGCACCATCTTATCCGCTATTTTTTCAGAGATTGATCCAATTGCTATCTTTTTGGAGCCTAATCTTATCCTATTTTTTGGGGGTCCCACAACCTCTTGGCATGGCATCAAGTTCACTTCTCTTCCAACCGGTGCTTGGCATTGTCTGGTCCATCTGTGCCAACAACACTTAGCATTCTCTCTGAAATTCCTTCCTGTGTTGCTTTCTGGACCAAATAATCTACCAAACCTACAAAATTGCCAACAAAACAACCCTTCACACTGGCATAGACATAATTCTAAACTCCTTATGCAAATGCATGGTTTTAACATCCTAATGCAACTAACTGTACCTAAAAACAAGCAAAAGCATTGTAAGATTGGCATTAAAAATAGTACGTTTGGAGAGGTAACAAAGACGTTGTAAATTTGGATTACAACTTGCAATAGAGGAAATGAGGTAACTAACTTACATTACAAGGCTAGAAAAATGAAAATTACTCATATTCGAACCCACTTCTTCTAAAACCCCACAAAATCTATAAACTTTCCTCTCCACCATTCTTGATGAAACTAACCTTAAAATGTATATCCTTAATTGCTGGTAACAAAACCCTTAACTTGAAATCCAAAATTCCAACCCAAAACAACCAAGATTCAACCTTTCTCTTTTGGGTGAGGGTTACGAGAATAGAAATGGATGAGGGGGAAAGACAAGGGGACAATGGTGAGCTCACTCTCTTGCTTTTCTGTAAAGAAATTAAAGAGCCACCCCTTTTCTTCTTCAAAAAAGGGGAAATTACTCTATTACCCTTCCAACATCCTCCCAACTCTTAACCAACCCAAAGTCTCCAGCCCAACAACAATATACAAGCCCACAAAGGCTTTTAAAAGCCCAAAATTTCAACCCAAACACAAAGCCTACATTTTGGGTTTAACTGGCCCGATTTTGAAATTTGAGTTGTTACAAATTGTCTAGGGACCATCAATAAGAACTTTGGTAAAGTCCCATTCATCAACAAACTTCACCAATAATTCAATTTTCTCTAAGTTAATAAGTTGTATCGCTCCAAGAAGATTCCATAGGATATTTATCCTTGCCAACTGTTACATCCCGATTTTGGGCCTAGCGATTTTGGGGCTGATTAGACGGTCTGGTGGACCGGGTTAGAGATTCGAGTCAGATTCAGGAACGAAAGTTTTTTTGAAAGATAAAAATATGGGAAAATGTTTAAAAATCATAATTTAGTATATTAAAAATATTGGTGAAAGCAATTTTGGAAAATGAGCTTTGGAAGGGTGACATTTTGGCTAGTGACCAAAATGCAATTTTTGAAAACTATTTTTAAAGGTGACTGTTTTGTAAAGAGTCAAAACTTTGAATCTTTAAGGAGCTATTTTACCATTTGGTCTAATCTGAGTTTTCTCTTAATTAGGATTATTTTTAAAAGAGTTTTAATTAAAGGAAATAAAAAGGATTTAGTTAAAAGGTGGTTATTTTTTCTAATCACAATTTGACGTAACTTTCTTTCTCTCATATTTTCTCTTTAAATACTCTCAACCAAACACTCCTTTTCTTATCAGAGATTCAAGGTAATGATCTTGTTTCTTAACTCTTTGATTTGCTAAATGATTCTTTAATTTGTTTTTCCAAAAATCTTATTGAATCTCATTGTTTTTCAAGAGGAAAACATCCAATTAAGGGGAAACTCGCTCATTGGAGGTAAGTTTCATTCTTCTCCTCTAATGAAAGGTTCTTTACTGAAATTTTCAAGTTCTTGACTCTTTACATATGTTTTCTAATAGGTTTTAATTAATTAATTATGGAATTTTGCTTAATTGAGATTTAATTGATAGATCATGTGATTTTCGAATTGGATATGTTTTTCCAGTGTTGAGGATTGATTTCAGTCTTATTTTGGATGTATTATAATGTGGATAAGTTGTTTTATCAATGGAATCCAGAATTGGTTGAATCTCTAATTATCTAGGTTGTTAGCTAAAGGTTTTTAGTTGTTTTTGGAGTGTGATCTTTGCTGGAAGTAAAAGGATGTTATGAATGAGTTTTTAGATGTTAATTGATGAGGTTTGATGTATTGAATTGTTATATTATGGCTGGGTTAAGATTGAGTAGTGTTTGAGGTTGATTTCGGTAAGATTCAGATGAGTTTTGAGTGGGCATCTTGAGAGCTACGGGATTTTGGTTTGAAACAGAGAGTTGGATACATTTTAATGCATGTTTCCTATGGTTTTATGTGGCCAAAACAGGGGATAATCAAAAATTAGCATCTTGAGGTGGTTTGAGGCTTGTCGGGAGCTTGTTTCGCGGTAGCAAGCAAGGCGAAGTGAAATCGGTGAGTGGAAACGGTCTTAAAAGTCTTTCAAAGGTTTGAAAGTGGTTTTGGAAGTTTAGGTTAAGTTTGAAACACTTACCTAAGCTTGGAAGTAAGTTTCCCTCATTTGCTCTTTAATATCGATTCAGATATGAGCATGTGTGATTCATGTTTTAGTCATAAAAATGGTTGATTTTACTTAATGTAAATGCATGATTTTGAGTACATATGAAATGGTTTAAAAGTATAAGAAATGCTAGTGAGCATTGGTTTTCATTATGGTTGGGAATGGTGTATTTCCTCGACAATATAGTTTGCATATGTGATGTTTTGTTTAATGTATTGTAAAATAGTGAGTAAATGGTTTTGTAAATGATATATTGGCTATGTGACAAGGTGAGAAAACATTCGGATATAGTTGGCATGCCATAGGATGAAGTGCACTATACTATGTTTAAAAATCGATCATGGTTAAAGGTCCTTGAGGTATAGCGGTCGGCTACTCGGACTATGTTGTTATCACTTGGGTTGAGTGGTCGGTTCCCCTTGTTGATGTAAAGTTGCGGTCGGCAAGGTTGTCAACTCATGCGTTCGACATGGTGTGGTCTTGATGATGGTCGGTCATTAAGGGAGATCTGTGTATCTGATGTGTAAAGTTAACGGTCAGTTAATTAAAGATTAGTGGTCGACTAATCAAGGATAGTGGTCGACTATCCGGGGTCACTATAATTGCCAATATATGAAAGTTCTTATGATGAACCTATTTTTAATGCTTTGGGACTTAAGCATGGTTTATGATTTAATGCTTTGGGATTTAAACATGGTATATGATTTAATGCTTTGGGATTTAAGCATGGCAAATTATTTTAATGCTTTAGTCGTAAGCATGGGTTGAAAGCAAGTGTTTGACTTTCAAGGTTTTTAATTGCATCATTATTTAATGAGCATCCTCGCTAAGAAAGTGTGCTCACGCTCTCTTTTCCCTAATGATGCAGAGCATTAAAGCTTGGAGGTAGCAAAGGCAAGGTTTAAGTGATCCAAAGACAAGACTATTTGAGTATGAACTCGGTTTTAGTTTCCGGTTAATAAGGCAATGTGTTCGCCATGGATTTTGGGTTATGTAATTCAGTCTTCCCTGGTTTTGAGCATGTGTAATGTTGTGATTTTGGAGTTTGAATGTTGTTGTTTAGCATATTGTGCATCGATACCTGTGGTGGAGTTATGTGATTACCTAAGTATGCATCTAGTTAGTTTTGCTTGGAAGGCATGCTTGATAAGCTTAACATGTTGATTATGGTATTAATGTGATGGTGGTATGATGCTTGTGCTGGTAAATGTTTTATTTGAGCAACTTGGTATGTTAGTGGAGTGTTTTAGGGAGTATGCCTCTAGATTAATCCTTTTGGTGGCATAAGCTTGTATTGTTGCTAAACCATGGTGCAAATGTTGACATATGTATTGTTGGATTTTATATGCATGTATGCAAGTTGCTATGATCTAAATGCATCTAGACTTGAGTGAAAAATCAGAGGAAAATGACATTACAGGCTTACGCATACCGATACGCAGGGGACCGTATCGGTACGGCTAGGCAAAACAGAGCATTCAGTATCGGTACGAGCATTTGAGTACCGGTACGGACAAGCAAATTAAGCTTGGCGTGCCGGTACGGGATAGGGTGTATCGGTACGGGTACTCGTTACTGGAAAGTTACTTTTTGAAGGAAAACCCGTGTACTGAAACACTAAGGGCTCGTACCGGTACGGCTTAATTAATTTTGCATGCTGACATGGCGTACCGATATGGTACACAATGTACTGGTACAGGTGGCTACACCGTATCGATACGGCTGTGTTCGTATCGGTACGGGTGGCAGTTTTTACAGGTAATGTCATGGATGCCAATTTTGTTTTCTTGCGTTTTGGTCCCTGAGCGTTAATGATGCAATTGAATGAGTATGGATGATCATTTTGACCTGGAATTTGATATGTGGGCATGTAAATGTGTCTAATTGATGGTTGGTAACCATAATTTCAATATTGGTTTTATAATTTAAAAGATTTACGTTTTAGTCCTCAAAGTGAATGTGATGCAATTTGTTGCCTTTCTATTATTCATTTCTTCCAAAAATTCACCTCTACAAGTATGAGCATGTAAGGTTATTAATTTGCATCTAGACAAGATAAAAAGAAAAAAATGGACCGACTTTTCGTAACCTTTCTCTTTTTTGCTTCGGTAAACCTAATGTAGTTCTCTCGATTTGTCGGGTGTCTAGGCCAAGTCGAGGGGTTACACCAACAAAGTCTTATAACCAATTGAACCCCCAAACAGACAAACAATAATCACATTTCTCATATTATGATCAATTTAATCGTGAACCCTATCTGAGAAACAAATACAAGGAAAATGACTTGTTTCATCCACAAGAAAATCCTCTTCTAGAATAACTACCTCTTTTTCAATCTAGTTAGGTCATAACCCTTGACTAGGTTGATCGCTAGATGCAACCTTACTTGCATAAGACTCATTGCCTTTATCAGCCAAGTCCTTAGAGGGTGACATCATGCCACTAGAAACAACAGGGTTAACCCCACATTCAAGTACACCAGCAGCGAGCGAGTGTTGCGATCACAGCCTCCTTCAGCCTCCCTATAATCTTGGCATGATGATCAATAGATGAATCAATTTCTTGATTTTTATTCTTTTTTGACCAGCTTTGATCCTTCAATGCAATAGGAGACCCTAGTCTTTCTAGAGAGAAGGACTTCGATCTGCGGGTAGCCTTTTGGCTGTCGGGGCTTTCGTATGGCAACGGACGCCCGTCATTAGATGCGTTAGGGTTTTCAAGGGAGAGAGACATACATTAGGGTTTTGTTATTTATTTTTATTTTAATTGAAGTATATGTTTATTAATTGGTTAAAAATTGAAATAAACTTTATTTTTTTAATTTTTATATATTTTATTTTTAATTTTAATTGAGAGTGTATTTTATTAAAAGTATATTTTAGTTTTTAATTTTTAAGAAAAATATATTTTTATTAAAATATTTTTTAGTAAATATAATTTTAATAGAATATACTTTTTATTTGAAAAACAAAAAATGTATATAAATGAAAATAAAGTATATTTCATTTTTTAACAAATTAATAAAATATACTTTAATTACATATGTAGAAGTATATTTATATATAAATATATAAAATGAAATTATTAATTAAATTAAAAGTTTTAATTCAATGATTAAATGTGTTATTATAAAAATAAAAAATATTGAATTTAGTTTTAAAAATAAAATATTAAAACTATTTTATTTTAAATCTTACATTGATTACTGTTTAAAATATATACTTGTTGAATGTAATACAATTGGTGAGTTTGGTTCCGTTGTTTAAACATCTTTATATTCTCCAAGATGTCAGTGTTCGAAATCGAGCCTCCATCCTAGGATCTATCTCTCGCGCTATAAATATTGTATTTCTTGGTAGGTAACGAATTTATTGTATCTCTAACAACTCCAAACGGATATTATTCATAGAGATGATATAAAAATAAAGTCAAAACATCTCAGCTACAACAAAATAACATATTAGAAAGGAAATGGAAAATTACTAAACAAGTATGAAAAATTATTAAAAAATCCAGATTCACTGTTGGCTCTTACTTAACGGGACTCTATTTTCGTAATGAGAATATATTTTCGGCTCCGAAATGCCAAAATCTTTTTTGGGAATGGAACACTTTGAGAAATGGGGTGGATCCTACTAAAGTAGGATCCCATTTGAATGTTGGAAATGGTAAGGACACCACAATTTGGAATGATCGTTGGATACCAAGCCAAACCAACTTCTCAATCTCCTCTAATCGACTTGGCCGACGGCAGGAGTCCCTCGTTTCTCGCTTAATTTTGACTGAAGAAAGGAAAAGAAATTCTGGAAAATTTTATAAAATTTTCGATGGGAAAGAGGCAAAACAATTATGTAAATTCCCATTGGTGGTCCTAATATACGTGACGTGTTTGTTTGGCACTTTAATAAAGATGGGAATTATACAACAAAATCTGGATACCATTTTCTCTCGAATTTGAAGTTGAAGAAATTTTCTCCTTGTTCCAACTACGATCCGAGAAGAGAAAAAACTTTCTGGAGGCCTATGGCAACTTGAAATCCCACCAAAAATTCGTTACTTCCTGTGGAAGGCTTGTCATAATCCTTTGGCAGAAAATTGTAGCTTGCCTTATATATTCAAAGCCCCTGATCCCAGTTGTCTCGAATACCATTATATGGAGAGCTTTGAGTCTTAGTTATTGCCAATTTAAATAGTTTCCCATGTTTTGCTGCTTGGTGGGGTCTTCTATTATGGCGTTCTACAAGAAAGTTGATCGTATGGATGGGTTGCGGCTCATTTCCTTCGTCTGCTCGCAGATTTGGAAGTCAAGGAATAACTGGACCTTTTCCAAACGTGATGACACTTCTGAGTTTCATTGTCAGCCGAGAGTGCTTTCTTGGAATTTAAATCGAACAATCGAGGTATGATCTTTCCTCCCAGACCTGAACCAGTCTTTCATGCTCGATGGAATCCTCTTATGAGGCTAGCTTGGGTGAAGTTGGGGCTGCAGCTGTGGTTCGTGATAACCATGGCCGTGTTATAACTGGTTCAACAGTTAATTTTCTTGCTTCTTCGACAGTTGCAGCTGAGGCAAGAACCATCCTTAATGGTATTGAATGTGCCCTGAAGATTTCATGCACCATTCAAAATCATTTTTCATTATCAACAATTGAGGTTCAAGCACCAACGTAAAAGATCAACGAGGTAAATCCAAACATATACTCAAAGGTGAAGGAATAAGGATTTTATCTAATGATTTGATAACTTTGTGGGAAAAAAAGAAAGAAAACAATAAATCGAAAACTATCTGTTAAATCGGGGGGAACTATCTAAAGTTCTGAAGCTGATCCCAGAAAGTGCCAGTACACACTACAATCTTACTTAACAGAAATGTCAAAGATTACCACAAAACAATGAGGCAACTTACGAGTGACCGCTAATAAGTTCCATAGTCTACAGTGAATATATTTCTCAATCAACCTTAGTTACCTTTACCTTGATCATTATCAAGTTTCATGAATAAATCCAGCAATAGAGCAAAGCTGGCGGCAATTCAATCGTAAACATCAACTTGATAACAGATTTCATTCAGAAATCAAGGTAGCTGTTTACAATGATGGTTCCAGGACAATCTAAATAACTCATAAAACAAGTCTTGATAAAAAAATGAAAAAGAACAAGTTATTGGAGGGCATAGTTCCACTGCCAAAATAATCCTTGTAAAATAAGAGATGCTCAATAGTTGAACAAACAAAATGAAAACAATTCCTCCTGCATGAGAAAAAAGGCCCTAGTTATTTTCATTTCCATGCAAAATTGGCCTGACTAGCTGTAGTAACGGACTCTACGAAACCTTGCGTACCTTCTCTATTGGGGCAAATCCTTTTCAATTTCATCCCACATATCTGCTTTTTTGGAGAACCTCTCCTTAACATTCTGTATAAGTTCCTTGGCCTCCTCAACCTTAGATATGCTAGCAAGTCCTTTCACAAGAGATTTCATAGTTGAAAGATTAGGAACCCATTTCTTCTCCATACTCTCTTTACACATCCCCAAAGCAGTCTCAAAGTCCCCACCTTGACACAAGAAATGCACTAGAGTAAAATAACATTGACTATCAGGCTTCAAACCTCTATTCACCATACTCTTAAACAGACTCTTAGCTTCCTCCAAATTCCCTTCCTTACAAAACCCAAAAATCAAATTGTTATATGTAACCGAATTCGGCTTCACCCCTTTAGATAGCATCCCATCCAGTAAAACCTTAGCCTCATTGGACTTCTTCAACATACACAAGCTCTTAATCCGTATATTGTAAGTACTAACCCCAACAGGAATGTCATGTTCCTTCATCAAATTTAACACTTTCCCAACATCTTCGTATTTCTCCTCCGCATAAAACCCAGCTAACAAAGTCCCAAAAGTCGTCGCATTTTGTTTAATCGCTTTGCTTTTCATATCAACCAGAATGGAATAAACAGACGTCGAAGACCCAGATTCACACAAAGCCTTAATCGCAGTATTATAAGTTTCTATATCAGGTTCAATGCCATACCTTTTAGGAAATTCAACGAAAATCCTCTTAGCTTCTTTATAATCCTTCGCTAAAATCGCCGCCACAAGCAAAGCGTTCAAGGATTTCGCCGAACGGCATAACCCCTCATTGTAAAGGTCGTCAAACGCCGTTAAGGCATTGTTTAGCATCTTGGCTTGACCATAGAGGATTAAAGAATGGGAAGCGAAACGCTCGTTCTGTAAGTCGGGACGGGAACGGAGTTCACGGAGGAAAGAATCGACGGACAGGAAATGGTTTCCTTCGGAGAGTTTGGAGATTGCGACGGAGAAAGCAACTCGGTCGATGTGGGTAACCGGGGTGAGTGAGGCGGCGCGGCAGATTTCGAGGATGCGTCCGGGGTTTTGCTCTGATTTTAGGAGGGAGAGGGCGGCGCGTGATTTTTGGTGAGAGGTGAGAGGGGTGGAGGAGTCTGGAGAGAGGATTGAGAAGTGGCGGAGGTGAAAAGATGCGGCGGTTGCCGATGTACGGATGCGGGAGAACAACGCCATTGTTTTGAAGCTGGGTTTAGGGTTTCTCTAGTTGGAGATTAGTGTATGTTGGAAAATGAAACACTGAGGAAGGATGGTCCAAAATAAGATCCGGATTGGATCCGGGTTTGAACCCGACAAAGCTGCATGTAATTTGTTTCAAGTGTGAATGTGACTTATGCGGGTGTCCATTCGGTTAATTCGGTCGGTGGCCGAACCGAATTAGTCATAACTGAATTAATCGAAATTTTTAGAACTTTATCCGTTAACCGAACTGAATTAGCTTTAACCGAATTAATCGAACCGGAATTATTTCGGTTAATTCGGTCGGTTTTCGAATTGACCGAAATTTGTTATAAAATTTTGAGTAAATTACACAATTGGTCACTAAATTATGCTAAAATGACTTTTTTAGTCACTAAAACTTTCATTTTATACTAATTTGATAAAAGTTTAATGAACATTTTATAATATATCAAACCATTTAATGATCATTTTATAATTTTTAAAAGTTCAACCACCAAAAATAAATATATGTAATATATATAATATTTAATATATAATAATTTATGTTAATTCGGCTAATTAACCGATTTCGAACCGAATTAACCGATAACCGAATTTTTTAAAAAAAATAATCGTTAACCGAACTTACATGAAATTAACCGACCGAATTAACCGAAAAAAATTCGGTTCGGTTGGTTAATTCGGTTAAAACCGATTAATGCACAGCCCTAGTGACTTATCTATTTAATCACTTAATCGATTCTATTTAAATCACTAAACAAAACATTTTATCTATTTAGTCATTTACTTTTCAGCTAGAGTTAGTGAAGCCATCGACTTTAAATTTATGCTTGTCACTAACCAAATTGATGATATTGCTCATTTTTAATTAGGATAATAACTAGAGGTGGCAAACAGGTTATTCAATTCGATTTATTTTGGGTTTGACTACATTCGGTTTAAATTCGGTTCAGTTCAGATCTGGTTCGGTTTTAGTTCAGGTCTATGGTAATTTCGGTTCGGGTATCAGGTCGAGACTTCAGTTCGGTTGATTTTCGGTTCGGTTGACTTTCGTTCAGTTGATTTCGGGTCAGTTGATTTCAGGTTGGGTCAATATCGGGTTAATAGAAGATCGATCGGTTTTAGTATGGTTTTCAGGCCGAGTTAGGTTTTTTCACCCTATATATGACTTTATATAGCCTGTATATTTGGCTTTTTGGTGTGTTGTGCGATAATTCACATCTCATCTTTATTTATTTATTTTAATATATTTTTATTTCGGGTTGCATTCAGTTCGGGTTGCTTTCGATTCAGGTTAAATCGGTTCGGTTCCATTTGGTTCGGTTGAAAATCAGTTCGGGTTCATTCAGTTCGGTTGAAATCAGTTCGGGTCCATTTTTGGTTCAACTGAAATTCGGTTTGTTTCAGTTTGATTGGTTTATTTCAGGTTTCGGATCAAATTTAGGTCATCGTATTCGAGTCGATTTCAAGTCTCGGTTCGGTTCTTAGATCTTGGGTCAAGTTTGTCAGGTCTAATAATAACACATTCAACATTAATTACTTACACAATATATTAATGTGATCCTAATTTTAATTAAAAAATTTTAATAAATTTAACTATCAAATTAGATGATGACACATATCATCATCTTAGTGGTGTAAAATTGAGAGAAATATGGATACGTTTGAAAGGGAATGAACCTAGGACTGAAGGATATGTAACGCTTAACCATTGCACCAAGTTAAATATTTGTGTCATGTTTTAAAAAAATAATATTTAGACTGAACTATAGTTGATGCAAAATCTTTCTAGGAAAATATGAATTGGGTTTGAAGATCATATTTGATTCCTAAGGATAAGTAACACTTAACCATTGCACTAAGTTGAATAATTCTTATAATGTTTTATTTTATTTTTAACGTAAATTATAATTGGGTCACTCAATTATGAGTAAGATTACATTCGAATCACCCAATTATTTAAACTTATATTTGGATCACTTAATTATGGGTAAAAGTTACATTTGGGTCACCCAATTATTAAAAGTTACATTTGGGTCACTCAATTATGGGTAAAGTTAAATTGAATCACTCAATTATGGGTAAGGTTACATTTGGGTCATCATTCATATTTAAAAAAATAGTGCTACAAAAATTATTGAGTTCTCTACAAAAGTTACTGCTACCACGTAATTTGCTACAAAAGTTTAGATTTTTTTTACTGCTACCACGTAAGTTACTGAATTTTTATTACAAAATAGATTTCTTAAGTTCTCTACAAGTATTTTCTATAATAAAAAATTATTGCTACAAAAATTACTGTAAAAGTTATACTTTTAATGAAAATACATATACTTGTAGAAAACTTAAGAAACCCGTTTGATAATAAAAATGATTAAATTGATATATCTTTCAAATATGAAAGTTTAAATTTATTGAATTATTTTAAATTTAGAATAAATTGATATAATATAAAAGCTTTGAGGACTAAAATTGTCATTATACCCAATTAAACAACAACATTTAATGGTTGAGTGGCCCAAATGTAACCATAATATTAATTTAGTGACCCAAATACAACCACAATATTAATTGAGTGGCCCATATATAACCTTACCCATAGTTGAGTGACCTTGGTTATTTACCCTTACCTCAAGATAATTTGTCAATAATTTTTTAACATTCCGAAATCTGGGTTAGGAGATTTTGGTATATTAATTGGGTCGGTTAAGGATTTAACAGGAAAATTGGAAAAATAATTAATTTCAATGTAATGACCCAGATTTTAGAATTCGTGGGTCGGTTTAACCCAAACCGTGGGCTTTGCATGTTGGGCCGAGAGTTTGGGCCATTGGGTGCCCAAGAGAGCCTTAGTGGGCTTCCTATATGTTGTTGGGCTAGAGGTTTTTGATTGGGTTGTGAATGAGAAGATGAAGGATGGGCAAAGAGGTAAATCTAATCATTTTGAAGATGAGAGGGTTGATTCCTCTTAATTGTGTTGCAAAACCAGGAAAAGGTGATATCACATTGTCTCTTGTTTCTCACTCCTCTTTAATCTTTATCTTTATCCTAAGAGCCAAAGACAAAGATCATATCTTTTTCATTTTGAGTTGAAATTCCAGAGTATAAGTGAAGGGTAATGTTATCATCATCCAAGGATATATAAATTGAGGTAATAATGGTAAAAAATGGTGGGGGTTGAGAAATGGGTTTTGGTGGGGTTGAGATGGATGAATGGGAATAAAATTTTGAACTTTATTCCTTGTTGTTAAATACTCCCTTCAACATACCTATTTCTTCTAGTAAGGTTGTAATTCATTTTACAACATTTGTTTGTAGTGAGAGAAATTGGAGAACCTTCCAAAGAGCTTGGAAAGAAGAAGGCTTGAGGAGTTTGGCTAGAAGCTTCTCTTCCAATAGTGAAATCAAGGTTAGTACATCTCCAACTCCTTTTGTTTCATGCACATCCTAAGGATGAGCCTTCGTATCCTTGATTTGATGATTTGGGTTCTTAAATGCTTTTTAATGGTAAATTCGGGATCTAATGTTAATAGCATGTAAAAATGGTAGCAAACCACCCTAAATGACTCTCATAAACTGTAGGATCAACTTAAGGGGTTGTTGGTTGCAAGTTGGAGGCTTTGGGGATGATTTCCTAATCCTAGGAAACCATTTTTAGGCTTCCATACTGGTACACGGGGAGCTCATACTAGTACCATAGTGTTCTGGGAATAAGAACACTATTTTATTAAATATGAGCTAAGAGAGGGGTATCGATACGGTATGCAACCTGTATCGATAAGCCATACAGATCCGTATCGATATAGGTCGACCTGTACCAGTACGCTAAGGTTTAGAAATTTTAGTGAGCTATTTTGGTATAGGCACACTGTGAGTACTGATACCTTACTGGTACGCGAAGGCCAGTACCGGTACCCACTAAACATTTTATCCCAAAATGTTGATTTTAGCCTTGAGGGCTAAAAAATTATGATATTGGATCCAATTGACCCCTAATGATATTAAATGAGTTGTAAAACTAGAAAAAAATGATTTCATTCACTTAAACGAACATAATGAGTAAAAACCTGATTAAGGATGGGTGACTCGATAACGATGATTTTTATGATGTTGTTGTGTGTCGTGTGAGCACCTTTGTGTTAGAGTCACTTTGTTCGATAGGGTATGGATGCCCGAGACGTGTTGCAATAGCATGGTATGTTAAACGAATAAATACCCTGATATTGTGTGACTCGAGCCTCATTCAAAGATACTCGATGGGGGATTCCAAGTATAAGTGTACGTCTCGATGTTGTGTGACTCATACCTCACACCAGGTTTTTGGATTGATGGATATGATGTGTTTGATGATGACATGATATGTTTTGTTGTTGAGCATGATTTACGCGACTAGTGTAGTGCCATGTATTTTATATATTACCATGTCATATATTCTAGCAACATGCTTAAGTATATGATTTGCATGAAGCATAGTAGAGTAAAGGTGTATCCACCGAGCTTTATGAGCTTAGTGTTCAAAATCTTTGTTTTCATTCATAGGTTTTAAGGTTGTTGTGTTGCATCGAAAAAGCCCCATTAGAGCAGGACTTAAGCTTATCGACGTGTTCAAGAGTACATTACTTAGATTTGTCGAGCAATGTATTCATAGGATCCTTGATTTTATATCTATAAATATTATTTTGAATTTATTTGATCATGTCGAATGTTTTAAAATGTTTGTTTTAAATTAAAGCTCTCTTTGTAAACGTTTTAACTATTTCTCTATCATTTTAATCTAAAACGTTGATGGATTTATTGAAATTATTGTGGTTTGGGCTAAATCAAGTCAAGAATTTCATGTATATGGTTTTGGATTGAGGCCCAAATATGATGTCGGGTTTAAGGCGTTACATTTAGTGGTATCAAAGCCTAATTTTAGCCAGTTCTCGAAAAACTCTGGGTAGTAGAGAGTCCTAAAAGGGTGTCTAGTGAATACATGCCCATAAGTTAAAGTCGTACTCGTTTTAAGTTGAATATCCAATGGAGTAATCTTGTTTGTTTACTTGTACATAATTTAATCATGCCAATAAGAGTGTGTGATCGTGACGAGAGATGAGGCTCTCGTTAAGAGGGTAATGGCGAGGACTATGTTCCTAACACCGATGAGATGTAGGAGGACGAGAGGGATCAAGGGGCCAATTACTTCACCCATTTGCATCGAGCCCTTCATCATATAGTGAGGGTTATTCTTAGGCCTTCGGCCACTCCTCGTGAGGCTCCGATTGGGAGGCTTCACCATTATATCGTAATAGATTTTCTTGGGATAGACAAGACAATTCGGTGAATGCAAATTAGTGGATGAGGGATACCCATTGGATCTTGCGACAGATGTAGTTAAAACCCGAGGACAAGTTGTCATTCATTCTTTCCCCCTTGAAGAAGAATGCTCGAGAATGGTGGGAGATTGTGGAGTTAGGATGGTACCTTAACCAACCTACTTGGGATAACTTCCTAGATGAGTTTGAGATGAAATACATGGGTGAGACCCATATGGATAGTCTGAGATATCAGTTCATACATCTGTTTCAAGGGAATCGATCTGTCTTTGAGTACGAGCAAAAGTTTATGCAGCTGAGCAGGTATGTCCCAGAGTTAGTTTAACCCCCTCGATCTGGCCTAGTCGCAAAACCGAACCGAGCGAGCTATATTAGGTTTACCGAAGTAAACCGTGAAGATAAAACCCAAAACATGTCCATTTTTTCTTTTTATCTTGTCTCGATGCATAATATTATCCTACATGTACATACTGATCACAGGTGAAAACTCAACTCAATCGGGCATCGATTCGACATCCAATTGAACACAATTCAATTTAGGGACCAAATTGCAATTTTAGAAAACTATAGGGACTTGGCTTATTTTTATATTACCAACCTTTAATTAAGCAGGTTTTATGTCCACAGGTCAACAATCAGCTCATGAAGGTCATTCATACTCATTCAATTGCATCCATATTATTCAGGGAATAAAACGAAAGAAACAAAACTTCAGAATAATACAATAACTAACTTAACTGCCACCGTATCGGAACAAGCAAGAGGTGTATCGATACACCTTCATTAATTCAAACTCCTAAAATTCCAGTAGCCAAAACTCATTTCGATACATCTCCGCGTATCTAAATGCCCTTCATGAAAACACTGTACCGTATCGAAACAGCGCCCAGCATACCGAAACGCTGGCCAAATTTGCCTAAGCCCGTATCGAAATGCTTGCCCGCGTACCGATATGCTAAGCCTAGAATGGCTTACTTGTACCGAAATAGGGATACTCGTACCGGTATGCCTGGACCTGAAATGTCATCTTTTGCTGGTTTAACATGCTTTCGAACATACCAAAACACCCTAGATGCTTTTAACATACATCCAACACGCTCAAGGGTCATACCACAACAAAGCATCTCATTTTCAACATCAATTCATGGCATCATGCATCAAAGCTAAATCTAGAGGCATGCTTCCTAGAATTCAAAACAAGCAAATCATGAAACTTCAAACCATCACCATAAACAATCCAAAATGGCCATTTACAAACCATGAGTAGCAAAACAAAATTGCTCAACCAGGGAGTTTAATAAAACATCTCCCAAAACAACAACAAAAACCCCATTGCCCTTATTACTTATAGTCTAACTCAAAAACATACTTTTGGTATAAAGTCTTTGTCGATCCCTTGCTTCCCGCTGCCTTCCAACCTTTAATTCTCTGCATTGATGGACAAAGAGAGCGTAAGTACACTAGGCTTAGTGAGGAGTGCTCAAAACAAGACACCATCAATGCATTTGAAAACCATTTCTCAACAACACATTGAAATTTCATTTCAATCCATTTTTAGACAACATTTAAAACCATCACGCCTTGAAAACCATGCACTTAACATCTTTAAAAGCCAGCATATTAAACCATATACAACATGTATCATTAACCAACATCAAATCCCAATGCTAAGCCTCAATTTAAGCCTTCCTATGCATAACCACCATATGCAAAGCTTAAAGAGTAACCATGTGTAAATCACATTATACAACATAAACCTTTCAATGATACATTAACAATTATATTGGCTTACAAGTGATAATAACCAAGTTCCTTTACCAAAAATAGTTCATCGGATACACAGATTCAAACAAGTGTTCTCCCAACACTTCATACATTCTCACCGGCAACACAATGTTCACACATGGGAGTTTTCGGTACACATAAACCCCTCCACCATTGTGACACCCGTGGTGGAGTATTCAGTACCCTATATTGTAACATTCCTATTTCGTATCCGTACGACAAACACAAGTCAGGAATGTCACAACTTTACTATCTGTAAATATTAATGATATTTGAAACAAAATTCAAGTTTTGATAATTTTGAATCCAAATCTTGAGTACTGGTATACCCTGTCCCAAAATGACATTCTTACATTTTTATATTTCTAATTCTCTTAATTCAATTCCCAAATGTCTTCAAATGTTATGTATGTTTATAGGGACAAATTGACTACCATAAAACATATATGTTCTGTAAACCCTCGACCCGGCCTAGTCGCAGGACCGAACTGAGCGAGGTACATTAGGTTTACCCAAGTAAATCGTGAAGAAGAAACCCAAAACACGTCCATTTTTTTATCTTGTCTAGATGCACGATTAGAATCCTACATGTACATACTGGTCTCAGGTGAAAACCTAACTCAATCGGACATCAAATCGATATCCAATTGACCATAATTGCCGATTAGGGACCAAATTGTAATTTCATAAAATTACAAGGAATTTAATCCAATTTATGTTACCAACCTTTAATTAATCAGATTCCATGCCCACATATAAAAAATCAGATCAAAAAGATCATCCAATATCAATCAATTGCATCACCAATATTCGGGGACTAAAACGTAAGAAAACAAAAATGCTCATCCATGACATTAACTGAAATAAAGGCCACCCGTATCGATACGCGGAAAGCCATATCAATACGGTGTTCAATCATGTTCAGCTCTGTTTTGGTACACCATGTACCGTACCAGTACGCCTAGCTGAAAAATAGGTTTCATTTTAAAATATTTAATACCCGTACCGATACAGCTTAAGGGTGTTTCGGTACGCGGGGTTTGTTCAAAAAAGCTAATTCCAGTAGCAATTTATCGTACCGGTATCCCCATGCCGGTATCGAAATGCCAAGCCAAAACTTGCCTAGCCGTACTGATACGGTCCTCAGCGTATCGGTACGGCTGGGCTTGTAATGTCATTTTTAGCTGGTTTATCATACATTCGACCATACCAAAACATCCTAACATGCTCCTAACACATATTCCAAAATCAAACCACAACATTACATCACATATTCAACATCATTTCATGGCATCTTCCATCAAATGTAAATCTATAGGCATGCAACCTAGATAACCAATCAAGTAAAACATGAAACTTCAAACCATCACCAAAGACAATCCATAATGCCATTTACAACTCAAGAGCAGCAAAACAAACTTGCTCAACAGGGATTTCAACAAAATATCACCCAAATAACAACGAAAACCCCCATTGCCCTTATTACTTATAGTCTAGTCTAAAACATACTTTTGGTAACAAGTCTTTTTGGTGATCCCTTGCTTCCCGCTGCCTTCCGAGCCTTTAGTTCTCTGCATTGATGGACAACGAGAGCGTAAGCACACTAGGCTTAGTGAGGAGTGCTCATAAACAAGACGCCATCAATGCATTTAAAACCATAATGCATTTAAAACCATTTCTCAACAACACTATGAAATCTTATTTCAATCCATGTTCAATAACATTTAAAACATTGCCATGCCTTGAAAACCATGCATTTAACATCTTTAAAAACCAGCATAATAAACCATATGCAACATGTATCATTAACCAGAAGCAAATCCCATTGCTAAACCTCAATTTAAGACTTCCCATGCATAACAATCATATGCAAAGCTTAAAGAGTAAACATGTATAAATCACATTATACAACATAAACCTTTCAATGATACATCAACAATTATATTGGCTCATAAGTGATCAATAACCAAGTTCCATTTCCCAAAATAATTCATCGGATACACGGATTCAAACAAGTTTCCTCGTAACACTTCAAGCCATCTCAACCAGAATAGCGATACAATCACAATCGCAGTATATTACAATCGGGTACACTTTCAACCCAATAGGACACCAACCCCAACCTTCGGTTAGATGCTTAATCCACTAACTGTAGTTTACGGTACCATATAACCCCTCTACTATTAGGGTACTTGGATAGAGTTTACAGTACACGGATCAAAACCCCTCAATATCCAAGGCGACTTATTATAGTGCACTATCAATCCTATGGCCGGCCAACTATCAGATAACAATTTTAAAACCACATCACTTGCCAATATAATTAACCATTTTACCATTTACCTCACTGTTTTTCCAAGCATTAAACCAAACCGTTTCCAAAGCAACATGCCATGCTCAAATCTACAAGTATAAACCATATACTTACATGGATCACTTACCACGTGCATCCATCATCATTTCATGATCAAAAACAGAGTTTCATATACTTTAAAACATGCTTAAATAGTAGGTACAATGTAAACCAAAACAAGTGCATAAAACCATTTCGTAAAAGCACGACCGAGAGAGAAAACCACTTTATACTTACTTTCGAGCTTAAACCAGTGTTTCAAGCTAAGTTTAAACTCCCATAAGCCACCTTTAAAACATTCCAAAGCTGGAATCCATGTTCTCACTCACCGATATGTGAAACCTCGATTCGCCAACGTGAAATCAAGCGTCCGAAGCCTCCAAAGCTTCACCGATTGCTTCAGGATCAACCGCCCATGTTTTAATCACATTGCAATAGAGGATTAATGCATCTCAATGCATTCTAAACACTACAACAACAAATCCTCACAGACTTCCACAATTTTTGGCTGGTGACCAAAATGTAAATTTTGAAAGTTTTGTGGCTAAAGTTAAATTTTGGAAAAGTTTAGGGACCAAAGTGTAATTTTCAAAAGTTGTGTATTTTAATCCTGTAAATGAATAGTTCACCTCCAAGAATGATGTTTTTGTGTTACTCGGATTTTTCGTACAGAGTTTGTATTAATGGCTATAAAGCGATAAAGTTCAGAAAATATTCGGATAATCAGATCGAATCGAATATCCAAGATATTTTGAAGGATGATAGGGCAAGGTTAATTATGTTATTTTACATGTCTAAGATATTTTCTTTGTGTTCGAAGAATATGAACCCTTGGATTTAAGTTGATTTTCCATGTTAAATATAAAGCCGTTTGATGAAAAATGGCAAGATCGTAATTTTGGGGAAAAAATCACCAGGGCAAACTTGGTAAACTATTAACTCAAGATTAAATCTAGACCATTTGATGAAGGATGATGACATGTGGTACATTATGGATTCATTGGATTTGAGGGTAAAATGGTTATTTCACTATTTGGAGGAATTTTGATAATTATCAGAATAATAGACTGAGTTAGGAAAATTCATTCTAAGTCCTTAAGAAAGGAATTTTTATGAGATAATAGTATTTATTTTCTGAATGTGGAAATATAGAATTTTCAGAATAAATCCGATAGCTCAGTTAAGGTAAAATTGTAGTAGAAGTATTTACTGAATATTGGGAAATTAGATTGAATTGAAATTTCAAAGACTATTCCATAAGCCACGGAAAATCATAAAATGATATTTATGGAATAGTGACCGGTTGAGAAGGAACTAATTTAGTTAGATTATAATGGAATGGCAATTTTGAAACAAACTAGTAAATAAAGACTAGTTGGAGGGGCAAATTGGTCATTTAGCAAGGATGGCAATTTTGAAATATTTTTGAAATGTTGAGGATGTTTTTGGAAGATGAAATATGCATGGATTTAATCTTGGCCCTTGATTTTGGATGAGATTAAATTAGCCATTGGATTTAAAGGCTAAATTGGTAATTTTACTATTTAAATGAATTTAAAATTCATTTAATAGTTACAAGTGTAAAATAATAGAAAAAGATGAACAAATATTCATCTTTTTCCAGCCATGTACCATGGGAGATAGAGTAAAGAAGAAAAATAATTTCCAAGCTCGATTTAAGCCCCGAATCTCGGTTTTTAGGTAATCTTTCGAACTACAAAGTTGTTCTACTCTTCGAGCTCTATCTTTTGATGTAAGTAATTTATAGAATACTTGCTTGGTTGATGAGATTTGATATGTGAAAGATGTAATATCCCAAATTTTTGGCTAGTGACCAAAATGTAAATTTTGAAAGTTTTGGGGTTAAAGTATAAACTTTGGAAAAGTTTAGGGACTAAAGTGAAAATTTCCCCAATAAGTAATTTTATTCAGTATAATAGTGAATCAGATCGAAATAAGTACCTGGATATCAGTTTTAAGAATTAAGATGCAGTAAAAGGTAGAGAATTTGGATCGAATAAAATTGTTAAGCGTGCTCAGGCCAGGGAAATATTAGGATGGTGACCTCCAGGAAGGTCCCATAACAGTGTTTCTAATCGATATTTTGGACTCAGTAAGATTGGAGAATATTCGTATGGTCGTATGGATTATCGATAAAGGAATTCTAAGAGAAATGTTATTCTATGAAGATTTTCGATAAGTATCGGGAAAATAGAATGAGTTAAGAAAATTCAGTCTAAGATCTTAGAAAAGGAAAATTTTATGAGATAATATTGTGGATTTTCCGAATATAAAAATATAGAATTATTGGAATAAATCTGGCAGCTTGATAAAGGTAAAATTGCAGTATAAGTATTTTATGAATATCAAGAAATCAGATCGAACTAAAATTTCAGAGGCTGATCCAAAAGACATGGAAAAGCAATAAAATACTATTTTATGAATATTTTATTACAGTTGGTTGGATTCCAACTAGACTTAGTTGAATTTTTACAAGAATGGCAAACTAGTAAATAAAACTAGTTGGAGGGCAAATTGGTCATTTGTCCCTAATGGCAATTTTGAAATATTTAAAAAGTTATAAGGGAAATTTTGGAAATAGGAAATGGAAGATTAAATCTTGGCCCTTGATTGATGATAAAATCAATCTCAACCATTGGAGAAAAAGTGTAAAATTGTAATTTCACTATTAAATAAATTTAATATTTATTTAATAGTTATATGCGTAAAATAATGGTGAAAAGATGAAGAAAAATCCATCCAAAAACATGAGAGCTAGGGAAAGAAAGAGAAAATTTTTCCAAGCTCGATTCAAGCCCCGAAACTCGATTTTCAGGTAATCTATTAAACTGCAAAGTTGTTATACTCTTCAAGCTATATCTTTTGATATCAATAATTCATGGAATTCATGATTGATTGATTAGAATATACATGAGAAAGAAATTAGGGTTTATGGATCAATTGGAGCTTTTGAGATTTTATGATTCCATGATTGAATTCAAGTTGAAATCAAGTTAGTATGATGTTAAAATCATGACATTGAGTTGAGATTTAAGTTTTACATGTTTTGATTTTTATGAAGATGGTTAGGGTTTATGGATTCAAGTTTAATTTAGGGTTTGTAATGTTGAATTAATGATCTAGTAAGCTTGAATTATTATTTAGAAGCAAAACCCCAAGTTAAAGGTATAGGGACCATTTTGGAAAGTTTAAAAGTTAGAGGACCAAATCTGATTTTTATGATTCTGGTGTGTATTTATGTTATTAATGATGTTAGAGACATGAAATTGAAGTTAGAATGTTAAATTGATGTTGAATCGAATTAGTGACCATTTTGACAAATTGTCAAAGTTAAGTGACCAAATTGAAAATGAAGTTTTGTATGGGGGATAAATCTGATTTTTAGTTGTAATGATGGAGTTAAGGTAGTAATGTTGAATTGAGGACTAATTTGCAAAGTTAAGAAGCTTGAATCCTTATCTTTGCATTTTAGTGACTATTTTGTCAAAGAATGAAAAATAAGGGAGAATTATTTTGAAAAATTATTTGGTGAAGAAGGTGATGAGTTGTTGGTTTAAAGCAATTGGACTAAATTGAAAAGTAGAAAAGTAACGAGAAGTTAGTATAAAAATTTGAAGTTTATTTATGGAAGCTGTGTAGAAAACTGGATTATGGCAGTAAGTTTGAAAATTCACCATAAATTCTACAAAAATGGCTAGATGGTGAATTTTATACCGATGTAAATATTTGTTCGTCTAGTTTCGTTTCCAACAAACGAAAACTGATTTTGAGTTCCGAGTCAAAAGATATGAATTTTTAAGTGACGAATGGTCAGAAAATAGAGCACCAGTCTGTTCCGAATTCTAGCTCTCTAATTGACTTTGAAAAATCGCCATAAATTGTACAAGTTGAATTCGGACTATTAATTTATATGGGTGAAAAGCTTATTGAACCTAGTTTCTTTCAGAACAAACGGAGTTGAATTCCGAGTTGTAAATTATTTTATAGAAATATTTTTCGAAGGTAGTGCAATCTGCCAGAAAATGAGAATTGATATATTTTGTATCTAAGGTTAATTAGTAAGCTTGAAAGGGGTTTGCATAATTAAAAAACAGAGACTAAATTGCAAAGAATACAAACTCCAAAAGGCATCATAACTGAAATAACGACTGTCGTACTGGTATGGGCACTAGCTGTATCACAATGGGGTTGAAATACCAATGCGTACTGATACGGTCCTCAAGTGTATCGGTACGAGTATGTGTTTTCGAAAATGTTGGATTCCAGTAGCTAAAGAGTGTACCTATACAGTTGCCCGTGTACCAACACCAGGCTTATTATCCAGTTATGTGTACTGATACGATTACCAGGTAATTTTACCAGGTACGGTTACCAGGTACGGATACGACACCTAAGCAATTTTACCCAAATTGAGCCAAGATAGGTCCCCGTGTACTGATCCCTGAGGACCCGTACCGGTACGGACATACCTGTGATGACCTCTAGGTCCAACATATGACACTATGGCTCAATCTAACATACTCCAAACAATATCTAATCATCATGTAACATCACAACCATCAATTTCTCAAACATAGCAGCATGGTAGAAGACTATACGCGACATCTCAAATTCAAACATTACTCCTAAAGGCATGGTTTCTACCCAAGCATGCATATTGTCTCCCAACCCTTCAAAATCAAACATTAAGCATCATACAAGTCCAAAACATCAAACATAACTTGTAAAACCAGAGAGTATCCAAAATAAACCTCCCAAATACAACTTGGTCACATTGCCTCTTATTACTACTTAGCATTTATAAAATCCATACTTTGAAATTGTCTTAACCCTTGGATCTCCTCTTGCGCACTTGCTATCAGGAAAGGCTTAGTTCTCTACATTGATGAGAAAAGAGAGGGTAAGCTATAAGCTTAGTGAGGGAATCCCAAAAACACTCATCAATGCAATTAAAATCATTCTAATTCAAACCAAGTGTAAATGTCTCATGCTTCAATAATCTCTTCAAGTATGCACATTTAAATCATTTGCAACACATGTATCATGGATTTTATCTCAAACCTCAATTTAAGCTTCATATGGCAAAATCTCTATAACAAGCTTAAAGAGCGACTCATGTATAAATCACATTATACAAACATAATCCATTTCTCATGATACATTATCTCATATATAGGATATTAAGTGACTCAAAACCAGTACTATTCTATTTCATAAAACACATCGGATACACAGATTTCCCAAGATGTTCCTATGACCACTCCACATACATCCTCAAATCAGAGCAACGGAATAATTACCCACCTCAACGATTATGATGTATAAATCCACCAGCGGGAAGAAATGGAACAATTACCCACCTCGACCGTTGCAGTTCTCATGGTGGAGCAACAAAACAATTACCCACCTCGACACACCTAAGGTGACTTATTATAGTGAACTTTAAACCCTATGGCTAGCCAACTATGTCTGATAACATTTAATCTCAGTCATTTGCCAATATATTAAATAAAACAACATTACCTCACTATTTTACATATGTATCAAATCAGTCCTATTTTAAATACACTAAATCATGTATTTTAGTATTCTCAAAAATACTTTCATAAATCATGATTCATTCTCAATAATCATCATATATGATCATTTGCAACATCTTTCATTTCTAAAACATGCATAATACAATGAGTAATCAAAACCATAAACATGTGCATGCGATTGTATTTTACAAAACCAAAATCGAGAGAGAGCTCAACTAATACTTACTTCCGAGCTTAGATAAGTGTTTCAAACTTTATCTAAACTCCCAACAACCATCTTTAAACCTTTTAAAAGCAGTAAACGTGTTTCCACTCACCAACAATCCAAAGCTCGCTAGCCGTTGCGAGTATCAAGCTTCCGAAGCTTCCGCAACCTCTCTGAAAGCTATAGGATTCACTTCCCCTGCTTTACCCAATCAAAAAATAAAGGATTAAAATATTTTCATGCATCTCTAATTTTCAGCAACCAACAAACACAACTTTGCCTCACAAGAAACCGTCAAACTCCTCTTTAAAGCAACCGAAATAATCAACAAACCTCTTCTAAACAAATCCCAGCCAAAACCTATTGATTCTAACATCTTAAAAACATCAATTTACATCCAAAAAATTCTTGCTTACGTCCTTATACCTCCAACACCTCTACAACACCAAGATCACACCAAAATCTAACTATATAGAACCTAGAAAACTAGCAATTCACATAGTTTCGGGATTCCTTTAATTAAAAACTTCTTTCAACATTAAAACACATCTTAATAGATGTCTAAATCAACTAGATTCAACATAAAATAGATCCAAAATAGTATTTAACAAATTTCCATATAAAACTCAATTTAATTACCAAATCTATGTTTAAATCATAATTCTATAACATAAATTAGTTGTAAAGGATCAAGAACTTGAGAATTTTAATAAAGAGCCTTTAATTAGAGGAGAGAAACAAAAATCACCTCTAATTGTTGATTTCTCCCTTAATTGGAAAAGTTTGGTTGAAATCCAAGTAGGCTTTGCAATAGGAATTAATGAAATCGGTTAGGAAACAAAAAGGAAATCAATAAGAATTGATTCCTGAGAATTTTGGAGTGAAAACCATAGTTTGGCTGCTGAGAAAGTTGAGAGAACAAGTTGGAAGAAAAGTTGTCACGTAAGAAAGTGATTTGTAAAATTAAAAATCCTTTTATTAAATCCCATTTTATTTAATAATAAAACTAATTAAAAACACTTTAAAAATAGCCTAAATTAAGGGGAAAATCTGATGAAAAAGTTTGGTCAATTAGCTCCTTAAAGATTCTAAGTTTTTACCCTTTTACGATTTAGTCACCAAAAATAGTTTTGAAATCTTTTCATTTTAGTCGCCGGACCAAAATGTCCTAAAATCAGATTTAATTCCTTGAAATTGAATTTACCAAAATACTTAAAATATTAATTAAGTAATTTATAACATTTTTCCATATTTTATTTTAACCAAAAATGATTTATTAATATTTAATTCCCAAAACTAATCTTGAATTGCCCAATCTGGTTCTCCTGAACTGTCTAACCGATCCAATTAATTTCTTAGCCTAATTTCAGGGCGTTACAATACATGTGCATAGGCATCTATGAGGGCATGTAGTTAATCATTCATACATATGTTCGCACTTAAGGATGACCTTCCGGAGACTAATGAAATTCCAAGAGAAGTATGTCAGTGTTTGAGTATGAGATCCAGTTTGTTCGGTTGAGCCAGTATGCTCTTGAGCTGGTTCTTGATGAGCGACAACGATGTGATCAGTTATGTTATAAGTTGGTGAAATGGGTGAAGAATTACATGTTGGCTATGGATTATACAGAGTTTGATGTCTTGGTTTCCCGAGCTAAGGACATAGAGTAGAATTTGGGGTTATCTTCTCGGTCAAGGAGTTCTTCTGCGGGGAAGAGGAATGATGAGTCAATTGTTGGAAGAGATCAATTTAAGAAGCTTAGAGATAGGAGGTACCGTCCGAATTAGAGACGCGGAGGGAATAATGCTAGGTGTGGACAGTATGTTTAAAATGCCTTTGCTCAAACACTTGAGTGTAGGAGATGTGGTAAGCAACATTTGGAAGAGTGTTAGGGTACTCTTGGTACTTGTTGGAGCTTTGGTTCATGAGTTCATATTCAGCGTGATTTTCCACAGTTGGCTAGGGAAAGACAAGCTCATGTACCTGCTGTTGTGCCACAGAGAGGATGTGGCGCGGTCGTGGACATTTTCAGCGTAGAGATGATAGACAAAGGACAGTTGCTCATATCGTAGTGGTTCAACCTGAGAGTGGAGAACTGATGAGGGTTTTTGTGTATTGTGTGGGCAAAAATAGGTCTGATGTGATTGCAGGTACTTCTACCTTGAAGTTCATACCATTGCTTCCCTTGATAAATTCTGATTCTATGTATTCATACATCCTGCACGAACAAGCTTGCTCGCTTGATATTCTTATAGAAGTTAGATGTTGGTATGCGGATAACCAGTTTATTTGGTGAATCAGTAGTAGCTAGGAGGTTGTATAGGAGGTGTCCATTGATTGTTCAAGGGCACGTGTTTATGGTTGACCTTATAGAGTTACCGTTTCACGATTTTGATGTAATTTTGGGGATAGATTGGTTGTTTGAACATAGGGCGGTGGTGGATTGTAAGACCAAGCGAGTTTCACTGAAACTTGCTGAGGATTACGTAGTAGTGGTTGTGGGCAAGAATGTCAAATTCTTGTCAAGCATGGTTTCAACATTGGAGGCGCAGAAGTTGTTGGACTCTGGGGGTCAAGCATACATAGCTTATGTTATGAACCCAAATATGAAGGAAGCGCGTGCCCAGGATATTCGCACTGTTTGCTATTTTTCAAGAGTGTTTCCAGAAGAGTTACCTTGGTTAATGCCAATTGCACCGTATCGCATGACACCGAAGAAATTGAAGGAGTTAAAGATGCAGCTTTAGGAGTGGTTGGACCGTGGTTTCATTCAACCTAGCGGGTCACCGTGGGGAACACCTGTGTTGTTTGTAATAAAAAGATGGCACGATGAGAATGTGCATTGACTATCGATAACTGAACATGTTGACAATTAAGAACAAGTATCCTTTACCGAGGATCGATGATTTGTTTGATCAGTTTCGAGGAGCTACGGTGTTTTCCAAGATTGATCTGAGGTCTGGGTATTATCAGTTGAAGGTGAAGGATAAAGATGTGCCAAAGACAAATTTTTGCACGCGCTACGAGTATTATGAGTTCTTAGTGATGCCATTTGGGTTGACAAATACGCCAGCAGCTTTTATGGACGTAATAAAGCAGGTGTTCCATGAATTCTTAGATCAATTTGTGGTAGTTTTCATCGATGACATTCTTGTGTACTCTCGTGCCGAGGAAGATCACGATCGACACTTACAAATTGTATTGCAAGTTTTGTTGGACATTAAGCTTTATGCCAAGCTGAGTAAGTGCGAGTTTTGGATCAAGCAAGTGGTTTTTCTTGGTCACGTTATTTCATTAGAGGGTATTCGCGTGGATCCGCAGAATATTAAAGTTGTTGTGAATTGGAAGCAACTGAAGTCGGTGTCAGAAGTTTGTAGTTTCTTGGGGTTGGCAGGATATTATCGACGCTTCGTGGATGGTTTCTCGAGGATTGAGGCTCTTTTGGTGAAGTTGTTGCAAAAGGATGAAAGTTTTGAGTGGACGGAGAGTAGATAGCAAGATTTTGATAAGTTGAAGGAAGCTTTGATGCAAGTTCCAATCTTGATTCAACTTGAGTCAGGGAATAAGTTTGTGGTTTATAGCGATGTCGCCTACGTTGGTTTGGTATATGTGTTGATGCAGGAAGGAAGGGTCGTGGCTTATGCATATTGGCAGTTGAAGGTGCACGAGCACAACTATCTTACGCACGAAATTGAGCTTGCTGCAGTGGTGTTTGTGTTGAAGATTTGGCAAAATTATCTTTATGGTGAAAGTGTATTGTATACATGGATCACAAGAGTCTGAAATATCTGATGTCGCAGAAGGAGTTGAATCTTAGGCAGTAGATATGGTTGGAGTTGCTTAAGGATTATGATTTGACAATAGAGTGTCATCTTGGAAAGGCTAATGTTGTAGCTGACGCCTTGAGTAGAAAGGTTGCGGTTGAGTTGAGGGTGATGTTTGCTCGGTTTAGTATAACACGTGATGGTGGTTTGTTGGCTGAGTCGCAAGTAAAGCCATCATTGTTGCAGTTAATCAAGGAGAAGCATCCGTATGATGATTATTTAGTACCGCATGTCAAGGACATAATGGATAGCAATCAAATAGATTTTTGCTTCAGTGACGAAGGAGTTTTGTGTTTCAAGAGTCGAGTAGTTGTGCCGAAGGATGAGGAGTTAAGGCACACTATCTTGACTAAGGCACATTTGAGTCCTTTTGCTATGCATTCAGGAAGTACAAAGACGTATCAGGATTTCAAAAAAAGTATTTCTGGGTTGGTTTGAAAAATGATGTAGCAAATTTTATTGCTCGATGTATGGTTTGTCAGCGTGTTAAGGCAAAGCATCAGTTTCCTTCTGGGTTGTTACAATCGTTAAAGATTCTAGAATGGAAGTGGGAGAGAACTAATATGGATTTTGTGTTCAGTTTGCCTTTAACGCCATCAAAGAAGAATTTTGTTTGGGTGATTGTTGATAGGTTTACGAAGTGTGCCTATTTTCTGGCTATGCATACGACGTATACTTTGGATAAGTTGGCAGAGTTTTATATTGCTGAGATCGTGAAGTTGCATGGGGTGCCAAAGTCTATTATGTCAAATAGAGATCCGCGTTTTACAGCAAGGTTTTGGGAGTATTTGCATAGAGCTTTGGGTACGCAGTTAAATTTTCGTACTTCGTATCATCCTCAAATGGATGGTCACTCTGAACGTGTTATCCAAGTGTTGGAGGATATGTTGCGGTGTTGCATCATTGATTTTCAAGGATCATGGGAGAAGAATTTACCTTTGGTGGAGTTTGCCTATAACAATAGTTATCAGGCTAGCATTCAAATGGCTCCGTACGAGGCTTGGTATGGTAGAAGGTGTCGTACGCCACTTTGTTGAGCAAAGGCAAGAGAAAAGTATGTTTCTTTGCCTGGTGTGTTGAAGGATACCCATGAGAAAGTGAAGCTTATTGGTGATAGGTTGAAGGCAGCTTCAGACCGGCAAAAGTCTTATGCTGACTTGAAGCTCAGGAAGATTGAGTTTTCGGTTGGTGATCGAGTGTTCCTTAAGGTTTTGCCATGGAAGAAGGTTATGGGGTTTGGACGGAAGGGCAAGTTAAGCCCTAGGTTTATTGGGCCTTATGAAGTGTTGGAGCATGTTGGTCCAGTTGCTTATAGGTTGAGGTTGCATGCGGAATTGGAGAATATACATGATGTTTTCCATGTATCGATGCTCCGGAGGTTTAGGTTAGATCCTTCGCATGTGATGCCTGTTGAGGAGATTGAGTTGAATTTGGATTTGACCTATGATAAGGAACTGGTGAGAATTCTGGATTCAAGTAGCAAGGTTCTTCGTGGAAAGGTCATAGAACCGGTGAAGGTGTTGTGGCGACATCATGGTGCCGAGGAAGCCACATAGGAAAGCAAGGAGGACATGTTGAAACAGTTTCCTTACTTTTTTTCCTCCAGGTGAAATTTAGAGGATGAAATTTCTTAAGAGGGGAAGAGTTGTAACGCCTTGAATTTGGGCCTAGATGTTAGACAGATCGATTAGACGGTTCGGGAGAACCGGGTTAGGCAATTCGAGTTAATTTCGGGAATTAAATCTTATAAAATCGATTTTGGCTAAAATAAAATATGGAAAATGCTAGAAAATACTTAATTAATATTTTAAGTATTTTTGATAAATTCAATTTGAATGAATTAAATATGATTTTATGACATTTTGGTCCAGTGACTAAAATGCAATGTTTTCAAAACTATTTTTGGTGACTAAATCGTAAAAGGGTCAAAACTTAGAATCTTTAAGGAGCTAATTAATCAAACTTTTCCATCAGATTTTCTCTTAATTTAGGCTATTTTAAAAAGGTTTTTAATTGGTTTAATAAGAAAATAAAATAGAAATTAATAAAAAGGATTTTTGATTTTACAAATCACTTTCTCACGTAACTAATTTTGCTCTCAACTTTTCTCTGAACTTCCTCAGCAACCAAACTCTCAATTCTTTTCCAAAATTTCTAGGAATCAATTCCTTTTGATTTCCTTTTTATTTCATACTTGATTTCTTTGATTCTTACAACAAAAATCTCCTTGGATTTCAACTAATCTTTGCCAATTAAAGGAGAAATCAATAATTTAGATTTGATTTTCATTTCTCCCCTCTAATTAAAGGTTCTTTATTGAAATTCCCAAGTTCTTGATCCTTTACGACCGATTTATGTTATGGAATTATGATTAAAACATGAATATGATGATTAAATTAAGTTTTGATGTTGAAATTTGATAAACACTATTTTGGATCTATTTTATATTGAATCTAATTGAATTAGATCTTTTATAAGATGTATTTTAATGTTTAAAGAAGTGATTAATTAAATAAATCCAGAAACTATGTGAATTGCTAAATTTCTAGGTTGAAGATAGTTAGATTTTGAAATGATCTTGGTGTAGTAAGGTTGCTGGAGGTATAAGGACGTTATAAAGATGTTTTTGGATGATAATTAATGTTGTTAAGATGTTAGAATTAGTAGGTTTTGGCTGGGCTTTGTTTAGATGAAGTTTGGTGATGATTTCGGTTGTTTTAGAGAGGCGTTTGATGGTTGTTAGTGAGGCGAAGTTGTGTTTGTTGGTTGCTGGAAATTAGACATGCATGGAAGTGCATTAATCCTCTTTTTTTGATTGGGTAAAGTATGGGAGTTGAATCCTTTAGCTTTTGGAGAGGTTGTGGAAGCTTCGGAGGCTTGATTCTCGTAACGGCAATAGAGCTTTGGGTTGTTGGTGACTGGAAATGCATTTTACTGCTTTTAAAAGGTTTGAAGATGGTTGTTGGGAGTTTAGAATAAGTTTCAAACACTTATCTAATCTCAAAAGTAAGTATTGGTTGATCTCTCTCTCGTTTTCAGTTTTGCAAAATACGATCTCATGCACATGTTTATAGATTTGATTACTTACTATTATATGCATGTTTTAGAAATGAAAGATGTTGCAAATGATTATACATGATGATATTTGAGCTTAGCAAATGATTTATGAAAGTATGTTGAGAAATGCTAGAATACATGGGTTAATGTATTGGAAAATGATTTGAATTGATGCAAATGTAAGATAGTAAGTTAATGAGGTTTTTATTGAGTATATTGGTAAGTAGCTGAGATAAATTGTTATCGGATATAGTTGGCTAGCCATAGAGTTTAAAGTGTACTATAATAAGTTGCCTCATGTGTGTCAAGGGGTCAAGATTGTGCCATGCTCCACCATGAGAACCGCAGCAGTCGAGGGGTCAATAGTGTACCAATTCTCCCACTGGTGGATTTATACGTTATAACCATTAAGGGTCGTTTCAGTTCGAGGATGTATGTGAATTGGTCGAAGGAACCACTTGGGAAATCCGTGTATCCAATGTGTTTTATAAAATAGAATGAAACTTGCTTTTGAGTCACTTGAATGCCAATATATCAGATGATGTATCATGAGAAATGGATTATGTTTTGTATAATATGGTTTATACATGAGATGCTCTTTAAGCTTGCTATTTAGAGATTTTGGCAAATGAAGCTTAAATTGAGGTTTATGATAGAAATCCATGATACATGAGATGCCTTTTGAAGTTCGTATCCTTTGCAGGTTAGTCTCTGTTTCTTAAGCATGCAATTAAATAAGATTGAATGGTTATTTGAAGTTGAAATTTAACCTGATTGTATGTAATATGACTAGTTAAGGATTGATAACTTTAATTTTATGGAAGTCCTCTTAATTATCTAAATTTATGGTTTGGTCCCTGAAATGCTAAATCGAACAATTGGATGTCAATTCGATGCCCGATTGAGTTGTAGTTTGCACCGTTGTCAGCACGATCACCTTAGGACTTAATTACACATTTAGAAAAGACAAAATGAAAAATGGACTGCTTTTTAAGTAAATCTTTTGGGTTTGTCTCGGCAAACCCTAATGTAGCTCGCTCGGTTCAGTTTTAAGACTAGACTGGGTCAAAGGGGTTACATTTTGGGTGGTCACCAGCGTCGGTGAACGGTTGCCGGAGGTAAGCCATGGTGGTTGGAGTGGCCAACCACCACCGGTTTCTGGGTTTGGCGGTAGTCCATGGGGGTTTCTAGGTTTAAGGTTTGAATATTCTTCATGTTCATGAAGAACATGAAAAACATTCATCGTGTTCTTCATAAAAAAAGGGGTTTGATCCAAAGTTAGGGTTTTTCTGGGTTTTTTGGTGTTTATAAGAGAGAGGGCAAAGGATTTTTAGGGGATAATTATAAGGGGTTTAAAAAATGGTATAAATGCCAAAATTGGGACTGGATGGGTCATTTTACAGACAAAAAAATTTAAATTTGTTTATTTCAGTTTGAGTTCCTCCATGTTTTCAAACTTTCACCCGCAACCCCTCCGCATTCTTTGATTCGGTACCTGGTCCCTCGTAATTTTTAAAATCTTTCAATTTCTTCCTTAAATTTAATTAAATCATTTTTAAAGGGCAAAGTTACCCTATAGGTCCCTCTGTCTCATTTTTGTTTTTAAAATTGGTCTACCACATGGTTTAATTACCCAACCAGTCCCCCTAATATTTGTTTTAAATTTTTTTTCAAATGGAAAATTACAATTTTAGTCCTCTTTTCCTTTTAAAGTTTTCATTAAGGCCCATTTTATTTTAATTTTAACTATTTTTATGGTAAAATTGCATTTTTGGTCCCTGGCCTTTTATTTTATTTAATTTTAGTCTTTATTTTGCATTTTGTTTAAATATTCGATTCATGTTATTTTTTTGTTTTTTGTTTCGTATCTTGTGCTTCTTCTTGTTTTTATTTAATTTACTAATTTGTTGCCATATATTTATGTATATAAGAATATATATGTGTGTGTGATATATATTATATTTTGTGTTACACTTATATGTATATATATATGTTTACATAGGAATATATATATATATATAGTATCCTTTTGTAACACACTTGACCCGGCCTAGGCGCCAGACTGAACTGAGAGAGCTACATTGGGTTTGTCGAAACAAACCCAAGATATTTTCTTGAGAATCCAGTCCATTTTTGTTATTTTATCTTGTCTAAATGCTTTATTAGTTTCTAAGGTGATCATGCTAGCAATGGTGAAGATTTCAACTTAATCGAGCATCGGCTGGATATCTAATTGTACGATTTAACATCACAGGGACCAAATTGCAATTTTAAATAATTAGGAGGATTTTCTTGTAATTAAGGTTACCAATCCTTAACTAGTTAGGTTTCATATATATAGGTTAAATTCCAACTTAAAATAACCATCCAAACTTTTTTAATTGCATGATCAAGAATCAGGGACTAAAGTGCAAAGAATACAAACTTCAAAACGCATTTTAACGGAATTAACAAACTAAGTATCCGTACACTGACTCCCCATACCGTTACGTGCTCAAGTTACAAAAGCGTACCGATACAGTCCTCAAGAGTATTGGCACGGGTATGCAGTATTCGAAAATGGGAATTCCAATAGCCAAAAGGCGTACCGGTACGGTTTCCTGTGTACCGAAACCAAGCTAAAATAACAACATCGTGTACAGGTATGATCCCTAGGCGTATCGGTACGCCAAGGCATTTTTGCCTAGATTAAGCCGAGATAGGTCCCCGCGTACTGATCCTTGAGGACCCGTACACAAACCTATAAGGACCTCCTCTTAGTCCAACATATGACACTTCGGCTCAATCTAACTCACTTCAATCAACCTCTAATCATCATACATCATCTCAAACATAATTTCCTCAATCATAGAAGCATGGTAGGAGATCATAAGCAACATATCAAAACCAAACAAACCCCTATAGGCATGGTCTCTACCCAAACATGCATAATGTTCCCCAACCCCTCAAAACCAAACATTAAGTAGCATACAAGTCCAAAACATCAAACATAACTTGTACCACCAGGGAGTATCCAAAATAAACCTACCAATTACAACTTGGTCACATTGCCTCTTATTACTACTATGTATTTGTAAAAACATACTTGAAAATACTTCAATCCTTGGATCTTCCATTGCTTACTCGCTGTCCGAAAGTGTCTATTTCTCTGCATTGATGAGAAAAGAGAGTGTAAGCTATAAGCTTAGTGAGGGAGTCTTAAAACACTCATCAATGCATTTAAAAACCATTCTAATTCAAATCAAATGTACAAGTCTCATGGCAAAGTCATCTCATGCTTCTAGAATCTCTCCAAATATGTACATCTAAATCATTTGCAACACATGTATCATATATTTCTATCATAAACCTCAATTTAAGCTTCACATGCCAAAATCTCTAAATAGCAAGCTTAAAGAGCATCTCATGTATAAACCATATTATACAAAACATAATCCATTTCTCATGATACATAATCTTATATATTGGCATTCAAGTGACTTAAAATCAAGTTTCATTCTATTTTATAAAACACATCGGATACACGGATTTCCCAAGTGGTTCCTTCGACCATTTCACATACGTCCTCGAACCAAAGTAGTCCTCAATGGTTATAATGTATAAATCCACCAGCGGGAGAATTGCCACACTTTTGACCCCTCGACCGTTGCAGTTCTCATGGTGGAGCATGGCACACTCTTGACCCCTTGACACATTTGAGGTGACTTATTATAGTGCACTTTAAACCCTATGGCATGCCAACTATATTCGATAACAATTTATCTCAGCCACTTGCCAATATACTCAAGATAAACCTCATTAACTTACTGTTTTACATATGTATCAATTCAAACCATTTTTCAATACATTAACCATGTATTCTAGCATTCTCTAAACCTTTCATAAATCATTTGATAGGCTCAACTCTCATCATGTATAATCATTTGCAACATCTTTCATTTCTAAAACATGCATATAACAGTAAGTAATCAAATCTATAAACATGTTCATGAGATTGTACTTTGCAAAACCGAAAACGAGAGAGAACTCAACCAATACTTACTTCCAAGCTTAGATAAGTGTTTCAAACTTTATCTAAACTCCCAATTACAAGATTCAAACCTTTTAAAAGTAGTAAAACGCGTTTCCACTCACCAATAACCCAAAACTCTCTTGCTGTTGCGAGAATCAAGCTTCTGAAGCTTCCGCAACTTCTCCAAAAGCTAAAGGGTTCAGCTCCCCTGCTTTACCCAATCAAGAACAGAGGATTAATGCACTTACATGCATTCTCTAATTTCCAGCAACCAACAAAAACAACTTTGCTTAACAAAAACCATCAAACGCCTCTCTAAAAGAACCGAAATCATCACCAAACTTCATCTAAACAAAACTCAGCCAGAACATATTGATTTTAACATCTTAACAACATCAATTAACAACCTAAAACAGCTTTATAACGTCCTTATACCTCCAACAACTCTACAACACCAAGATCACTTCAAATTCTAACTATTTACAACCTAGAAAAAATAGCAATTCACATAGTTTCGAGATTTCTTTAATTAATCTATTGTAACAACATTAAAAAACATCTTATAAGAAATTTAAATCAATTAGATTCAATACAAAACATATCCAAAACAGTGTTTATCAAATTTTCACATCAAAACTCAATTTAATCATCATATTCATGTTTTAATCATAATTCCATAACATAAATCAATTGTAAAGGATCGAGAACTTGGGAATTTCATTAAAGAACCTTGAATTAGAGAAGAGAAACAAAAATCAACTCTAATTGTTGATTTCTCCCTTAATTGGCAAAGATTGGTTGAAATCCAAATAGCTTTTGTTGTAGAAATCAAATAAATCAAGTGAGAAACCAAAAAAGGAAATCAAAAGAGATTGATTCCTGGAGATTTTAGAAAGATTTTGATAGTTTGGCTGCTGAGAAAGTTGAGAGAAAAAGTAAGAGCGTAGTTAGTTACGTGAGAAAGTTATTTGTAAAATTAAAATCCTTTTTAATAATTCTATTTTATTATTAAAACCAATTAAAAACTTTTTTAAAATAACCGAAATAAGGTAAAAATTTGATTAATTAGCTCCTTAAAGATTCTAAGTTTTGACCTTTTACGATTTAGTCACCAAAACTAGTTTGAAAACTTTACATTTTAGTCACCGGCCAAAATGTCCCAAAATCAGATTAAATTCCTTCAAATAGAATTTATCAAAATACTTAAAATATTAATTTAGTATCTTCTAGCATTTTTCATATTTTATTTTAGCCAAAAAACTATTTTATAAGATTTAATTCCTGAACTACTCGAATTGCCTAACCTGATTCCCTCGAATCATCTAAGCAACTTATCTCACATCTAGGCTCAAATTCAGGGTGTTACATTTGTATATATTATATTATACATATACTTATATTATGTGTTATATATACTAGGTCATGTAAAATTATTTTTAGTAATGTATTTTTATTTAATGTACATTTTTATATATGTGTATTATGTTATATTTTGTATGTATTTTTTTAATATATCATAATATATTGTTTTATCCTATACTATATATTATGTGTAGTATATATACATATTATATAGTATTCTAATCTTTTGCATGTGTATATTTATTTGTTTTTACTTATCTTCATTTAAGTTATTTATTTTTGTTAATATTCACTTACTTGTAATATATATTGTTTGATTAAGTTGCATACTGGTATATAAATTTCTAGTACATTGCTCCCTTTTTTTACGGTAAATTTGGCTACCAGTCTAAGACGTAGGTGGTAGTTTTCGTTTATCCCTCGAACACCGGAGCCCTTAAAATTTATTCGCACATATAACCAAATTTTAATTTAATCATCACTTTAACCGTAAAATTTGATATTAATAAAGCAGTAATTATTTGGTACCAATTTTGGGCGGTGTGTGGTGATAATCCTTTCCCATTCGTAATCAACTCTCAAACTCAAGTTTTTAAAAAAAGAATCTCTGGTTTTGTTTTTAATAGTGTCCGGTCTACAAAAGTAGCCGGTGGTGACTCCAAGTTTTCTAAAAATATGAGTTTTCCAAAGAAATTTCCCTTTTAAATAAAATTTTCAAATAAAACCGAGACCCATTTAATATAATTAATCATTTTCATAGCGACCCGAAAAAGTTAGTCGCTACAATAAGCTTGCTAGATGGAAACCCAGAATTCTTTCATTTGGTGGAAGAATTACAATGGTCAAATATGTTCTCTCTTGTCTCCCTGTGTACTTTATGTCCATGTTTCGCATGCCAGCTTTCGTATGCTCTCTCCTTAATAGCATTGTCTCGAACTTTATTTGGGGTGGTTCGGAGAATAAAAGAAAGGTATATTGGGTCAAATGGTCTGAGGTTTGCTCACCACTTGTGCTAGAGGTTTAGGAATCACTGATTTCAACACAAAAAATTGAGCGTTAATTGGAAAATGGTCTTGGAGATTTGGTTCTAAAAATGGTAGTTTATGGAGGAAAATAATAGCGTGTAAAAATAATATAGATGAATCTATGTTGATTCCTCCTTGCGATCTGCAAAGACACATCTTGGTGCTGGAAAGGAATCGTAAACTCTTTTTATGCTGATGGTTCAATTGGAGCCACCTTGCGTAGCAACATGCTTCTTCAAGTTGGTGATGGTAAGGCTATTTCCTTGGGGAGGACATTTGGATATGCGATATGCCACTCTCTCAAAAATTTCCCCCAATCTTCTCCCTTGCGATTAATAAAACTGGTTCTATTGCAAAGTTTGGAACTCGAAACAACAATGGGTGGTCCAGGAATGTTGCTCTTTGTCGTAGGTTGTTGGACTGGGAAGTGGATCAGTAGAACAATTTCTTGTCTACACTATCAGGATTCATCGCCTCCAATATGGACAAATACTGGATCAAATGGAATGGTTCTAGTGACAGGCGATTCTCGGTCAAATCCTTATCCATTCTCATTGCTCCTGAGCCTGATATGGAGTTTACTTGGGACAAATTGGTGTGGGTCAAGCTGGCTCCTTCAAAAGTTGAAGCCTTTATTTGGCTCGTTATGCACGGTCGAGCACCCGTTAAGGTGGAGCTTGCAAAACGTGGCTTTCCTTCCTCTTTGAACTTGCTTTGCCCGATGTGCAATGTATTCCCCGAAACCATCGATCACCTCTTCTTTTCATGTTCAATAGCTTGGGGATTATGGCATCATTTTGCAGCTTCTTGGGGCTACTCAATGGTATTCCATCAAAATCCAAATATATTCTCTTGTGCTTGCAAGATGCTCTAGGGAAATTGGGGTTAAATACAATTTGGAACCTTATTCCCTTCGCCACCATTTGGTCCATTTGGCTCATGAGGAATGAAATAGTGTTTAATAACAAAAACTTGGATTCGGTACAGCTTCTCTTCATAATTAAAGCTTGACTGGTATGGTGGTTCAAAGCTAAAAATCCAGATTGCCCATTTCCTTTAGATTCAAGGCTGGCCGATCATACTATTGTTAGGCATGGATGCATTAAGCCGAGGTTGAGTTGTGGCATTCTTGAGTGGCATCCCCCGCCTTATGGATTTCTCAAATTTAATGTGGATAGAGCATGTAAAGGATCTCAGGGGCAATGTGGAATTGGTGGCATTCTTAGGGATTGGGATAGCCGTATTTTTTTGGAGTTCTCGAACCCTGTGGAGTCTGGCTCTTCTCTATTAGCTGAGATATTGGCAGTTAAATTTACAATAGACTTTTTCTTGGCCTCATAATGGAACTGGTGCAATAGGCTAATTATTGAAACTGACAATCAAGTGGCGGTAGAATGGATCTCTGATCCATCAAAGGCCAATCCAATGTTCGGTGATCTGATTAGGAGGCTACATGGAAAATTCCCTTTCGATCATTGGGTTATTCGTCATATTTCTAGAGTTTAAAATATTCATGCTGATATCCTAGCCAAAGGAGGAATAGAGCAACTGGAGGACCACCTGATCATCTATACGTAGGGCCAACATGGCTAGTTATGAAGGGCAGGGGTTTTTGTATATGGTGTATATCTTCGCTTTGGTCCGACTTAAGTTAATACCTTTCCAACAGTTGTATTCGGAAAACTTTGTTGGGAAACGACATGTGCACTCTTTTTCTCCCAATTAGGTGTAGGGATGTTTTTTAATGAGGCGCGTGTCTTTGTCATATTTCACTTTTAATAATACTCGCTACTTTTCAAAAAAAGGAATGGTTGAGCAAGTATTGGTTTGACGGTGGTTTATCAAAACTAAATGCAAATAAAGTAAAGTAGCTATGATTAGGACTAACAGATGTTGCAGTAAATATTCAGATAATTATGGAAGCTAGGTTTATTGCCTAGGAATTATTCTTGATTACTTATTTCAATGCTATAGCGATTGGCAATACATGTCTTCGTAAACCAATTAAGATCTTTATCTACTCGACATGATTTTCTAATGAACTCCTGACTCTCTCGATGCCTAGAAGATGAAAACAATGAAGCTAAGGTAACACATGTCTGCGTGAACCCTAGCAACTCTATTATCTATTCAAGTTCTCCTTATTAGTCGTTGAAACCCTAAACTTATGTCTAAGTCAAATTAAGACTAAGTTAACAACTTAGCCTCACTGTTCACGTTTGTTTAACCTAACTCTCTCAATATTAAGCTATAGATCAATAGTTAAAATGCCTATCTCGATAGCTCTTATAATAACTACGCATGAAGAACGATAAACATAATAGATAAAGGAAAAGAACCATATCATTAAAACAAAGTATTAAAACATAATATCTTATAAAGCAATAAACCTAACTAAAAGTATTTAGCTCATGTCTGAGGCTAAACCATCCATAATAAAAACAATTAAAAAATGGCAGTTTATCAAGCAAGGGATAGAAAAGGGTCAAGCGTCCTTGACGATCCCCTCCAAGCTTTCTAACTGTTGCTGCAGGTCCCGTACTCCTTCAGACTCTATTGATGGCTTTCATCATGTGGAGACTCCTCTAGAACTTTGACTCTGGTGGTTCTCTGATAGTTGAAGACTAAAGCTATCGTCTATGATCGAGCTCCTCTTGTTTGTGTCTCAAGTCTCCTTTACATATGCGAGAAAGCTAGGGTTTTGTAACCCTAAAGCACGCAAAGCCTCCTTCAAGAGGATCTTGCTTTCCCACTATCTTTAATAAGTTAATGTATCTAGTGAGAGTCCACGTAAGCCAAAGCTAGATTTATCTCCAACTCTTCTTGCCTCATCAGCCCCAACCGAGAGATCTATTATCCTTCCTGCCCTGCACTCCTCCAGCTCCAATGGTTCCTATGCAAACACTACAAAACACTACATTTCCCATTAAAAACACCAAAATATATAACAATCAAGCACATGCAGTGTAACTCCCTAACTACATGCAAACTACTCCTAAATGCAACTAAACGAGCTTAAATACATGCAAAAGCTACGTAAAAAGGGTAGGCAAAATATATTATTTACACAGTCATCAACTAGTCAAAAACATTTTTCATTTGTTATATCGAAATATTATCTCAACAAAAATTAAATTCCAATATTGTCCGTTTTTAATCCAATGGTTAGGATTAACATGGAATTTAACTTAAATTCAATGGTTCAAATTCTTCCAAGAATCCATCTTCTTAATTCAAAGGCTCATATTAATCAAAGCATTAGAAGATGAAATCTTTACCACTAAATCCAATAGTTAGAACTAATTCTTGAATTTTATATTTGATTTGATAGCTGAAAATTCCCAAAACTTTAACAATTAGTTCCTTTCAACATAAATCTCGAATCAACCTCGTAATTTAATTTCCAACCCACTTTTCATAGGTAAACTATCTATTTACGAGATACAAATTATTTATGGGAAATTACCATTTAAAGGTCCAAACTTTTCCAAAATTTACACTTTAGACACCAAACCCATGCCTGTTTTGAATAACATCGACTAATCATGTCTTTCTTTATAAAAATCAATACGATCTTTATAAAGCTCTTCTTCATACTAAAATTCAATGCGATTTGATCCACCTCCATTTCTACTTTCAATAAGAAGGCCTGGGCCTTTTCCAACTGTTAAATAGCTCCATCGTGTAGTCCTTCTAATTTTGAATAGTATTCAAGATCCTTTCTTTTTGATTATCTAATAAATCACTTAATGAAAGTAGATTATCTTTACATTCATATTTTATTTCAAAAATTCCATGATCCCTTCCCGAACCAAACATAAATCTTTCGATTCATTTGGCTCTCATGCTCAATTATTTCTCATTTATTAGGAATTAATTCCCATATCTTTTTTTTCTAATGGATTGAGCTTACCCTCTCCCTCTCTTCTTTAGTCATATTCCAAAATATTGAAATTGTTTACTAATCCAAGACCAGAATATTCGGGGAGGCCCATTATAGTACTTGTATGCTTCTAGCCAAAATTTTTATTAAAATAGGAGCATATGGATTAGTTCGTATCAATAAGAAATTATTACCCTATGCTCATTCCATATTTCCCCTGATTGATAATAGTGGGTACAATACAAATAATTTATGCAACTTCAACATCTCTTGGTCAACGGAATTTAAAAAAAATAGCATATTCCTCCGTATATCATATGAGTTTGGTACTTATAGGAATTGGTTCTATAACTGATACGAGATTCAACAGAGCTATTTTACAAATAATATCTCATGGATTTACCGGTTTTGCACTTTTTTCTTGGTAGGAGCGAGTTATGATAGAACGTGTCTTGTTTATCTCGACGAAATAGACAGAATGACTATTTCGATTCCAAAAATATTTATGATGTTCATTATCTTATCGATGGCTTCTCTTGCATTACTGGGCATAAGTGGTTTTGTTGCAGAATTGGTAGTCTTTTTTGGAATAATTATCAGCCAAAAGTATTTTTAATGCCAAAAATACTAATTACTTTCACAATGGGAATTGGAATGTTATTAACTCCTATCTATGTCATGTTAAATGTTCTATGAATACAAGCTATTTAATGCTCTAAGTTCTTATTTTTTTTATTCTGGTCTAGAAGAGTTATTTGTTCCGATATCTATCTTTAGGACCCATAATAGGTATTGGTATTTATCCGGATTTCATCCTTTCATTATCAAGTGAAAAAGTCCAAACTATTCTATATAATTACTTTTATTGATAGTTTTCATGAATAAAACAAAAAATCAAAAAGTAATCCTATGATTTTTAAAACTTGTTCGTTGTACAATGAATACAATTTAAGAGAAAAAAACGAAAGAAGTATTTTCCACTGAATTATGGGGTATTAAAACTCTAACCCCCTAAGAAAAATTCATCCTCGAGTTTTTTTTATCTAAGCCCAACAAATAAGGATATAGCTTTTTAAAATCTCGATACATCTTATTGCCTTCTGGATGCATCATCAATAGACTGTAGTGTACTTCCGTGAGACGTTCTTGTTTCCATTCATCATCATAAAGAACATGATCTTTTCTTCAATAATAAAAAAATCTGACATACTTAACTTTGAAGTCTTTGTTTTTACCATTGTCAATTTATTTTAACCATGGCAAACATTTTTCATCTTTCAACTATCTTTAATCTAACCTAACTGAGTAGGTCTAAGCAAAAGTTTTGTGAGCAACATATCATCCTCAAACCCTTACTACTTATTATAATGTTTATGCGTCCAAGGAAATTCCAGCCGAAAGAACTATTGATTTGGATTTTCTCATGTCTAAAACCTTAAACTGTGAGTTCTTCCCTCCTTATGTTCATCATAGGCTTGTTAGAATGTTCTTTGCCAATGCTAAATTCAATCATTCTCCTAATCTTACTATTCCCATTATTGGCATTGAGTCTTATTTAATAGGTAAAAGCTTTGAGCTAACTTCGGCTTGCATTGCCGGCTATCTAGGTGTTTTGATAGGTAGTGAGTCTAATGAATATGAACTCGTTCCTATTTCTCAATTCGACGATAAGCGTCCCACCCATCATCATATTGAGGAGCATCTTCCTCTACCTTTCGCCATATGATTTTCCATCCCTCCGATAATCGAGTGACTTGTATGTGCCTCATTAATTATTGGTGGCTAACCAATTCTATTCTAAAACTCGCACTAACATAGCCCAACTATCTTTCTTACCCTTGTTTTTGTCATCTTCAATCCCAATAGCTATTCACTATCATACAGATATGTTCTTAGTCACATTTTTAGGCATCTTGCAATCGATACCACTCTTGATCCTGCCGTGAAGCTTATGAGCAAAATTGATGAAAAATTGGCCCACAAAGTCGGTGGTACTTGTGGATATTTGTTGGGTTCGTAGGGGAAGAGAGGATGAGGACGAGGAGGCTCTCGATACTCTGAATGGCGACGCACAATCTCTCATTGCTCCACCACCCATGACGATGGAAATCATGTACAATGATTTGGTGGATCTGTTTGACTCGAAGGAGGCCTTTCTTCGTAGCTCTCATGATTAGACTACCGGACTTATTTGAGGATTGGACACTCGTGTGACTTCGCTTGAGGAAGACATGTGTGATGTTCGTAGTCATTTTTTTCCTCCATCACCTCCACATGCTCCGAATGCTTAGGAGTGCTTTCATGCATCATTATTATGACTTTATTGCGGCTTTTGGACATCATTTTCTTATGATTTGATATTTGCACTATATTGTGCCAACTTTTCATGTTTTGCATGAAGGTCTAATTACCTCTTTTTGTGGTCTCAAAAACTTTTGGGCAAAAAAATTTGAAATCTGAACTTTAGTAATGGTTCAAGACTATGTTAATGGTTTCAAAACCATGCACAAGATTTTAAAATCTTGTTGTTATGGTTTTGATACCTTTGGCCACATAACGACTAGTTTTTATAAAATCTTAAGTCTTAAATAATGATTTTGAAACATCTTTGCAGATAAGCAAGAAATGTTTGGTTTTAATGGCTCCAAATTCACTCCAAAATCTCACAACAGTTAGAAAATGAAGAGATCATATAAAAGGGATCTCCAAACATTAATTAAGTATCAAGAAATGTATTCCAAATATTCAAGTTATTCAAAACCAATTTGTACTCAACTTTTCATCTTTCTTGTGAGCACTATCATTGTCTTTCATTATTATTCAGTTGTTGGTGCTCTTGGGTGTATGAGAGTTTTATTGTAGCAAAAAAATCTACCTTGTGAGGATTTTCAGTGTCTACAAATTTATTTCTCTTGAGAGAGCTGAGGAATCGTTTGTAGCAATGTTACAGAAGGGGAGAAAGAGATTGGCTCCAAAAGTTGAGGCTTAAATGGTTTAAGGAAGGAGATCGCAATACAAATTTTTTTTCACCTCACTGCTTCGATTAGGCATAGGTGGAATCATATAGACTCAATCTGAGTGGGTGATAAGATCTTTGTTGAACCAACCAAGATCTCAAAAGCCTTCGAAAATCACTTTAAGAAAGTCTTCACTGAGTGCAACACAATCAATGTGGTGGTTTGGGATGTTTGCTTCAGAAGTCTTTGCGCAGAATCTGTCAATTATTTGGAGAGACCTTTTTCAAAGGATGAAGTGTGGGAAGTACTTTCTACAGCTGATGGAACTCGTGCTCTAGGGCCGGATGGGTTCAACATCCTTTTTTTTTTTCCAAAAATACTAGAGTGTGTACAAGAGGATCTGATGGATTTCTTCAGTAAGTTCTATGAAGGAAATAGCTTCGACATGGTATTAAATTATTCGTTTATTACTTTAATTCCCAAAGTAAAGTGTCCGACAGTAATTGATGATTACCGGCCTATCAACTTTGTCGGAAGTATGTATAAAATTCTTGCGAGGGTCCTTGCAAGAAGGTTGTCGAACTGCATCGATGAAATTATTGGGGAAAACCAATTTGCCTTTACTCCTGGAAAGCAAATTCTGGATTGTGCTCTTATTGCTAACGAAATGGTCGAGTTGGTCCGTAAAACGGGTGATGAAGTCGTAATTTTCAAAGTTGATTTTCGAAAAGCGTATGACACGGTTGATTTGTCATTTCTATTATTTATCATGAAAAGGATGGGTTTTGGCTCCAAATGCTGTAATTGGATGAGATGCTGCATTTCAACAGCCTCTATTTCAATTTTGGTCAACGGTGTCCCTACTGGTTCTTTTTGCTCTAAAAGGGGATTGAGACAAGATTGTCCATTGACGCCATTCTTATTTAATATTGTTGCTGAAGGCCTAAGTATAACATTGACGAAGGCTATCGATATAGGGCTATTTAATGACATTGCAATTGATGAAGGGTTATCCGTATCCCATCTCCAATTTGCCGATGATCTGATCATCTTTGCCAAGGCTAGTGAGCTACAAGTCAGAAACATTAAAAGGGTCCTTAAATCTTTTGAGCTGGTATCTGGTTTGAAACTCAATTTAAAGAAGCAGATTTATTTGGAGTTAATATTTCGGATAGTGTCTTGAACTCTTTGTATGTATCTATTGGTTGTTGTAATGGATCCTTTCCTTCGAACTATCTGGGTATCCCCCTAGGTGCATCAGTAAACAACACCTCTATTTAGAAACCGATTATGGACAAGTTCAAGGACCGGCTTGCCAGCTGGAAGAGCAGTTCACTATCGACAGGAAGGAGGTTGACTCTAGTTAATTCTGTTCTGAATAGTCTTCTGTGTTGTTCCAAATGCCTACTGCCATTAGTTTTATCTTAAACAGGATGATTGCTAAATTTATTTGGGGTAAGGTTGATGAAAGGACGATCCGTTGGGTTAAATGGGAAATATTGTGTAAACCTACGTCGGGGGTGGTCTTGGCCTCATAAATTTAAGGGTAAAGAATCGAGCACTTCTCAACAAATGGATTTGGCATTTCGGATGCGAGCGGGATTGTCTATAGAAAAAAGTTATTTGTGCTAAAAACAAACAACCCCTAAATTCTTTGATGCCGAATTCCGTGGTGGGTAGACGGATGTCATGGGTATGAAAGTCGATAGTGAAACCATTATCGTTGGATGATGAGGTTTTTGCAAAAAATCTTCGTCCTGTTTTGGGCAATGGTAAATATATTGATTTTTTGACTGATTTATGGACAGGGGAGCTTTCACTCAGAGAATGACTCCCTCGAATTTTTATTTTGGCAATAAAGAAGGATGGGAAAGTATGTTAGTTCGGGGTCGTAATGGTTTATGGCATTTGTCTATCCCTTTAAGGAGGAGTCCTTTCGACAGGGAAGTAAGTAGTTGGGAAAGTTTTCTTGGAGTGTTGAACTGCTTTGCAGTCAAGACTTTGATTCAGGATAGCCTCAGGTGGAATGTGAATTCGATGGGGTTTATAAGCCGAAATTGTATTGTGAGCTAATTGCTTCGGTCGAATCGGTGGAGGATAAAGTCTCGGAAGTTGTTTGGATAAAATTTATCCCCCCAAAAGTGCAATTTTTTATGTGGAGGTTGGTGCTTGAAAGACTACCTTCACAGACCAAACTTCATTTGAGAGGTATCGTATCTTCTGATCAACTGTTATGTCCCCTTTGCAAAGAAGATGAAGAAACGATGGCTCATCTTTTTAGTCATTGTTCGGTGCCTTGGAGGTTATGGCTTCGGTGCTATAAAATTTGGAATGTTCATTTTGTTATGCATTGTGATCTTAAATCATTTGTACATGCGTGGATAAACTGTCCTATTCGAGCTGAATCTCTTCAGGTGTGCTTGGTGGCGCTTCATGGGTTAGCATGGACAATTTGGTTGTTTCGAAACGAGGTGGTTTTCGAATGTAAGAAAGTTGACGAGAACCAAATGTTCGACATTTTCATTGCTAGGATTGCTTGGTGGTGCAAGTGTAATTGGCCCGATAAGGTAATCTCCGTCAATCATTTCATTTCTGCGCCTGCAATGGTTTCGATTGGTCCGGTGAGTAGCAAAAAAATTTCCTTGTGGCAAGCTCCAACACCGGGTTCTTTAAAACTCAATGTTGTTGGAGCAGTCTTGGGCAGTTTTAGAGCTACAGGGATTAGTGGCCTTCTTCGAGACGAACATGGTTCTGTTCTGATCAGGTTTTCTAAATCTGTCGCTGCAATGGATCCAACATCTACAGAATTATTAGCTATTAAAAAAGCATGTTCTTTATTTATCACTTCTAAGTGGGTGAACTCGAAGAAACTGCATGTTGAAACAGATTGCATGCTGGCGTCGGCTTGGTTAACAAATGTAAGTGTGGCCCATGCACCCTTTAAATCTGAGATATAACAAATTAAAAACATGTGTAGTGGCATTCAATGGAAAATCTCCTGGGTTCAAGGAGAACGTAATTCTGAGACAAATCTATTAGCTAAAGGTGGTATTGGACGAATCCAGCAAATGGCTTACGTTTCTAATTAAAACTGTTATGTCTGTGTATGCTCTATATTATAATAGTGGTCTGTGCTTGGCTGTAAGCAAGCTGGTGGGAAGGTTTCTAGGCGTGAGTCCTATATTATCTGGTAGGTTATGGATTTTTGTACTTATGTGGTATACATACTTTGTACTCGTGTGCCTCAGTAATAAAATAAGGACACTTTTTTTTCTTTCATTGGTCGATCCTTATCTGTGGGGCTCGATTACGAGGGGTTTTAACGAGGTCCAATTTTTATTAAAAAAAAAGGGAAAGTGTGTTGATTATATTTTAGGGGTTTGTAAAGTTACACTTTGTCCTTAAAAGGTTGATACAAATTAATGAATTTGTAAATTCTTTATGTGAATAGATAAAGTACTAAATGTAAACATCATTAAAAAAGTTGAATCACTCTAATATTCTTTGTGCCTATTTATTTTTCTCAAAACTTCCACCAAAATTTTTATTTTGCCAATCCATTCCTTTTGGCAACTTTCATTGATCGGTTAACTTAACAACTTTCAATTTCAGTTCTTGTTGCAGTATACATATTTTTACGACTCAAAAGTCAATCTTTATATTTATTTTAGGATCGAAGAAGAGAGAAAATGCCGTTATTGTAAAATAAATTTCAAAAACCCAACGGACAACACTTTTCCCTTTTCCCTTCGTACTCTTTTCGGCCTTCTTCCCTTGCTTGCTAAATCCAACAACCAAATGCCTCTTTTCTCAAGTTTCTTTGTATTCTCCCTTTTAATCTATCTTCTGTCCAAGGAAAGCTTTGATTCTTTTCAAAGTATTCTGTTTATTTATAACAACAAATTTTATGTAAAATAGAACCCTTTGTTTGCAATTGGTCTCTCTTTGTTTTTGCTTTGTATATTGCTGGACAAATAGTTTCTTGCATTTCATTCAATCATAATCAAGACATGAACTCAAGATTTACTTGGTGTCTCTCGATCTTTCTCGTCTATGTCTTTCTTTGTTCAGGTAATTCTTTCATAAACCTTTGAAAATTTTTATTCTTCTCTTATTCTTCTTACTTTTATATTTAAAGGACTCGAGGTAAGTTTCAAGTATTTTTTTAGATGGATATACACAAAATTTCATTTCTTAATATGTCTAGCGATCATATTCAAATACATATCAAACACAAATATTTGGATGTAACATTTATTATTTGTTAGGGTATAGAATGATTGGTTTCTAAACAGCCAAAGCAGAATGATTGTAAATGAAATTGGCTCACCAATTCTCTATTTTGTTATTTGTGCATTTCACTTTTCACTTTGAAACCTAAAAGTACTATTTCTTTCCCCTTTACCAAAGTTACTCATTTTTCCATCTTTATGCAAATCAAAATATCCTAAGGCTTATCAATCCAACTGCTATTTTCTAAAACTAAACAAATCATGTTTAAGTTAAACTTTTTTTATTTTTTTTATAATTATGGGTATCTAATTCATTAGCCGATTAATCTAAATCGGGTACTGTAAATGTCCATCATAAGGATAGTACTCTCAAACATTTTTTTTTCCATTCACAATATCAGAATCCAAACCATTGACTTTTTTAAAGTACATAACGCCTTATCTTACTTAGACTAGCTAACTTGATTTAGATTCTTAATTTTTAATAACCATTTTAATCCAATGACATTTAACAATATTTATAAGGCAAGGAATGTTTTCGAAAGCCTCATTCCAAAAAACTTATAACATCATAAATTTATTTTACGTTTATAATCAAATTTAAACAAAATAAATATTTTTATTATTAATTCGTATTCAAATTTAAAAAATAATTTATCAAAAACTAAAATCTATATTTGAAATCTGTTTTATTTTCTGAGTTCCAAAGTTTCAAATCTTGTGTAAGAAATAAGATAAGAAAGCAAATTCTTTGTATATTCCTTCATGCAATAGCAAGAAATCCTTACCTTTGTATTTGCTTTTAATCTCTTCAGGTTCAAGTGTTTCATACAAACCTCCTCCGCAAAATATCCATCCAAAACATAAACAGAACATTCGAGTACTCTTTGCCCCTTCAATTTCAACTTCAGTACTAGACGATGTCCCAATTGTTAACCCAACTCCTCCAGGCAACACCACAACTCCGACATCCCCCTCAACCGGGCCCATTACCAGCCCTACTACCCCCGTCACCACTCCCACATCACCCGACACAAATCCCTCCCCAACCGTCTCTACCCCGACATTACCCTACACAAATCCCTCCCCAACCGTCTCTACCCCGACATTACCCTACACAAATCCCACGCCTACCACGACTCCTCCGACCGTCCCAACCACGACTCCATCAACATCAGGAGGGTCTTGGTGTGTTGCAAATCAAGGTGCTTCACCGACTGCACTACAAGTAGCTCTAGACTATGCTTGTGGTTATGGCGGTTCTGACTGCTCTCCGATTCAAACCGGTGGAAGTTGTTATGAACCAAACACTATTCAAAACCATGCTTCTTATGCTTTCAATGATTATTACCAGAAGCACCGGGATCCAACTAGCTGCGTTTTCGGAGGAGCGGCTCAGCTTACTAACACCGATCCAAGTATGATATCATTTATGGGTGATAACAGTTCGTTTTTGGACAACATTTATGATTAATATGCAATATTTTGATTTTTTTTAATTGTGGCTAAGTTGGACCAAATGCAACAAATAATCTTACAAGCAAAATGCAGAACCCATTTATGCTGCTTTTTTTGGTTGCTTAACCTACATATCACTAACTCATGAGAAATGCAGAACTGAGTAATGCAATGCTGATATTTCTATTGACCTCCGTCTCTCTTTATTGCTGCAGGTACTGGAAACTGTCACTACGCAGCATCCTCGTCAACAGGGTAATAATCTTACAAACCAAATGTTTTAAATGGTTCAATTATCTTATGGGTCCCTATATTATTAGCTGAATATCCAATCAGTACCTCTTAGCACTATAAAAGCAGGTATTTTAGTCCCTTTACATCTAATTTCGAAGAAAGGAAAACATTAAAAATCTACATTGTTTTTCCATGTTAGCTTAAATGTACAAGAACTACATCACTTATTTTCATAGTAGAGGGACTAATTTGCTCATAAGCCTATAGTACAAGACCCGTAAGATAATTAACCTTTTAAATTTCCAGACGCAGAGCTTACTGTTTTTCATTGTAAACATGTGAGTGAATACAGTGTGAGTCCACCAGCCAGCATGACTCCACCAGCAACCATGTCCCCACCAAGTACCTCCACCATGGCTCCACCCTTCATCATGACCCCAACGACCGGACTCCCCAATTCAGCCATCTCGGTGTCGTTCCGGTTTTGGCCGATCTATTTGGCGATAAGTCTGGTGTGGCCGCTTGTGGCTGCAAACATAGTCTAGGCAAGAGTGAATCAAATTTCAGAGCCGAGATCGCAATTCCTTTGGTTCCTTAGCGTTACAACAATCTTTGAGGATCAACAATGAGATGAGTATTAAGATCTATGCATGCATAAAAGCTGGAGCAGGGTAAAAATATGAACGTCATAGAATATCTTAGGTTCTGCATTCATAGATGTTGCAATAGCTGCATGCTCAGAATTATAGTTAGAACAATAAGTTATTAGATCTAGGAATGCCTAGGTAGCTTATTAAAATACACGTATATACTGTATACATACATTCTTATTATTATTATAAATACTAGCATAGCAGTATTTTCTCAAACGTATGAAAATTTATCATTTCGTTTCCATGCCAATACGCATAATAAAATAGAAAATGCATTTTACCACGGTAAAATACGCAAATAATCTTCTTATTATTGAGCGGCTTTTTTTGTTTCCTAACTATGAAAAGTTATAATATGATTACTCGATTTAAAAAAAATAATAAATTAATCTTTTTCATTAAAAATTTAACACAGATAGCATAACAGTTAATAAAATTAACATGATAAAAAATTAACTTCGACTTTTACACATTATTATAATTTGAACATAATTCAAAAACATTATCCTTCAACATTTCAAAAATCACACCAATTTAATATCTCTCCTAATCTATTTCCGTCATTATTTACTTTGCTATCACCCACCGCCCCGACGTCGGTCGGTGTCCTTTCACCGTCATTGTTATTCTCAAAACAACATAATCATGATCTCTTTATGTCTATGATGTCATGATTCATGAATTTAAGTTGCTATGTATTTAGAGGATTTTTTGAATGGTTAAAGAAGCTATAGATTGAGTTTAGTGAAATCTGCTCAAAATTTTTATGATGGAGTAGGCTTAGAAAATCGCCAAAAATTCTATAAAAATAATTAGAAGGTGAGACTTATATCGTTGAAATTGTAAGTCTAAGTTTTGTTTGAGACAAACAGTGACTGATTCCAAGTTCTGTACTAAAAAATATGAATTTTTTACCGATAAAAGATCATAATAATTGGGCAGCGGAATTTGACGAGACAACATTAGCAGTGACTTTAGAAAATCGCCATAAATCGTATATATTGAACTAAAATCAATAGTTTATAAGGTTAAAACCTCTAGAGAATCTAGTTTCTACTAAAATAAACAAAATTGAATTCTCACTTGTATATTTTTTATAAAAATAATTTTTTGAACGTAGAGTAGGTTGGCAATTCGCAAAAGGAAGTACATTACATACATATTTGATATGTGTACATGAAAGGGAAGACTCATGATAAGCAAACCTTAAATGGATTAATATATATGTGACAACATGTTTATTTTAAATTGATGATATATTGTTACCATGTTCAGTAGATGTTCAATGTTATGTGATAAATTGAGTGATAACATGTTCATATCAATGTTCATTGATAATGGTAGCTCGACCCATGTTCACCCTAGATTATGAGGCTTAGAGGACTAGATGTAGGTTTGATAATATCCCTTTACCTAACCAAAAGAATGTTCTATTCTTTGAAGAGCATTTGAAGGTAGCCCCGACTAAAGTCGAAATAGTACGCCATAAATGTAAGGCTAAAAAAGAGCTGCGAAAGAGGATTACAAAGTTAGACGCAAAAATCGTGATTTGGATTTAGACGCTACTTGCTATAAAAAGTGATTAAGAAATGTGGAAAAAGAAAGAGATCAACAAACTGAAGATTTTATGGGTTTACAAGCCTCGTATCAGAAAATCCAAGGAAAGCTAAAAGTTGTTGGATTGCGAAAACCCCCCTATGAATGGGAGCTCGAGCTTAGAGAACAAAAAATGGAAGCTGGACAATATAAGAAGCAGTTCCTGGCAATGGAGAAGGGGTTCAAGTCTCTTTCGCAAGACATGCGAAGCTTGCAACAACGTTTTGATTCTATATGGGACAATCTTGTAAAAAGTCAAGGAGAGAATCAGGAACTGAGGGATGTCGTGTCAGAATTGAAGGAGTCCTTGCATAACCAAGCTGAAGGTCGCTCAAGAAGACAATTGAAGTGTTAACTCCTAAAAAGTACTACTTTTCATATATATTGTTATGCTTTTGTTTGACTTTGCGTACATATTTGTGCATTTAGCTAGAAGAATCATGCATTTGCATTAAGGAGTTGAGGAACGTTTCCTTTACCAGAGTAAATGTGTATTTCTTTGATACGGCAGGAGTAGGATAGAAGCTGATGGAAAGAGGAGCATAAGAGAAATGTCGAGTAGTGATTGGCAAAAGTAAGACGAGAATTGCCAAGCTCGGTTGGCAAAAGAAGGATGGTCGATGTCTGGTTACTTAGTTGTTGGCCAAAGATCTAGTCAGCCCTAAATTCAAACGAGATGATAAGAGGATAATAAGATAGCGCGCTTATCTCAAGTGCGTAACCAACTTTCAAATTCAAGCCCAATCTAGGGTTTCTACTAATGCCTATTTAAAGGAAACCCAACAATGAACCGAATCGAATAAATCAAGGAGGTTGTACCGTGGTGAAGGAAGAGGGCGACTGTGGTTTGACCAGGCTAAGACCAAGAGCTCTAGATCCATTGAAGGGATGCATCAACGAATCTCCTTCTTTGTACACTCTCATTATTTTAGATCTGATTTTATGATGGTGTAGATTTCAAACAATATGGTGTTGATGGTTCCCCCAACCATGAACTAATTTCTTTAAGTTGGTTGGGGATGTTTTTGCGATGAATGCTCAGCTATTTTTTAGCTTTTAATAATTACATGCTTTGGCATTTTTGTCTATCTTTCTACTACTTAGTTTCCCTAAATTGTTTGCCATAAGATAGTTGGTATTGCATGCATATTATCCCTTAATATCTTAACAGACATAGGGGGTAACGATTAATTTCTAGGTACTAAGGTGAGAAACTTCGACATAAGATGTTCAAGTAGATAAGCTTACTTCGGAAATGAGTCTACCCTTTAAGAGTGAAGATTAAAACTTTGCCAAGTTAATTATTGAAAAATATCACTATAGACATATAAGGGTTAATCGTGATGAACTTAGGGTATTGCCATTGATAGAGGCAATACTACCTTAAAATCTGCTCAGCATTAAAACCAAGGCTAAATGTTATTAATTGGTGACATAGCTAGTGTAAAATCCAAACATCCATTGCCAACGCAAACATCTATCTAAATACATTTGTTTTCCAAACTTCCTAAATTTTCATTACATTTTCCTTATTCATTTTCTTAATCTATAGACCAAAATCTAAATCAAACTCATTTGTTTCAATTCACAAGTAAAAACGTGGCATTTTATTCGTAGACAATCCCTGTGGATACGATACTTAGCTTACTACTGTATTACTTGCTGACCTTGTATACTTGCACGCAAAGAGAATTAAACTTGGCATTATTTACATTCATTCATCAATTATTTGCCAAGAGTTAGTCAGTCGACACGAAGCTACAGAAATCTAGTGGTGGCACTTGAGAATTTTCTTCAAGAATACAAGCAACTTGTTGTTGATCTCCGTGAGGCTGCCAAAACTAATAGAGATCGGTGGAACTTGAAATTGAAGATCATGAGAGATGAAGTCAAGAAGAGAGATGACTTGATGAATAACGCCCTTAGCCGAGTTTGAAAAGTAGCAAAGAAGATTTCTGGTCTGGCCGATGAAGCTGAAGTTCTAAAGCTCAGAGTTTATTCTACATCAAATTATGGGAAGGAGATAACTCATTTCCTGGATGAGATCGAGAAGCTAGGAGTTAGAGCTGGCCTTTATCTCGATTCTTTTTCTTTGATATGATGGACTTCTATTTCTTAGGTGGAGATTGTTTTAAGAAGACAGTTTGATGGACCAACATTTTTGCATTTTTTTATTTGTTTAGTTTTTTTGGATATTCTTTTCATTAAATAATTTAAGTAATCAGTTTTTGATATTTTTTATTTTATCATTATTATTTATTTATTTATTTTTGCATTGCATACATGTCATGTGCATTGATAAAACAAAATTTAAAATATTGACTTGTAAAGGTTCAATATTAGCAATTCAATAATCAAAAGAGGATTAACAAATCGAGCATCTACACTTCATGCTTTTCAAAGCCAGAAGAATGGAAGACAGACTTAAGCAAGTTGAATTGTCTCAAGAAAAAGTCACTCAAGTCGTAAAAAACTTGAGAGATGACATGGCTAGGAATCAACATCTCTTGAGCAAAATGGACGACAAATTATCATAGTTATTTGCCAAGGTGACAGGGGCTGGAAAAGAAAAGGCGCATGAGAATCACGAAGTAGATTAATTAATCACCTTTAGCTCGATGACCACAAGAGGTTTATCCATGAGTGACATTCTCTGCTAGTGGATTGCAATCTAACATGCATGATCCGGTGGAAATTTATGGAGAAACAAGATCTAACATGGGGGTGAATCCTACCAATTCTCACATGGTGGTGCTTGGTCTTGATGATCCAAATGAGCTTGAAAAGCTAAGGGTGGGGAAACCCAAATATTCTGATATAGTTGATGAGTTCAAATACCTAGAGGAGAGGATAAAGCCATGGAAGATATTGATGCCTTCATTGGAATCGATGTGATGGAGTTAAGTTTGGTCCCTGATTTGATCTTACCTCCGAATTTTAAAGTGCCAGAGTTCGAGAAGTTTGATGGCACAAGATGCCGTAGCACCCGCCTCACTATATTCTGTCGCAAATTGACGGGGTATGAAATGATGATAAATTGTTGATCCATTGCTTTAGGATAACCTAACTGGATCTGCCATACGATGGTATAACCAGTTGAGTAGGACATAACCAAGCACGTTGAGAGATCTTGCACGTACTTTTAAAGAATAGTACAAACATGTCTTTGACATGGTTCTCGATCGTTTGTTGCTTCAAGGTCTAGAAAAAGACAAAGAATCATTCCACAAATATGCCCAAAGGTGGAGAGACATGGTTGCACAGGTCCAACCACCATTACTTGAGAGGGAAAAGATAACTCTTTTCATCAAATCTTTGGAAACTACACCCACGTTCTATGCAAAGCTTGTTGGTAGTACCACTAGAGACTTTGCTGATCTGGTGGTAGCAGGTGAAGTGATTGAACGTGCCATTAAAAGTGGGAAGCTTAATGATCCTGAAGCTTCCAAGAAAGCATATGCTAAAAAAGGGAAAATAAAGTCAACATGGTTGGGCATGATAAGCTTTCATAATCCAACTATCAATCATCTCCACAATTCGCATATTCCACAGGGTATTTGAAGTCTATCACGATGTTCTCAAGCTTACAAAGTTAACAACGCAAGCCTAAGTCATCAAAGACTAGCACGGAGAAGTAGGCTTTTATGCCTATCCCAATTTTCTACAAAGAACTGTATGCTAACTTGTTGGAAAAGCGATTGGTGTCTCCTATTTTTCTCACACCATTTCAACCATCGTACCCATCACGGTACGATGCTTCTGTGCACTATGAATACTATGTTGAACTCCAATGACACTTGATTGAAAATTGTACAGCTTTCAAGAGAAGATTTCAACACTTGATAAATAAGAATGTGATTCAAGTCAATACGCCAAAAGGACCTAATGTCTCTAACAACCCTATGCCAACTCAAGATGGACCTAGGGTTAATGTATGATGACCAATGGTGGGATCAAGATCAAGACAAGTCTGTTTGAAGTATTGTCACCATTAAAGTGGGCCTGGAAGAAAATTGCAGAAAGAGGATTGGTGAATGATAGCTCTTTAAAGAGTATGTATTTCCTCTAGATTTATGGATTAAATTGTCCACACATCACCATTTTGTGCATGCATATATGCATTTTTCATGTTTATTTTCTACATTTTGTCTAACTCATGTCTTAGTTGCTCTTGTTATACATATTTCTACCTTTTTGCTCTGTTGTTGTTGTATTACTAATGTCCCTGCAGACGATGTTTCACCACTAGAGCCAGCTAGACACTGTAGCAGCCAACTGTCTAGTCTACTAAAAGATAAGAACGACCTTGCCAATTAGATTATTTGTTATAACAAAATTGGTACGACAGAAAGTCACACAAAACACCTAAAGGATAGGTGTCATTTCTTTGGCATCTTATAAAAGGATAAATTCAGGAGGAGAGAGAGAATTCACGCGATATTCATTTTTCCTACATCTTTAACCTTCTAAGCTCTTCTCCCATGGCAGCTTAAACTCTATTTTTGGAGATCCAATGAGAAGCAAGGCAGAAATATACGAGGAGGTGAGGATTCAAGTGCTAGATCAAGGAGGGATATGTGTTATATTCTTTAAAATTTTCTAGACATAGATTTTTATTGGAAATTTTATTATATTTCGTGTGGTAATTGCATTGGGTTAAACTCTTTACGCTATGCATGAACTTGTTTAAACTTTATTTTTAGTTCAATATATTATTATTTGCTTTCTTCATATTTCGATTGTTGGATCTGATCTTTGTTTGCATGAGTGTTAAACATTGTCATTGACATTGAGAGATGGGTGACAAGTCAGGTTAACAAGCCATTACAACAAGAGTTGAATGAGCATACAATGAGAGTTGATCCACTTGTTGAAGGAGTTGTAGTTTTGAAGAACAACAAGATTTGTGGTTGATCTACATCTTTGCGTCATCAGTTAAGAATTGAATAGAAGTTAGTAAGCGAGCTAAACCCTTTTATTTGTCATACGAACCATCGTATTGTATTTCCTTTTTGTACTTGACATTCTGCCAAGCTGAACCTTAATATGTTTTATATGTATTGTATAACCAGAAGTGCTACCACACCACTCTTCGTACCTAATCAGAAGTTGAGAGAACTCTTAGACGAAAACTTCGAGAACAAAGTGAGATGGCAAGACATGTCAACAATGAGGGTATCCCTCACGATCTTGAAAACCCACCACTGCACCCACTAGCCCAGAACAAAACAATCCGCAAGATTGTAGTTCCCCAGTTAGACGATTTGCAACCGGGTGTTGTTTACCTATTCAAGTTGAAAATTTTGAGTTGAAACCGATTATGTTTCATGTGGTAGGCACAATAGTTGTAGAGAACCTAAAAGTGGTTACATCTCTCCAGAGTAATTCCCCATCTCTTCATTCTCTTGTTCTCTCATAATTCAAAAGGTTAAACCTAGTCTATATTTATAGACCTAAATACTTGGTCACCAAGAAACCTTATTCAATAAGATCTCTACCTAAAATAAATATTTACTCATTAAAGTAAATCCTAATTACCAAGTAATTTTCAACCACTAGAATCACAACAAACGTCAACTTAATTACCAATTAGAATTTGAGTCAAAATATAACACTGGCCTTTCTTTGTTCTCTCTTCTTCAAAATCTATTTCATCTTTTGGCGAGGGTCATGCTTGTATCCCTTACCACTTCTATCATTCTTCATAACTGGCTCGAGTGTTGTGTGCATTCCCTGTAAAAAATTGCCAAGGCCTTTTCCTGATCTAGCTCCTTTTTCCAATTGTGAGCTTTACTACTATCATAGTATTCTTTGAGAGCTTGGGCTTTGGGATCTTCCTTCATTCGATGACAAAAGTTGCATTAACAAATTCGAGTGACCTGAATATACACTCAACTGCATTCTTCATCCACATCAATGTACGGAGCAACAATTGATGTGGATGCAATAATTTCTTCTTCAGTGCCCACACTTACAAGGCACCCATTAATCACAAACTTCACCTTCTGATAAAGTGTAGAAGGTACTACTTCAGCAGCATGAATCCACGATCGTCCCAAAAAAAATTGTAGGCAGGTATGATGTCTATAATTATGAATTCTATATTGTATGAAGTTGGTCCGATTAAGAGCAGAACATCATTTTTTCCAACAACCTCTCTTCTAGTTTTGTCAAATTCCCTTACTTAAGTATGGCAAGGCCTCATGTGACTCTTGTCCACCGAAAGTCGATTTAATGTAGTCAAGGGCATGACATTTAAAGCAGACCCATTATCAACCAAGACATGTGGTAGTATATGTCTGTTGCAATGCGTGGTTATATGTAGTGCCTTGATGGGTCCCATTCCATTTGGAGGTATCTCATCTTCACTAAAAGAGATGAAATTATCGTCATGTAAATTGTTCACCAATCTATCAAACTTTTCCATTGATACATCATTTGGGTCAAAGTTTGATTCAACACCTTTAGGAGAACATTTCTATGGAGCTCTGAGCTTAGCAGGAAAGTCAACATAGAAATCCAAGCTAGTTGTTTATGCAACTGTTTAACCCTAATATATTCATTGTGTTTGATAAACTTCAAGAAATCGGGCGCTTCTTCCTTTTTTACATGTTCATTGATCTCTGGTGTTCCTCCATTCAGAGGAAACTTGTCTTTTTTCTTAGCATCTTTTATTTCTACTGGTTTTGAAGCGTCAGGGGAGTAACATCTCTCACTACGAGTAAAGTTTCCCACTCCACTAATTTCTGCAGCTGCAATTTCAAAATCCACTTTCTTTGGGATGGTCATATTAGAACTATAGACTTACGACACTTGATGACTGTTGTGGTATGGAAAAGGAGATGGAGCCTCAAACACAATTTGAGGCGGGGGTTTCTTTGGTTCACCTTCCTTCTTTTGTGGCCATTAATGACAAAAGATCGTACATAGCCTTTCTTGGAAGATTGTTCTTCCAGCACAAAAATGTATTCTATTTCTTGACTCTGTTCGAATAACTCTTTTTATTTATTTTCCATCAGATTTTGGACAATCATTCTAAATTGATCACAATGTTGAATTTCATGGCCTACTTTTCCATGATATTCGCAAAAAGTCTCTTCACTGTTCATAACAACTTCAAGCTTACGATTCACTGATCAGTGAATAATCATCACACGAAAAGTGCAAGCAAACACAGCCGATGTAAGTATAGTTAATAGTGATCCTGTTAGATATCGGTCCAACAAGGATGAGTGCTTAGTCAAACTATTATGTGGCCATAAGCAATTCTATAAATTGAATTATTGTAATTGTAATGGCAGTTGTAATAGAGAAATAAAGTAATGTATGTAAGATCAATTATGATAGCAAGAACAATAATTAAAAGAAGGTAAAAGAAATATTAAGAGAATATTTGGATACCCTCGGTTCGGCTTGGCAGAATGTCAAGTACAGCAAGGAAATACAATACAATGGTTCGTATGATAAATAAACGGGTTTAGCTCACTGACTAACTTCCATTTAATTCTCAACTCATGATGCAAAGATGTAGATCAACCACAACTCCCGTTGTTCGTCAAAACTACAACTCCTTGAACAAGTGGATCAACTCTCATTGTAATGGCTTGTTAACCTGACTTGTCATCGCATCTCTCAATGACAGTGACAATGTTTAACACTCTCATGCAAACAAAGATCAGAACAATCGAAATATGAAGAAAGCTAATAATAATATATTGAACTGAAAAACAAAGTTTAAACAAGTTCATACAGAGCTTAAAGAGTTTAAACCAATGTCATTACCACACGAAATATAATAAAATCTTCAATAAACATCTATCTTTAAAAAAGTTTAAAAAAGATAGCACATATTCCTCTTTGATCTAGTACTTGAATCCTCATGTCCTCGGATATTTCTGCCTTGCTTCGCCTTGGATCTCTAGAAATAGAGTTTTAGCCGCCATGGGAGGAGAGCTCGGAAGGTTGAAGATGATAGGAAAAATGAATATCATGTGAATTCTCTCTCTTCTCCCGAATTATCCTTCTATAAGCTTCCAAATAAAGGACACCTATCTTTCAGGTGTTTTGCATGACTCTTTTCCGTACCAATTCTATTATAACAAATAATCCAACTGGTAGGGTCGTCCTTTTCTTTTAGCAGACTGGAAAGCTGGCCACTATACTATTGAGCTGGCTGCAGTGGTGAAACATCCTCTGCAGGGATATTAGTAATACACTGACAACAGAGCAAAAAGGCATAAATATGTATAACAAGAGCAACTAAGACCTAAGTTAGACAAAATGCAGAAAATAAACATGAAAATTCATATATGCATGCACAAAATGCTGATATGGGGATAATTTAATCCATAAATCTAGAGGAAATACATGCTCTTTAAAGAGCTATCACACACCCCAAACTTGAGTTTTTACTTGTCCTCAAGTAAAATTGAAAACAACAAGGTATATCCAAAAAAAAATCAAGGACAAACTAGCTACTTGAATCATTCTAACCAACCTATGAATCAATTGCATCGACACGATAGCAAATTGTATAAAAAACTCAAACATCTATATATAAACTATAATTTCAACAATACCTAGCATCATATCTATCATCTCAGATTATTTCCACCTATCAGCATTTATTTAATACGACTTATAACTTAATATAAATATCAACATATATTTTTCATTTTCTTTTTCCCTTTTTTATTATGTAGCGTGGGATATCGAGCAATGAATGCACATTAGATCCTAAGAAATAAGATGTTGTGCAACGAACCCCCAGGAAGTACTTCATTGTCTTGACACACACTCATGCAGCGACAACCTTTGGCCAGATTCATTTTTCTAACGCGTGCATTGGAGTGTTCCCCCTTAAAGCTACTCTTATTGCACTCTCATTGGAATGCCTTTTATTTATACTTAATAAGATCTACTAGCATATATAACACAAGCTGAATAAAGCAGAAATCATCCAAAATCAAAGAGATGATGTTAGATATTCTTTACTCAAACAAGCATATATATTTATGAAAAGTTTAGATGCAATCATCCAGTAACTATATCCAACCAATTCATCAACAATTAAAATGATTCAAGGTTTGCACATCGAATGCAAGAAAAATATTTTCAACACAAAAGAACCTTGCATTTGCTTAGATTTTTTTTTGAAATGGGGGTGCATTTCAACTCCCAGGTTTATACCCCCAAATTTAAAGATTGCATTGCCCCCAATGCAAAAGAAAACAGAATTCAATGACAAAATGTGGTTACAATGATGAACGCACTGACATTAGAAGTAAATGCAATTACAATGAAAATGCAGATGTCGTGACAATAGAGTTTAACAAAATGAAATTACACTACATGGAATGCATGACTACAAAAACTAAAACAAACTAACTCAGTCTATCAGGGCTCTTAAGAGGAGAAGGTTCTCGCTAGATCTTCCCCGTCCACCGTTGGATGAAGCTCCAACCAAACTATGTTGTTCTTATCATTGAGGCAATTCTTCCCACCGTTGGTATCGTCGAGATGAGGCTTCAGTCCCCAGAAAATCCCTTGAGCGCATCAAACTTCTTCAATGCCGATGTGCTGCTCCCGCCGTTAGATCGTCACCGGAATGAACTATGTGATTCTCCACCGATCCATATTTATCTTCACCGTTGTTATCTTCGATTAGAGTCCCTGATCACCAAAAAATGCCAAAAATTAGGAAGGGCAAACTCTCCTCTATTTCTTCTTTAGTTACTGGCAATTGGGTTCTCGGTTTGGTTGTTTCTCTTATTTCTTGCTTGTTTTTTCTACTAATTGATTGTTGGGATGGGTTTTTGTTTTGCAAATGAAGGAAGAGGGCAAGAGACTTTGGTGTTTGTAGTGTGTGTGGGTTGAAGGAATGTGACAGTTTCGAAAATGGCAGTTGAGAGTGTTTGAATGGTGAGGAAATAGAATGATTTTTTGATTATCCAAATGAAGGGCGATCGTTCCATTCAAGTTGAAGGGGGTTTATGAAGATGGTGGTTTTTTAGTGAATGTGGGTGGCGGTTGATGATTGATTAAAAAATGGTGTTGTTGGTTCGGTAGGGGTTGTTGGCAGAAGGCATGGGTGGTGGCATGCTGCAAAAGAAAGGCAATCAATGCCTTAATTTGTTTTTTTTTCTTTTTTTCTTGTTTTTTTCTTTACATTTTGCAATAATAATAATAATAAAACTAATAATAAAATAAATAAAATAAAAATTGGACAAAATTAGTGGTTACACGCACCACCAGTAGCGGTGTAAGTGCAATCAAGTAGTGGTCCATTAGATGATTCGTAGACAATATATCTTATGGTTGCATTCAACCCATTGTAGAAGATCTCAATCTGAGTTTCTTGTTGAAGGTCATGGTTGGGACATCGTCGCAACAGAGACTTATATCTCTCCCATGTAGTGTGAAGAGTTTCATCACTCAACTGATAATAAGCAGTGATATCATTCCTCAAGCGCGAGTTCATTCTCGGTGGATTAAAGTGCAATACAAATTGCATTGCAAGAACATTCCATGATGTAATAGATCTAGCAGGGATTCCACAAAACCATGTGCGAGCTCTTACCTGCAAAGAATATGTAAACAATTGCATATGTAAGGCATCATTAGGAACACCTTGTTGACTAAAAGAAGCACAGATTAAAAGAAATGATTGAAGATGCTCTCTAGCATCTTCATGTGGTAAGCCCACGTACTACCCAGTGTAAGGATGTTGGGAAGAGTGTTTTGGTTCCACCGGGTCATGGGATTTGTACACCGAGTTTTGGGATTACATGGGTTATCATGTATTTGTACTCTTTGGGTTCTCTACATTATTAGTGGATTGTTCGTTTCTCTCATCTATGGAGGTAGGCTATGCTGAACCACGTTAAATCTTGTCTCCGGTGCATGTCTTGGTCTATGTCGTTATTGCTTTGGTTATTTTGCAGCATACCAAATTCCTAACAATTGGCATTAGAGCTTTTTAGGTTACTCAGGATAATGGTGACGGTGAAGTATGAAATTCTACTGCTGGAACGCAATGTCAGGTTTTCGCTATTGCAGGTGAAGGTTCGAGATATTCTTATTCAGATGGACTTAGATAATGCATTAGATGGGTTTGATAATATGTCGAAAGAATGGTCGGATACAGAAAAGCGCCGCAAGGATAGGAAAGCTACTTCCCAGATCCGTTTGCACTTATCAAACAGTATTTTGCAGGATGTTCACAAAGAGAAGACAAATGCTGACTTATGAGAAAAATTGGAACAAATTTACATGAAGAAAACTTTGTCCAGCAAGTTGCTCCTGAAGCAACGCCTATACTCCCACAAGTTAGCGGAAGGTTCGTGTCTTGACGACCACCTAACCTATTTCAAGGAGATCGTCTCAGATTTGGAAACGATGGAGGTAAAGAACAATGAGGAAGACTTATGTTTGATTTTACTTTGATCATTGCCCGCTTCATATTCGTCTGTTAGAAGCACCCTCCTACATAGCCGTGATACCCTTACTCTTGAAGAGGTATATGATAATTTGAATTCACATGACAAGATGCAACATCTTATCGGCTCCGAGTTCCAAGCAGAGGGTCTCATGGTGCATGGATCGACTAGTTCAGACCGTGAAAGAAAAGGTGATCGTAATTCTGGCAGTCAAAATAGATGCAGGTCCAAGTCGTCAAATCGAGGTAAAACATGTTATTTCTGCAAAAGGAAAGCTCATATTAAATCTGAGTGTTATAGATTACAGAATAAGATAAAGAGGGAATCTGAGAATTAGAATTCCAGTGAATATGAAGCTGATATTGCAGAGGAGTATAGTGATGGTGAACTTTTAGTTGCTTCCGGCGAAGACTCTATAGCGAGTGAGGAGTGGATTCTTGACTCTGGTAGTAGTTTTTATATGATTCCAAATCAGGATTGGTTTGCAATGTGTAAACCTGTATCTACAGGTGCTGTCTTGTTAGGAAATAATGCCTCTTGTAAAGTTGCAGGTATTGGGACAATCAATATTAAGATGTTCGATGGCATTGTTCGAACACTTGGTAATGTGAGGCATGTTCCAAATTTAAGAAGAAATCTGATTTTGTTAGGTACTCTTGATTCAAAAAGGTAGAGATACTCGATTAAAGGTGGAGCTATGAAAATTTACAAGGGCGCTCTCGTTGTGATGAAAGGGTATAAAAGATCAGACAATTTTTATGTTCTGCAAGGTTCTACTATTTTAGGTGATGCATCCGTTGCTTCTTCTTGCGTGTCAAATGACGATGTTACTGGTGAAGGCGTCTTGACTGAATCAAGTAAAAGAGGATTTTGTGTTGAACGTGACAACTATGGGCATAACGGTTCTTGTAGGCAAAAAATAGTTCAATTTTGTGGGCATAACGAATTTGAAAAGAAGAATAAAGTTGAATTTCGTGGGTATAACATATTTGAGAAGCTTAAGAGAGTTCGATTTGCTTAAAAGATAAATAATGAGAAAGGTAGTAATGTCATTGATGATCGGGGTCGTGTTATTGCTCGTGGTGATATAGTTGTGAGCAAAGTTGGCACTAATGTTGATCTTACCGACATGAAGACTAAATTACCTTGTACATCCAAGCTTGGGCAAGGCTTGGATTCGGTCGGTGTTCATTACTGAAGACTACCCCTTGAAGGGGTTTCGTGGAAGAGGTAGAGACATTGTTCGACAGGAATTTGTCTCAAGGTGGAGATTTGTTAGAGTTGTGATCCAAATTTTTTTGAGATTTGGTCTAAAGTTAGAATCCTACTTTTAGTAGATCTTGTTTACTTTATATTAATTAAAGGTAGGAAAATCAGTTTGAGTAGAATTTGTTTCTATGCAAGTTTACCATGTAAACAAGGAATCTATCCCTATAAATAGATACTAGGGATTAGGGGTTTAGACAGAACATCATAAATCAGTTGTAATCTCTTTCTCCATCATAGTGAAAGTTCTCATTCTCTATCCATGGGTACGAGTCATAAATGTTTCAACTTCTTTAATCCAAAAATTAAGGCAATTTAAAATTTTCAGAAAAATTCCCCGATGGTCACCCATCCTAAAATTTCTCTAGCCTAAGCTCACTTAACTTTATTTAAAATTGACTTAAATTATTTGTTCGAGTTCCAATCATAAATCAATTATCTTAGCATCCAACTCATCGATTAAGGTTATTCTTAACCTTGAATCTTTCCAAAAACGCTAATTATCTTGAAACTAGAACGAACTTTAAAGGCCAATCACACTCAAATAGGTCAAACAAGTATACACGCCATTATAAAAATCAAACCTTAATTTGGATGTCATTACTGTGATTACCTGTTGAGCTTTCCCATATTGATGCAATGCTCTTCTCACTCTCAACTTGATTTACCTACGTGTGTACAATCAAACACACGCTAAGTACGAACTTAGTGATACAAAAGATAAAAACATATATAAAATACTTTGTAATGCATGATACTTTCGAAAACAACATGATAATCATTAAATCATATAATTTGTAATGCAAGAATATTTGTATCTAAGATCATATAGTTGTACTGTGTAATCATATAACCTAAGGTAAATCTCAAGTGACTAATATACGAGTCGTGTACATTTTAGTACTTTCTTTTCTATCGACACAATGAAGTGTCGGGAGCATATCAACACAATGAAGTGTTGCAATCATATCAACACAATAAAGTGTTGCCATATCAACACAATGAAGTGTTGCAAACTTTCGACGTCGTATATTGTCGACACAATGAAGTGTTAGATACAGTGTGACTCTTATGGTATACCACTATATTGTCTAACTCAATATTATACTACCAAGGGCAACTTTAAAAATCAATTCTGGCAAAATAGAAAGCACCCCATATCCAATTTATATCATGTAAAACATATCATATTAGAGTAGTTCATACTCCAATATGTTTTATACAATTCATCTTATGCATGCCATTTAAAAACTATATAAGTAGCTTGTCATATATATCATGCTATAAACCATTTGTAAGCATAAAGATATTCCGTGATCTTTAAATCAGTAAAATAATGTATCATGCAAAACATATTGTGCTATATAAAAATATTTACCTTTTAGGTTGACTTATCACAAGTCTCCCTATAAAAATGTATGTCAACAAATATACATTTAAATACATGTATGCACTCACCCGTGTCATTTGTTAGAATGCCTCACTAAATTCTACTTGATCCTTTCCTTTATAGAACCTCGAACCTTTTTTGATTCGGCCTTGACTTCATTAATCACATGAATAAGATAAAATATTTGTTAGATTCAAATCTAACAATACCTTAAACACGTTGTCTAATATAATCATTTGAATATAAAATTTCCAAATATTTTTCCTTTCTTCCTTGTATTGTTCAAAAACTCATTATGGTCCCTAGTGACCAATTTGAACTTCCAATAATTCTTCCGAGCATGCTAACTCACATTTAAATACAAAATAGTTCAAATTCCATTTTTTGATAGCTTGCGCTACCTTCAAAAATTTGCTATTACCGGGCAGAATACATACCAGATCTTATTTTCCTTTATGATGGAAAAACTAGATTCGATAACGGTTCTAACGGTATCAGCCACATAAATTAATAAAATCTACAAAACTTATGAAAGTTCTCAAACTCCCGTCACAGTGCTGTTTTGACAGAAACTGCTCTGTAAATTTTCTGACCTTCATTCGATTAAAAATTCATATCTTTTAACTCAGAACTCGAAATCAGTTTCCGTTTGTTGGAAACGAAACTAGACGAACATATCTTTACAACGGTATAAAATTCATCATCTAACCATTTTTTTAGTATTTATGGTGAATTTTCAAAGTCACTGCCAAAATTCAATCTTCTTCATAGCTTTCCATAATAAACTTCTAATTTCTACTAACTTCTTATTTTTCTACATATCAATTTAGTCCCATCACTTGCTTCAAACTACCAATTCATCATCTTCTTCATCAAAGAATTATTCAAAATAATTCCCTCTAGTTTTCTTTCTTTGCCCAAAATAGTCACTAAAATGCAAAGGTAAGGATTTAAACTTCTTAACTTTGTAATTTAGTCTTCAAATCTACACTACTACCTTAATTCAATTATTTTAACTTAAAATCAGATTTAATCCCCATCCACGAATTCCTTTCCTATTTGGTCACTTAATTTTGACAATTTGTCAAAATGGTCCCTAATTCGATTCAATATCGGTTTAGCATTCTAACATCAATTTGACATCTCCAACATCATTAATTACATAAATAAACTCCATATTCATAAAATTTCAGATTCGTTCCCTTAACTTTGAAGCTTGCCGAATTGGTCCCTATAAGTTTTAACTTAGGGTTTTGCTTCCAAACAACAAATCAAGCTTACTAGATAATTAATCGAATATCACAAACCCTAAAATTCTCCATACAAACCAAAATATGTAGGGTTTAAATCCTAACTCAAAAACATGAATTTAACATCATATAAGCTTGATTCCAACATAAATTCAACCATGTAATCATAAAATCTCGAAAGCCCCAATTTTGTTCATAAACCCTAATTTCCTTATCATTTAAAATTCTCATCAATCAAGCATGTATTCCATGAATTAAATACATCAAAAGATAGATCTTGAAGACTAGAACAACTTTGCAGTTCAAAAGGTTACCTGAAAATCGAGTTTCGGGGCTTGAATCGAGCTTGGAAATTTTCTCACTTTTCTACCCATACTTTCAAAAATATGAAAGATAAAGAAGGCTTCATATTTTTCCTTTTAATTTTAAATCTCTTCAATTATGCCACTTGTAATATATAAAATGAAATTTAAATTCATTCAAATAGGGAAATTACAAAAGTACCATTTTATCCAACGATTGAGATTGATTTTATCATCAATCAAGGGCTAAGATTTAAAATTCAAATTTATTCTTCCAAAAATAGCCCTTGTAAATTCAAATATTTCAAAATTTCCATCCCTACCAAATGACCAATTTGCCATCCAACTAGTCTTTATTTACTAGTTTGCTTCAAAATTGCCATTCCATTAAAATCTAACTAAATTAGTTCCTCATCAACCGGCCACTATTCCATAAATATCATTTTATGATTTTCCATGGATTATGGAATAGCCTCTAAAATTTCAATTCAATCTGATTTCCCGATATTCACAAAATACCTCTACTACGATTTTACCTTAACCGAGCTATCAGATATATTCCAAAAATTCTATATTTCCATAATATTCCTTATATCATCATCCTTCATCCAATGACCTAAATTTAATCTGGAATTAGTAGTTTACCAACTTTGCCCTTATGATTTTCCAAAATTACGATCTTGCCATTTTTATCCAACGACTCATATTTAGTATGGAAAATCAACTTAAATTCAAGGGTTCATATTCTTCCAACACAAAGAAAATATCTTAGGCATGTAAAATGACATAATCAACCTTGGCTTATCATCCTTCAAAATATCCTAGATATTCGATTCGATCCGATTATCCGAATATTCTTCCGAACTTTATTGCTTTATAGCCAATAATACAAACTCCGTACAAAAAATCTGGGTAACATGAAAACATCATTCTTGGGGGTAAACTATTCATTTACGGGGTTAAAATACACAACTTTTGAAAATTACACTCTGGTGCCTAAACTTTTCCAAAGTTTACACTTTAACCCCTAAACTTTCAAAATTTACATTTTGGTCACTAACCAAAAAATTGGGATCGTACAATTCTCCCCCTTAAGAAAATTCATCCTCGAATTTTCAACACATACATGGTTAAAAATTGAGTAAATTTTTTCTCACATCTTTTTCTCTTTCCCAAATCGCTTTTTCGGCTTCATGAATTCGCCAAAGAACTTTAACAAGCGAAATCATTTTATTTCTTAATCCTTTGACTCTATGTGCCAATATCTTTACCGGTTCTTCCTCATAAATCAAATCCAGTTGAATCTCTATTCCTTTCGAGATAATGATTTATAAAGGACCTGATCGATACTTCTTGAGCATCGATACATGGAATACATTATGAATCTTGTCCATTTTCGGAGATAAGACTAACTAATAAGCCACTAGACCAACCCTTTTCACAATCTTATATGGCCCAAAGATTCTCGGACTTGGCTTCCCTTTTTGATCCAAACCATAGCACCTTCTTCCAAGGTGAAACTTTTAAGGAATATTTCATCCTTAACTTCATATTAAATATCTTTTCTTTCAAGATCAGCAGATAATATCCATCATTCTAAAGAAATTCTAAATTAATTCGAACCATTCACACTTGATTCTCCATATTCTGAACTGAATCTAATCAGATTCAATCACTTCTTAGTTCTCTTTTCATCATCCTCAGGAAAATAAATCACTTCCTTGATAACATGAACACCCTTTAGACCTAACATCGAAATATTTAGATTTTTTCTTTTCACCTTACTAAATTCTTTCCAGGCATATCTTATCTTTTATCTATAAATCTTTGACCCAATTTGTCATAGTAGAATCGAGCTGAGGCTGTGTAATCGATACACTATTTTCCTCCATAAATAGTTAAGCATTTAATGCTTATAAGGCAAAGAGTGACTTTTGACTAAATACATCAATTGTTGTTTTAGCCTTATTACATCACTACACACCCCAACCTATTATGTGACGTATTATTGAATAAGGTGGAATCCTTACTAGATTCATACTGCACTAATACTAGTGCTACTATCAAATCTTCCTTTATTGGTAATAATATAATCGTAATTTAACCTTAGAGGAACATTACTGCTTCCTTAACTAACATCACTAAAGCTTCCTTAGGTGATATACCAAATCATATAAAACCTTTATCTAATGACTCTTGCAACTAGATGTTTAGCTTTCTCAACCTAGTAAGAGCCATTCTGTAGAGTGTAATCAATATAAGTTCAATATTGGATTCAATCAAATCCTAAACTTAGCCTCTTGATTTAGCATCAAGCTTGACGGCTCCTCTTAGGCAACCCTTTTAAAACTCATAAACAATAAGAATACTCTCCCAGCTTACCCTTGATGCTCAGTATTCATAGCATAAGTTAAATCATTTTCATATTGATAACAAATTCCAATAAAAACTCTGTATCTCATGCATACCCATTATTACCACACTCACATGATTGGTTTTGTGGTTTTCTTGAATCTCCAACATTAATTATAAATGTCAGAGAGTTCCTAATTTTCCTTGTCTTGATCTCTTAGCAGAACTATGTAATAAATTCAGGTTGGTATTTTTGCCAGAAATCCTCACCACTTTTTAGAAGTGGTAAAATAAATAATAATTTATTATTCCTCTTTACGAGCTATAACCTCTATTTAGATATTTTCTCATTCTGAACTTTTTCCATTGCATCCAGCATAATTTATTGCTTCATAGAATTTTTAAATTCATAGGGCAGTTAGTACTTCTTTGTACCTGGCCTCTAACCCTCTATGAACTGTCATAGCAGGCTCTCCTTCTGTTTGTAGGAAGCAGTTTATTAAACTTACACGCATACCCATAAATAATCTAATTGCCCTAATTAAGATGCAAGAAACTTTGTTGCATCTGTAGGATAAACTTTGTTACAGAACACTCAAAGAAAGAACTTCTAGCTAACAGACTTTTGAGTATGTACCGTAACATTACTTTGTTAAATACGGGTCTAATCCTTTATAGATGAAATAATACCTTTTCTTTTTAGTCTCCTCTAATCATCAATACAAAGTTCCTTCAACCTAACCTTTATATCCTTAAACCATAGATTAACAATCATAGGATCTCCATCAAAGTCTCTCTGAAAATCTAGTGTGTCAGAACTCTCATTTCTTTTGCAATCATTGCCTAAGCAGGCTGATTCATGATCCAATCTAATGTTTGGAAGAAAAATCTTAATCCAAAACATACACATCATGTTACTCTGGTGCCTCTGCACCATGCTAAGTTGAGGGTAGAATATTATCATTAACCTTATCACTCTTGTTAATCTCTTATTGATTCACTCCCCTAAACAACTGGCACGATTCTTTTGCCCTCACACCTTGGAATTTAACAGTATTATTATAATAAAGTAAGCAATTGCATCCATTCCAACAAGTAAAATCATCAGTAATTCTGACATCCTAGTGGCATGTATACACATTTGACCTTTACCATACTTCGTTTAATCTCTAGAACCGGCTAAACCTGTAACTCTGATACCAATAAATATAACACCCCTTTCTCGTATTCGTACACCGGGTACGAGTCAAAAATGTTACAACTTCTTTAATCCAAAAATCAGGGTAATTTAAAATTTTTAGAAAACTTCCCGATGGTTACCCATCCTAAAATTTCTCTAGCCCAAGCTCACTTAACTTTATTTAAAATTGACTTAAATTATTTGTTCGAGTTCCAATCATATATCAATTATCTTAGCATGCAACTCATCACTTAAGGTTATTCTTAACCTTGAATCTTTCCAAAAATGCCAATTATCTTGAAATCAGAACAAACTTTAAAGGCCAATCACACTCAAATAGGTTAAACAAGTATACATGCCACTATAAAAATCAAACCTTAATTAGGATGTCATTACTGTGATTACTTGTTGAGCTTTCCCATATTGATGCAATGCTCTTCTCACTCTCAACTTGATTTACCTACGTGTGTACAATCAAACACATGCTAAGTACGAACTTAGTGAGGCATAAGATAAGAACATATATAAAATACTTTGTAATGCATGATACTTTCAAAAACAACATGATAATCATTAAATCATATAATTTGTAATGAAGGAATATCTGTATATAAGATCATATAGTTGTACTGTGTAATCATATAGCCCAAAGTAAATATCAAGTGACTAATATATGAGTCGTGTACATTCTAGCCTCAAACTGCTTCTTTACTTCTTCTCTGACCTTTAGCAACATGTCTGTTCTCATTATTCGAAGCTTTTGCTGGACGGGCTTGCATTCTGGCCTTATAGGAAGTTTGTGTACCATAGTATCTGTGTTTAAACCCGACATATCTTGGTATGTCCATACAAATATGTCTTTGAATTCTAGAAGCAGTTCAACCAAATCCCGTCTAACTTTTGATGGTAGAGTAGTGTCGATCTTCACCTTATTCCTTTCCTCATCGGTTCCCAAGTTCAAGATTTCTAATTCTTTATGATGTGGCAGGATCTGTTTCTCCTCACTTTCCATTAGTCTTAATAATTCATCTGGGACCTCATATTTTATTTTATCCTCTTCTTCATTGATTTTTGCTAAGCACATGGGTTGTTCGAAATCTACCCTGAGATTCGATTTAGAATCATTCATAAAATTAATATTAAGGGGGCCTACACGAGTTTGAAAATATGTATTGGGAATAGAAATGAATAGTTTATGAAATGAATAAATAATAAACGAATAAACAATGAATGAAATAAATGTTATGTTTGCCATTTCAGAAAGAAATATGGAAAGCATCATTTTTATTGAAAGCAAATAAAGTTGACATAGCCGCCCTTTACAAAAGATCCCTACTGCTCTCAGGCAAAAGAAAACAGGGTTGTTCTGACCATTACTTTAATTCGAACCTAAAAATTATAGGCATGTCCACACAGGTCCAATTGTTGAGCTTTTCCCTTGGGAAGCATGGGCAGATCTTGGTCAAAGGTTGGACAGTCTTGTCGTCCTCGAAGATCATGTTAACATCCATCACTTACAGATCTTCACTGATCAACTCTTCATTGAGGAACTCCTCACTCTCTTGATTTGCTTCTTGTACTTTCAGTTTGGGGTTTACTATTCTGCCGAATACAAAAACACTCTTGATATCAGAATAAGTCATGGGCCATCAAGGAATGTCTTACCCTCTAAACCGAGCCTTCTTTTGTTCTTCTCTCTTTTTCCATTCTTGTTTTCTTTGCAAGAAGTTGGGCTTATATCCGAGCCCAAAATGATCATTCTTGTTGATGACGCCTTTAGCCCACAAACATCCTTACAGATTTCTTCCCAAGCCTTTCCCTTTCTTCGTTCCTCTTCCCAAAGTCTCCAAAACCACAATCTTAGTACAATTTGATAGCCTAGGGCATGGAATCCTCTTCCCTTTAGCAATGAAAGTAGCATTGACAAACTCCAAAAACCTAAAGGCACATTCCGCTGCCTCTTCATTGGTCTGAATATACGGTGCATCAGAAGTCACCGAAGCAATAATGTCTTGTTTGGTATTAGCCGTCACTAGCTTCCCTTCAATAAAAAACTTCAATTTTTGATGTAAAATTGATGAAATAGTACATGAAGAGTGTATCCATGGCCTTCCCAACAAACAACTATAGGATGGACAAATATCCATAACACGAAGTCGACAGTATACTCACTTGGGCCAATGAGCAGGGGTACTTCAATTTTCTCGACCATATCTCATTGGGTCCCATCAAATTCTCGTACTGTGTTCTGACAAGGTTTCATATATAAACTGTCGATAGACAGACGTTGCAAAGTAGCAAAAGGCATGACATTTAAAGCGGAGCCATTATCAATACGCACTCCCAGTAGCACATATCCTTTGCAATGGGTACTGATGTTTAGATCCCTGGTGGACCCCATACCTCCCTCCAAAATTTCATCATCGTTGAAGTAATGTAATTGTCGACAATGATATGGCTAATTATTCGGTCTAACTTGCCGACAGAGATATCACTTGAAACAAAAGTTTAGTTCAAAACCTTCAACAATACTTCTCGGTGTTTTTCTGAATTTAACAGGAGATCAAGTACTAAAATCCGTGCCAGTTGCTTCTTGAGTTGCTCCACTACGATGTACTCGTTGTGCTTTAAAAATCTCAAAACTTCCTGGGCTTGAGCCTCCGTTATCAGCTCATTGATTTTTGGAGGTGGCTCCTCTTTGAATATCTTCTCGGGTTTAGACCCAATTACTTTTCCTTTACCCTTCGGCTCCTCTGTCGCCTTTGGAGTTTCTAGAGAGTAGCACCGACTACTCCTTGTAAAGTGCCCAACCTTGTTTACCCCTTCAAGATTGAGTTCTATCAACTCTTTTTCCTGAACGGGCTTCACTTTGTCAGATAATTGTCCACTTTCTTATGAGTTGGGGCACCAAGGTATTGAGATGTTAGCGGTGTAATTCTATGGGACCATCCGAGTATCCTTAAAAGGAAAGGATGTCAGGGCAGAAATTATGATCTTGAGAGCCACCTTAGGGCCTTCTTCTTGATGTGTGCTCTCTTCACTTGGTTTGAAACCAAGGAAAAAAAGGTCTTCTGGCACTATACTTGGTGTTTGGACTATCCGACGCTCAAACTTTTGATTCCTTCGTTTTCTTCTCCTTCTCAAAGAACTCAATCTCTTTATTATCTATCAATTTCTAAACCACCTGGCAGAATGCTTTACAATCCTGAATCTCATGATCCTCTGACTGATGATACTCACAGTGCGAGCCACACCCCATTTTTAGGAGCGTGCCATGCACAATTGCTGAAAAACCCACCTCAAAGGGGACTTTACTTCAGACACACCCACCTTAGCTTTTTTGGTGTATCCTTCTTCAACAGTATCTACCCCCTAACCTCCATGATTTGGTAGGGGGTTATTGTCCGTACTCGATTCTCCTAACTATAACATTCTGATTTTTATCAGGTTTTGGACAAACTTTTTGAATGTCACACAATTCTCAATCGAATATCCTAGAACATCGGCATGGTATTTGCAATGTGCTTTGGGGTCATACCACGCCGGGTAAGGTAGGTTAAAAGGAGTAACATGATATGGCCAAACCAAATCTGCCTTGTACAATTGCGAGCATAAATCCTTGTAAGAAATAGGTAATAGAGCGAAAGACCTATATTCACCTTCTTTCTTGGGCCCCTATCTTCTCTTCTATTGGAATTTTGGGTATTCTTGACTGTGGTTTGGGGTTGGGAGATTGCGAGGTTCTTAACGGCCTCATAGGTGCTTGCATTGTTGAACTCATGATCTTTTTTCTTAAGCTATTTCTGTGACGACTCTCCTTCATAAATTCTTCCACTTTTGATGGCAACTTCGATGCATTCGCCGGTCATAACCATGTCTGCGAAGTTATTGATAGGGTTGTTTATCAAACGGTCATAATGTGTTCCCCTTAGCGTGTCTATGAACATTAGAGAGATCTTGTTCTCATGAAGCAGAGGTTGAGCTTGTGCAGCCACATCACGTCATCGCTGAGCATACTTGCGAAGGCTCTCATTGTGCCTTTGTTCCATCCCTTGCAATAGAAACCAATTAGGGACCATATCAGTTATATGCTTGTACTATTCAATGAAAGCCTTGGCTAAATCTTTCCATGACTTGATCTAAGCCTGTGTTAACTTATTATACCACCTCGTGGCAGATCCCACCAAGCTGTCTTGAAAACAATGGATTAATAACTTCTCATTGTCGATGAATCCAACCATCTTCTGACAAAACATGGTTATGAAGCGGTGGGACAAGTCGTCCCATCGAAAATCTCAAATTCCAGAGTCATAAACTTATACGAGATTTCCACATCCGGGGCCAAGCTAAGCTCCCTAGCATTTAACCCATAGGAGCCTTCTTCATCCTCCTTTACTCGGAACCTCTCCTCAAGGTCCTTCTAGGTTTATTCTAATTGCTTTGAGAACTCTGCCTTTACTTGGTTCAATTTTTCCAACTCGATAAAGTTTGGGATGCTATCCCTGACATTTTTCGTATTTCCAAATGTCACACCCAGTTGAGCTTGGGTAGAGGCACCGGCCTGATGAGATGAAGATATTCCTTGTGGAGGCTGTGGTGTAGTGTTGATAAAAATTAGGGAGTATGAAGGATCTCCCGAGTTCTGAGTGGGATTTTCAACAGTACCCTTTCCTCTTGGGTCTTCACCGCGACTGAGTCTCAACATCTAAGATATCTCCTTCATCATATCTTGTTGGGATTTGATTATGGTATCCCTTAATTCTTGTTGAGTCCGCTCTAACTGTCCCCTGAGATCGGCTTCCAACTTGGCAAAGTTTTCGTCCATTATCCTTGTTTACAAACGAGTGCAGTATGGGTGTAGAATGATTGCGATTTACCTTTCAATTTTTGTCACAACATTTTCATTATTAAATTCATTGTATAATCAATTAATATATGTTATATGTGTTATGCGATGCATGGAACAAATGATAAAATGCAAGAATGTATGCAAATAAAGGCATTGATTTCGTTGGTGATCACCCTTGAACAACTTTCATTGAGGATTAAAAAGGTTCTCATTACAAAGCAAGAAAAATAAACTCCTATAAATATGCCTCGGCGCTAACTCCTAGTTCTTCGATGGCTTCAAGTAGCTGAATGAATCTAGGTGCCTCTTCCATGCCCGGAGCTACGAAAGGGCAGAGAGCTTCGGCTTTCTCAGATAGGTTCCTCACATGTCTAGCAACTTCTTCCACTTACACCATCAGGGTGGTGTTATATTGATCTCGATCCTGAATCATACTAGTAGCATTGCAAAGACGCCTCAACCAATAAATATCTCCCCCTTCTGTGGCTTCTTCGAGAACTACGATCCTTCCTAGATAATCCTAAACAGTGGCCTCTAATATCTCAATCTGAGTTCGAAATGCTTCGTTCTCTTATCGGGTAGCTTGAAGTTCAGGGAAACCATTTTGAGTGTGGTATTCATGAAAAGGCCGATCTAACTCCCCAATCCTTTCTTTTAGCTGAGCATTCCTGGCTTGGCTTTGATTCAAACCCTCAAGTGTGGAGTTGTACAAACCTTGCATCTCAAATAGTCAATTTTTATTTTCTAGGGATTTTCTCTTCCATGGGCATTATTTTTTTCTCTCCCAATTCATCACTTGCTTGCCTTTCTCACTTTCTTATTTAGCTTTCGCTTTTTCCCGTTGGATTGCGCTTCTAGAAGACTTTCTTTCATTCTCAACGCTAGCTTGCATTTTTCTATCTCTATAATGCCCCAGTTTGGGTCTAGTTGTTTTGGGGTTTGTTTAAGGGTTTGATGGACCGGTATTAGGGATTCGAGTCAATTTTGGGATTTAAATAGAATTAAATATTTTTGAAGGTGATAAAAATATAGAAAATGATATAAAATCATTATTTAATATATTAATGATTGTTGCAGAATCAATTTTTTAAAATGAGTTTTGGAAATCAGAAATTTTGGATTAGTGACCAAAATGCAAACTTTGAAAACTATTTTTAGTGACTGTTTTGTAAAGAGTCAAAACTTTGAATCTTTAAGGAGTTAATTTCCCAAAAGTCTAATCTCAGACTTTATCCCTTAATTGGCTATTTTAAAAGTGTTTTGGAAAATATAAATAGGTTGGGGAGAATTCATTTGATAATTAAATCTTTAAAACAAAATCACGTAACTAACTCTCTCAAAAATTTTTCTCTCAAAATCTCTCCAGCCAAACATTAATTTCTTCTTCTAAATCTTTAGGTAAATCTTTCTTTTCTTAAATCTTTTGTTTTTAAATGATTTCTTGTTGATTGTTTATCAAAACCTTATTGATTTAACTTTGTTTTCTCATGTAAAACATCCAATTAAGGGAAAAAGCATCTATTAGAGATAATGTTCATCATTCTCCTCTAATTAAAGGTTCTTTACTAAAATTCCCAAGTTGTTGACTCTTTACAAATGTTTTCTAATGTGTTTTGGTAGTTTAATTAAGGAAAACTGGTTTAATTGTGTTGTGATTAAGGAAATTGATATATTTTCAAATTGGATCTGTTTTGCTGGGTTATTGATCAGATTAGATCATGATTTTAGTTTATAATAATGTTGAAGGCTTGGTTTTATCAATATAATCCTGAAACTAGTTGAATCTCTAATGTTAATGGCTGTTAGTTAAGGGTTTTTGTGATGTTAATGGAGTTTAATCATTACTGGAAGTAAAAGGATGTTGTAGAAGGGTTTTTAGATGTTAATTGTTAAGGTTTGATGTGTTGAATCGTTGTTTTGGGCCTGGGTTAATAGTGGAAGATGTTTGAAGGTGATTTTGGTAAGTTTCAGATGGTTTTTGAGTGGGCAACTTGTGAGTTACGGGTAATTGCTTTGAGGCAGTGGTTTTAATGCATTTTTATGCATGTTTCCTTTGGTTTTGTGTGGCCAAAATAGGGGATAATCAAGGAAAGTAGCTTGAGGTGGATCGTTGCTTGCCGGGAGCTCGATTTGTGTTGGCAAGCAAGGCGAGGTGTAATCGATGAGTGGAAACGGTTTTAAAAGTCTTTCAAAGGTTTGAAAGTGGTTATGGGAGTTTAGGTTAAGTTTGAGACACTTACCTAAGCTCGAAAGTAAGTTTCTCTCTTTTGCTCTTTAATATCGGATTGGATATGAGCATGGATGATTACATGTTTTGGGTTTAAACATGGTTTATTTTATTTATTGTAAATGCATGGTTTTGAATACATATGCAATGGTTTAAAAGTATATAAAATGCTAGTGAGCATTGGTTTTCATTTTGGTTGGGAATGGGGTATTGCTATGACAATGTGGTTGGCATATTTGGTGACTTTGTATAATGCATTGTAAAACAGTGAATAAGTGGTTTTGGAAATGATATATTGGCTATGTGACAAGGTGTAAAACATTCAGATATAGTTGACATGCCATAGGATGAAGTGCACTATAATATATATGCAAAATCGATTGTGGCCATGGGTCTTTGAGGTATGGTGGTTTAACTAGGCCACTCGGACTATTGGGACATCTCTTGGGGTATGCGGTTTCACTAGGCAGTCTAAGATGATAGTGATTTTGCAGATTAACTATACAATTTCGGTAAAGCCCGCGGTCTAACTAGGCGAGGTTGTCAAATCTTGCGGTTTTACTAGGCAAGGTTTTGGATATCATGCGGTTTAACTAGGCATGATATGAGTTATCTGTGTATCCGATGTGTGGATGAAGGATTGTTCATCCAAGGATAGAGGATTGTCCATCCAAGGGTAGATGATTGTCTACCTAAGGTCACAATAATTGCCAATATATGGAAGTTCATGTATTGAACCTACTTTATAATGCTTTGGGATTTAAGCACGATGATATGATATAATGCTTTGGGATTTAAGCATGATGACATGATGTAATGCTTTGGGATTTAAGCATGAGATGATTTAATGCTTTTGTGATAAGCATGTGATTTATACTTGATGTTGTATAAGGATTGTTATGCATGTTTTGGATTGGAAACAATGAAAATGCTTTGGTTGTAAGCATGTTTTGGAAATAAGTGGTTTTGGTTTTCAAATGGTTTTGATTGTATCATTATTTATGAGCATCCTCACTAAGCTTGTGTGCTTACGCTATCTTTTTCCTAATGATGCAGAGCATTGAAGTTTGGGGCAGAAAAGGCAAGGTTAAAGTGATCCAAGAACAAAGACTATTTTGAGTATGAACTCGGTTTAAGTTTTCGATTAATAAGGCAATGTGTTCGCCATGTTTTTGGGATTTGTAATTCTATTTCCCCCCTGGTTTTTAGAGCAAGTTTAATGTTGTGTTTTGAAGTTGGTTGATGTTGATAAGTATGTAGTTGATTCTTGCTTATGGTTGTCGCTAAGTGGTTGCCTAGGAATGCATCTTGTTAGCCTAGGTTGAATACCATGTTTTGTTGGTTCTAGCATGTTGACTTTGAGGCAATGGATTTGTGAGTGGTTGTCATATGCTAATAAATGATCAAATGAGTGTCTTGGTATGTTTGGTAAAGTGGTCTAGGGAACATGCCTATTGCTTGATCTTTTGGAAGCATATGTTTTGTTGCGGTTGCTAAATCTTGGTACTAGTGTTGGAATATGGTTGGATGGTTGGTTGTAGGTATGAAGGTGAGTTGCTAGGATCCAAATGCATCAAGATTCGAGTGAGAAACTAGCTAAAATGACATTTTGGGTCTAGGCGTATCGAAACGCATTGCCTCGTACTGGTACGGCTAGGCCATTTCAGGCTTAGTGTTTCGATACGCGGGGTAGTGTTTTGATATAGGTAAGCCCTTTTAGGCATACTGTTTCGATAAGCGGGAAGGTGTTTTGATATGGGTAAACCATTTCAGGCTTAGCATTTCGATACACGGGAGAGTGTTTTGGTACGATTTTGAGCTACTGGAATCTGAGTTTTGAAAATTGGCCAAGTCATACCAAAACACATGTACACGTATCGATACGAGATGCGGTTAAATCGGTTATTGGATTGTTTGATAGTTTTTGATTCTTTCATTTCGATCCCTGATTATTGCGAATGCAATTGCTTGAGTTTGGATGGTCGGATTGAGTAAAAAATTGTCGTGCAAGCATGTAATCTGACTAATTGGGGATTGGTAACCTTAATTCCTATAATGGTCTAGTAATTTACCAGTTTTATGTTTTAGTCCCTAAAATGTATTTTATGCAATTAGTTGCCTTTCCGTGGTCCGTTTCCTTTGTAAATTCATCCGTTGCAATTATGCTCACTTAGGATTAATAATACGCATCTGGACAAGATAAAAGGAAAAAAATGGACCGATTTTCATAATCTTCTTCGATTTACTTTGGCAAACCTAATGTAGCTCACTCGGTCCGGTCGGGCATCTAAGCTGGGTCAAGAGGGTTATATTTGTTGGTATCAGAGCCAGATTTCGAAAAGTTGGGATATTTTTTTTGATTGTTTGCTATTGATTGATATGCATAGTGATTGTGTATATGTACGGTGATTGTTTTACATCATGTTGGGGTGTGAATTGGGAACACATTGCCTATTACCGAGGTTTTAAAATGTTTTATAAGGTTGTCTTGGATCCTTTGCTGAATGCTAGCCTGAATTTAATGTGTTTTGATGTTTTTGTTAGCATGGCTTGACGTGAGGCTCGTTCTATGGCTGTTAATGCCGGATCTAGGCAGAGTAATATCGAGGAAGGGAATCCTTGTAATGTTTTACCTCCTCATCCTCCATTGGTTCCTTCTGTAGATGTTAGCGTAGGTGATGTACCTCAGGCTCCGTTGATTCAAGCGATGACAGGGGCTTTCCAGGCAGCGATAGCTGAGGTGTAAGTGCAGTCACCAGAACCTACTGTGGTGGTTAATTAGGTTTACCTATGAAGCGTCTTCGTAGTTTAGGGGTTTAGGAATTTAGGGGTCTAAGTCCTGAGACAGCCGACGGATAGCTGGAAAAGACAATCAGTATCTTGAATTAGTTGGGTTGCAACAATGGACGCAACTTAGGTTGCATTGTGTCCTTGTTGCAAGGTGATGCTTATCACTGGTGGGAGACCATGACTACGGGTGTCCCAGAGGCGGATGTGACTTGGGAGTTCTTTCGGGGAGCTTTTAAGAGGAAGTATCTTGGTTCTGAGTATCTGGATGCGAGAAAGTACAAGTTTATGTCGCTATCGTAGGGTGGCATGTCAGTTCCCGAGTATGAGGTGAAGTTTGTTTACTTAAGTCAGTATGCCTCAATGTTGGTTCCAGGTGAGCAACAAAGGTTCAATAGGTTTCGATATGGTCTTGTGAAGGATATCAAGACATATTTGTTGGCTGCGAATTACACAGATTTTGATGTGTTGGTCAATTGTGCCAAGGATATTGAGCAGTTTCTGGGAGTGACATGACAGGTTTCATGTATGGGCTCGAGTAAGAGAGCAGTTGATTTTGTCTATTCTGGGAAGCATAATAGAAGGTTTTGGGATAAGAAGCATAAGCCGGATCACAAGCGTGGTGGTGGTGTTGGCCAGGGTAACCAGGGAGCTCGTGTTGTAGCTAAGTGTGGGCGTTGTAGTAGGCGCCACACAGGTATGTGTTGGGGAAGTTATGAAGGTTGCTGGATATGTGGATCTCTTGGTCACATGAAATGGGATTGTCCTCGTGCTGTGAGAGATGCACCAGTTTATGCTGCTGCACTTGCTAGGGGTCGAGGCCATGACAGGGGTAATTTTTAGAGGCGTGAGGATGGTTAGAGGGTTATGGCTCATACTGTTGATGTACAGCCGGAGAATGGTGGACCAACTTGGATCTATGCTCATCGTAAGGGTCGTAATGACACTGATGTGATCGCAAGTACCTTCACTATGCAATCCTTGTCATTGTTTTCCTTGATTGATTCGAGGTCTACTCATTCTTATATCTTGAGTAAGCATGCATCTTTGTTGAATGTTCTTGTTGAGATATTCGAGGTCGGATGTAAGTAACTAGTTCCTTTGGTGAGATGGTTACGACTCGAAGGTTGTATAGGTGGTGTCCTTTGGTAGTGCAAGGTCATGAGTTGTCGCGGATCTGATGGAGTTGCCATTCCATGGTTTTGATGTTATTTTGGGCATGGATTGGTTGAGTGAGCACAAGGCGGTTATGGATTGTGAATCTAAAAGGATTTCTTTGAGGTTAGCCGATGATTACGAAGTTGTGGTGGCTGGTGAGAATGTGAAATTATTGTCCAATGTTGTTTCGGCTATTCAAGCGGAGAGGATGATGTTTGGTGGCTGCAAAGCTTATTTGGCTATCGTGATGAATCCGGAGACCAAGGGTGTTCGAGTGCAGGACATCTGGGTTGTTTGTGAATATCAGAAGTTTTTCCTGAAGAATTGTCGGGTTTACCCCTGGATAGAGGGGTAGAATTTAGTATTGAGATGTACACGGGTACCACTCTAGTGTCTATTTCCCCTTATCGAATGGCACCGAGGGAGTTGAAGGAGGTGAAGGGACAACTTTAGGAGTTGTTAGATCATGGGTTCATTCGACTGAGTGTTTCACAATGGGGTGCTCCTGTTCCTTTTGTGAAAAAGAATGATGGTACGATGTGTATGTGCATTGATTACCGATAGTTGAATAAGTTGATGATGAAGAATAAGTACCCATTGTAGAGGATTGATGATTTATTTGATCAGTTTTTGGGGCAGCGGTGTTTTCTAAGATTAATTTGAGATCAGGGTATTATCAGTTGAAGGTTAAGGAGGAGGATGTGCATAAGACTGCATTTTATACAAGGTACATGCATTATGAGTTCTTGGTAATGCCGTTTGGTTTGACGAATCCCCCGGCTACGTACATGGATATGATGAATAGGGTAACTTGATCAGTTCGTGGTTGTGTTTATTGATGATATCCTTGTGTACTCTCGTACCGAGGAAGAACACGATCAGTATTTGTGGATTGTGTTGCAAGCTTTAAAGGATAATCAGTTGTATGCCAAACTAAGTAAATGTGAGTTTTGGCTGAAGAAAGTGATGTTCCTTGGTCATGTGGTTTCCGCAGAGGGTATTCATGTTGATCCATAGAAAATTGAGGTTATTCTCAATTGCAAGCAACCTAAGTCTGTATCAGAGGTTCATAGTTTCCTTGGGTTGGCTGGCTACTATCGTCATTTTTTGGATGGGTTTCTAGTATTGCGGCATCGTTGACAAAGTTGTTGCAAAAGAATGTTCCTTACGTGTGGACGGAGAAGTAACAACATGGTTTCGAGAAGTTCAAGGAAGTATTGACACATGCTCCTATGTTGATCCAACCTGAGTCAGGGAAGGAATTTGCGGTTTATCGTGATGTGTCTTACGTTGGCTTGGGTTGCATGGTGATGCAAGATGGTAAGGTCGTGGCTTATGCATCAAGACAATTGAAAGTTTATGAGCGCAATTATCTGACTCATGATTTGGAGCTTGCGGCTGTGGTGTTTGCCTTGAAGATTTAGAGACACTATCTTTATGGAGAGCAATGTGTTGTTTTTACGGATGTAAGAGTCTGAAATATTCGATGTCTCAAAAGGATTTAAATCTTAGGCAACGTAGATGGTTGGAGTTGCTTAAGGATTACGACTTGATGATCGAATATCATCCTGGAAAGGCTAATGTGGTTGCGGATACGTTGAGTCGTAAGGTTGCGATTGAGCTTAGGGTTCTGTTTGCGAGGTTGAGTGTGACACAAGAAGGTTTGTTGTTGGCTGAGTTGCAATTAAGCCGATGATGTCACAAATGATTAAGGCTAAGCAATCGTTTGATGATTCTCTGGTTTCGCACGTTAAGGACATATCAGATGGTAATCTGACAGATTTTCATTTTGAATATGATGAGGTTTTCTGTTTCAAGGGTCGAATAGTAGTGCCGAATGATTCGGAGTTGAGGTATACTATTTTGACGAATGTATATTCTAGTATTTTTTCTATACATCCTGGTAGTACCAAAATGTATCACAGGTTGAAAGAAGTGTATTATTGGGTTGGTTTGAAGAAAGATGTGGCTGAATTTGTTTCTAAGTGCTTGGTGTGTCAGCGGGTTAAGGCTGAACATCAGTTTCCATCTGGGTTGTTGCAACCGTTGAGAATTCTAGAATGGAAATGGGAGAGAATCACCATGGATTTTGTGTCAGGGTTGCCTTTGACACCAACTAAAAAGGATTCCATTTGGGTGATTGTTAATCGATTTACGAAGTGTGCACATTTTCTACCAGTGCATACGACGTATACCTTGGATAAGTTGGAAAACTTGTATATCGCTGAGATTGTGCGTTTGTATGGGGTACCTAAGTCCATTGTTTCGGATAGAGATCCGAGGTTGACAACGAGTTTTGGGAATGTTTGCATCAGGTTTTGGGTACAAGGTTGAGCTTCAGCACCGTGTATCATCCTCAGTCTGATGGTCAGTCTGAGTGTATTATCCAGGTTTTGGAGGATATGTTGAGTTGTCACATCATTGAATTCCAAGGAACCTGGGAGAAGCATTTACCTTTGTTTGAGTTTGCGTATAACAATAGCTATCAAGCGAGTATACAGATGGAACCGTATGAACCATTGTATGGTTGGAGGTGTCGTACGCCTTTGTGTTGGGTTGAGGTAGGGGAAAAGCATGTTTCCTTACCGGATGTGTTGAAAGACATGGATGAGAAGGTAAAGCTTGTGTGTGATCGCTTGAAAGCGGCTACAGATTGATAGAAATCTTACGCGGATTTGAAGCGTAGGGAAATTGAATATGCGGTGGGCGATCGTGTATTCTCGAAAGTGTCACCATGGAAGAATGTGATGCATTTCAGATGTAAGGGTAAGCTTAGTCCGAGGTTTATTGGACCATATGTGGTTGTGGAATGTGTTGGCCCTATGGCTTATCGGTTGAGGTTGCCTCCCGAGTTAGAGAAAATACATGATGTGTTTCATGTATCTATGTTGCGGAGGTATCAGTCGGATCCCTCGCATGTTATGCTGGTGGAGCATATTGAGTTGAGATGGGATTTATCCTTTGATGAGGAACTAGTGGAAATCCTTGATTACAGCAGCAAAGTTCTTCGTGGTAAGACGGTTGAGCTTGTTAAGGTTTTGTGGCGGCATCGTGGTGTCGAGAAAGCCATTTTGGAAAGCAAGGCGAATATGTTGGAGCAATTTCCACATTTGTTTCCTCCATGTAAATTTTGAAGACGAAATTTCTTAAGTGGGGGAGAGTTGTAATGCCCGATTTTGGGTCTAGTTGTTTCGGGGTTCGTTTAAGGGTTTGATGGACTGGTATTAGGGATTCGAGTCGATTTCAGGATTTAAATTGGATTAAATATTTTTAAATGTGATAACAATATAGAAAATTTTTCTAAAATCATTATTTAATATATTAATGATTGTTGTGAAATCAATTTTGTAAAACGAGTTTTGGAAATCAGACATTTTGGTTTAGTGACCAAAATGTAAACTTTGAAAACTGTGTTTAGTGACTGTTTTGTAAAGAGTCAAAACTTTGATTCTTTAAGGAGCTAATTTCCCAAAAGTCTAATCTCATACTTTATCCCTTAATTAGCTGTTTTAAAAGTGTTTTGGAAAATATAAATAGGTTGGGGAGAATTAATTTGATAATTAAATCTTTAAAACAAAATCACATAACTAACTTTCTCTCAAAATATTTTCTCTCAAAATCTCTCCATCCAAACATCACTTTCTTCTTCTAAATCTTCAGGTAAATCTTTCTTTTCTTAAATCTTTTTTAAATGATTTCTTTTTTATTGTTTATCAAAACCTTATTGATTTAACTTTGTTTTCTCATGTAAATCATCCAATTAAGGGAGAAAGCATCCATTAGAGGTAATGTTCGTCCTTCTCCTCTAATGAAAGGTTCTTTACTAAAATTCCCAAGTTGTTGACTCTTTACAATTGTTTTCTAATGTGTTTTGGTAGTTTAATTAAGGAAAATTGGTTTAATTGTGTTGTGATTGATGAAATTGATATATTTTCGAATTGGATCTATTTTGCTGGGTTATTGACCATATTAGATCATGATTTTAGTGTATAATAATGTTGAAGGTTTGGTTTTATCAATATAATCCTGAAACTAGTTGAATCTTTAATGTTAATGGTTGTTAGTTAAGGGTTTTTGTGATGTTTATGGAGTTTAATCACTGCTGGAAGTAATAGGATGTTGTATAAGGGTTTTTAGATGTTAATTGTTGAGTTTGATGTTTTGAATCGTTGTTTTGGGTCTGGTTTAAGATTGGAAGATGTTTGAAGGTGATTTTGATAAGTTTTGGATGGTTTTTGAGTGGGCAACTTGTGAGTTGCGGGATTCAGTTAAATCGGTTATTGGATTGTTTGATAGTTTATGATTCTTTCATTTTGATCCCTGATTGTTGTGAATGCAATTGCTTGAGTTTGGATGGTCGGATTGAGTCAAAAATTGGTGTGCAAGCATGTAATCTGACTAATTAAGTATTGGTAACCCTAATTCCTATAATGGTCCAGTAATTTACCAATTTTATGTTTTAGTCCTTATAATGTATCGTATGCAATTGTTTGCCTTTCCGTGGTTTGTTTCCTTTGTAAATTCATCCGCTGCAAGCATGATCACTTAGGATAAATAATACTCATCTAGACAAGATAAAAGGAAAAAAACTGGACTAGTTTTCGTAATCTTTTTCTAGCTTGCTTCGGCAAACCTAATGTAGCTCACTCGATTCGGTCGGGAGTCTAGGTCTGGTCGAGGGGGTTACAATCTCTCTGTGAATTTCTTGTTTACCTTTCTCTCTTTCTTCCTCGACTAAGCGTATACCATTTATCCCACGGCTAGAAACTTTTTTCGATTGGCATTCCGCACTAGAGCTTGAAGCTTAAGAGTGTAACTTTGGTAGAGAGCATTCTTTTCTTTCAAATCCACGTTGAGCTTCATTAACTGTTTGATTGTCCCATCTCGTTCATCCACATCTAAGCTTACCTTATAAAGTTCGCTCGTGTGCTCGGTTTGCAAAGCATCCATCCTCTTTTTGACCTACTCTAGCTCACTCCTTAGGATATCGACCTCAGAAAGAACCATCTTCAAATGCTCCTCAAGTGACATAGTCTGTCCTTGATCGGGCTCTGAAATCTTATCATTTATTCTTTTGCGCATCCAAAAATCGCAGTCAGAGGTGAACCGCACTTTTTATCTTCTTCTACCTTTATACGGTAACAGTGATACCAAGCTCTAGAGGTAGTTTGAACCTTCACCTTAAATTCATTCTTGAACAGAAACTTGGTGGTGCTCAAATCGGCAGTGACGGGAACAAACTGTCGTCACCCAAATTACCTCGATACCAACAGAGGAGCACAAGTAATTCCACCGTACAAGCCTACCATTATCAACCAATCATAATCTCCGTATATCCCCAAGGCGAAGAAATCCATCTTCATAACCTCATCCGGGTGCATAGGTATGATATCTCGAATGCACTTCCATGAAAAGGTGGTACTATCCCCTCGATTCTGAATCGAGCCTTTGACCCAATCTTCACTCCTTCTAGCTAAGGTTCTAAACTTCAAAGGATAATTCTAGGACTTTGATGACTTTGTGTAAATCTAGTCTTTATGAATATTATTCTGATTAGGCAAAGCTGTATACTCTTCCACTGTAGGCATCAAGTCTTTCCCATTAAAAGTGAAGCAACAGAAGGCTAGATCCCAAAACTGAAAGATGGCTCAGAGAAAAGGCTGATTAACTCTAACATACATCAAGTGTGCTATATTACCATAATTATCACGGAACAAATTTTGCAACCATCGATCCCATCCTTCCCAAATCTGTCTCAATTCTCACAAATCATTTTGATGTAGACTAGCATATGTATACCCCACTACTATGTGTTCGCTCAGTAAACTGTCACCTTGGACCCTTTGATAAACTTCTGACCAGTGTCGAACGGCTGAGTTGGAATCCTTCTTGAGACACCTTTTACCCATGATGAAAGATCTCAACTCAGGCAAACCACTTGAATCAACACCTTCATGTCATGTAATGTATATGCGAAAATTTATGCAAAACAAAATAAAACACAAAAAGAAACAAGTCAATACTAGATAAAATCAATAAATACAAAAGTAGAACGGCAAATAAAGTATTAAACAAAATAACCCTATTTACATCCTCTCTAAAAACCTAGGTTATCTGCATGGCTCTAAAAGGGGTGTGCTTTCTATGTTCTCTACATGTAGTTTTGGTACTAAAAGGTACCCAAACTATCATTGTTGTTAGATCCTAAGGGTAGCAAGGCCCCCGGTCATCACCCATTATAGGCTCCTCTCAATCGAGTTCAATTCGGGGGGACCCATTCGCTATGTCCATACAGGGAAACAATATTCCCACGAAAACATAGGGTACTCGAGCCCTGAAGGTACTTACTAGGCCTGTACGGAGGAACAATATCCACACAAAAGCTCTAGCATTCCCCCCACTTAAAGGAATGGCTTGCAGAGTGATTTTAAAATAGGGTATTAATCCATTTGAAATCAAATTAATTAAAACAAAGGATGAGATTGAAAGCATTTCAAAAATACCAGGGACCAAGGAGGGGATTTAAGAACACGAAATGGCTTGTGGGGTGATTTTGAAAATGCAGAGGGACTGAAAAAGAATAAAACCATTTTAAAATTCCAAATTGGCATTGATTAGGGGCAAAATTACGATTTATGAAAAACATTTAGGGAATGAGGGTGTATTTTAGAAAGATGAAAACCCTTCCGCGTGTAAAAAAGGAGACACGAAAAGGTTTATTCCTTAATAAACCATTTTTAAAAATGAAATTAGTATAAAACATACTTTTTAGGTAAAAAACCGACCCCTAGCCTTTTTTGAAAAAAAACTTTACCCTTTTAATTGAAATCCTCTGAGAGGCTGATGAACACCGACGTGGTTTTCATCAGAATCTGGGATAAAACCCAGATTTCGGCCACCTCTGACACAAGAACCGCCACCGGCCATCGTACATCGGCATCGAAAAACCTCCAAAACCACCAAAACACCCCTCCTCCCCTTTTGAAACCCAAAAACGAACTCTAATCATCCAAAAAAGCCCATTTTTATCAGATCTAAGGAAACCTAAAACTTTAAAACCCTTCCTCGTTTTTTTTAAAACAACTTGTTTTCGATTAACATCGGGATATACATTAGTGATAACGGCAAAAAACGAACTCTAGTCATCCAAAAAAGCCCAATAATGCACCTCCCTTTTTTTATCTTAATTCGATTCCAGCCTTTATTATTTTCTTTGCCTTTTCATTTTATTCGAACCAGATTGCTTTCCCATCTTTTATGTCAAGCTAAAAAATCAGTGATAACGACTGCCCCTCCTTGCTCATTCTGGTGGAATAGGAATAATGCAAAGAACAAAAGGCACTGATTTTATCTTGGTCAACTTGTAAATCGGTTGTCGGGGTTTGCTCTCATGCTTCTATAGAGAACAAGTCAAATCTTGATCCTTCAAACTTGAGGTAGCAAAAAGAAACTTTGATCCTTCAATCCTGAAGTCGTCGAGCTGAAAAGGGCAGATGCTTCTCTAAAGTGATACGGGGTACTCTGCCCGAAAACGATATAGGGTATCTTTCGCCTATTATTGCTGTTGAAGAGAGTGCCAAAGTGATAAGGTGGAAATCAACTAATGTTGTTGGTGGAAATGAAGTGGCAGGGAAACAACATCAACAACTGCCCTTTTTGGAAGATAAATTGCTTTGGCCTCCTAGAGTGACCTGCTATAACCCGTCGCACAAAATGAAGACATGGCTTTTCCTGAAGCAATAAAGTGTTGTGATGAAAAGGCGAGGCGACATGCCTCTTGTTTGAGAATGAAGTGGCATGGGGACGTAACCAACTAATGCCATCTTTGAAAGATAGTGATAGGAACAGAGTCAACTGATCACTTTAAAGAGAGGGGCATGGGAATGTAACCAACTAATGCCTCCAGTTTGAAAATGAAGTGACATGGGTATGTAACCAACTAGTGCCTTCTGTTGGATGAAGCATAGGGACGTAACCAACTAATGCCATCATCAGAAGATAGTGACTGGAACAGAGTCAACTGGTCACTTTAAAAAGCGGGGCATAGGGATGTAACCAACTAATACTTCCAGCTTGAAAATGAAGCGGCCTAGGACATAACCAACTAATGTCGTATTCGGTAAGTAGCAATAGGAACAGAGTCAACTGATCGCTTTAAAAGCAGGTCATGGGAACGTAACCAACTAACGCCTTCTGCTTGACGTGGCATGGGGATGTAACCATCTAATGCCATCATCTAAAGATAGTGACAGGAACAGAGTCAATTGATTACTTTAAAAAGTGGGGCATGAAGACGTAACCAACTAATGCCTCTAGCTTGAAAATAAAATAGCCTGGGGATGTAACCAACTAATGCCATCTCTGGTAAGTAGCGATAGGAACAGAGTCAACTGATCGCTTTAAAAGCAGGGTATGGGGACGTAACCAACTAATGCCTTCGACTTGACAAGGGTTTGGGACATAACCAACTAATGCCATCTCCAGTAAGTAGCGATAGGAATAGAGTTAACTGGTCGCTTTAAAAGTAGGGCATGAGGACGTAACCAACTAATGTTTTCTACTTGACATGGCATGGGGACATAACCAACTAATGCCATCATCTGAAGATAGTGCTAGGAACAGAGTCAACTGGTCACTTTAAAAAGCGGGGCATGTGGACGTAACCAACTAATGTCTCTAGCTTGAAGCCGAAGTGGCATGGGGGCGTAACCAACTAATGCCATCTCTGGTAAGTAACGTTAAGAATGGAATTAACTGATCGCTTTAAAGGCAGGGCAATGGGACATAACCAACTAATGCCTTCAGCTTGACGTGGCATGGGGACATAACCAACTAATGCCATCATCTGAAGATAGTGACAGGAACAGAGTCAACTGATCACTTTAAAAAAGTGGGGCATGGGGACATAACCAACTAATGCCATCTTCGCTGGATAATCCAAAATCCTGTAGAAATGATAATGTTTATAATGATTATGCTTATGGGAATGCCTAGTATATGAATGCATGTCTTTTCTTTTTCCTTTTTCGTTTAAATTTTCCTCTTCTACTATTCCCTCTTTTTCGTTTGGGTTTTTCCTCTTTGCTTCTTTGCACATTTGCTTGTTCAACTCAAATAGAAAGCCTTGCTTTGTCGTTTCATTATTTGTATATCTTTGCTTCAAAGAAAGCATCTGATCTTTGTACATTTGATCCAGACATTTATCGGAATAATCTGCTTTGCTATTCAGGCATTTCCTAAAATAATATCAAGCACCTTCAGCGCTTCTTGTGAGTTCTCATATTCTTGCCTCTATAGGGCACCTTGAAGTGCTTGCATGTAAATCCTTGCAGCAAAGCTTATTTCTACCTTGAATGTCTTCGAATGATATTGGTGTCTTCTTCTTGCACCTATTAACGTTGAGGGCCTTATATCCTTGGCCAACGCAAACTGCACCACTCCGATGGCATGGTTTACTTATCATGTGTTATTTCAATGAAAGATGCCTTTAAAATCATTTTTTAAAAAAGAAAATATAATAGGATGCCCCAGATATCAAGTGCTTGAGTGTCACTGACTCAACCTTCTAGTGATCACTTTAAGCATAGCTTAAGTCTTTGAAGACTTTGAATGTTGCAGCGATATTTCGAAGTTGTGAAATTTCTCTCAGACCGCTCGTTCATCCTTATGATTATCGTATTACATGATCCAGTCGAAAACAATTCCTTTTTAGTTCTCATCATTCTTCTCCATTCAAAAATGTGTTCAAGCTTCTTAGACTTGCTTAACCAAGGGAATGCAAAAATATCTTTCTAAGAATAGAATTCTACGAGTGCATGTGTGAAGACTGCAACTAGCCACACTTTTATTAGCTTTTCCTTTTTTTGACCTCTTCGAGATTTCATTTCATTAATTTGTTTAACCTTTTTAGGATTTGAAAATCACTCATAAAGACAAGACAATAAGCAGATAGAAAATTGCTATCTTATTAGACACTCAGCCTCGCAGCTACAGCGGGTGCCCTTGAGGTTTTCTTTTTACTGGTCATTTTTACTTATCTCGGGATTTCATCTCATTAAATATTTGACTTTGTCAGGATTTGAAAACCACTCATGAAGCCAATGTATAAAATTGGTGGAACATTGCTTCCTTATTAGATATTCAACATTATAGCTTCAGCAGAATGCCCCCTAGATATTCTTTGAGCTACTAGTTACAATCGATGTGTCGTTATTAGCGTATAGAAGACTATCATTAGAATTTCAATTTCAACCAACTCTCCTTGGTTAAACTTGCCCAATTCACAAATCCATATTTTTAAATTTCAAAGATTTTGTCATCATAGAAATCATCAAAGGTGTGGTAGTCTTTCTTTTCTTATTTTGCTGACCTGAGTAGTCTGAAAGTCAAACCACCTTCATTGGTTTTGCAACAATTAATTGATCTCTATATCATAATCAACGTAACAACATGCAATTGTTATCCAAGGACCTATAAGGACAAGGTGGGATATATATATATATATATATATATATATACACACACTCATGGTTTCAAGGTCAAAGAAGCATCTTCTATTGAAATGAAAATTTCGCAGACCTAACATGTGCCCTTATAAAAAAAACCTTTGCAACTTTCGGGTGAAAATAGAACCATCGCATAGCCGATATCTGGTTAGCAGTGTCTCGCTGAGCTTGTGTTATTCTGTCGAGCCTATCTTGAGTGTTCTTAAGCAGAAAACCTATCTTCAATATTGTTTGGGTTTTTATGAACGAGTATCGTACTTGTGTGAAGTTTTAGCTATTTTGAATTTTTTGTCATGTAATTAATTACTTATTAAGAATGAATGTATGCAATGATGTAAACTACTAATGCAAACAAACAACAAGCAACAAATACGAATGCATGAATGCAAGCAATAGGCTATCAATTCCATTAAGGTATTACTCTAGAAGTAGTTTTTCATTAGATGCCAAAGTTTCTTATTACAAAAGATTTCGAATTATATCACGAGTACATCTCATCTCCAGCACCTAGCTCTTTTATCTCTTCGATCATCCACAGGAGTCTCAGCCCTACTTCCCCAATTAGCCTAACATACTGGCTCAGAGCTGTAGCTTCTTTAGCCAACATCATCACATGTCTGGCTACATCTTAGACTTGGGTCATGACACTCTTGTCGAACTTGCCACGCTCCTAGAACCTTCTAGCATTGTCCCTAAGACGAGTAAACCAATAGCCATTGCCCCCTTTATTAATATCTTCAAGGACCAAGATCTTTGTCTTGTATTCTTGAATGATGTTCTCTATGGCCTCCACTTGCTTCTTTAGTGCTTCATATTCATTATGACTAGCCTTAAGCTCAATATGTGCAAGACAGTTTTGGTACGAGTGTAGCGAGTGAATTAGGTTCACCTTTTATTCTGTAACTCAGTTACAAAAGCCTGGCTCTGTCTCAGCTTTTTGTTGGTGGAGTCACATATACACTACAATTCAGATAAACAGACCTTGGTGTCATGGGCCTTCTTTTTCTATGTAGCTATATTCTCCTTCTCTTTTTCGACAACCCGTTTGTTCTTCTCATTCTCAACTATTTACTTGCTCTTATTTCTCTATTCAACAAGTGCTCGTTTGTACTTCTCAATCTCTTTCTTGGCTTGCTCTCTTTCTCTTCTAATGGCCTACTTTATCTTTAACTTCCACTTCTCAAGAGTCTTTCTCAGGTTTAAATTCTGGATCATGGTTTGAATCTTGAGAAAATCAACCCTTTAGATCTCAAACTTCTCCTCCGGGTCCTTGTACAGCTTCATTATCCGATTACTCTATCCCTTGTACTTGTCCACATCTAATCTTGCCTTAAATAAGTCTCTCGCGTGTTGGGTCTATAGACTCTCTATCTTGGCCTTGGACCTTTTTAATTCAGCTCTTAGAATATATGCTTCAGACGGGACTACCTTCAGGTGCTCTTCTAAAGACTTAGTTGGCCCATGGGCAGGTGGCAGAAACTTGTCATTTACCCTTATACGCCTCCATATGTCATAGTCGGGGGTGAACATGCACTCATTATCATACTCTATCTACATGAGATAGCAATGTTTCTAGGAATCGTTAATGGTCAGGATCTTTTCCCTAATCTCCCATTAGAACTCAAATTCGGACATGTTGAGATTGGTAGTGAAAGGAACAAATTGTCGAGATCCATACTGACGTGACACTAGTAGAGGAGCACAATCGATTCGACCCCAAAGACCCAATAACATTAAGTGATCATAATCTCTACACATGTACATGACTTTGGTATGGCCTAAGCAAAGAACTCTCCACACAAAGTCCTAATTGCGACGGTCCCGAAAGATGTCAACCCACTTACTTCTCTTGGTGACTGCTATTCTTGTGCTAGAAATTCTTGGAATAGAGAGAAATTCAGAGAGAAGATGTCGGTTAATGCTAAAGTTGAACACTTCCAGAAATGACTAAAAACCTAAACCTGGAGTAAAGGAGCACATCCCCTGAATCAAACCTCTTCTAGCTTCCGACAGATATTCAAGGAGATAAAAGTTTTTACTAGTACAACTTGTACGGGATTAATGTCTCTTTTTAGCTGATCAAAGAAGTCTAACAGAGCCACATTAATGTTGCCTATCACCCTTGGAAATATGACTAGGCCTTAAATTGCTATGGCTAAAAGATCCACCTTATTTTCCTTGTCCGAATGTGTAGGGATGATACGACGGATACTAGACCAATGGAAGAAAAAATTACCCCCTCTTTTCTGTATCAGACCTTTGACCCATCCATCGCTCATGCTAGCAAAAAGTTTAAGCATGGTTTTAGTGTTCTTGGTCTAAGAAGAGGCTTAGTATGAACATAGTTCTTTGTTGCGTTATCCTCAAAAGTGGGCATCATATCTTCCTCATTAAATGTAAAGCAACAATACCCAGGTTCTAGAACTAAATCAGAGCCTTAAGGAAATGTTTATTGACCTTTACATATAATAGGTAAGTTATGTCCCGTAGGTGTCGAAGAACAACTGCTTAATTGTATAATCAAAGCAGTTCCATATCTCTCGCAGCTTGTGCATATTGTTCTGCTTAACACTGATATGAACATATTCTGATGTCTCGGTCACATGATCAACTATCAGACTATCCCCGTGTGCTCGCTAGTTGACCTCAAACCAGTGACGTACACCCGCATTATCTTCCTCTTTCTGAAGTAGTCTTCTATCCATTGCGAAAAACTATTTTCTACTTGAGCAACATGCTTAAGACTCGACCCCTTCTATATATGAGATGCCTGCAAATCAAGATAAAAAAGATTAGAACACCCAAAAAGGTCAAAATAATTTCATTATAGGAATAATAACTGGAAAGTATCCAACATTTCTGGACACGCTCTTTCTCGTACTATTCATACGAAAAAATCTTTACCAAATTCTACTTCTATGGTTTTCCACATGACTCTAACGAGGTGGGCTCCTAGATTCACAAACAAAGGTCTGGTTCTAAAAAGTTTCCCGAGCTATCCTCGTTGTCCCCTACTAAAGGTAGCAAAGCCCTTGATCATCACCCATTATAGGCTCTTATGAATCAAGTTCAACTCAAGGGGACCTATTTTCCTATGTCCATATGGAGAATCAGTATTCTCACGAAGACATAGGGCATATGAGCCCTGAAGGTACTTGCTAGGCCCATACGGAGAATCAATATTCCCACGAGATCAATAGCGTTTTCCCCTCACTTAAATGAACGGGACGAAGCTCAGGTATAGAGCTTATTATGCCAAATTTTAAATGCGTAAAATAAAATCATATTCATAAATGGATAATTAAATTAAATTTTACACGAACTTAGCAAATTCCAATGTTAAGACAAAAGTGTAATCGACTTGTGGCTAGACTCTCTTTTTGGTAAAAAAATATCCCAAGTGGAATCGCCAAGCTGTCGCAGCCTTTTTTTCGAGCTCAACATTTTTTAAAAATAAAACAACAGTCGCCACCAATATTGTATCGAGGTGTGATTGGATCACCTAAAAACGGGTCATTTTAGTAAAAGTGATTGTTTTACTAAAACAACAATTTTGGTCTGCGAAAAATGCAAAAATGGTTTATTAAAAGTAACTAAAATTAAAAGCAAAGTTTGAAAGGAATAAAGGCCATTTCTAAAAAGATTTTTTTAAAAAATAAAAAAAAAAGGATTGTATAAAATGATAAAAAAAGGGTTTAACATAATTGGCTCAATTTATTTAAACAAATGGATATAAACCCAAAAATACCTTCCGCAATCCACTCTTTAAAAATGGATCAAAATATCCCATTTTAAAAGATAATATAACACCCCATACCTGGTCTAGAAGATAAACCGGCTTAGGACGTGTCACCAAACAAATGCACTAAAATTCATGAAAATCTTAATACGATCCACTAAGCATGCTTTCAAGGACAAAGTAATTAAAAATCTTTTTAAATTCTTCTTATAGGTCTAATATCAGTCTCCAAAATGTACAAACATGTATTTACATATCATAGACAAAACACATCAAACACTAGTTTTTAGCATGCCTTTATCTTCTATATCTTTTGAATCTTAAAGATTGTTACAATATTCCTACTAACACATAAGATTCATTTTCATTCATACACACTATAAATCTTAAATTGATTATAAGCTTGCATACCTCTAATCATTTTAGGCAATATCGATCTATAATTAAGATCATTCAAGCTAACAACGAATCATTGATTAATAATCTTTGAACTTTCATGTTGTACTATTTAATATCGAGACCTATTATCCAAGATTATCAACTCAGCAACACATATCACTACCCAACATGTATCCTTAACAACAAGCATTCAAAGCTTATGCCTAACATAGCTTCACCTACAAGCAATCATTCGAACATCAAATCTAACATACTTAAGCTATCATGAAGCTTAAAAGATTGATTACAAAAGGTGATAGTTACCTTCGATTCCTAAGATCAATTATTTCGAAGCTTAAACCAATCCTAGCCAATCACATATACCTTTGCATAGCAAGACCATAAACAAGGTTCATTGACATCCAACCATTTTCTTATTTAACCATTAAACTAATCATTCGAGTTACACCATTTTTTATTTAGGGTTTAACACATGATAATATTTATGTATCAGCTTGCAACACACATGATATCAAGGTGATCTAACAACTTAAGGCTCCCAAAGATACGTAACAACCACACAAAATAACTAACTATTAAATCATATAAAGCAAGCAACATCCATAAAATAATTAAAGGCCCGTTACAAAACTTTGGATACTTATCAACTTATACACATATAGTCAAAATGGAGTCTAAATGCACTACGCAACTTAACGAATATGTGCCGCCATCTAGGAGTCTAAGTATATAATTCAAAACATACTCAGATCCTTGTGATCAAGTCCAAGCTCGGGAGAAGTCAAAAGCACATTACCCTAAAACGTAATGAAAAGATACGGTAAGCATAAGCTTAGTGAGGTAGTTCAAAGCAACTAAAATACATGATTCGAAATTTCTACATTAGAACCATATTCTTTCCCAAGTCAATTTGATTTAAGAAAGTAGCAAGCTTGATCAATCACAACTCATTTACTTATTAAATTTAAAAATAGCATTATTATTATTAAACTCAAAACCACACATATAACACATTAGTTCGAATACAAGTCCCTTTTTAACCACAAGGTTCTAAATATGACCTCTTTTCATAAACCAGTCATAGATATACCAATAACATACTTACTAGTATTGCTTACCTGAACAAATCATCGAGTAATAACTAGATTAGCTTATGTTACACTAAATTTTTACACATATCTTCACATAAGCATATATTACTTGCCACTTAATTTATTTATCACGACTTAGTATAGGCACGGATTTTCCTAACATATCGGATATCAAACTTGGCATCTAAAGTGTGGGTTGTTTAACATATAAGATTCCAAACATTTACATGTTAAAGTATTTGAACAAATCTTGACTATTTAAGAATTTAAATCAATCAATATTATAAATATATATATATATAAACAAGTTTTAACCATTGAATATTTAAACCATTCACAAGTGTGTAGATACACTATCTAAACGTATCCTTTTATCCCCAAAAAGACACTCAATATTCAAAAGATACATTTTGATATTAGGAATGTCATTGTCATAATTCCTTTACTTAACTTATAAACTTTCTTTATTTATTTTTATCATACCCTAGTAATACGTAAATTACTTATCACACAAGTCATCAAATAATAAGTACCATAACTTAAATTTCTTGACATGAAAGATATCAAACATATCATATCTTGAACACAAGTTACTTGACTCGTAGGATATCAATCATAATATATCAAAGGCTTGTGATAATGGTTTCTTAAGTTATCAAATAGCTTATTTGTTAGAATTGCAAATTTCTTTATTTTTGACTTTAACATAGCCTTGAGAATCAAGTAACAGCTTAGGTACTCGAATCCCTAACAAACTGTCACCAAATAAAATGGTACTCGCAGTGTCGGTCAATCCCTCCTACTGTCGCCAAGTGACCATAAAACTTCCCTCCTACTATCTCCAAATAAGGACCGTAGTCCACCCCAAACATGAGCTCTATGGACTCTATGGCATGTCAACTATACCTAAGACTGACTCGAAACCAAGGCTTTCACATTCATCCAATATTATTAGAAACAGAGTTGAATTTAGTTCTTTATTCGGATAATCGGATATCTTATCACATTGCTTGACTTATCAAGCCCATATATAAACATAACTTCCATTATGAGCATAAATCCAAAGTTTTTTAATCTGAAGAACGTTTCATAGATCTTATTAGAGGTGAGTATAGCTTCCAGATTCATATACTTACAAAAGCAAGGCTTATACACATCATATCAATGTTTTTAGTTTTATTTTATCGAATCAAGGGCAAAGTGAACAAAGCTCCTTAGTTAGATTATGATACATACCAACTTATTGTTCTTTCATAATAGACATGTATTAGGTTTATGAGTTTCTAAATGTATTATTTCCACTAATCGAATAGTAGTGTAACAAAACTTATCAAACTTATACCATGTATAGATTTCATTGCAAGCACATGAACAAGTTCAAACAAAGCATATCATGATAAATTTTTACATACTGTCATACTTATCATTTAGGGACTTACCTCAAGTCCAAGCTTGCTTATGCATATTGCAATCCAAGATAAATTAATAAAATAAAATTAACAAGAAAGGCTCGGAAAGGTTACTAGCCTATCCCGAGACTTTAAACTACGCTCATAGTTTATTCCGAGCTACATTTGCTCTTGAATCATAATCCCCTTTTTGTTTTTCTACAACTCGATCTACTTTAGGCCTTACTTCTCCATCTCCTTCTTGGTCTAGATATAGCAAAGAATATATTTACATATTAGAATTACTTTCAATTCATGTACCTTGTTTTAAAACTAGCCTTAATGTACTAGATTTTCATATCAAAACAACCCCTAACAATCATTCATGTACAAGATAATTATACTTATACACATATATGTACACCAAAACAGACCAATATAGAGACGAAGTAATCCTTAAAACAGTCTCATAACAGCCCTTTTTTACTGAATTTCTAAAACAGTCTAGTATATACTTTTACATGTACAAAACAATCCAAAATACATATGTATACTTACATATACTCAAAACAGTCCTATGTTTACTTATATATATATATACAAAACGGTCCAGAATTTATATATATTTATATATGTATCAAACAGCCCAATCTTTGTAAACAAAACAATCCCTTACATCCTTAGTACTACAAGACAGTCCCTCCCCTGTTTCATTAGTTTAAAATAGTCCATTTTTTATTACAAATCAGTTCTTAAGCTTTGTATAATAGTCCTTCCATTTTAATTATATAACAATCCTAAAATGTATACCAAAACCTCATTAACAACCCCCAAACCTTTCGAATAAGCCATCCACTGTTTTATCCTAGATCTTTAGTTTCGGTTATTAACTAACAAAGTGACTCTAAAACTCAATATGTGACCACATTTGTTACACGTAAAAAATCATTTAGGGCTATCCAATTCATTCTAAAATAGGGCACTATCATGACAAATATTTCATTAATTCAATGAAATCCAACAAGAAATCCACAACCAACCAAGAATTTCCTCACTATCATGTAAAAGTGACCAATTCGAGTTTCAATGAAATTATTTAGCTATATCAAGATCTAGTCTAATACTCAACTATCATTATAAGTCATAGAACTCAAAATCAGCAATCTAACATCTCCAATTATACTTCTAATTTCACAAGATCTAAGTAATTATCTAGTATAGCATCTGAACAATTGAACCAGAAGAAAAAGGAAAGTACCTTTACCTTATATATCAATCCATTCGGATGGATGTTCAACCGAATGAATAAATTTGAAGTTTCAAAACAAGCTTTTCTTGTAACATTTTCTCTCTAGTTTCTCTCCAATGGTGTTTTTTGGCCTTGAGGAAGAGGATGGCAACTTTGTTCATCCTTCTCTTGGCTGAATCCTCCATTACACACACATGAATTAATTTAATTTGGACATGTGTACAAGCCCTTGTACAAATCTTTGCTTAGCATGCAATTCTCTACTTAACCATAGGTTACGGTTTAACCCTTTCAAAATTTTCTAATCACATTTCTTTTGATTCAAAAGTGGTCCTAAACTATTTAATTAATCATTCATGTAATACAATTTAATGGTCAGCTTAACAATCAAATTAATAGAATACTTCTAAGCCCACTTTTGGGGTATTACAATTCTCCTCCCCTAAAACAAAATTCATCCTCGAATTTTCCTAGGGTGAGCGGATGAAAATACTAATCCTTCATGGCAACCCCAGATTCCTAAGTTGTCTTTTCAGTCTTGTGATTCCTTCCATAATACATTTACGAGAGGAACAAATTCAATACGAAGTTTTCTTTTATTTACTGCATATAGAACATCTCTACTCTTAAGGTCAGTAAAAACTTGTTGTCTATCAAAGGCTTCTTTTAATCCATTACGGATGACTTTTATTTGTTATCTCACATCTCTAAGGAGTTTAGGTCCTAAGGCCTTATTTTCACCCAATACTTCCCAACATCAGGTACTCAAGTTCAAAGCATATCTTCTAATATTTGAATCATCTAATTGCATCATTATTCCTTAAACACCAATTCGATAATAGCTAACTTTATTTCGGACCCTATATATATATATTCAAGTTCTTACACTTCCTTGCAAACTCAGGATGGATCGAAAAGGACTACTATAAACTTCATGTAGCATTTCTTTCTTAGGAATTTATCATCTTTAACTTGAGTCAAACGCTCTAAAGCTTAGGGTCAAATTGCTAATGAATCTCAAATCCTGAGATCAGATTAGTTTAAACTTAAAGTTTGACTAAAACTGTCAGTTCATTTGCAATCTAATATAAGCATGAGTAAGAATTTACTTCATCCGACCAAGGTTCCATTATTAGCTTCCCAATCAAACAAAAGATATATCCTTCCGAAGAAATCTGGTTAAAGAGGCGGCCGAAATGGAGAATCCTTTAACAAATCTTCGATTATATACTTCTGATCCCAAAAACTTCTAATTTCACTAATATTTGTTGAAGTTCTTCGATTAATTGATTGAGTCTTATTAAAATCTGTCTTAATTCTTTACGCAGATATTCTATAATCGTGGAAGGACACTTCGGATAACCAAACTTTCACATCTGACAATTTTACATAGAACTAATGGTCTCGAAGGGTTTGTAGGACAACTCGAAGGTGCTTCAATTATTCATCCTCATTCCTGGAGTATACAAGGTTGTCATTAATTAAGACTATTACAACATATTCGAATAAGATTTGAAGATTTGATTCATAAGGTCTATGAATGTAACATGAGCATTTGTCAAGCTAAATGGCATTACAATAAATTTCATAATGATCCTATCGAGTCATAAACATAATCTTTAGAACATCGATCTCCTTATCTTTCATCTAGTAATGTTCTGATCAAAGATTGATCTTTAGAAAACGCCAAAGCATCCTTAAGCTGATCAAACGAGTCCTGGACCCCAACTTAATTTTTCACATCAGAGATAATTCACAGAAATCCCACAGAGGATACTTTAAGGAATTCAAGGTCATCTAGGATTGACTCGAGAGTAAATTTGATGTTATTAACATCAGATATTGCAGCGATTGCAAGAATCAGTTCAGATGGTTTCTCGCTCAACAAAAAAATATAAATTCTTCTTTTTTAACTCATGAAGGAATGATCTTTTCCTACGGAAATTTATTCAACTATGACTCTTACTTGATTAATCTAATCCCAGAATAAAGTAAAATACATGGGAGGGTAGAGTTTAAAAGGTTAATAGAAAGGAATTCCTCTTTATCAACAAAGGACAATTCATACTTATTCGGTTTGCTACGACTTTACCTCTCAAAAGGGTTGGTGATAACAAGGTTATAATTTGTGAATTTAGAAGGAGCAATCAAATTTCTCAAGATGGTAGAGTATAAAGATAAGGACTTGAATCAAAATCTAATAAGGTATATACGGGATTCAAGTACAAATCAATTGTACTCGCGAAAAGGTAAGCTTCAAAATAAAGCTAACTTATCTATCGAAGCTCTTGATTGCATAACAAAAGTGAGGATGGAAGGAGTCGAGGAACCTTGTTTTAGAGAAGCAACAAATTTGATGAATGTTTCATTATACAAAGGAAACATGCTTACTGCACATAATGATTCAGAGGAGCCTCATGTTACTGTTAGTAACATTCTAAGAATTTTATTACTCTTAGTTCATTCTTACACTTCCTTCTCCCTAGGAGGAGTTAACTGGGCTCTTATAACTCGTTCAAGACATATTTCAAATATTTCTAAAGGTTAATAACATATAAAAGAGAGCTTTTACCAGACATTGATCACAAGTACTTATCAAATTAACTCATAGGTGGCACAATAACTTATAATGATGCAACAAGTTTTGGTTTAGTCCGAGAATCGACTAAACTCTAGCTCTGATACCAATAAATGTAACACCCCCTACCTGGTCTAGAAGATAAATCGTCTTAGGACGTGTCACCAAACAATTGCACTAACATTCATGAAAATCTTAATACGATCCACTAAGCATGCTTTCAAAGATAGAGTAATTAGAAACCTTTTTAAATTCTTCTTATAGGTCTAATATCAGTCTCCAAAATGTACAAACATGTATTTACATATCATAGACAAAACACATCAAACACTAGTTTTTAGCATGCCTTTATCTTCTATATATTTTGAATCTCAAAGATTGTTACAATATTCCTACTAACACATAAGATTCCTTTTCATTCATACACATTATAAATCTTAAATCGATTAAAAGCTTGCATATATCTAATCATTTTAGGCAATATCGATCTATAATTAAGATCATTCAAGCTAACAACAAATCATTGATTAATAATATTTGAACTTTCATGTTGTACTATTTAATATCAAGACCTATTATCCAATATTATCAACTCAGCAACACATATCACTACCCAACGTGTATCCTTAACAACAAGCAATCAAAGCTTATGCCTAACATAGCTTCACCTACAAGCAATCATTCGAACATCGAATCTAACATAGCTTAAGCTATCATGAAGCTTAAAAGATTGCTTACAAAAGGTGATAGTAACCTTCGATTCCTAAGATCAATTATTTCGAAGCTTAAACCAATCCTAGCCAATCATATATACTTTCGCATAACAAGACCATAAACAAGGTTCATTGACATCCAACCATTTGCTTATTTAACCATTAAACTAATCATTCGAACTAAACTATTTTTTATTTAGGGTTTAACATGATAATATTTATGTATCAGCTTGCAACACACATGATATCAAGGTGATCTAACAACTTAAGGCTCCCAAAGATACGTAACAACCACACAAAATAACTAACTATTAAATCATATAAAGCAAGCAACAACCATAAAATAATTAAAGGCCCATTACAAAACTTTGGATACTTATCAACTTATACACGTATAGTCAAAATGGAGTCTAAATGCATTATGCAACTTAACGACTATGTGCCACCATCTAGGAGTTCTAAGTATATAATTCAAATCATACTCAGATCCTTGTGATCAAGTCCAATCTCGGGAGAAGTCGAAAGCACATTACCCTGAAACATAATGAAAAGATATGGTAATCATAAACTTAGTGAGGTAGTTCAAAGCAACAAAAATACTTGAATCAAAATTTCTACATTAGAACCCTATTCTTTCTCAAGTTCATTTGATTTAAGTAAGTAGCAAGCTTGATTAATCACAACTCATTTACTTATTGAATTCGAAAATAGCATTATTATTAAACTCAAAACCACACATATAACACATTAGTTCGAATACAAGTCATTTTTTAACCACAAGGTTCTAAATATGACCTCTTTTCATAAACCAGTCATAGATATACCAATAACATAATTACTAGTATTGCTTACCTGAACAAATCATCGAGTAATAAGTAGATTAGCTTATGTTAAACTAAATTTCTACACATATCATCACATAAGCATATATTACATGCCACTTAAGTTATTTATCATGACTTAGTATAGGCACGAATTTTCCTAACATATGGGATATCAAATTTGGCATCTCAAGTGCGGGTTGTTTAACATGTAAGATTCCAAACACATACATATTAAAGTATTTGAACAAATCTTGACTATTTAAGAATTTGAATCAATCAGTATTATGAATATATATATATATAAATTTAAACCATTCACAAGTGTGTAGATACACTATCATAACTTATCCTTTTTCCCCAAAAAGACACTCAATATTCAAAAGATACATTTTGATATTAGGCACGTCATTGTCATAATTCCTTTACTTAACTTATAAACTTTCTTAATTTCTTTTTATCATACCCTAGTAATACGTAAATTACTTATCACACAAGTCATCAAATAATAAGTACCATAACTTAAATTTCTTGACATGAAAGATATCAAACATATCATATCTTGAACATGAGTTACTTGACTAGCAAGATATCAATCATAATATATCAAAGGCATGTGATAATGATTTCTTTAGTTATCAAATAACTTATTTGTTAGAATTGCAAATTTCTTTATTTTTTACTATAACATAGCCTTGAGAATCAAGTAACAGCCTAGGTACTCGAATCCCCAACAAACTATCGCCAAATAAAATGGTTCTCGTAGTGCCGGTCAATTCCTCCTACTGTCGCCAAGTGACCACAAAACTTCCCTCCTACTGTTGCCAGATAAGGACCGTAGTCCACCCCAATCATGAACTCTTTAGACTCTATGGTATGCCAACGATACCTAAGACTAACTCGAAACCAAGGCTTTCACATTCATCCAATCTTATTGGAAACAAGGTTGAATTTAGTTCCTTATTCAGATAATCGGATATCTTATCACATTGCTTAACTTATCAAGCCCATTGTAATACCCCAAAATTTACAGTACTATTTAAGGGTCATTTAGTACTAAGATAAGGGTTTAAAAGCTAACTTAGTGACTAAAATGACAAAAATGCAAAACTTATGATTTCTTTAATTATAGATTCTAGAGAAGGATTTTCTAAGAATTAAGAGTACCATGAGATAGAGGATAAGCAAATTAGGGTACTCACAAAGTTTGGTAATAATCCAAGGAGAAATTGGAATGGGAATTCAAGGTTAAAGTTTAGTGACCAAAATGATAAGTTTTTAAAACTTGGGTGGTACATATTGAAATATGAAAAGTTGAAAGACCAAAGTTGTAATTTCCCAAAATTTAGGTGTTTTATTTCATAAATAAATAGAGCACATATTGGTGTGGACTTAATGAGGAATTACTAGTTTGATCCGATATTTTGATTATTGGGAAATCGTAGCCAAAGTTTAAGTGGAATTTGGATACCCGAATTGAACTAAAAATTATGAAATTTTACCATAGATAGAAAAGGTTATAAAAGTCATTTCTAAGTGTTGGAAATATTTTATTTTGATTCAAGATGAATCCTATAATTTATTTTGATTAAGGAATTTAATTAGTAACCGATAAAATTCTCGGCATTTATTAGTAAATCGGATCAAGCTAAAATTTCGGAGATGATTCCATAGACATTGGAAGAGTTATAACATATTATTTTATGGATATTTGGAGAATTTATCAATAATTATTTTATCCTGTACATGGATTAAACAGATCATGGAGAAAAATCTGATATAGATTCTGGAAATAAAAATGCAGTATAAGATATCGAATTTCGATTGAACTACAAAGTTAAGCATGCTCAGGGCATAAGATGGGTGACCTATTCGGAAGGTCTTATGTTAGTACTTGAGATTGATAAAAAGGAATCAATTCGAGTTAATATTATTCGTATGGATATCTGATAAAGGATTATTAATAAAATTTTATCCGATAAAGATTTTGGGTAAATTATCAGTATATTGGACCGAGTCAAAATTTTAAGTTTGACTTCATAAATATGGAATATTTATTTGATAATATTATTTATTTTTCAGATATGGAAATAAGGAATTTTTAGAATTTATTTGATAGCCCGGTGAAGGGGAAATCGCAGTAGAAGTAGTAAGTGAATATCAAGAAATCGGATCTAATCAAAATTTCAGAGGTTGTTCCATAAGTCACGAAAAATTCATAAAATATTATTTTATGATTAAATTATTAATTGGTTGATTGTGATCTAACTAAAATAGTTGGATTTTTACAAAATAACAAAAATTTGTGATTTAAGTGACTACTTTTGGTAATTTGGTCACAATGGCAATTCTGAAACATTTTGAAAGTACCATGGGTGACAAGGTAATTTCCCATGTGAAAGCATTACTCTAGTTTGGTTAGAGTTAAATGGAATTTGGTTGGAATTGAACTAGCATGACAACTTGTAAATTATGCTTCAGTTGGAGGTTAATTTTGGAATAAGGACTAAATTGAATAAAAAATTCAATTTATTAAATACATGTTGCATAAATTAATAAAAGATGAACATTTTGTTCCTCTTCTTCCCCTCCAATTCGAAATACAAGAGAAAATAAAGAAAAAATACAAAAAAAAATCATAGGCATTCTGAAGGCTCCCAAACAAGATTCAAGGTATGTTTTTGATAGAAAATTTATCTATGTTTAGTTTTCTTTCATTTGATAGTAATTTTATCAAGAGTTATGAAGATTTGATTATGTTCTTGAAGAGAGAGAAAATAGGGTTTCATGTTCCATGTTTAGATTAAAGTTTGATCGATGCAAATCTAGTGTTGTAGAGATGAAATCAAGCTTAGATTTTGATTAATTTCATGTTTAAGGTTAAAAAAACCCTAGCCCTAGAATATGGGATTTTATTTAGGGTTTTGAAATTGATGATGAAAATGAAAGATTGATGATATTAGAAGCTTGATTTTGATGTTAGAATGAAAAAAATCCTCAAATAGTCATTTAAGTGACCATCTTAGCATACTTTGGAGAAATTTGGAGAAATATTGTGAAAATTATCCTAGTGATGGATTTGAAAAGATTATGAACTTAGAAGTTTGATTATGGCATTTGGACTAAAATAAAGTCCTTGAAAAGTTTAGACACCCAATTTGGCATGTAGGAATAAATTGGGGTTTAAAGTGTTAATTCTTGGAAATGAATAATATATGTTGGAAAATTAATTTAAGCATGTTAGAATGTTGTTTGGATGAAAAATGAGCCTAGAGAAGCTAAATGACCAATTCGGCCACATGAAAGAATAATGGAAACTTTTATGAAAATTTATGATTATGAGATTTTATGATTCGAATATGTTGTTTGAAGTTAGAATTGAAATTGGAGTTTAAGGGATTAAATTAACAAGAAAGGAAATGGCAATGGACCATTTCGACAGCCCTGATTAGTTCAAGGACCAATTCAGCTTTGGTATAAAAGTAAAGGAAAATGTGAGAAAAATTATAGAAATGTTGGATTAATTATTCGATACAAGTTTGCAAGTTTATGTGTAAAATTAGTGACTAAAATGTCACTTTGGTAAAAGTTAGTGGATGAAGGATATTGAATAAAAGTTAGTGAAGATGATGGAATTATTGAATAATTGTGATTTGAGATGGAATAAATTGCAAAATTTGCAAAATGGTCATTAGGGACCATAATGACCAATTTGGCATTATTAAAGGAAAAAGTGAAAAATTCTGGAAATATTTTATATTCGGATAATTATACTAGTATAGTATAGTTAAGCAATGTTAGATTAAAAATCTAACATGAATATTGTTATGTATGTTCAAATGGTATTGTACAGCTATTGACGAGGCTGGGTACCAGATTAAAAGAAAGCAAGGAAAAAGTATCAAAATAGCTTAGTGAGGCTAATATCATGCATGGCCCAGGTGAGTGCATTTTTTACTTATTTATTATATATGTGATATGAGTGATTGCATTATAAGTATTTATGACATGTTGATAAATAGGACAACTTACGATGAACTGGCATTGGTATAAATAAAAAGTATGGTGGCTTATTTATGCAAATAGCATGACATATTAAAGGGTATATTGATATAATGATTGAAGAGAAATTTATATATTTGGATATGAACTGTCCATTAACGAATTATGGATAACAGTATTGAAGGATTGGATATTAAATATGAAAAGATTATATTGTTATACCCAATTACTAGTGTGAGAGTCTTTGGTATAATTGGATATTCATAGAGTTATAGTAGCTGCAATCCAGCACTACGGTGCGATCCAGACACTTTGGTGTTGATAACAGACGCTACGGCGTTGCAGTCACTTCGGTGATGATTAGACATTATAGTGTCGAGTAGCACAAAAAGATGTTATAATGAGGAGCAAAGGGCGTCCTCGAGTACGTACTCACCATCAGACACTACAACATTGCAGACACTATAGTGTCGTTATGATGACTCGTATACCATAGGTTCACATGCAATTGCATGAGAATCTTTGGTATAGTTGGATATTCATAGGGTCTTAGCAGCTGCGTCATAGCACTACGGTGTGAGATAGACTCTTCGGGGTTGAGATAGACTCTTCGGGGTTGAGATAGACTCTAAGGAGTCGAGTTAGACTCTACGAAGTCGGTTCAAACACTACGGTGTCACATAGCACAAAATGTGTGAGTATGAAGAGCAAAGAGCGTCCTTGAGTACACACTCATCTCAGTCGCTTCGGCGATGCAGACGCTACGGTGTCGTAGAAACTGCGGTGTCGTGATGACTCACGTACCATGGCATCACATGATTTTGTACTTTGGGCTATAAAACATGAAATGCATTTATGCAGGTAGTTAAGCTAAAAAACTTATCGTGCACAAGACTGGTAAGATGGATCAAATCCTATGATTTGAATATTATATTGGTTTAATGAACTATACATGTAAGGTAGTTCTATGCATGATAAAATGTTATTAACTGCAATTGGAAATCGCTTGCCATTTTGCAGGAACTGTATTGCATTGTTAAATGATTTGATATTTACTTTGGGCCATAAGATTTTACAGTACAGTACATGACTTTATAGTGCAGAATTATTGCAGTACAAATTTCTTACATGATTATTCCTGCATTAAAGATTAATAATCATTGTTTACATTGTTATGATTTTGCCTCACTAAGTTATACTTAGCTTGTGTTTTGTATCACACGTAGGTACCTCGGACTAGATAGCAGAGGAGGAGCTGTACATCATTGAATAAAGTTAGCCTGCATTAGCCGTAAGTATCACCACATCCTAGTCTAGTGGGCATGTATAAATATTAAATAAGTAGCTATTTTGATTGATCTAGAAATATGATTTAGTTTGAGGAATTAAGAATATTATAAAAGATGCTGCAAACGATTTTTAAACTTACTTAGTTGTTTATCGCGTAGCGATTTTAAAATCAAGAAAGGGTCTAGGCAGCTCACATACTTTTCACCCTGAATTATATTTTAATTTAAATAACTGCTTAAAGTATATTATAAACCAATTCAGGGTTGAAACTAGGTGACTCTAGATAGATTTGTAATTTAGTAGAAACCGAGAAAGGGACAACCATTGGACTAGCTAAGCAAGAATAGTATAAAAAAATTACAAGTCTAAAAATCAGTGTAAATCAATTAGTAACATCTTTAATGTGTATTCGAATATCGAATATACATTGAGGGTGTTTCATTTAGTGGTATTAGAGCAAAGGTTTAGCCGATTCTAGAGGGTAAATCGAGTCTAATATGATTTTGCTAAAGTGTACATGCCCCTAGGATGTGATGTTACTGATGTATTGCTTGCATAACTTGATGTAGCTCCGCAATATTATGAATAAGACTCTAATGTCTATAAGAAAAATAAGATACTGTTAGATTTCGTCGGTTGACGAAAATTGAGGGTTAAGAAAAGACCCATAGTGGATACAACACAATGAAATAAATATGATTGTTAACTCCTATCCAGGATGAATTATCTATATAATAGAGAACCGGTACAATAATTATAAGATGTTAGTCTCTAACATCTGTATTTGCACGTACGTTTATAGTAGCATAAGTTATAAGAAATTTAGAGAGTAAGGGCCCATACGCACATTTCAAGGTAAAAAGGTAGTCATCGAAAGGTAAGCTTATGATTAAATAGAATTGTGATTGTTATTAATAAATTAAGATAGTCAGATATGAAAAGTTAGAAAAAGAAGAAGTATTCTTATTCCGGAAATACGTATTTGTTAAATGGCTAAACATGAAATTGTTGGAAATTACTATAGATGTAATATGACAGCCTGCTTAAGATGAGCTAGAGGCTGAAAATATGAAAATTTAGAGTATGACGGGAATAAGTTAAGAGATGAAGAATGCCTTGAAAAGGGAAAGCAAGTTGAATCTAGAGAAGCCTAAGATTATGAAAAAAAATATGATGGATTGCTATTAAGGAAAAGTTTATAATGCTGAAATGAAGAAAGAAATTTTAAATAGAAGGACAGTCCGTTGGACTATTCTGAACTTTGAAGATAAGTTACAAGCCTATATTATTGAAAACACGGGATTGTGGGAAAGGATTGAAATGTTCAGAATAATCCAAATGTGGATGAAGTTGATCTGACTTGAGAAATAGAAGACAAGGTGAGGATGCTTTAAAATAATCCTAAAGCAGCTACAGATCGATAATAGGCATGCGGATAAAAAGAAAATACTATGCTTTGGTCAAAAGGAAAGCTTGGTCTCAGATTCATTGGACCGTATGAAATCTTAAAAGAGATAGACAAATGACTTATTAATTGATCTTACCTTCGAAGGCGAGCAAGTCTCACAATATATTTCACATGAATTTGCTTCAAGGTATTGATTAGATCCTTTTTATGTTATAAACCCAAAGGAAGTTGAATTGCAACCCGATATTTGACATATGAAGAAGAACCGATGAAAATCTTAGCATTTGGAATGGAAAGTTCCCAATAATGTTAACGAGGTTTGCAGTTTCTTGAGACTTGCTGGATATTATCGAAGGTTTGTGAACAACTTTATGATGATAGCTGCTCTACTTACAAAGCTATTGAGAAAGAATGTTTCATTGGTATGGACTGAGAACTGTCAAGAAAGCTTTGACCAGTTAAAGAAAATTTTAACAGAAGCTTCAATTTTGGTACAATCAGAGTCATAAAAATAGTTTACTCTGTACTGTAACGCATCCTATAATGGAATAGGGTGCATGTTGATGTAAGATGGGAAGATGATCACGTATCCTTCCCGACAACTACATCCACATGAAAGGAATTATCCGACTCATGATCTGGATCTTGTGGCTATAGTTTTTACTCTGGAAGTGTGGCGACATTATCTCTATGGTGAACGCTACCACGTGTATACTGATCATAAGAGTTTAAAATATTTGATGACACAGAAAGGGTTGAATCTAAGGCAACAAGATGAAGACTATATAGCAAAGGTGAAACAAGTGGAGTGTCAATATCTATAGTATCAGATCAAAATCCAAAGTTCACATCAAGATTTTGGGAAATGTACTACACAGAGCTTTGGGGACACGACTGAACTTCAGTACTGTGTTTCATCCTCAAACAGATGACCAATCTGAAAGAATAATTTGAATACTAAAAGATATGCTAAGAGCTTGTATGATTGAGTTTGAGGGATCATGGGAAAAGTATTTACATACGATAACAGTTATCAGACAAGTATATAGATGGCACGCTATGAAACCCTCTATGGTCGAAAGTGCAGACCATCATTAAATTGGTTTGAGTTATATGATTGCAAGCTGATTAAGCCATATTTGTTGCAAGAAATGGAAGAAAATAATATGTTTTGGTCACAAAAGAAAACTAAGTCCCAGGTGTATTGGACCTTATGAATTCCTAAAGAAAGTTGGCTATATGGCGTATCAACTAGCTCTTCCACCGGAGATGAGTAAAATCCATAATGTTTTCTAGGTCTCGATGCTCTGAAGATACCGATCGGATCCTTCACACGTGATTATACTGAAGGAGATAGATTTACAATCAGATTTGACTTACAAAGAGAAACTGGTAAATATATTGGCTTATGGTGTTAAAGAATTAAGGAACAAGAAGATACCGTTGGTGAAGGTTCTTTGGCACAACCATCAAGTTGATGAGGCAACATAGGAAGCTAAGGATACAATGGAAAAGCAATACCCACATTTATTTGAAATAAGTATATCTTGAAAATTTGAGGACGAATTTTCTTAAGGGGAGGAATTGTAATACCACAAAATTTATAGTACTATTTAAGGGTCATTTAGTACTAAGATAAGGGCTTAAAAGCTAACTTAGTGACTAAAATGACAAAAATGCAAAAGTTAGGATTTATTTAATTATGAATTATAGAGAATGAGTTTCTGAGAATTAAGAGTACCATGAGATAGAGGATAAGCAAATTAGGGTACTCGTAAATTTTGGTAATAGTCCAAGGAAAAATTGGAATAGGAATTCAAGGTTAAAGCTTAGTGACCAAAATGATAAGTTTTTAAAACTTGGGTGGTACAAGTTGAAATATGAAAAGTTGAAGGACCAAAGTTATAATTTCCCAAAAGTTAGGTGTTTTATTTCATAAATAAATAGAGCACCTATTGGTGTGGACTTAATGAGAAATTACTAGCTTGATCAGATATTTCGATTATTGGGAAATTGCAGTCTAAGTTTAAGTGGAATTCGGATACCCGGATCGAACTGAAAAATTATAAAATTTTACCATATGATAGAAAAAGGTTATAAAAGTCATTTTCAAGTGTTGGAAATATTTTATTTCAATTCAGGATGAATCCTATAATTTATTTTGATTAAGAATTTAATTAGTAACCGATAAAATTCTCGGCATTTATTAGTAAATCGGATCAAGCTAAAATTTCGGAGATAATTCCATAGACATTGGAAGAGTTATAACATATTATTTTATGGATATTTGGAGAATTTATCAATAATTATTTTATCCTGTACATGGATTAAACAGATCATGGAGAAATATCTGATATAGATTCCGGGAATAAAAATGCAGTATAAGATATCAAATTTCGATTGAACTGCAAACTTAAGCGTGCTCAGGGCATAGGATGGGTGACCTATTGGGAAGGTCTTATGTTAGTACTTGATATTGATAAAAAGGAACCAATTCGAGTTAATATTATTCGTATGGATATCTGATAAAGGATTATTAAGAGAATTTTATCCGACAAAGATTTCGGGTAAATTGTTAGTACATTGGACCGAGTCAAAATTTTAAGTTTGTATTTGATAATATTAGTTATTTTTTAGATATGGAAATAAGGAATTTTTAGAATTTATTCGATAGCCCGGTGAAGGGGAAATCGCAGTAGAAGTAGTAAGTGAATATCGAGAAATCGGATCGAATCGAAATTTCAGAGGTTGTTCCATAAGTCATGAAAAATTCATAAAATATTATTTTATGAATAAATTATTAATTGGATGATTGTGATCTAAGTAGAATAGTTGGATTTTTACAAAATAACAGAAGTTTGTGATTTAAGTGACTAGTTTTGGTAATTAGGTAATTTGGTCACAATGGCAATTTTGAAATATTTTGAAAGTACCATGGGCAATATGGTACTTTCCCTTGTGAAAGCATTACTCTATTTTGTTTAGAGTTGAATGGAATTTGGTTGGAATTGAACTAGAATGGCAACTTGTAAATTATGATTCAGTTGGAGGTTAATTTTGGAATAAGGACTAAATTGAATAAAAAATTCAATTTATTAAATACATGTGGCATAAATTAATGAAAGATGAACATTTTGTTCATATTATTCCCCTCCAATTCGAAATACAAGAGAAAATAAGGGGAAAATACACAATTTTTCCTAGGCATTTTGAAGGCTCTCAAACAAGATTCAAGGTATGTTTTTGATAGAAAATTTATCTATGTTTAATTTTTTTAAATTTGATAGTACTTTTATCAAGAGTTATGAAGATTTTATTATGTCTTGAAGAGAGAGAAAATAGGGTTTCATGTTATATGTTTAGATTGAAGTTTGATCTATGCAAATTTAGTGTTGTAGAGATGAAATCAAGCTTAGATTGTGATTAATTTCATGTTTAAGGTTAAAAAACCCTAACCTTAAAATTTGGAATTTTATTTAGGGTTTTGAAATTGATGATGAAAATGAAAGATTGATGATATTAGAAGCTTGATTTTGATGTTAGAATGAAAAAAAAAATCCTTAACTAGTTCGTTAAGTGACCATTTTGGCATACATGGAGAAATTTGGAGAAATATTGTGAAAAATATCCTAGTGATGGATTTGAAGAGATTATGAACTTAGAAGTTTGATTATGGCATTTGGACTAAAATAAAGTCCTTGAAAAGCTTAGACACCCAATTTGGCATGTAGGAATAAATTGGGGTTTTAAGTGTTAATTCTTGGAAATGAATAATATATGTTGGGAAATTAATTTAAGCATGTTAGAATGTTGTTTGGATGAAAAATGAGCCTAGGGAAGTTAAGTGACCAATTCGGCCACATGGAAGAATAATGGAAAATTTTATGAAAATTTATGATTATGAGATTTTATGATTTGAATATGTTGTATGAAGTTGGAATTGAAATTGGAGTTAAAGGGATTAAATTGACAAGAAATGAAATGGCAAGAGACCATTTCGACAGCCCTTATTAGTTCAAGAACCAATTCAGCTTTGGTCTAAAAGTTAGGGGAAAATGTGAGAAAAATTATAGAAATGTTGGATTAATTATTTGATACAAGTTTGCAAGTTTATGTGTAAAATTAGTGACTAAAATGTCACTTTGGTAAAAGTTAGTGGATTAAGGTATTGAATAAAAGTTAGTGAAAAATAATGGAATTATTGAATAATTGTGATTTGAGCTTGAATAAATTGTAAAATGTGCAAAACGGTCATTAGGGACCATAATGACCAATTCGGCATTATTAAAGAAAAAAGTAAAAAAATTTGGAAATATTTTATATTTGGATAATTATACTACTAAAGTATAGTTAAGCAATGTTAGATTAAAAATCTAACATGAATATTGTTATGTATGTTCAAATGGCACTGTACAGCTATTGACGAGGCTAAGGGTACACGAATAAAAGAAAGGAAGGAAAAGTATTGAAATAGCTTAGTGAGGCTAATATCATGCATGGCCCATGTGAGTGCACTTTTTTATTTATTTATTATATATGTGACATGAGTGATTGCATTATAAGTATTTATGACATGTTGATAAATAGGACAACTTGCGATGAACCGGCATTGGTATAAATAAAAATGTATGATGGATTATTTATGTATATAGAATGAAATATTAAAGGGCATATTGATACAATGATTGAAGCATAATGATTTTTTACTCAAGGTAAATCGAATTTTAGATATTTAGGTATGAACTATCCATTAACGAATTATGGACAACAGTATTGAAGGATTGGATATTAAATATGAAAAGATTATATTGTTATGCCCAATTACTAGTGTGAGACTTTGGTATAATTGGATATCCATAGAGTTATAGCAGCTGCAATCCAGCACCACGGTTCGATCCATACACTTCGGTGTTGATAACAGACGCTACGGTGTTGCAGCCACTTCGATGATGATTAGACACTAGGTGTCGACTAGCACAAAAAGATGCTATAATGAGGAGCAAAGAGCATCCTCGAGTACGTACTCACCATCAGACGCTATGGCGTTGCAGAAACTATGGTGTCGTTATGATGACTCGTATACCATAGGTTCACGTGAAATTGCATGAGAATCTTTGGTATAGTTGGATATCCATAGGGTCTTAACAGCTGCGTCATAGCACTACGGTGCGAGATATACTCTTGAGGGTCGAGATAGACTCTTCGAGGTCGAGATAGACTCTACAGAGTCGAGTTAGACTCTACGGAGTCGGTTGAAACACTATTGTGTTACATAGCACAAAATGTGCGAGTATGAGTAGCAAAGGGCGTCCTCGAGTATGTACTCATCTCAGTCGCTTCGGCGATGCAGACGCTGCGGCGTTGTAGACACTACGGTGTCGTGATGACTCGCGTACCATGGCATCACATGATTTTGTACTTTGGGCTATAAAAATTGAAATGCATTTATGCAAGTAGTTAAGCTAAAAAGCTTATCGTACGCAAGACTGGTAGGACGGATTGAATCCTATTATTTGAATATTATATTGGTTTAATGAACTACACATGTAAGGTAGTTCTATGCATGATAAAATGTTATCAACTGCAATTGGAAATCGCTTGCCATTTTGCAGGAACTGTATTGCACTGTTATATGATTTGATATTTACTTTGGTCATAAGATTTTACGGTATAGGACATGACTTTACAGTGCAGAATTATTGCAGTACAACTTTCTTACATGATTATTCCTGCATTAAAGATTAATAATCATTGTTTACACTCTTATGATTATGCCTCACTAAGTTATACTTAGCATGTGTTTTGTACCACACGTAGGTACCTCAGACTAGATAGCAGAGAATGTAACCCCCTTCAACCCGGCCTAGTCACAAGACCGAACCGAGCAAGCTACATTAGGTTTACTGTGGTAAACCGTAAAGATTAACCTTAAAACACGACCATTTTTTTCTTTTATCTTGTCTAGATGCATTAAAGCTTTCCTACATGATCATTCTGTTCATAGATGATCACTCATCTTAATCGGGCATTATACGATATCCAATTGACCACGAACACGAAATAGGGACCAAAACGTAATTTCGGCAACTCTAAAGGGATTTTCAAACTTTTAAGTTATCAACCTTTAATTAAGTTCACTTCATGTTTGCATGTCAAAAATCAGCTTTAAACAATCATTTTATGCCCAAATAATTGGCTAAACAAGAATTAGGGACTAGAATAAAAGAAAAAAAAATTGCCTCAATAAGACATTAACATAATTAATGACCCCCGTATCGATACGGTATGACCTGTATCGATACGGTTGTGAACTTTCCGTTTTGATACAGCTGATCTCGTACCGGTACACCATTTTGAGTATAAGCTATGTTTTTATAACTTCTTACATACCATACCGATATGATTCAATTGGTGTTTCGATACGCAGCATTGTTACATCCCGTTCCGATACGGTTCCATTGGTGTTTCGGTACACGGGCTCCATTTCAAAAAACGGTATTCCAGCAACCATATAACGTTTCGATACGCCCCTGCCTGTACTGATACACCCTGGCCAATTATGCCTAGTCGTACTGATACGGTCTCTCGCATATCGGTACGCCTAGACTTGTAATGTCAAATTTAACTGGATTTTCATACAATTCTAGATGCAATTGGCCCCTAACAACTTGTAAACATACATATCAACCCTTGATTATACACAATCTAACATTTATACCAAATTAGGCAACCACAACAACATCAAGTTACCAAAGGGCCACTCTAGAGGCTTGCTTCCTAAACCACTTTGCCAAACACACCAAAATGCACAATTAGACCATTCTCGACATAAGAAACATACCAACACACTCAACATAGCATACTAAACTTGGTACAACCAACACAACATGGCAAACCACAAAGAAACTCTAGATGCATCCCTAGTCATCCATCTAGCCTCAACTTTAGACAAGAACATCAAATTGAGCAACATATCACCATCATCAAAAACCAGCATAGATACACATTTAAATCCACAATGAAACATGTGTACATCTCCCCAAAATCCATGGTGAACACATTGCCTTATTAACTGGAAACATAAACAGAGTGCATACTCAAAAGTAGTTTATCCCTTGGATCCTTGCAAACCTTGCCTTTGCTGCCCCGAACTTTAATGCTCTGCATCATTAGGAAAAAAGAGTGCAAGCACACATGCTTAGTGAGGATGCTCATAAACAATGATGCATAAAACCATTTAAAAACCACATGCTTGCTTTTCTCAAAACATGCTTACAACCTAAGCATTTTTCCATGATTCCAACCGAATCAAAACACAATAACCTTTATAACATCATAAACAATCCACGCTTGAATTCCAAAGCATTTTTACCAAACCATGCTTATATTCCCAAAGCATTATGAACAAGGTCCAACACATGAACTTTCACATATATTGGCATTTATAGTGACCTGGATAAACTACCTCTATCTCATACACATATCGGATACACGGATCTCTCATACCATGCCTAGTTAAACTGCATGATATCCCAAACCTTGCCTACTTAAACCGCAAGATTTGACACCCTCGCCTAGTTAAACCGCGAGATTTCACCCTTGCCTAGTATTTTCCATATTTTTATGTTACTGAAAAATATACGGTCTCAAATCCGACTCGAATCTCTAACCCGATCCACTGGACCGTCTAATAAACCACAAAATCACTAAGCCCAAAACTGAGGTGTTACAACTCTCCCCTACTTAAGAAATTTTGTCCTCGAAAGTACCTGGAGGAAACCGATGCGAAAATTGCTCCTTTATATCCACTTTGCTTTCCCAAGTAGCTTCCTCAACACCTCGGTGTCGCCACAAGACTTTTACGAGCTCTATCGTTTTACCACGTAGGACTTTCTTACTGGTATCAATTATCTCTATCCTCGTCGAAGGTTAGATCCGGCCTCAACTCCACATCCTTCACCAGCATAACATGTGATGGATCTGACCGATATCTCATTAACATTGAAACATGGAACATATTGTGAATTTTCTCCAGCTTGAGAGGCAACCTCAACCGATATGCCACAGGACCCATATGCTCAATAACCTCATATGGTCCAATGAACCTCAGACTAAGCTTACTCTTACGTCCAAATCTCATAACCTTTTTCCATGGTGACACCTTCAAGAATACGCGATCGCCCACCGCATATTCAACCTCCTTACGCTTCAAATTCCTGTAAGATTTCTGCCGATCCGCAGCCACTTTCAACCGATCGCAAACAAGCTTAACCTTCTCATATGTGTCTTTCAACACATCCGATAGGGTAACATGCTTTTCCCCCACCTCAGCCCAACATAAGGGCATACGACATCTCCGGCCATATAACACCTCATAAGGTTCCATCTGTATGCTCGCCTGATAATTGTTGTTGTAAGAAACCTCAACTAAAGGCAATTACTTCTCCCAGGTTCCCTGTAACTCAATAATACAACATCGCAGCATATCTTCCAAAACCTAGATAACCTGCTCAAACTATCATCCGATTGGGGATGATACTCGGCACTAAAACTTAACCTCAAACCCAAGGCCTGGTGCAAACTCATCCAAAACCTTGCCGTAAACCTCGGATTCCTATCCGAAGTGATGGATTTAGGTACACCATGCAAGCGCACAATCTCCGCTATATACAAATCTGCCAACTTGTCCAAGGTATACGTTGTATGCACTAGCAAGAAATGTGCACACTTTGTGAACCGATCAACAATCACCCAAACGGAATCCTTCTTAGCTGGTGTCAATGGCAACCCTATTACAAAATCCATGGTGATTCTCTCCCATTTCCACTCTGAAATTTTCAGCGGTTGCAACAACCCAGATGGAAATTGATGTTCAGCCTTGACCCGCTCACATACCATGCACTTGGACACAAACTCAGCCACGTCCTTTTTCAACCCAACCTAGTAGTGTACCTCTTTCAAATCACGATACATCTTAACACTACCAGGATGTTTAGCAAAAGGAATAGAATGTGCTTCCATCAAAATAGTGTGCCTCGACTCCGAATCATCTGTCACCACTATTCGACCCTTGAAACCCAAAACTCCATCATCATCAAAATGGAAATTTGTCGGATTACCATCCACTATGTCCTTAATATACTCAACCAACGAATCATCATACGGTTGCTTAGCTTTAATCAACTGCGATAACGTAGGATTGACTTACAATTCAGCCAGCAAACCACCCTCTCGCGTCACACCCAACCCTACAAACATTGCTCGGAGCTCAACTGCAACCTTACGACTTAATACATTCGCCACTATATTGACTTTACCAGGATGATACTCAATGGTCAAGTCATAATCCTTAAGCAACTCCAACCATATACGTTGCCTAAGATTCAAATCCTTTTGGGACATCAAACACTTCAAGCTCTTGTGATCCATGAAGATCATGCACTTCTCACCATAGAGGTAATGTCGCTAAATTTTTAGAGCGAAAACCACAGCCGCAAGCTCTAAATCATGAGTTGGATAATTGCGCTCATGAACTTTCAACTACCTCGATGCAAAGGCCACAACCTTCCCATCCTGCATCAGCACACAACCTAAGCCAACATACGATGCATCACTAAAAACCACAAACTCCCTACCAGATTCAGGCTGAATCAACATAGGAGCATATGCCAGAACTTCCTTCAACTTCTCAAAATTGTGTTGCTGCTTCTTCGTCAACACATACAGAACATTCTTCTGCAACAACTTGGTCAATGGTGCTGCAATACTCGAAAATCCCTCAACAAAACGGTGATAATAACCAGCCAACCCAAGAAAACTACGCACCTCTGATATAGACTTAGGTGGCTTCCAATTGAGAATAGCCTCAATCTTTTGTGGATCAAAACAAATACCCTCCGCAAAAACCACATAACCTAGGAATGTCACTTCCTTAAGCCAAAACTTGCACCTGCTCAACTTAGCATATAACTGATTATCCTTGAACACTTACAACACAATTCGCAAATATCGAACATGTTCTTCCTCGGTACGGGAGTACACGAGAATATCATCTATGAATACCACTACAAACTGATCAAGATACTCATGGAACACTTTATTCATCATATCCATAAACGCAACCGGGGCATTTGTCAACCCAAAATGCATGACCAGAAACTCATAAGGCCCATATCTCGTACGAAAAGTGGTCTTATGCACATCCACGTCCTTAACATTCAACTAGTAATACCCGATCTTAAATCTATCTTGGAAAACACCGCTACTCCACGAAACTGATCGAACAAGTCATCAATCCGTGTCAACGGATACCTATTCTTTACCGTCAACTTATTCAACTAATGATAATCAATGCACATACGCATAGTACCATCTTTCTTTTTCACAAAGAGAACAGGCATTCCTCACGGAGAAACACATGGTCGAATGAACCCATGGTCCAACAACTCTTGAAGCTGCGACTTCAACTCCTTCAATTCTTTCGGTGCCATCCTATAAGGAGCAATTGATACCAGTGTTGTACCCTCATAAGTCTCAATGCGAAACTCCACCTCCCTATCCAGAGGTAAACCCAGTAACTCATCAGGAAAAACTTCAGGAATGTCGCACACGGTCTGAATATCCTGCACTCGAACACCCTTAGCTTATGGATTCATAACAATAGCCAAATAAGCTTGGCAGCCATCAAACATCATCGTCTCTGCTCTAACAGCTGAAACCACATTGGATAGAAACTTAACATTCTCACCAACCACCACAACTTCATAGTTGTAGGCCAACCTTAAGGATATCCTTTTGGATTCACAATCCACAACTGCTTTGTGCTCACTCAACCAATCCATACCCAAAATGATATCAAAACCATGGAATGGCAATTCCATCAGATCTGCGGCAAACTCGTGTTCTTGCACCACTAAAGGATAATGCCGGTACAACCTTCTTGTTGTAACTGTCTTTCCAAAGAACTTGTGACTAACATGCCAACATCTAAGATCTCAACAGGAAGATGCATGTTCACTCAAGATATATGAATGTGTGGACCTCGATTCAATTAAAGATAACAATGACAAGGATTGCAAAGTAAAAATACATGCGATCATATACGTGTCATTACGACCCTTACGGTGAGCAAAGACTCAAGCTGGTCCACCACCTTCAGGTCTCACCGCTGCGGTATGAGCCATACCCCTCTGAACCTCCTCATGCCTTTGAAAGTTACCCCTGCCACGGCCTCGGCCCCTAGTAGGTGCAGCAACCTGAGCTGGTACATCTCTCGCAGCCCGAGGATAAACATGCTTCAAGTGATCAGATGATCCACAAATCCAACAAGCTCCAGTATTACCCCAGCATATACCCACGTGGCGCCTACCGAATCGCTCATACTCCGGTGTAATATGAGCTCTCTGAGCACCCTACCAACTCCACCACCAAGCCTATGATCTGGCTTATGCCTCTTGTTCTTGAACCTCCTATTCTGCCTCCCAGAATAGCTAGAGTCCACCATTCTTTTACCCAAGTTCACACCTGCAGCCTGAACTGGTGCACCCAAGGACTGCTCAATATCCTTGGCCCAGTTGACCAACACATCAAAATCTGTATAATCTGGGGCCAGAACGTACCCAATTCCATAACAGAACCTGTCACATCTCTGCTGGTCATCTAAAACCAACTCTTGAGCATACTAACTCAACCGGACAAACTTTACCTCGTATTCAGCAACATAAATGCTTTCTTGAGATAGCGACATAAACTCGCGCTTCTTCATATCTAAGTATTAAGCACAAAAGGTACTTTCTCTTGAAAGCTCTCCGAAAGAACTCCCAAGTAACATCTGCCTCAGGAAAGCCAACAATAGTGGTCACCCACCAATGGTATGCATCCCCCTACAGCAGACATACAGTGCAACCCAGCTTACGCTCATCGTTGCATCTCATCTGATCCATAATGCGGACCGTCTTTTCCAGCCAACCTTCAGCTGCCTTAGGGCTCAAACCTTGAAACTCCACACCTCTTAAACTCCTCAAACGCTCCAAGGGTAAACCTTGATTTGACACCACAGCAGGTGCCGGTGCATGTGCCTGTACTCCAGCCATCGCTGCCTAAAAAGCTCTCATTATCGCCTGTACTAATAGAGTCAAATCGCCATACACTGGCACTTGATGAACCTGGGGTGCTTCACCTTCCCCAACATCAACTAGAGGAACCACGGGAGGAGGAAGAGGTAAAACATGAGGGAGATTCTCTTATGTCTCATTATTCTGCCCAATCCTGGTGGTATTAGCCATAGACCGTGTCTCACATCGAGTCATGCTAACAAAAGCATTGAAACACATTAGAGTTAGGCTAGCATCAGGAAAAGGATGCAAGTTAACTTTAAAACACATTTAAAATCCTCGGTAATAGGCAATGTGTCCTCAATCACACCTCAACGGAACATTAAACAATCATCGAGCATTTACACAATCACCGTGCAGTTTAAACAACATCAATTAAACAAGTAACGACATCCCAACTTTTCACAAACCTAGCTCTGATACCAACAAATGTAACCCCCTCGACTTGGCCTAGTCGCAAGATCAAACTGAGCAAGTTATATTAGGTTTACTGAGGTAAACCGAAAAGATTAACCTTAAAACATGACCATTTTTTTCTTTTATCTTGTCTAGATGCATTAAAGTTTTCCTACATGATCATTCTGTTCATAGGTGATCACTCATCTTAATCGGGCATCGTAATGATATCCAATGAACCACGAACACGAAATAGGGACCAAAACATAATTTTGGCAAATTTAAAGGGCATTTCAAACTTTTAAGTTATCAACCTTTAATTAAGTTCATTTTATGCTTGCATGCCAAAAATCAGCTTCAAACAATCATTTTTGATCAAATAATTGGTTAAACAAGAATCATGGACTAAAATGAAAGAAAATAGAAATTGCCTCAATAAGACATTAACAAAATTAACGACCCCCATATCGATACGGTATGACCCGTATTGATACGGTTGTGAACTTGCCGTTTTGATACGGCTGATCCCATGCCGGTACACCATTTTGAGTATAAGCTATGTTTTTAGAAGTCCTTACATATCGTATCGATACGGTTCAATTGGTGTTTCGGTACGAAGCATTGTTACATCCTATATCGATATGGTTCCATTGGTGTTTCGGTGCATGGGCTATATTTCAAAAAGTGGTATTCCAGTAACCACATAACGTTTCGATACGCCCCTGCCTGTACTGATACACCATGGCTAATTATGCCTAGCCGTACCAATACGGTCCCTCGCGTATTGGTACGACTAGGCCTGTAATGTCAAATTTAGCTGGTTTTTCATACAATTCTAGATGCAATTGGCCCCTAACAACTTGTAAACATACATATCAACCCTTGATTATACACAATCTAACATTTATACCAAATTAGGCAACCACAACAACATCATGCTACCAAAGGACCACTCTAGAGGCTTGTTTCCTAAACCACTTAGCCAAACATACCAAAATGCACAATTAGAACATTCTCAACATAAGCAACATACCAACACACTCAACATAGCATACTAAACTTGGTCCAACCAGCACAACATAGCAAACCACAAGAAAACTCTAGATGCATCCCTAGTCATCCATCTAGCCTCAACTTTAGACAAAAACAACATCAAATTGAGCAACATATAACCATCATAAAAAACCAGCATAGATACACATTTAAATCCACAATGAAACAGATGTACATCTCCCCAAAATCCATGGTGAACACATTGACTTATTAACGAAAACATAAACTGAATGCATACTCAAATGCTTAGAGAGGGTACTCATAAACAATGATGCATAAAACCATTTAAAAACCACATGCTTGCTTTTCTCAAAACATACTTACAATCTAAGAATTTTTCCATGATTCCAACCGAATCAAAACACAATATCCTTTATAACATCATAAACAATCCATGCTTGAATTCCAAAGCATTTTTACCAAACCATGCTTATATTCCCAAAGCATTATGAACAAGGTTCAACACATGAACTTTCACATATATTGGCATTTATAGTGAGCCGGATAGATTACCTTTATCTCATACACATATCAGATACATAGATCTCTCATACCATGCCTAGTTAAACCGCATGATATCCCAAACCTTGCCTAGTTAAACCGCAAGATTTGACACCCTCGCCTAGTTAAACCGCAAGATTTCACCCTTGCCTAGTTAAACTGCAAGAATACCGACCTTGCCTAGTTAAACCGTAAGATCCCATCAATTTGGGTTGCCTAGTTAAACTGCATGCCCCAATGATGTCCCAACAGTCTGAGTGGCCAAGTTAAACCGCCATATCTCAAGGACCCATGACCATGATCGATTTTGTTCATATTTTATAGTGCACTTTTGGCATGCCAACTATATCCGATTGTTTTCTCACATTGTCACATAGCCAATATATCATTTACAAAACCATTTACTTATTGTTTTACAATGCATTTCATAAAATACCACATATGCACATCTCATTGCCAATGCAATAACAACATCCCCATCCGGAATGAAAACCAATGCTCACTAGCATTTAATATACTTTTAAACCCCTACATATGTACTCAAAATCATGCATTACCAGTAAGTAAATCATACCATGTTTATCACCAAAACATGCAAACAACATGCTCATATCTAAACCGATATTCAAGAGCAAAATAAGGGAAACTTACTTTCGAGCTTAGGTAAGTGTCTCGCACTTACCCTAAACTCCCAACAACCTTTACAAACCTTTTTAAAGCAATTAAAACTAGTTTCCACTCACCGATATGATTTGCCCTCCTTGCCAACACGAAACAAGCTCCTTGCAAGCAACCAAAAAACGTCAAGCTTTATCGCCTTGATTATCCCCTATTTTAAACACATACAACCAGAGGATAAATTCATTAAAATGCATTCAAACCATTGCCTAATAGCAATCTCCCGCAACTCCCAAGTTGTCCACTCAAAAACTATTTGAAACATATCAAAAACACCATCAAACGTTTCCAAAACTTAACCCAGCCATAAAACAACAATTCAAGCCTTCAATCAACATCTAACAAAATCCAAACCCCCTTTCCAAACATCCTTTTACCTCTAGCAAAGATTAAACTCGAATATCACCACAATAACTCAAAATTAGCAACCTAACTAATTAGAGATTCGAGAGTTTCGGAATTCTATTGATAAAAACATCTTATCAACATCAAAATACATCCAAAACATATATTAAATCCATCTCAATTACTGAAAATCAAATCCACTTCGAAAATCACCATAATTCATCCAAATTTCCAAAATAACTCAATCAAACATGGATAAAACATTAAAACCAAATTACAACTTATAAATCAAGGATCAAATACTTGGGAATATCAATAAAGAACCATTTAACAGAGAAGATCACGGACCTTACCCCTGTTATGTGATTTCTCCCTCAATTGGCTTGTTAAAAGCTAAGAAAATACAAGATTTTAATGAGATTTTGCAAAACAAAGTTAAAGGAACAAATTAAAATCAATAATCTGAGTGAAATGAGTTCTTTACCTCTGGATTTTGATAGAACTCTGAGTGTTTAAAAGAAAAAAAGTTGAGAGAAAAAGCTTAGGAAAAAGTTACGTGAAATTCTTTTAAAAGCTAATATATAACTTTAGATATTTAATCCATTTTAAACAACCCTTTTAAAACACATGATTAAAATAATTTAATTGAAGGGAGAAATCACCAGCAAACGCTTGGTAGATTAGCTCCTTAAGGATTATAAGGATTTGACCCTTTTGATTTTAGTCACTCAAAATAGTTTTCAAACATCGCATTTTAGTCACTAACACAAAATATCATATTTCCATTTTCCATTTTCCAAAATTGATTCCTCCAAAAATCAATATATATTAAAAGATGATTTTTAACTATTTTCCATATTTTTATCTTACCAAAAAATATATGGTCCCAAATCTGACTTGAATCTCTAACCTAGTCCACCGAACCGTCTAATAAACCTCAAAACTGCTAAGCCCAAAATTGAGGTGTTACAGAGGAGTGGTTGCACATCGTTGGATCAAGTTAGCCTGCATTATCAGTAAGTATCACCATACCCTAGTCTAGTAGGGCATGTATAGATATTAAATAAGTAGCTATTTAGTATGATCTAGAAACATGATTTAGTTTGAGGAATTAAGAATATTATAAAAGATGCTGCAAATCATTTTTAAACTTAGTTAGTTGTTTATCACGTAGCGATTTTAAAATCAAGAAAGGGTCTAGGCAGCTCACATACTTTTCACCCTGAATTATATTTTAATTTTAATAACTGCTGAAAGTATATTATAAACCAATTTAGGGTCGAAACTATGTGACTTTAGACAGATTTTTGATTTAATAGAAACCGAGAAAGGGCCATCCATTGGACTAGCTAAGTAAGAATAGTATAAAAAAATTTACAAGTCTGAAAATCAGTGTAAATCAGTTAATAACATCTTTAATGTGTATTCAAATATACATTGAGGGTGTTACACATATATAAGCATAACTTCCATTATGAGCATAACTCCAAAGTCTTTTAATCTAAAGAACGTTTCATAGATCTTATTGGAGGTGAGTATAACTTCTAGATTCATATACTTACAAAAGCAAGGCTTATACATATCATATCAATGTTTTTAGTTTTATTTTATCGAATCAAGGGCAAAGTGAACAAAGCTCTTTAGTTAGATTATCAGACAGACCAGCTTATTGTTCCTTTTATAATAGACATGTATTAGGTTTATGAGTTTCTAAATGTATTATTTCTCCTAATCGAATAGTAGTGTAATAAAACTTATCAAACTTATACCATGTATAGATTTCACTGCAAGCACATGAACAAGTTCAAACAAAGCATATCATGATAAATTTTTACATACCATCATACTTATCATTTAGGGACTTACCTCAAGTCCAAGCTTGCTTATGCATTTTGTAATCCAAGATAAATTAATAAAATAAAATTAACAAGAAAAGCTCGAGAAAGTTACTAGCCTATCCCGAGACTTTAAACTACACTCACAGTTTATTCCGAGCTAGATTTGCTCCTGAATCATAATTGCCTTTTTGTTTTTCTACAACTCGATCTACTTTAGGCCTTACTTCTCGATCTCCCTCTTGGTCTAGATATAGCAAAGAATACATTTACATATTAGAATTAATTTCAATTCATGTACCGTGTTTTAAAACTAGCCTTAATGTACTAGATTTTCATATCAAAACAATCCCTAACAATCATTCATTTACAAGATAATTCAATTACACATATATACATTTATATTCAACAAAACAATCCACTACCGCTCATACATATATGCAAACAGTCTCATTTTCTTATGTACACATATATGTGCACAAAACAATCTACTAATGTTCATGTACACATAAATCAGGGCAATTATACTTAGGCTTTATTTTTGGTTGTGGTGGGAAAACCAACGTTTGGAGCAAACCAAGGTTTTGCAAAAGCTAGAAAAACTAGCTTTTGGCAAACCAAGGTTTGAGAAGCTGGTTTGGGGGGCAAACCAAGGTTTTGACACTCAAAAGTTGAGTGTTTTTTGTTGTTTTTAGAATTTTTTGGGTGGAAAAACTAGTTTGGGAAGCCAAACACAACCAAAAACGCGCCCTTATACACATATATGTACACCAAAACATTCCAATATAGCTAGAAAGCAATCCTTAAAACAGTCTCATAACAACCCCTTTTTACTGAATTTCTAAAATAGTCTAGTAAATACTTTTACATGTAAAAAATAATCCAAAATACATGTATACTTACATATACTCAAAACAGTCCCATATTTACTTATATATATACAAAACGGTCCAAAATTATATATATACTTATATATGTATCAAACAGCCCAGTCTTTGTAAACAAAACAGTCCCTTTCATCCTAGTACTACAAGACAGTCCCTCCCCTGTTTCATTAGTTTAAAACAGTCCATTTTTTATTACAAATCAGTTCTTAAGCTTTGTATAATAGTCCTTCCATTTTAATTATAAAACAGTCCCAAAATATATACCAAAAGCTCATTAACAACCCCTAAACCTTTCAAAACAGCCCCTCTCCTGTTTTATCCTATATCTTCAGTTTCAGTTATTAACTAACAAAGTACCCTAAAACTCAAGATGTTACCACATTTGTTACATGTAAACAATCATTTAAGGCTGTCCAATTCATTCTAAAACAGGGCACTATCATGACAAATATTTGTTTAATTCAATCGAACAAAAAATCCACAACCAACCAAGAATTTCCTCACTATCATGTAAAAGTGACCAATTCCAATTTCAATGAAATTATTTAGCTATATCAAGATCTAGTCGAATACTCAACTATCATTATAATTCATAGAACTCAAAATCAGCAATCTAACATCTCCAATTATACTTCTAATTTCACAAAATCTAAGTAATTATCTAGTATAGCATCCGAACAATTGAACCAAAAGAAAAAGGAAAGTACCTTTACCTTATATATCAATCCATTCGGATGAATGTTCAACCGATTAAATAAATTTGAAGTTTCAAAACAAGCTTTTCTTGTAACATTTTCTCTCTAGTTTCTCTCCAATGGTGTTTTTCGGCCTTGAGGAAGAGGATGGCAACTTTGTTCATCCTTCTCTTGGCTGAATCCTCCATTACACACACATGAATTAATTTAGTTTGGACATGTGTACAAGCCCTTGTACAAATCTTTGTTTAGCATGCAATTCTCTACTTAACCATAGGTTACGGTTTAACCCTATCAAAATTTTCTAATCACATTTCCTTTGATTCAAAAATGGTCCTAAACTATTTAATTAATCCTTCATGTAACACAATTTAATGATCAGCTTAACAATCAAATTAATAGAATACTTCTAAGCCCACTTTTGGTGTATTACGATAAAATATTTTTTATTCAACTCGATATAACAAAAAAATAATAAAAAGAAAGCAAGAAAAAAGATACCTAAAAACAAAGCTTGCTCCTTGTATTCCTTGAAATTTTCAGTACAAATTCCTTGCTTTTTCTTATGATTTTAGGATCTAATCTGATGGATTGGTATGAGTTGAAGTGTGTTGTGTTTACAGAGGGGAGTAGTGAAGTGAAGAATGGTGAATGTGAGTATTACAAGAAAATAGAAAGGTGATGGTGTGTTAATACAAAGAGTGGGGGTGATTTCTATAGGTAATATTCATACCATAATTACTAAAACAAATTAGAATAATAATCCCAAAAATCCTTCCTCATTCCACGTGATTTTGATTCCCACTTTCCTTTTCTTCAATTTCACCGAATCTGCCCAAGTCTGATGATACGTTTCCCTTTTTGTGTTCAAATCAACCTCTATTTTCTTCTTTTCCAATTTGATTGCATCTAAAATAATGCACCTCCCTTTTTTATCTTGATTCGATTTCAGCCTTTATTATTTTCTTTCTCTTTTTCATTTTATTTGCACCAACTTGCTTTCTCTTTTTTATGTCAAATTAAAAAATCAGTGACAACAAAGCTGAACTGTGACGCCTCTTTTCTTAAAGAAAATGGCTCGACTGTGGCAGATGTTGTTGCTCGTACTTTCTCTGGTGCTATTATTGGAGGTGATACCTCCTCGTTACAACAAAATCATCCTCGAATCGAATAATCTTAGCGTTATCAACCGTTTAAAGTTTTAATCTCTATCTGATTAGAATTCGACGGCCATTGAAGAAGATATTCTTCTCATGTCATCTTCCTTTTTTTGTTATTGTTTTTCTTATGTCCCTAAGCACTGTAATAGAGTTGTTGATTGGGTGGGTAAGAATACTCAAACTAACTCTTATCCGTTCGATTGGCTTTTCAATGTTCCTTCTGACCTGAGGAACTTTTATAATTTTTTTCAGATTATTTGATTCGTTATCTTTTGATAAACAAAATATCACCAATTTGCAGTGAATGAAAAAACAATAAAAAATATCTTTTAATGAACATGGAAAGCGGTGCACTAGGCAAAATTAGGGTGTTTAAAAAATGAATAAAAATAAAGGAATTTAAAAATCCTTTATGAAAACGTGATTGAAAGATAGGAGGGAATCTGCCCGCCCTCTTTAGTTTTAGGTTAAATCACCCTTTTGGCCCTTCTATGAATAGATGCTTAGCATTTAGGTCATTTTCCAAAGCTTTAGGTTTTAGTTTAGTGCATTTTAGTCCCAAATTTTTTTAGTTTAATTAGATTTTGGCCTTTAGGAATATTAGGTTTTTTTTAATTAGATCATACTTCATAAAATTAATTAATATTTTGGAATCGTTCCATCACCATTAGCAATGTCCCTTCTCATACTTGTACTATCTTTGAATCTGACAAAAGCGAATTTTGACTACTTGTTGCGTCTTTTCCTATTCCACAAAGCGATGCAAGCATCGGCCACCACTACATATCATGGAGTGTGTGTCAGAACCAAATCATAAATTAATATGAAATCTAAACTCAGTATCTATTATGTCAAATCATCAAGAACAATAAACTAAATAAATTACTTGCGGAAGCGCACTTGAATTAATCAATAGACTGAAAACCTTAAATCTTGATGTTGAAATCCCAAATCTTTGGTATTGATCTTCCAAGAAGATAGGTTTTCTCTTGATGTAAAACTCTCTGACGGGGAAGGAGAGAAAAACAAGTTAACCTATTTCTTGGGGACCACAACCTCTTCATATAGTTGATTATTAAATCAACTATTAAATATTTATAACTCTGCCCCTCATTGAATTATAAATATATCTTACGGTATCTACACTTTTATTTCCATGACACTTTAATACCTATGGCACGCCTAACATAATTGGTCACTTGATTTTGTGTCATACTTCATAATAGCATCATACATTTTACATATGTGCCCACAATTTCAGATTTTGATCTAACAATATCCCACTTGGGCAACATGTGTTTCATGATAAATGTACAACCTTATGAGCTCAAAATTTTGCTATTATATAATAGGTATTCTATAACAATCTCGTTCATCAACTATATCCATATAGGACCAAAGCAGCCTTTGCCATATCAATCATGACAAGACCCATCAATGGTCACGTATACAAATATAGTCAAATGACATAGATCAATCATGGATGCGTAGCATGGAGAACTACATGAAATGTGAACCAAACATGTCTATTTTCAACTAGTCCTCCTAAACCTTAGTGAGATCAAACTTTACTAAATTCAGAGTGTGCATAAACCAAAAGAACTTTATTTCTGTAGAAAATAATCTTAAAATAACTTTAACTGAAGTAATCAAAATTGTGTCTAAACCAAATGAGCATTTTTCAAAATTACAAGCTCCCACTAAAGCTGAATATCCTTAAATAACATTACACCCACATGAGTAGTGTGCTCATAAAAGACCTAGGGTGATAATTTCTTAATAAGCGCCCAATTATGGAGTTTGTACCAGCATGCTCTATAGACACACAACCACTCTGAATTTTCTTTTACAACTAGGAACTTAATACTTATGTGCTTCAAATTTGAAGTGTTCCTATTGTTTATATAATAAATTAATGCATATTTATTGTCATGAAATAACTAAAGTGGTCTTTCTATTCAATCTATAATTAGCAGCTCATGTAACAAAATTCTTTTGTATCAATAAACTAATAGAATCAAAGTCTGTAAACTTGATGATCTCTAACTTACTAGAACTCCGATATGTGAGCATGTAATTTTTTTTGTTCTCTAAAGATATCTCATAACCTTATTGGCTGCTATCCAATAGTTTATACTAGATTTTCTTAAATATCTGTTTAACATTATAACAATGTATGCAATATCCGAACGCATACATACTTGAACATGAATTAGATTCTCAATAGCTTATGCATATGAAATCTTTTGTATATATATATATATATATTATAATTTCAGGGTTACTTTTAGGGCATTGAGTAAGACTAAATTTGTCTTCTTTAGCAATATGAGTATCACTTGGTTTACTCTCACTGAACTTGTAGTATATACAATTGTCAACCAAATTTATCTCAAAACCGAATGAGATAATCATTGTGAAATTTGTAATATCATTAATGAGATTTCTACTTAAGCTCATTGATGAATTTATTTAATTTACATATTATTGATTTTGTATCATTGGACACAAATCTATGATTGTACCATATAATTCATTTCTTCAATGTCGCCATTGAAAAACACAAGCTTAACATACATCTTATGTAGCTCAAGATTAAAATAAGCAATAAGCGTCATGATTATCTTGAAAGAGTCTTTCAATAAAACTTGAGATAAAGTCTCCACAAAATCAATGTCTTCTTTTAGAGTACATCCTTTAAATACAAGACATGCCTTATACTTGTCCACATTATCATTTGCATCCCTCTTGGTTTTAATATTCATTTACAACCAATTGGTTTGCACCTTCAGGTAAAGGGACAAGTTCCCGAACTTTATTGTCTTGCATAAAATTATACTCTTCTTCAATGAAATCAATCCACTTTTGAGACTTAGAACTTTTATGATCTAATAAAAAATGAATCATTTTCTATCATTCCATTATTATCCTTATTTTCTTGAATAAATACAAAGTAATAATCTAGAATAGTATTTCTCCTTCCTCTCATGGATATCTTTAATGACACTTGTTTTTGAGGTTGTTGAGTTTGTTCTTCTAAAAACAATTACCTTATCTTGAATGGGAGTTGTTCAACATTGTTTTGCTAGGGTACTTGATTCACTTCTTGATTAATTATAGGTGTGAAAACCTAAACATCGTCAAAAGTGATATTAGGAATTAAATTATAATCCAATTCCTCCTCAAGAGCAATGTATTTAACCTTATTTCTCCCTTCAAACTTAACATCCTAAAAAAAGTTATAAATCTCTCCTTAAAATAATCCTAATTGTGGGATCATAAAATTTACAGCCCATGAATCACTCAAAATACCCGAAGTAGTTGCTCACTTTTGAATTTAATTACTTCACATGTGTCCTAACTTGTTACAAAAGAAATCAACCCTTTGTAACTTATTGTTGTTTCTTTTGAGTATGACCCTTAGCAACTTTATCCTAATATATTTTTTTTGCCCTTATTATTAGAGACACTAATTAAATGAGCACTAACCAAATGAGTACATTTACGCTTATAATGCTTCAACTTTTCTTCCTCTTTAACACAATGAGAAATAAGATCATTTAAAGTCTATTTCTCCTTTTGACAATTGTAACTAATTTTGAATTGGTTAAACTGTATAGGAAGCGATACCAAAATCATAAGAACAAATAATTGTTAGAAAGTTTTATCTTATGTGCCTTAAGTTTTGAAGCAATATTAAATATTTGCACAATACTCTCTCACATTTCCTTATCCTTATACTTCATAGACATACAGTAAGTCAAAAGTGATGTCATATTAACCTTAACATTCTTAGTAAAATATTTCTTAATTTTATAAAGGAAAACCTTAGTATGAGTAATCTCTTTAGATTTGTGCTCCTAAAAAAATTCTAGAATGGTATACTTTATGACCATTAGGCTCATGCAATTTGAACAAACTCACATCTCAGAATTCCTTTTATGGGTGCTTACCGCCGTGAGAGGTGTAAGTTGTTCTTCCCTTAGTGCAAGGTCTATGTTCATACAACCAAATACTATATGTAAGTGTCTTTTCTATTCCTTGAAACTAGTTTAACTAAACATGAGTGTAGCATGTATTTAACAGATATTGTAATAGCAAAAGCTAAATTAGCTAAATATAGAACAAAAATAAAATAAAAACAAGCTCACATAAATATTCATAAGTAAACAATAAATTCAAAATAATGGCTAGTTTCCCTCAAGATATCAAGCACAACATTAATATCAAGTATTTGGACAGTAGTATTAACTGGAAGTGGTACTCTTGTTGTAGCAATCAAACATTGACAATAAACTATGTCAAACAATAGATTAATCTTTGGACTAATGTATTGCTTACATAAAATACCTTATAATTGTCACACATTTATCACCACAGTTGTCGTTGTAATTCTGCCAAATATTAACTTTCCTTTGGGCCAATTAATAAATGCATGAATTACAAAAACCCATAATTATCTTAATATTTTAAATAAACTAATCTACACAAAAGCGGTCACTTTTGTGACATTATATTTCAATTAATCCATTAAAATATTAGACATCTGAAGCCAAAATATGAATCTATTGTTTCAAAATATTTATATTACTTTTATCTTTCAATCAAATTAAAAGATAACCAAAATAATAATAAATTTGAATAAAGGTAAACCTCGTATCAAGATACTGGACACTCCATTAATATTTCACCTTTAGACAAAACATTAACTTGCAAGTGATAACTTGGTACAATAATCAAACATTGATAATAAGAACATGTCAAACAGAAATCTTCATTTGGGCCGATTTATTGCTCATATATAAAACTGAATAATTATCACATTTTTATTACCACAGTTGCACATGTAATAATGTTAATTATTAACCTTCCTTTGGGCCGATTAATACTAACATAATCTGAATTACATGCACAAAACCTTCTATATATTAAAATAAAATAATTTCTACAATAGATGTCACTTTGGCGACTTAATGTTTCAATTAATTTATCTTAAAATATATAACATAAATGTACCGATATCTAAATTTAAAATTATGTAACAGTCAAAACTGAAATTTCTAATAACACTTAAGTTTCCGAATTAACCCAAAATAAAGTTGTCTAAATGGGGCTATCAGAAATCAAAAAACCGAAATCTTTGACTATTTCTCAAAAAAAAAAAATCCTTAATCGTGCATTTACAAGATTTTCACTATAAACTTTAAGGTAAAATATATAATTTAAACTAAATGCATTTTAATCCTTAACTTCATATATCACCCAAACATTGAATTCGAAATAATTAATATTTAACCCAAAGTCAAAATTAAAGTACACTAATGAATTCAATAATGATCACATAAGAAATAAGACCCTTTACCTTTGAATATTAATTTAACTTCACCGCATGCCTTAATCTACACTATAAATAAATTCTTAAAACTTGACAGTTACCGCTAAGGCACCCAACAAAAATTTATGATTGTAAAATTGACAAGAAATTGATATGAATTGAAAAAAAAACTTTATGAGGGAATTTTAATTCCACAAATTATAAAACCTTAAAATTTTAATATCATTTTTAAATCAAATCTGAATTTATTTGCCAATTACAATTAATATAATCATAATTTGAATAATCCAAATATACAAACTAAAACTATGATATGTGATTACCAAGGAAGCAAAAGTAAGATCCTAACAATCATGACATAAAAACCGATTATCCAAAGGTCTTAAAACTCAAAATCCACAGGCAGAAGCATGAGGGTTATGGCATCATATGATTAAAATTGCAATTGGAAATATTAAATTGTGCGATATTAAACCCTAAACGCTATACAAGCAATTTTAATACATAAAAAATCCATAATTAATCCATCCAAACATTATATCAAAACTGAAATTCTAAAATAAGATTTTAGAATGAATCAAACCAAAAAGTAAATTAGTTAATTCTCGATGATTCAATACGACGAGACGCTGATGCCACTTGTTAGAACTAAATTATAAATTAATATGAAATCTAAACCCATAATCTATTATGTCAAATCATAAAGAACAATAAACTAAATAAATTAATTGCGGAAGCGTACCTGAATTAATCAATAGACTGAAAACCTTAAATCTTGATGTTGAAATCTCAAATCTTTGGTATTGATTTTCCAAGAAGATAGGTTCTCTCTTGATGTAAAACTCTCTAAAGGGGAAGAGAGAATAACAAGTTAACATATTTATTGGGGACCACTAACTCTTTATATAGTTGATTATTAAATCAACTATTAAATATTTATAACTTTGCCTCTTATTAAATTATAAATATATCTTACGGTATTTACACTTTTATTTTCATGACACTTTAATACCTATGACACGCCTAATATAATCGGTCACTTTATTTTATGACATACTTTATAATAATATCATATATTTTACATATGTGTCCACAATTGCGGACAGTGTGATGGGATGAATCCTCTTATTTACGTTATTCACGAACACGCTGAACACACTGGAATGACGGACGGAATGAGAGCTTCTGTGGAACCTCCGTACCAGTAAGTTGAAACGACCTTCCTGGTTAGCCTGGCGCTCAAGACGTTTCGCCTTCTCCGTTTGTCTGTATCTTTATTAATCGAACAATATAATAAAACCAGAACCTCGTGGAGACCATCTACTAAATTGATATTAAATTTAAACTACTGATAAATTTTCGGATCTCAAATTAGAAGAAATTAAATCTTTGATAATGTTTAAACTCTCGCCTTCAAATAATAATAATAATAATAATAATATCAATCAAACTAAATTAAATTTCAGTCTATGAATAAAAATATAATTTATATATTTATCATGATGACCTTCTCTTCGTATACAAAACCAAGTAGGCAAGACTTTGGCACCTTGATCCGTACGGTGCTATAGGTCTAAAGAGCGCAAGACCAAATTCAATCGTAAGAAGGGGAAAAATAAATAAATGCGAGCTTTAGTCCTTAAAACAACAGGATCTGTGGCTTAAATTTCTGATTTTATCGGTGATGAAAAAATAAAACCATGTCCATAATAATTTTGCAAAGAGAATTAAAAAAAATGAAATTTCGGACATTTTGATATTTTAAATTTGAGTATTTGATTATTATTGTTTTCTAAAAAATATAGATAAGTTTTTTTTTATTCTGATTTAAATCTTATTATATGTATTTCAAAAAAAATTCATTATATGTAGCTTTATTCATATTTATATTAATTTAAATTAAAAAATACTTATGTTATCATATATTGTAATGGTGTAATCTAATTAAAAATATTTGAATGTATTATTTTCGATCAAAAGATTGCAAACGGAACCAAAGGATTGGTTTGCTTCATGTTGCGTATAGTTTTCAAACCCAGTGGAAGTGTGTACAGCGTGGGAGATATTTCAGCATTAAAAACTTGGAATTAATGCACACGCCAATAGCGTGCCCATCGAACTTAGACAATTTCTAAGACAATTATGCTCTTAATGTACGCAAAACAACAAACATAAAGTCATTAAAAAATCAAATAATAAATTTAATCCTTAATATTTATATTTTTATTAATTTATTTATTAATATTTTTAGTTGAATTTGATACTCACTTTTTCTAGTCAATTTAGTGTGAATTTTTAACAGGAATATGTTTAATTCATTAAATCTCATGACGTTAACGTATCAGTTCATTTGCTTTATTGTTAGCATAACATTATTTTATTGATGTTACAACTTGAATCACTTTATAGTATTTTAAAATAAATAAATTTCTTAAAATCAATACCTTTTATAATTTTAAATTATTTCATGATTGATATTGTTTCATATCAGTTACAAAATACATGTGAATTGTCATGAGATGATTTCATAAAAAAATTAGCAACTTAATCATCATTTATATTAAAACTGCACCAATTCAACTAAAAAGTTAAAAAATCAAATTTAACTAAAAAAATAAATTAATAAAAAATCATATAAATGTTGAAGGTTAAATTTAACCTTAAATAAAAAAAATAGATTTTTTTAGGCTAAAAGGTCATATTTGTCCTTGTAGTAAACCCAAATCAGTAATGTTGCCCATACTTTTTTTTTCATCAATTTTGTCCTTAAAGTCATTTAATTGTATCAATTTTGCCCTTTGACCGACGTTGACCGTTAAAGTTCTGACGTGCCAGTTAACGGTGCAGACGTAGAGATCCACTTTGCTAATGTGGCGGTCCACGATGCTGATGTGGCAGTACACGTGTAATGATGATGTGGCAGAAGGGGTTGAATTGATTTTTCTAACCGACTTTGAGGGTATACTAGATTTTTTTACCGAGTTCAAGGGCCTAATTGATTTTAATTGAAAGTTTGATAATTTATTTAATCTCTAAGCTAAAAAAATATTAAAAATAAAACACTATAATGAATTTAAAAAATTAAGTAAAAAAACATAAGATTAAAAATATCAAAAGTTATAAATATAAAAAAATTAAAATGTCAAAATATTTCTAAAAACCATTAAAAAAGTGTTTGGCAGTTTATGGTTATGCTAAGCCAACTAATATTCCTTGAACATATTTTCGATAGAATCATCCTTCCATTAGAGTATTAATAAAACTAAATTTTCCTTATTTTCTACATCAAATATTAATGAGCATCAGTTTGATGTAGAAAAGCGAAAGAAAATTTGATGAAATTGTTCAATTTTTAATACATTATAATTTTTATATTTATATTTTATCATTTTATAACTTCTAATACATTTCAATTTTTATTTTAGTTTTTATTTTCAATTTTTTTTGAATATCTTATTTATTTTTATTAAGTTTATGATTTTTTGAAAAAAAATTGAAGAATAATTTGACTTTTTTGTGAGAGTTCTCACTTTGCTTATTTTTAAATTTACCAAGGACCCAAATAATATTTACACAATTTTTTAATCGATTTTTCATATATTATGTTCGTAAAAGTTTAACTCGAAAAACCAAATTAGTTATCCAATTTTATTCAAAAACTAAATAAACTAATTAATCTAATTTGAATTTTAAACAAATTATTTGTCCATTTTTAATATTTTAAAATTTTAATAATTTATCAAATTATTATTTTTTAGCTTAAACATTAAATAAGTTATCGAACTTTTAATTAAAATTAATTATACCCTCGAAGTCAGTTAAAAAAATCAATTCAGCCCCTCTGCCACATCATCATCACAGGTGTACTACCATATCATTATCGTGGACCATCACGTCAGCATAGTGGACTGTCAGGTCAGTACTGTTAACTGTTATGCCAGCACTTTAACGGTCAACGTCAGTCAAGGGACAAAATTGATACAATTGAATGACTTAAAGGACAAAATTGTTGAAAAAAAGTAAGAATAATATTGCTGATTTGGGTTTATTATAGGGCCAAATTTAACCCTTAAGCCATTTTTCTATATGCGGCCCTATGGGTTGCAAATAAAAACCAACAATTTTTTTAATTAATTTTTGTTCTTTTTCTAATGAAATGTAGTAGAATGTTTAATGTATAATTAATTGTAGACGTTGTTAATACTCAACAAAAAGTTTTGAACTTATTAATTTAATTTGTTTGCTTACATTTAATTAATATCTTAAAGCCTAAACTTCAAAGGCAACCCCTAAAAATTTAGACCCTAAATCATAAACCTTAGCAATAAACTCTTAACCTAAACATTAAATCCTAAAGATTATGAGATTGGGATTTAGGATTTAAAGATGTTAATTAAAATGTTAGCAAACCAACTAAATTAACGGGTTCAAAAAAATTAGAATATTAATTACATCTACACTTAATTATTTATTAAACATTTTATTACATTCCATTAATAAAGAAAGTAAACATTCATTATAAGGATTTGATAATTTTTATGCACAACCCATAGAAACTGCATATAGCAAAACCTATATAAAAAAATCATAACAGATAAAATGATCATCTAGCTTTTGTTTTTGACTAATGCTTTGCAATCAACCCTATGCTTGTTGTTTTCGTCAATGTTCAAATTTTATTGAATTATATTTAGGGACGGAGCCATGATCAAATCACGAGGGAACAAGTTGATTAGCTTTGAAATAAATAGAGTTCACAAAGGTAATTAAATCATAAAAATTAATAAATTTAAGGTTTACTTTCACTAATTTTAAAATTGAAGGGTCTTAAAATGGGATTAAACCATAAAAAATGAAGGGTCAAGGCTTAATTTCATTAGTTTTAACTTAAAAGGTCTTAAAAAATAATAAACCAAAAGGTTTTGGGAGAGACAATGACTTAATTGTAATGGTTTTAAAATTGTCAGTGACCTAAAAAAATTAAACCATTCAAAGTTAGGGGCAATTATCCCTCTCGCCCTCTATGCGGCTCCGTCCGTGGTTATATCTCAAACTATGATGTAAATTTTAAATTGAATTTTAATCCTCAAGATATTTTAGTTAAAATTCTTAAATTAAATTATTATTTCAATCTCACCCTTCTAATCACTCTAACTATTGAATTTAACATTCAACACTAGTTTTCACGTGAGAAGTCAATCCATCATGTTTGATTATACAAATTGTATTTACATAATTATATAAATTTAAATTTTAAATAATATTAATTATTATGAAAATTAACCTTAAACCCTAATATTTTATAAATACTAATAAAAATAATTAATAAAAATAAATTTCATAGGATGAAAAAGAATGTGATAAATATATTATAAAACTCTAACCTAACAATAATAAAAAAACTATAAGTTGCCGTTATAAGAAAATAAATAAATTTAAAAGTGTTATATACATATATAAAGTTGATGTTATAACAAAAAAAAAATGTACAAATATAAAACTATTGTTATTTGTTATAAAACACTAATAAAAAAGTAGTTTGCCCCTTTTCTCAGAAAAAAAAAACACTAATAAAAAAGAGTTAATATTTTTTTAATAATAAGAGAAAAGGAGTTAATATTTGATGCGGTATCAGTGTAAATTTTTTTATACAAGCATGTCTACATAAATTTCACAATATAAAATCTAAATTTTTATACTGACCCCTAAATTTCTAAACCATAACTTATAAACTCTAATTTAAAACTCTAAACCTATAAATAGTAAACCCCTAAACTCTAAATAAATCTCTAAACCATAAATTAGACACGCTTATAGAAAATAAGTTTTTCACTACCACCAATGTATGAAATATTTTCTCAAATAACAATAAAAATAATAATAGTAAATCGGGACGTGTGAAATAATAATAATAATAATAATAATAATAATTAAAGAGTGTAATTACTTGTTTATTTACAGCAATTCCCATCTTACCCTCTAAGAATTGAATAGTGTAATTGAGGCTTCCAATTACACTCAATTCAACTGAACTCCTAAATTACGATAATTGTCTAAATAGACGATCGTACAATACCAAATCCATTTAGATGGTGGGTTAACATGTCCTTAATTTAAGTTTGCAAAAAAAAAAAAATAGTGATAAATTTAAAACAGAATCCATTATTTAAGGGTGTCTAGTACTAATCTAAATTTATTCTTGCATATCTTAAATCTCCGACTGTTTTCTGTGTCACCTGAAAACCAATGGCTACAGTTTTTCAAATGAATAACATTCCATGCAAGTCCTTGTTAATAACTCCACAGCATCTTCAGATCACTTCAAAACCTTCAATTCTGCCACTTAAGTCTATCAAACGAATTCAGAACTCAAGCAGCACAACTCAGTTTTTGACCCGAAAAGCAATCCAGTCAAGACCCCGTTTCCGAGTGTTTGCTGCGGAGGATAAAGAATGGGTCTGGGAGCAGGAGGAGCCGGCAACAGAGAGCGTGGCAGAGGAGGAGGGGAAAGTGGAAGTGGAGAGGTTGAAGAAAGGTTTGGTGGATTCGTTTTATGGGACTGCTCGTGGTTTGAAAGCTACCGGTGAGACGAAAGCCGAGATATGTGAGCTTATAACTCAGCTCCAGGCCAGGAATCCAACTCCGCCACCAACTCAGGCTTTGCCTCTTCTTCATGGCAAATGGATTCTCGCGTAACTTCTCTATCTCTTTTACTTTTACCCATTCTTAACAAGTCTCAAGAAAGAGGTAGCAAAACAGCATAGATAGCAGCCTAGTCCCGGTAGATGACTCTTGTAATCACCAGGCAACTAAATTAAGTAGATTTGAAACTTATTTGTATCAAATCAAATCAAAAACAAGTCAGAGAAAATCATTAGTTGTTTTGGTATTGCTAGATGTTAATGGCCCGTGAAAACTATATACATAAAGCACCAGTAGTATTACCCAAAACAAAGCTGCTTTTGAGAGAAATAATAGAGAGAAGGTTAGGGCATATTGATATTTGACAGTATTTTGTGGCACAGGTACACATCATTCAAGGGTCTGTTTTCGTTGTTGTCAAGGGGTCAATTCCAATTACTGAAAGTGGAGGAAATATCACAAACCATAGATGCTCAAAGTTTGACTGTGCAGAACTCTGTCCAATTCTCTGCTCCATTGGCCTCAAATTCTAACACCACCAATGCAAAGTTCGAGGTCCCAGGTGTGAAGGTAATAAGTTGTTTATAATTATGTCCCTTTCTCATTGCATTAAGAAATTTAAGGTCTGGACTTAACTATAAATGCTTCTCGTCTCTGTGTGCATGTTATACGCGTGCAGTTCAAGTTTGAAGAAGGCGTTATCAGAACTCCCCAGCTCACAGACTCCATTGTCTTACCAGAAAATGTGGAATTCCTGGGACAAAGTTTCCATCTCACTCCTATTAAACCCTTGCTCACTTCGGTCCAAGACATGGCTTCCTCCGTTGCAAAGTCGATTTCCAGTCGGTTTCCAAGATGCAGCAATGCGGATTCATGGTTATTCACAACATACGTTGACGAAGACCTGCGAATTTCGAGAGGAGTTTCGGGGAGCATTTTCGTGCTCATCAAGGAGGGCAGTTCTTTCTTAGTTAACACATGATCACAACTCATGCTGGCTATAATATTTGAAGACACATACACATACATATCTTTCACCCTATGTTCTATACTTTCACTCCATTAAAGCACCAACGTGTATTATGCTTTGTTTTTCACATGGTTTGTTCTCGACTTCTTAAACAATCAAAAGATACAGAAGCCTCTAATGATACATTTTCGTGTTGTTTCAGTAAAAATTTCCCATAATTTTGTTTTGGAACAATATACTATATCCAATTACAATAGCTTCCCATCCCATGATTGCTTGGTTGAATATTGTTGGTATTTATTTCCAAGAACCTCAATTATGCAGGGACAGAATTAAGATTAGACAAGAGAGAAGCAAAACTGTTCTACTTTAAAACGAACAAAGACTTAATATGTATTTAATTCAAAAATTTAATTTTACAAGTATTCAAACTAACGAAAACTAAAATTGTCATTAAAAGAAATCGGAGGCACGAACTCCTTCCATGTCCTCTATCCCTGATTATATAAAATGTCATATACCATCGGTAAAAATAAGATAGTATATCAATTTTCTTTATCATTTACAAATTAATTTTAAGAATATCTTGAATGGTTGCTATTTATATCATTTATATAAAATTCATGGAGAACATAGAATCTTCAATCGAGTAAGAAGGGATTTGTAGAATAAATATTACATGACCTTGAAAACAATTAAACCAAAACTTGGAGAGGTACGAAATGGCCTTTTTATACCATGTGATCGGTGAATTAACGTCACACGAACTGTGCAAGCTTACACTGTCAGTGTAAGTATAGTTATCAGATAGATTCTATTAGATATCGATCTCACGAGGATAGGTATTTAGTTGTAGTTTTATGTCATTGCAAGCAATTCTGAAAATCAAAGGATTGTGGGCGTAATTGTTGTTAGAGTTGTGATTCAAATTCTTTTAGTATTTGATTTAAAGTGAGAATCTACTTTTAGTAGATCTTAGTCACTTTACATTAATTAAAGGTAGGAAACTCAGTTTGAGTAGAATATGTTTCTATGTAAGTTTCCTTTGCAAACAAGAAACCTATCCTTATAAATAGATACTAGGGATTAAGGGTATAGAACATCATAAATCAGTTGTAATCTATTTCTTCATCACAGTGAAAGATCTCATCATCTGCTCTTAGTTTTTCCCTTTTTAGTTTTCCATGTAAATTCTTGGTGTTATTTTTCTTTTCTGCGTTTACGTTTATTTACTTATCTTTTCATTATCGTCCCGGTTGTAATATCCCAATTTTTGCTTAGTGACTAATTTTTTTTTTAAAAGTTTAGGGGTTAAAGTGTAAACTTTGGAAAAGTTTAGAGACCAAAGTGTAATTTTAAAAAGTTATATAATTTAACCTCGTAAATGAATAGTTCACCCCCAAGAGTGGTATTTCCGTGTTACCCAGATTTTTCATACAAGGCTTATATTATTCGAATTTGGATCGAATAAAATTATCAAGCGTGCACAGGCCAGGAAAATATTAAGATGGGTGACCTCCGGGAAGGTCCCATAAAAGTGTTTCTGATTGATATTTTGGACTCAGTAAGAGTAGATAAAATTCGTATGGATTATCGGTAAAGGAATTTTAAGAGAAATTTTATTCTATGAAGATTTTCGATAATTATTGGAATAATAGAATAAGTTAGAAAAATTCAGTCTAAGCCCTTGAAAAATGAAGTTTTTATGGGATAATAGAGTTTATTTCCCAAATATGGAAATATAGAATTTTCGGAATAAATCCAATAGCTCGGAGAAGGTAAAATCACAGTAGAAGTATTTTATGGATATTAGTATATCAAATCGAATTGAAATTTTAAAGACATTTCCAAAGATTATGGAAAATTCATAAAATATTATTTTATGAATATTTTATTAATGTTGGAGGGATTCTAACTAGATTTAGTTAGAATATGATGGAGTGGTTAAAAAGCTCAAAGAAAGAAAATTTAGAAATCGTATTGAATGAAATTCGAATAATTGGATCGAATAAATATCGTAAATTAAAATTTATGATATTTTGGGAAGGAGGCTGGTTAGAATGGAACCAATTTGGTTCAATTTTTATGGAATGGTAATTTTAATTCATGTAAGTAAATAAAGTCTAGTTGGAGGGCAAATTGGTCATTTGCCATGGATGGCATTTTTGAAATATTTTGAAACTTTGAGGGAAATTTTGAAAGGTCAAATACACATGGATTTAATCATAGCTATTGATTTTTGATGAGATTGAATCTTGGCCATTGGATTAAAAGGGCAAATTAGTAAATTCACTAGTTAAATGAATTTAAAATTCATTTAAACTTTACACATGGATTAAATAGAATAAAAGATGAATAAAAAAATCAACTTTATCAGCCAAGGGGCTGTTCGAAACAAGAAAGAAAGGGGGAGAAAGGAAAATTTTCAAGTCCAAAATTGAAGAATCAAGACAAGTTTCAAGTAAAATTAATTTAGGTAAATTGTTCTACACTTGATTCTCTTCATTTTGATAGTAATTATTGCATGATAAAAGTTAATTTTAGTTCATGTTATTGATGAAGATGATTATGGAATTTGAAGTCTATGATGGAAATTAGAGTTGTATTTAGTAGAATTGATGTTGTAAACATAGAATCAAGCTTGAATTTGGATTAATTCCATGTCCAAGATTATAAACCCTAGCCCTAAGAATTGGGGATTTTGGTTAGGGAGTTAAATTAAGGATGAAATTGAATAGATTATGATGTTGAGAGCTTGAATTTGATGTTAGATTAAATAATTTCCCCAATTAAAATTATAGGGACCATTTTGAAAAGATTGAGAAAAATTAGGGGATTTTGAAAAGAAGGATTTTGAAAATATTAGATTAAGGAGGGATTAAAGAGTAATTATAGATAATATGATCCAATTGGCTTGAAATGATGAAAAAGGACCATTTTGGCAAGAAGGGGAAAATATATGATTGTTTTGGAAATTTATTGTTTTGATAGTGGCTTAGAAGAAAATGAGCTAGAATTGAAGATTCAAGCATGTTATGAAAGTTGAAGGATTGAAATGACATGAAAAGGAAAGGACCTTTTCGAAAATAAAGAATTTAGTGAAGGACCAAGTTGAATAAAGTTGAAAGTTGAAGGAAAATTTCAAGAATGTTAGAAAATAGATGAATGGTTTATTTGTACATGAATTTATGTACAAAAGTGAAGTAGTGACTAAAATGTCACTTTTATAAAGTTTGAGGATAAAAAGGTAATGTCCAAAATTAGTAAATGATTATGGAAATTGTTCAAATTAGGCTTGAACAATTGTTTAATGTACAAAATGGTCACTAAGGACCTAGGGACCAATTCGGCAACTTTGAAGAATATTAGGGAAATTTTCAGAAAATTTTATATTCAAATAGTTATGTTTAAGAATCAAGTTAGCAATGTTAGATTTAAGTTTAACGCAAGAGAAATGATGAAAATGTTCAATTGGTCTTATACAGTTCTAAAAGAGATCGGAGGAGAACCAATGATAAAAAGAAAGATAAGAACCTCGAGTAAGCTTAGTGAGGCATACTATTACATGGCCAGGTGAGTGCATTTCTAAATGTTTGCATTTCATTGAAAAAGACATTGCATTTCTCTATAATATGTTATATGATACACTGCTCGACATGGCAAGCTTGAAGGAATACCAGGTACAAATTATTGTGTGCATAAATGATGATGCATTATGCATACATGAAATATGGATAATGACAAGATTAAAGTGAACAAGATACACCTTGGGGTGCAAATAGCACTAGCGAGGTGTTTTGATATAAGGAGCAAAGAGCGTCCTTATATGAGGAGCAAAGAGCGTCCTCCCGAGTACGTACTCTATATGGCACTACGGTGCAAATAGGCTACCGGGTTTCCATGGGCCTCTAGCCAGACACAATGATAATAATAACAAGATGATTACATGGTAGATCATGAGCATGAAAATGACTACATGACGATACATGATTCATATGACAGAAATTGTAATACCCCAATATTAGCTAAGTGACTAAAATGCAAGGAATTAAAAGTAGTGGTTTTAGTTCAGTGACTAAAACGTAAAATTTTAAAGTTTGGTGGCTAAAGTGAAAAGTTTAGGGACCAACATGGTAATTTTCCCAATTATTATTTTTATGGAAAAAATGAATAGTTTATCCCGGTATAAGAATTTTGGTGGGAATCGGATTTTTGGTATGAGATTTGTGTGAAAAGTTATAAAGGGGATAAGTTTTGGAAAATTATTCGAACTCAGAAAATTATGAAAAATTTTATGGAAGCCTTAGAAAGATCAGAAAAATATGGTATTATGGTTTTCGAATCATTTTTATCCGATTTAAATTCGATTCTATGCAGTATGTGGTGAAATGGGTGAAAATGGCATTTTGAAGATAAATTAGTTCATTAAGGTAAAAAGGTCATTTCACCCTTACTTTTTGATTGTTATTGATTATTTTGGATAAGAAAAGACATGCGTTGGCATGTTTTTAGTTATAATTCAAGGGTATAATGGTCTTTTGACTATTAAAGAATTATTATTATTAAATTTGGTATTAAAAATGCCATTTGACATTTGATTAAAGAAAGAAAATTTGGATAGTTTTCTTCAATCTCCTTTTTGCTAGCCGAACCCCTCCAAGAACAAGATTAGGATAAAAATCAAGATCGTAGTAGAAGTCCCGGTAAAGAAAAAGTTCGAGACTAATCGAATAGTAAAAAGGGAATTGCAAGGCAAAGGTAAACCGGAGTAGGATTGGTCGGAGCTGTTGCATCAAATCTTTTGTGAAGACATAAAGTTGACAGGTTATTTTTAGTATTTATGACATCCTGGTTTTATATTTGAATAGTAGCATGTACGAAATAACCTGTTTAATTTGTTAAAAGATAAACCGGCCTGCATTGTAATGATTTCGTTTATGTATAATGAATAGTATGTGATATGTATAACTTCTATGTTTTTATGTTAGAACTTAGTTTTTAATGTTATTGTTATCCATCAGATGATTGAAATTTTGAAATAGCCCTGATTCTTAAGGTAAAATAATTTTAAATTTACTGTGACATTTCTGACTCGTGTTTGGTGTACGAATACGGGAAGGGGTGTTACATTTATTGGTATCAGAGCTACAAGTTTAGCCAGTTCTGGATCGATTTGAATTCAAAAAAAGTGTTTTAAAGAGTACATGCCACTAGGATGTCGTAATTACTTGGAAATGATACTTGTTTGATTGATGCAATTGCTTATTAGTTTAAGTGGATGTTATGAGTACAAATGTCGGAAGGAGAAGGATCCCGACATACTACTCAGCAGATGGGGCCAGAAATTGCCCCAGAAGTTGGAGAAGAGGTACAACAGTCTGTGCAGTAGGAGATGCCAGTACAAGACTGTGGCACCTTTTTACAGGCTTTGGATGCCATAATAAATAGACCTCCTCGGATTTCTATACCTAAAAATTTAAAGAAACTGCAAGCTCCCAATTTTAAGGGCGACAGTGATGGAGACTCAATGTCCGCTAATTTCTGGCTGAATAATATACAGACCATATTGACTCGAATTAACTATGATGACCGATGAAAGTTGGAAGGTGTGGTTTCCTTATTAAGGGAACAAGCTTTGGCCTGGTGGAATAACATCACTGCTCGTGTTCATGAAGAGGTGAAATAGCAGTTTTTCCTCCGTGAGTTTAGGAGGAAATATACTGGAGATGCCTTCATTCGAGAAATGAGGTAGCGATTCCTAGACCTTAAGCAAGGAGATCGCTCGGTGTATGAATATGAATGCGAGTTTAATAGAATGAGTAGGTTTGCTTCTGAATTGCTACCAGATAAGAGAGCTATCACTGATAGTTTTATAAGTGGTCTAGATGTCAGATATCAAGAGGTGCTGGTGGCTATTATTCCCAGGGATTTTCAAGAAGCAGTTAATAGAGCTAAAGCAATGGATATTGTCCGAGAGAAGGCTGAAAGAGAATCCCAGGGTCAAAAAAGAAGTACTGAGATATCTTTTACTTTGCAATCATCAAAGCGAGGTAAAGGATATTCGCAACAGGAAAGATTTGAATTTTCAGCACCCCAAGAACAAGCAAAACAAGCTGAAAAATTCAAAAATACTTTGACAACAACAAAGAATTCTGGAAATCAACAAGGTCCTCCCCGATGTGAGAATTGTAATCGGAAACATTTTGGGGAGTGTCGAAAGATGAGTATGTTTCCGCTATGGTGAGATTGGATATTTTAAACGTGACTACCCTAATCAAGGTGATAGATCGGTTCAAATAGAAAGATCTGTTGGATTGTAAAAAGGCAGAAGTCGAGGATATGTAGGATCATCCAGAACGGGTTCTCGAAAAGAGACTGAAGCTGCTGCAGAACGAAATAATCGAGCTACAACTAGAGTTTATCATATTTGGACATATGATAATAGAGATGACAGAGAAGAACCTGATATTGTTACAGGTACATTCTGAAAATTTGAGGACGAATTTTCTTAAGGGGAAGAATTGTAATACCCCAATATTAGCTTAGTGACTAAAATGTAAGGAATTAAAAGTTAGTGGTTTTAGTTTAGTGCCTAAAACGTAAAATTTTAATGTTTGGTGGCTAAAGTGAAAAGTTGGGAAAAGTTTAGGGACCAACATGGTAATTTTCCCAATTATTGTTTTTTGGCAAAAATGAATAGTTTATCCCTGTATAAGAATTTTGGAGGGAATCAGATTTTTGGTACGAGATTTGTGTGAAAAGTTATAAAGGGGATAAGTTTTGGAAAATTATTCGAATGATTATTCGAACTCAGAAAATTATGAAAAATTTTATGGAATCCTTAGAAAGATTAGAAGAATATGATATTATGGTTTTTGAATCATTTTTATCCGATTTAAATTTGATTCTATGCAGTATGTGGTGAAATGGGTGAAAATGGCATTTTTGAAGATAAGTTAGTTTATTAAGGGTAAAAAGGTCATTTCACCCTTACTTTTTGATTGTTATTGATTATTTTGGATAAGAAAAGACATGTGTTGGCATGGGATTAATTATAATTAAAGGGTATAATGGTCTTTTGACTATTAAAGAATTATTATTATTAAATTTGGTGTTAAAAATGCCATTTGGCATTTGATTAAAGAAAGAAATTTTGGATAGTTTTCTTCATCTCCTTCTTGCTAGTCGAACCCCTCCAAGAACAAGTTTAGGATAAAAAACAAGATCGTAATAGAAGAACCGGTAAAGAAAAAGTTCGAGACTAATCAAATAGTAAAAAGGGCATTGCAAGGCAAAGGTAAATCGGAGTAGGATTGGTCGAAGCTGTTGCATCAAATCTTTTGTGAAGACATAAAGTTGATAGGTTATTTCCAATATTTATAAATCCTGGTTTTATATGTGAATAGTGGCATGTACGAAATAACCTGTTTAATTTGTTAAAAGATAAACCAGCCTGCCTTGTAATGATTTCGTTTATGTATAATGAATACCATGTGATATGTATAACTTCTGCATTTTTATGTTAGAACTTAGTTTTAATGTTATTGTTATCCATCAGATAATTGAAATTTTGAAATAGCCCTGATTCTTAAGGTAAAATAATTTTAAATTTACTGTGACATTTCCGACTCGTGTTCGTTGTACGAATACGGAAAGAGGGTGTTATAGAAATGATACATAATACAGAGATGTTATATGATGCATGAAAAAGATGTTACACGATTTCATGATACATGATAAAGAAGTTATATGTTACATTACTGAGAAGTACATGACATACGAGATGGAAATGTTATTGATATATGATAGAAATGTTACATGATACATGATAGAAATATTACATGCTATATGATAGAATACATGTTATGCAAATGATGGCACAATGAAGTATGACCATGATAAAGTACACGATATGTAAATGATTACATATTGAAAGCATGTTCATGATAGAGAATATATTATGCAATAATAACATGATTTATATGATAGTTATGATACATGATATATGTACATTGTGATATACTTACCATGTTATAAAGAAAATGAAATGCACTTTTATATATGCCATACTGTATTACATTATTTGATGTTCCTGAAATAAATAAGTTTAACTACCTCACTAAGTTCGTACTTAGCGTGTCTTATGTCACACGTAGGTTCTCCGGAATTGCCTAGCGAAAGGAGATGAAAGTTTGGAAAGATCAAGTTACTACAGTAAGTCACAGTAAGTACATCCTTATCATAAATTGATATCTAGTAGGCATGTAAATATTTTATAGTTAAACTGTTTTAAAGTATACATTTACTAGTTAAAGATATGTTTTTGTGATGAATAAGTTTAGAAATATAGTTTGTTAATAGTAGCAATAAATTTTGGTACAATTAAACATAGTTTAACCCTAATCGTGTAGAAGTTTTAAAATCAAGAAAGGGTCTACGCAACACACATAGTTTTCACCCTGATTTATATTTTTATTTCAACAACTCAATTATAAGCTTTGTAAACCAATTCAGGGTTAAAACTAGCTACATCTAGACGACATAGTTTTAATTTAAAACTGAGGAAGGGTTAAACTAAAAGCTGAATTTTGGTAAAAAAATTTACAAGTCTAGATCTTTTCCAACAATTTTGTAACATCTTTAATGTATATTCGGCCTACGAGTATACGTTAAGGGTGTTACATTTATTGGTATCAGAGCTATAGGTTTAGCCGATTCTGGAGGCTAAATTGAGTTTAATGTTATTTAATGTTAAGTACATGCCCCTAGGATGTCATGTTACTGATGTACTACTGTGTAACTTGATTATGCTCCTTAATAATATGAATAAGTTTCAGTAGAAATAGATGATGTTAAGTATTGATGGACTGCGATAAATGTTTAATTATGGAAATCAAATGAAGGAAGAAGAATGTTTAAAGCCAAGTATGTTGACAACTAGTTAAAAGAGAAATGTGCAGCAGTCCTAAGTTTGAATAAGGTACTTGTACTGTTTATGAGTACGAGCTGAATTTTAATAGATTAAGTCAATATACGGCTGATTTGATACTGACTAAGAAGTCCCCATGAGAATGATTTATCAAGAGGTTTCAATCGGGGCTTAAATAATTGTTTTTAAGTATGAATTTACTGATTTACTAGAATGTTGTGAATAAAGCAAAAGCTATGGAGAGAACCTGTACTTATTTTAATTGATTCGGGTTCGATTAATATATTAGTACTAAGATTACTAGAAATTCATACTAGAATATGCAAGAAAGGATTATTAGAAATTCAAGGAATTAAGTTCCCGTCAGATTTAATGAAACTTCCATTCCATGAGTTTGAAGTCATTCTAGGAATGGATTGGTTATTTGCATATAATACAGATATGAAGTGTAAGAAGAAAAGGTTGGTACTCCAAGGACCCGGTGGTTTTGAAGTAATCCTTGTGGGGAAAATAACTAACTGTTTAGAGTTAGTAATCTCTGCAATGACAGCTAAAAGGCTATTATGGAATAGATGTGAAACATGTTTAATTTATGTGGTGGATACTCAAAGGTCACCTAAAAAGGAATTTCCTGATATAATTCCGGATGAGTTTCCATGGTTACCTCAGAATAGTGAAATATAGTTTGAGATTGATGTCTATCCGGGAACTGAACTGGTATCAATGATACTATATAGGATGACATCAACTGAGGTAAGGAAACTAAAAGCTCAGTTACAAGAATTACTAAACTGGGGTTACATTTGACCAAGTGAATTACCATGGAATGTTCCGGTATTAATTGTAAAGAAGAAAGATGGTTCTCTATGATCATGTAGATTATTGATAATGGAATAAAGTAACCATTAAGAATAAGTATCCCCTACCAAGGATTGAGGATTTATTTGATCAGTTTAAAGATGCAGTAGTATTTTTAAAGATAGATCTTTGATCATGATTATTATCTGCTCAAGGTCAAGGAAGAAAATGTATCAGAGACATGATTCAGAACCCGTTATGGATATTATGAGTTTCTGGTAATGTTGTTTGGGCTTACAAATGCCTCTGTTGTATTCATGGATTTGATGAATAGGGTATTTCAACCCTAACTGGATTGTTGAGGTCTTCATAGATGATATTTTGGTTTATTTGAAGACCGAAGCTGAGCAAGATTATCATCTTCGTGTGATACTGTAAACTTTAAGAGATTAATAGCTTTATGCCAAGTTTTCTAAATGTAAGTTCTAGTTGCCAGGAAAAGAATATATTTTGAACAATGATGTATTTCTTTGCGGTTTGGGTTGCGGCTAATGCAATAAGGTCAAGTAGTAGCCTATGCATCAAGGCAGTTCAAAAACTCATTAAAAGAACTATCCAACGCATGATTTGGAAATGACAGTTGTGATTTTTGATTTGAAAATCTGGCGACATTATTTGTATGGTGAAAAGTGTCGCATTTACATGGATCATAAGATTTAAAGTATCTGATGACGTAAAAGGATTTGAATATGCGACAATGAAGGTGGGTTGAATTTTTAAAGGATTATGATATGGTTATTGATTACCATCCTAGGAAAGGCTAATGTAATCGCAGATGCTCTTAGTCGGGAGACACTTTCTGCTTTGGTTATGATGAATACACAGTTGTCATTGGAACGAGATGGTTCCTTAACAACAGAATTTCAGATAAAGCCAACTTTATTGGATTAATTCAAAGATTTGTAATCTATGGATGAAAGATATCTTGAAAAGAGGAGACGAGTTGAAACTAGGAAAGTATAGGACTATGAAATTAAGCCAAATGATTTTTTATATTACTGAGGTAAAGTATATATTCCTGATAATGATAACCTTAAGAAAGAGATATTATCAGAGACCCATTATAGTCCATTGACTATGCACCCAAGGAGTATTAAGATGTATCAAGGTTTGAAAACTTGAAATTGTGATCAGGAATGAAAAGAACAATCACAGAATTTGTGGTAAAGTGTTTAATATGTCAACAAGTAAAAGCTGAACACCCAGTACCTTCTGGATAACTTTAGCCTATCTCTATTCCCCAATGGAAGTAGGAACGAGTAACTATAGATTTTATAACGTGATTGGCAGCTACATCAAGTAAAAAGAATTCAATATGAGTCTTTATGGATTGTTTGACAAGTTTGATCACTTTATTCCAGTTTGAATAGATTATTCGCTAGAAAATATGCAGAACTCTATGTTCAAAAAAAATAGTAAGACTACATGGTGTCTCAGCATCGATGGTGTCAAACAGAGAGCCAAGGTTTACTTTAAGGTATTGAGGTACGTTATTTAAAGCTTTAGATACTAAACTAAATCTTAGTACAGCTTTTCATCCGCAAACAGATGGGCATTTTGAAAGGATTATGCGGATTCTATAGGACATGCTAAGAACTTGTATAATTGAGTTTACAAAATCATGATAAAAGTACTCGACCTTAACCAAATTTGCTTATAACAATAGTTATCAAGCAAATATTAAGATGGCATAGGGAAGAAAGTGCCGAACTTCTCTTAATTTGGTTTGAGTTACAAGATCGAAATGTGCATAATAACTCAAACGTTGGAAGAGGTGAGTGCATTTACATGTTTTAAAATGCAATTAGGAAGACTTGCGAATAGCCGACCTTAAATTAAAATGATATTGCATTATATATATATATGTTAATTTTATGTTTGCCATGACCAATTATGTTGAAGTATGAGATATGAAATGTTTATTTATATGATGATCTATGTTTACCATGAACGTTTATGATGAAGCATGAAACATGAAATGTTTATTTATATGATTGAATATGATGATTGATTGATGATAAAAGAAATGCCCCAGTATTGTGTATGAGTGTCCATGGTATAGTTGGCATGCCATAGAGTCTTTAGCAGCTGCATCCTCATGTTTATGTTATCAGAAAGATATTGTGACAAAATGATTGTGTCACATGCACCCTAGGGATCTACGCCACTGTGCCCGATTGCACTGTTGAGATGCTTTATGTTTATGGGGAGCAAAGAGCGTCCCCGAGTACGTACTCATCTTTACGTTTACGTTAGACACTACGGTGTCATTCCAAGATGACTTGCGCACCTCGATCTCATATAGAGTACTTTGGGCAATGATAAAAGAATCATGTTACGTATATGAATCATGACATATATACAAATTATGTTACGTATATGAATTATGCCTGTACACGTATCGTGTTATGTATATAAATTAAGTCATGTATATGAATGATATCACGTATATGAATCATACCATGTATATGAACTATGACACGTATATGAATTCTGCCATGTATATGATTCATGCCATATATGTGAATTATGCCATGTATTTAAAGTATGTCATGTTTGTGAATTATGTCATACATATATATAAATCATGTCATGCATGTGAATTATGCCATGTGTATGAAATATGCCATGTATATGATTTACTTGATAATGATGGAGTATTGGAAACTAGACTAGGTTAGAAAAATTATGACTTGCACATGAATATTGACTGGCTATGAAAACCTTATTAGTATGATACTACCTTAGACAGAAACTATGCCAGGTTAATGTATAACATATATTGCTTTATTTTTGATAAATAAGATTATTACCTCACTAAGTTTGTACTTAGCGTGTGTTATTTCACACGTAGGTTCTCCCAAGTAGAGTATCAAGAAGAGCTGTGTAATATCCCAAATTTTTGGTTAGTGACCAAAATGTAAATTTTCAAAGTTTTGGGGTTTAAGTATAAACTTTAGAAAAGTTTGTGGACTAAAGTGTAAATTTTCCTAATAAGTAATTTTATTCAGTATAAGAGTGAATCGGATCGGAATAAGTACCTTGATATCGATTTTAAGAATTAAGATGCAGCAAGAGGTATCGAATTTGGATTGAATAAAATTGTTAAGCGTGCTCAGGCCAGGGAAATATTAGGATGGGTGACCTCCGGGAAGGTCCCATAAAAGTGTTTCTAATTGATATTTTGGACTCAGTAAAAGTAGAGAATATTTGTATAGATTATCGATAAAGGCATTCTAAGAGAAATTTTATTCTATGAAGATTTTCGATAAGTATCAGGAAAATAGAATGAGTTAAGGAAGTTCAGTCTAAGATCTTAGGAAAGGAAAATTTTATAAGATTATATTGTGGATTTCCCGAATATATAAATATAGAATTATTGGAATAAATCCGACAACTCGATAAAGGTAAAATCGCAGTAGAAGTATTTTATGAATATCGGGAAATCAGATCGAACTGAAATTTCAGAGGCTGGTCCAAAAGCCATGGAAAAGTCATAAAATACTATTTTATGAATATTTTATTACAATTGGTTGGATTTCAACTAGACTTAGTTGAATTTTTACAAGAATGGCAAACTAGTAAATAAAAATTAGTTGGAGGGCAAATCGGTCATTTGGCCCAATGGCAATTTTGAAATATTTAAAAAGTTATAAGGCAATTTTGGAAAGAGGAAATGGGAGATTAAATCTTGGCCCTTGATTGATGATAAAATCAATCTCAACCATTGGATAAAAGGGTAAAATTGTAATTTCACTATTAAATGAATTTAATATTCATTTAATAGTTATATGTGTAAAATAATGGTGTTCATCTTTTCCAGCAAAAAACATGAGAGCTAGGGAAAGAAAGAGAAAATTTTTCCAAGCTCGATTCAAGCCCCGAAACTCAATTTTCAGGTAATCTCTTCAACTACAAAGTTGTTCTACTCTTTAAGCTCTATCTTTTGATATCAATAATTCATGGAATTCATGCTTGATTGATGAGAATTTAGATGAGAAAGAAAATAGGGTTTATGGATCAATTGGGGCTTTTGAGATTTTATAATTCTATGATTGAATTCAAGCTAGTATGATGTTAAAATCATGATATTGAGTTGGGATTTAAGTTCTACATGTTTTGATTTTTATAAAGATGATTGGGGTTTATGGATTCAAGCTTAATTTAGGGTTTTTAATGTTGAATTAATGATCTAGTAAGCTTGAATTGTTATTTGGAAGTAAAACCCTAAGTTAAAGGTATATAGACCATTTTGGCAACTTTAAAAGTTAGAGGACCAAATCTGATTTTTATGATTCTGGTGTGTATTTATGTTATTAATGATGTTAGAGATATGAAATTGAAGTTAGAATGTTAAATTGATGTTGAATCGAATTAGTGGCCATTTTGACAAATTGTCAAAGTTAAGTGACCAAATAGAAAATGAAGTTTTGTATGGGGGCTAAATCTGATTTTTAGTTGTAATGATGGAGTTAAGGTAGTAATGTTGAATTGAGGACTAATTTGCAAAGTTAAGAAGCTTGAATCCTTATCTTTTCATTTTAGTGACTCTTTTGTCAAAGAATGAAAACTAAGGGAGAATTATTTTAAATAATTATTTGGTGAAGAAGGTGATGAGTTGGTGGTTTAAAGCAAGCAATTGGACTAAATTTAAAAGTAGAGAAGTATAAAAATTTGAAGTTTATTTATGGAAGCTGTGTAGAAAACTGGATTATGGCAGTAAGTTTGAAAATTCACCATAAATTCTACAAAAATGGCTAGATGGAAAATTTTATACCGATGTAAAGATTTGTTCTTCTAGTTTTGTTTCCAACAAACAGAAACTGATTTCGAGTTCCGAGTCAAAAGATATGAATTTTTAAGTGACAAAATGTCAGAAAATAGAGCACCAGTATGTTCCAAATTCCAGCTCTGTAATTGACTTTGAAAATTCGCCATAAATCATACAGGTTGAATTCGGACTATTAATTTATATGGGCGAAAATCTTATTGAATCTAGGTTTTTTCAGAACAAACATAGTCGAATTTCGAGTTGTAAATTATTTTATAGAAATATTTCTTTGAAGGTAGTGCAATTTGCCAGAAAATGAGAATTGATATATTTTTGTATCTAAAGTTAATTAGTAAGCTTGAAAAGGGTTAATGGAAGTTCAAATTGGTCACTATGGACCATAATGAGTTTTTAAACAATTCAAGGAAGGAAGGAAATTTTGGAAATTCTGTATATTCGAATGATTAGATTTGATAGCATGTTTGAGAAATTGTTAGATTTGAATCTAACAATTTGTTGTTTACATTCATGTGATTAATGAAGTTTGATCTGAATCAAAAGAGGGTTTGAGGTACTATGAAAGAAAGGATCGAATAGAGCTTAGTGAGGCAAGCTAATAAATGGCCCAGGTGAGTACATTTATATGTTTTGAAATGTATTTTAGTAGACTTTTAAGAATTTTATTTACTTGATTTTATTGAAATGATAACATGGCTTTTGTATAAGTTATCTGTTTGTATAAGTTATATGATTTTTTACAAGCAAAGGAAAAAGGTTAGTATATGATAGAGTATGAACTGCCCTATTATGTTATATTATGGCAAGTTATTTTTGAATAATGGTGATATATGAATCATTTACAAAATGATAATTTACAAGTTATTGATATGAATTTATTGCCCAAGTTTATGATAGAGAGTTACAGTATAGTGGCATGCCAGTAGAGGTCTAGCAGTCTGGGACTGTGTGTAGCTACACACCGATCTTCAGATCTATATGTTTACCGGCACTTATGTGTCTATATGATGTCGACACATATGTGTCTATATGATATCGACACTCATGTGTCTATATGATGTCGACACTCATGTGTCTATATGATATCGACACTTATGTGTCTATATGATGCTGACATTTATGTGTCTATATGTGTCTATATGTTTATCGTCACTTCGATGACTAGTACTCTGGGAGTACCGATCTCGCATACTTAAGTTCCTCTCTATATAAAATTCTTGGGCTAAAGGTGTAAAGAATTGGTATAAGTAATCTTAATATGGTTCAAAAGGGAAACAAGAGATTTTTTGAGAATATTGAATTGACTTACCATGCCTAACATATGTATATAAGATGTTGATTTTTACAGGTTACATGACAAAGGAAAATTTTTGATATATGTTAGTACATGTGAGGTAACTTATGTTATTAGGCATGAAAATGGTAAGTAAGTTGAACTTAAAAGTTTAACATTAATGGTAAGTAGTGATATGATGTTAAAGGAATAGAACAAACACATTCATTAGCTTGTAACATGATATATATGTTCATGCATTGAGGTATAAATGGCTTATTATGATAAATGAACAAACAAGAAAATATTATGATATTAGCATATAGTAAGTTATCACTAATGCAACATAAAAGTTAATGCATTGGCATATATCATGCTATATAAATGTAGCCATAAAGTTTAATAAGTTAAATTATTATTAATTTTGTTTATTGCCTCACTAAGTGAAAGCTTAGCATGTGTTTGATTCACACGTAGGTTAAGATGGAGTACTTGAAGATGAGTTGAGCATACTGATCAAGCTTCAATATGCAAAACATCAGTAAGATATTCTAACTTATGATAATCTCTAGTGGGCATGTAAATATTTATCCGCTGGTAGTATATGATGCATTAAATTAGATTAAACGATAGATAATTGCTCAGTTTTAATGATGAATCATATATGGATAAATCAAGATAAGGTATTAGTAATATGAAAGAATAAACTAAAGTAGAAAGGAAGCTTACTTTGTTAATATGAATAATTAGTAAGCTTAAAAAGGTAGTAAATCATGTTTAATCAGTTTAAATTTTTATTTATCGGTAATCGCATAAGGATTTTAAAATCAAGAAAGGGCCTAGGCCATAAACCTATTTTTCACCCTGAATCACATTATCGTTTTAATAACTGACTAATATGTTTTACAAACTAATTCAGGGTCAAAATTAGCCAACTACACATAAGTTATGATTTTAAGAAAATCGAGAAAAGGGTTAGATTAATAAAGACAAGATTTATATGTATAAAAAATAGTATAAGTCAGGATTTCTTTAAATGACTCTGTAACATCTTTAATGTATATTCAGTCTACGAGTATACGTTAAGGGTGTTACAAGTTGTTAAATCAAGAAAAATCAAGTTACATTAGTAATCATGGTATGTACATCTTAAGTTGTAAGTTTGATGTCTAGTGGGCATGTACATGTTTATATATGAGTTTAAAGAGACAAACTGTTTTGTAAACTTAAGTTTACAATGTGTTTATGCACTATTACGAATGTATGGATTTATAAAATGGTTTACTACAAGTAGTTATATTTTTGATACAGTTAAGTATAATTTAACCCTAATCGTGTAATAATTTTAAAATTAAGAAAGAGTCTAGGCAGTGTTCCTAGTTTCCATCCTGAAAAATATTTTTATTACAATAACTCATCTATAAATTTTATAAAACAATTCAGGGTCGAAACTAGCTGCTATAGACTGACGTAGTTTTAATTCAAAATCGAAAAAAGGGTTAAACTATAAGACAAAGTTTGGTTTAAAAAAATATTATTTCAAGTCAAGTTTTCTTAACAACTCTGTAACATCTTTAGTGTATATTCGTTCTACGAGTATACGTTAAGACTGTTACATTTATTGATATCAGAGCTATAGGTTTAACCGATTCTGGAGGCTAAATCGAGTTTAATGTGATTTAATGTTAAGTACATGCCCCTAGGATGTCATGTTATTGATGTACTACTGTGTAACTTGATTATGCTCCCCAATAACATGAATAAGTTTCAGTAGAAATAGATGATGTTAAGTATTGATGGACTGCGATAAATGTTTAATTATGGGAATCAAGAGAAGAAGAAGAATGTTTAAAGCCAAGTATGTTGACAACTAGTTAAAAGAGAAATGTGCAGCAGTCCTAAGTTTGAAACAATGTACTCGTACTCTCTATGAGTACGAGTTAGATTTTATTAGACTGAGTCGGTACACAGTTAAATTGATGCTGATCGAAAGGTCTCGATATGAATGGTTTATAGAGAAGCTTCGTCCAAGGCCCAAGGAGATTCTATTAGGCATGAACTTATCAAATTTCCAAGAGGCTATGAACAGAGCGGAGGCTATGGAAAGAACATGCAATTGTTTTAATTGATTCGGGTTCGATTAATATATATTGTTACTAAGATAGTAGTACAAAGAAAGACTTCTATAGAGAATATCTAGTAATATGATTATCAGTAATTCTCTTGGACATAGTGCACAAGTAACTAGAATATGCAAGAAAGGTTTTGTAACACCCTTAACGTATACTCGTAAGCCGAATATACATTAAAGATGTTACGGAGTCATTGAAAGAAATCTTGACTTGTAATTTTTTTTAATACCAAAATTCATTTTTGCAGTTTAAACCTTTCTCGGTTTTGAATTAAAAACTATGTTAGTCTATTGCAGCTAGTTTTGACCCTGAATTGGTTTATAAATTTCATAATTGAGTTATTGAAGTAAAAATATAATTCAGGATGAAAACTATGTACATTGCTTAGACCCTTTCTTGATTTTAAAATTTTTACACGATCAAGGTTAAACATCATTTTAACTTTATCAAAATTCATAGCTATTTCTAGCAAACAATTTCTTTAACCCATGCATTTATATTAACATATACTTTAACATTTGTACATGCCACTAGATATCATCTACTTTAAAGATGTACATACCGTAGTCACTTAATAACTTGATCTTTCCAAAATAAGCAGCTCCTCTTTAATTTCATCTCGGAGAACCTACGTGTGAAACATCATACGCTAAGTACGAACTTAGTAAGGCAATAATCTTATTTATCAAAATATAAAATAAAGCAATACATGCTAGACATTAACCTAGCATAGTTTTTGTCTAAAGTAGTATCATACTAACAAGGTTTTCATAATCAGTCAATATCCATGTGCAAGTCATATTTTCCTAACTTAGTCACGTTTCTAATACCCTATCATCATCAAGTAAATCATGTACATAGCATAGTTCATATACATAGCATGATCAACATACAAGGCATAATTCATTTACATGACATGATTCATATACATGACATAATAAGTAAACATGGCATGATTCATGTGCATGGCAAAATTCATATATATGTCATGATTCATATATTTAGCATGATTCATATACGTGACATAATTCATATTCATGACATGTTTCACTTACATGTCATGATTTATATACATGGCATGGTTTGTATACATGACATGGTTCATATACGTAACATGATTCATGTTCATGGCATAATCCATTATATAACATGATTCTCATACATGGCATATTTCATTTGTATGACATGATTTTCATATGTGGCATGATTCATGTACGTGATATCATTTGTATACATGACATGATTTAATTACATAACATATTTCATATACGTGACGTGATGTATTTATCATTGCTCAAAGTACATTATATGAGATCGAGGTACGCGAGTCATCTTGAAATGACACCGTAGTGTCTAACGTGAACGTGAAGATGAGTATGTACTCGGGGACTGTAATATCCCAATTTTGGCTAGTGACCAAAATTAAAATTTTGAAAGTTTGGGGGTTAAAGTGTAAATTTTGGAAAAGTTTAGGGACCAAAGTGTAATATTCAAAAGTTGTGTATTCTACCCTATAAATTAATAGTTCACCCCCAAGAGTTTCCTTTCCGTGTTACCCAGATTTTCCATACGGAGTTTGTATTAATGGCTATAAAGCGATAAAGTTCAGAAATTTAGAAATCGTAGTTGGATCGAATTGGAATTTTAAAGACAGGTCCAAAATTTATGGAAAAGTTATAAAATACTATTTTATGAGTATTTTACTGTAGTTGGTTGGATTCCAACTAGACTCGGTTAGATTTTTACAAGAATGGCAAACTAGTAAATAAAGAATAGTTGGAGGGTAAGTTGGTCATTTGGAAAGGATGAAAATTTTGAAATATTTGAACTTACAAGGGTTATTTTTTGAAGAAGAAATTGATGATTTAAATCTTGGCCCTTCATTGATGATAAGATCAATCTCAAATGATGAATAAAAGGGCACTTTGGTAATTTCCCTATTTAATGAATTTAAAATTCATTTATATATTACAAGTGTACTTTAATGGTGAAAAGATGAAAAAAATATTCATCTTTTCCAGCCCAAAAACATGATAGCTAGGGAAAGAAAGAGAACATTTTTCCAAGCTCGATTCAAGCCCCGAAACTCAGTTTTCAGGTAATCTCTTCAACTACAAAGTTGTTATACTCTTCAAGCTTTATCTTTTGATATCAATAATTTATGGAATCCATGCTTGATTGATGAGAATTTACATGAGAAATAAATTAGGGTTTATGGATCAAATTGGGGGTTTTGAGATTTTATGATTCCATGGTTGAATTCAAGTTGAAAACAAGCTAGTATGATGTTAAAATCATGTTTTTGAGTTAGGATTTAAACTCTACATATTTTTATTATTATGAAGATGATTAGGGTTTATAGGTTTAAGTTTAATTTAGGGTTTTTGATGTTGGATTAATAATCTAGTAAGCCTGATTTGTTGTTTGAAAGCAAAACCCTAAGTTAAAATTATACAGACCAATTCAGCAAGCTTCAAAGTTAAGGGAACGAATCTGAATTTCATGAAATTGGGGTGTATTTATGTAATTAATGATGCTGGAGATGTGAAATTGATGTTAAAATGCTAAACCGATGTTGAATTAAATTATGGACCATTTTGATAATTTGTCAAAGTTAAGTGACCATTTGGAAAAGAAAGAAAATTAGAGGAATTATTTTGAATAATTATTTGATGAAGGAGATGATGAGTTGGTGGTTTGAAGCAAGTGATGGGACTAAATTGACAAGTGGAAAAATAAGAAAAAGTTAGTATAAATTAGAAGTTTATTATGGAAAGCTATGTAGAAGATTGAAATCTGACAGTGATTTTGAAAGTTCACCATAAATTCTATAAAAATGTTTAGATGGTGAATTGTATACCGTTGTAAAGATGTGTTCATCTAGTTTCGTATCCAAAAAATGGAAACTGATTTCGAGTTCTGAGTTAAAAGATATGATTTTTTAATCGAATGAAGGTCAAAAAATTTACAGAGCAATTTTGGGCCTGGACAGTCTACGACGAGAGTTTAAAGAATTTTCATAATTTTTGTAGATTTTATTAATTTATTTGGATTTATATCATTGGAATCGTTATCGAATCTAATTTCTCCAGTATAAAGGAAATTAATATCCGGTATGTATTCTGCCCGTTGTAAGTAAATCTTTGAAGGTAGCACAAGTTGCCATAAAATAGAAATTGATACTTTGTGTATCTAAATGTTTGATAACAAGCTCGGAAGAATTATTGGAAGTTTATAATGATCATTAAGGACCCAAAATGAGTTTCTGAACTGTACAAGGAAGAAAGGGAAAATATTTGGAAATTTTATATTCGAATGATTATATTAAGACATCATGTTTATGGTGATGTTAGATTTGAATCTAACAAATATTTTATCTTATTCATGTGATAAATGAAGTCAAGTCTGAATCAAAGAAGGTTCGAGGTTCTATAAAGGAAAGGATCGAGTAGAATTTAGTGAGGCTTGCTAGTAAATGGCTCAGGTGAGTGCATACATGTTTTTTGCATGATATATTATTTTAATGATTTTAAAGGTTATGGTATAATTTTATGTTTACAAATGGTTTATACCATGAAAAGTTTATGAACATATTGGAGTATGAACTGCTCTACTATGAAGATATTTTACATGATGTGAAATGTATATGTGGTATTTGTTACTTGTCATATTGCAAGAATTGTTTTAAAGTTGCCTTGGAAGTATAATATTGAGAATGACAGTTACGATGCTTTAGAGTGTCGAAATCCAACCTTTGAGTTGGCAGTTATGACGATACCTTGTGGTGTCAAAATCCAACCTATGAGTTGGCAGCTACGATGCTTTATAGTGTCGAAATCCAACCTTTGAGTTGGCAGTTATGCCGATACCTTATGGTGTCGAAATCCAACCTTTAAGTTGGCGGTTATGATGATACCTTAAGGTGTCGAAATCCAACCTATAATTTGGCAATTACAATGCTTTATAGTGTCGAAATCCAACCTTTGGAGTTGGCAGTTATGATGATACCCTATGATGTCGAGATCCAACCTTTTGAGTTGGCAGTTACGATGCTCATAAAGAAGAATAATACTTTTATAGTATTTATATGACTTTACAAGATGGATATATGCTTTTAAAGTATAAAGTTTACATTATATTTTTATGCATAGACATTTTTGCATAATAGATTACATGTTTAAAAGGATATCACGCTTTTAATAGTATTATGCACTGTAAAGTATTTTATATATGTTCTCATCTTATGCCTCAATAAGTTCGTACTTAGCGTGTGTTGATTTTGCACACGTAGGTAAATCAAGATGAAAGTGAGAAGAGCATTGCTTCAATATTGGAAAGCTCAACAGGTAATCACAGTAATGACATCCTAATTAAGGTTTGATTTTTGTAGTGGCATGTATACTTACTAAACCTACTTGAGTTGTGTTGGGTCTTTAAAGTTCGTTATGAGTTCATGATAATTGGCGTTTCTGGAAAAATTCAAGGTTAAGAACAACCTTAGGTGATGAGTTGCCTGCTAAGATAGTTAATTTATGATTTGAAGCTCAGATAAATAAGTTATGCCGATTTTAAATAAAGTTAAGCGTGATTGGGCTGGAGAAATTTTAGGATGGGTGACCATGAAGAAGTTTTATGAAAGTTTTAAATTACCCTGATCTTTGAATAAAGAAGTCATAACATTTTTGACTCGTATCCGATGTACGGATCCGGGAAGGGGGTGTTACATTTATTGGTATCAGAGCTACAGGTTTAGCCGATTATGGAGCTAAACGAAGTATGGTAAAGGTCAAAAGTGTATACATGCCACTAGGATGTCAGAATTACTGATGATTTACTTGTTTTAATGGATGTAATTGCTTACTTCATTATGATAATAATGTTAAAATTCCAATGTGTGAGGGTAAAAGAATCGTGTCAGGTGTTTAGACTAGTGGATTAATAAGAGATTCACGAGAGTGATGAGGTTAATGATAATGTTCTACCCTTAGTTTAGCATAGTGCAGAGGCACCAGAGTAATATGATATGTATGTTATGGATTAAGAGTTTTTCTTCCAGACATTAGATGAGATTATGGACCAGCCTGCTTAGGCATAGATTGCAAAATAATTGAGAGTCATGCCACAATAGATTTTCAGAAAAGATATTTATATGAAGTTAAGGATAAAGTACTCCTTAAAAGTTTCACATTGGAAGGAGGTGTTATGGTTTGGACAAAAAGGGAAGCTGAGTCTGAGATTTATTAGACTACATAATATTATAAAAAGAGTTGGTCCGATGGCTTATTAGCTAGCCTTACCTCTGGAAATAGACAATATTCACAGTATATTTTATATATCGATGCTTAAGAAGTATCGATCAGACCCTTTTTCATATCATTACTTCGAAGAGAATATAGATTCAACTGGATTTGATTTATGAGGAAGAATCCGTAAAGATATTGGCGCATGGAGTCAAAGAATTAAGAAATAAGATGATCTCGCTTGTTAAAGTTCTTTGAAAGAAATTATGAAGTCGAAAAAGTGACTTGGGAAAGAGAAAAATATATGAGAAAATAGTTTTCTCATTGTTTTTGAATTAGGTATGTATTGAAAATTCGAGGATGAATTTTCTTAAGGGGGAGAATTGTAATATCCCAATTTTTGGCTAGTGACCAAAATGAAAATTTTGAAAGTTTGGGGGTTAAAGTGTAAACTTTGGAAAAGTTTAGGGACCAAAGTGTAATTTTCAAAAGTTGTGTATTCAAACCTGTAAATGAATAGTTCACCTCCAAGAGTGTCATTTCCGTGTACCCGGATTTTTTGTACAGAGTTTGTATTAATTGCTATTAAGCGATAAAGTTTAGAAATTTGGAAATTGTAGTTGGATTGAATTGGAATTTTAAAGACAGGTCCAAAATTTATGGAAAAGTTATAAAATACTATTTTATGAGTATTTTATTTTAGTTGGTTGGACTCCAACTAGACTCAGTTAGAGTTTTACAAGAATGGCAAACTAGTAAATACAGAATAGTTGGAGGGCAAGTTGGTCATTTGGTAAGGATGGCAATTTTGAAATATTTGAAGTTACAAGGGTTATTTTTGGAAGAAGAAATTGATGATTTAAATCTTGGCCCTTGATTGATGATAAGACCAATCTCAACCGTTGGATAAAAAGGCATTTTGGTAATTTCCCTTTTTAAATGAATTTAAAATTCATTTATATATTACAAGTGTAATTTAATGGTGAAAAGATGAACAAAATATTCATTTTTTCCAGCCCAAAAACATGAGAGCTAGGGAAAGAAAGAGAAAATTTTCCAAGCACGATTCAAGCCCCGAAACTCGGTTTTCAGGTAATCTCTTCAACTACAAAGTTGTTCTACTCTTCAAGCTCTATCTTTTGATATCAATAATTCATGGAATCCATGCTTGATTGATGAAAATTTACATGAGAAAGAAATTAGGGTTTATGGATCAAATTGGGGGTTTTGAGATTTTATGATTCCATGGTTGAATTCAAGTTGAAAACAAGCTAGTATGATGTTAAAATCATGTTTTTGAGTTAGGATTTAAGCTCTACATATTTTTATTATTATGAAGATGAATAGGGTTTATGGGTTTAAGTTTAATTTAGGGTTTGTGATGTTGGATTAATAATCTAGTAAGCTTGATTTGTTGTTTGAAAGCAAAACCCTAAGTTAAAATTATACGGACCAATTCGGCAAGCTTCAAAGTTAAGGGACCGAATCTGAATTTCATGAAATTGGGGTGTATTTATGTAATTAATGATGTTGGAGATGTGAAATTGATGTTAGAATGATAAACTGATTTTGAATTAAATTATGGACCATTTTGACAATTTGTCAAAGTTAAGTGACCATTTGGCAAAGAAAGAAAATTAGAGGGAATTATTTTGAATAATTATTTGATGAAGGAGATGACGAATTGATGGTTTGAAGCAAGTGATGGGACTAAATTGAAAAGTGGAAAAATAGGAAGAAGTTAGTATAAATTAGAAGTTTATTATGGAAAGCTATGTAGAAGATTGAAATCTGACAGTGATTTTGAAAATTCACCATAAATTCCATAAAAATGGTTAGATGGTGAATTTTATACTTTGTAAAGATGTGTTTGTCTAGTTTCATGTCCAAAAAACGGAAACTGATTTAATTCCGAGTTAAAAGATATGAATTTTTAATCGAATGAAGGTCAGAAAATTTACAGAGCAGTTTTGGGTCTGGACAGTCTGTGACGGGAGTTTGAGGAATTTTCATAATTTGTGTAGATTTTATTAATTTATTTGGCTTATACCGTTAGAATCGTTATCGAATCTAGTTTCTTCAGTATAAAGGAAATTAAGATCTGGTATGTATTCTTGCCGGTGTAAGTAAATCTTTGAAGGTAGCGCAAGTTGCCAGAAAATAGAAATTGATACTTTGTGTATCTAAATGTTTGATAACAAGCTCGGAAGAATTATTGGAAGTTTATAATGATCATTAAGGACCCAAAATGAGTTTCTGAATAGTACAAGGAAGAATGGAAAAATATTTGGAAATTTTATATTCGAATGATATTATTAAGACATCGTGTTTATGGTGATGTTTGATTTGAATCTAACAAATATTTTATCTTATTCATGTGATAAATGAAGTCAAGTCCGAATCAAAGAAGGTTTGAGGTTCTACAAAGGAAATGATCGAGTAGAATTTAGTGAGGCTTGCTAATAAATGGCTGAGGTGAGTGCATACATGTTTTTGCATGATATATTATTTTACTGATTTTAAAGGTTATGGTATAATTTTATGTTTACAAATGGTTTATACCATGAAAAGTTGATGAACATATTGGAGTATGAACTTCTCTACTATGGAGATATTTCACATGATGTAAAATGTATATGTGGTATTTGTTACTTCTCATATTGCAAGAATTGTTTTAAAGTTGCCTTGGAAGTATAATATTGAGAATGACAGTTACGATGCTTTATAGTGTCGAAATCCAACCTTTAAGTTGGCAGTTATGACGATACCTTATGATGTCGAAATCCAACCTATGAGTTGGCAGCTACGATGCATTATAGTGTCGAAATCCAACATTTGAGTTGGCAGTTATGACGATACCTTATGGTGTCGAAATCCAACCTTTGAGTTGGCAGCTATGACGATACCTTATGGTGTCGAAATCCAACCCATGAGTTGGCAGTTACGATGCTTTATAGTGTCGAAATCTAACCTTTTGAGTTGACAGTTATGACGATACCCTATGGTGTCGAGATCCAACCGTTTGAGTTGGCAGTTACGATGCTCGTAATGAAGAATAGTACTTTTATAGTACATATATGACTTTACAAGATGAATATATGCTTTTAAAGTATAAAGTTTAATTATGTTTTTATGCGTAGACATTTCTGCATAACAAATTACATGTTTAAAAGGATATCATGCTTTTAATAGTATTATGCACTGTAAAGTATTTTATATATGTTCTCATCTTATGCCTCACTAAGTTTGTACTTAGCGTGTGTTGATTTTGCACACGTAGGTAAATCAATATGAAAGTGAGAAGGGCATTGCATCAATATTGGAAAGCTCAACAGGTATTCACAGTAATGACATCCTAATTAAGGTTTGATTTTTGTAGTGGCATGTATACTTGCTAAACCTACTTGAGTTGTGTTTGGTCTTTAAAGTTCGTTATGAGTTCATGATAATTGGCGTTTCTGAAAAAATTCAAGGTTAAGAATAACCTTAGGCGATGAGTTGCCTGCTAAGATAGTTAATTTATGATTTAAAGCTCAGATAAATAAGTTATGCAGATTTTAAATAAAGTTAAACGTGCTTGGGCTGGAGAAATTTTAGGATGGGTGACCATGAAGAAGTTTTATGAAAATTTTAAATTACCTTGATCTTTGAATAAAGAAGTCATAACATTTCTAACTCGTATCCGGTGTACGGATCCGGGAAGGGGGTGTTACAGGGACGCTCTTTGCTCCCCATAAACATGAATCACATTGACAGTACAATCGGGCACAGTGGGCGTGGATCCCCAGGGTGCATGTGACACAACCATTTTGTCACAATAACTGTTTGATAACATGAACATGAGGGTGCAGCTGCTAAAAACTCTATGGCATGCCAACTATACCATGGACTCTCATACACAATAATTGGGCATTTCTTTTATCATCAATAAATCATCATAATCAATAATATAAATAAACATTTCATGTTTCATGCTTCATCATAAATATTCATGGTAAACATAGATCATCATTTATGCAAACAATAATTCGTACCTGGTATTCCATCAAGCTTGTCATGTCAAGTAATGTATCATATCATGTATTATAGAGAAATACAATGCCATTTTCAACATAATGCAATTATATAGAATTACAATATCATTTTAATTTAAGATCGGCTACTCACAAGTCTTCCTAATTGCATTTTAAAACATATAAATGCACTCACCTGGGCCATGAATATTATGCCTCACTAAGCTTACTTGAGGTTCTTAACTTTCTTTTTATCACTTGAATTTCTTTCGTTCTTTTTCGGAACTGTAGAAGACCAAACGAACATAGACATCATTTCTCTTGTGTTAAACTTAAATATAACATTGCTAACTTGATTCTTAAACATAATCTATTCGAATATAAATTTTTTCTAAAAATTTTCCCAATATTCTTCAAAGTTTCCGAATAGGTCCCTAGGTCCTTAGTGACCATTTTGAACATTAAACAAGTGTTCAAACCCATTTTTGAACAATTTCCATAATTAATTACTTATTTTGGACTATTTCCTTTTTAGTCCTTAAACTTTATAAAAGTGACATTTTAGTCACTACTTCACTTTTGTACATAAATTCATGTACAATTAAACCATTTATTTATTTCTAACATCCTTAGAAATTTTCCTTCAACTTTTAAACTTTATTCACTTTGGTCCTTCACACATTCTTTATTTTCCAAAAAGGTCCCTAAATTTTCTTTTCTTTACATTTCAATCCCTTAACTTTCATAACATGCTTGAATCTTCAATTCTATCAATTTTCCATAAATTCAAGACCAATCCCTAATTTTTTACTAACTTACCAAATTGGTCCTCCAACTTCCAAAATTTTTCATTTTGGTCCATAATCATTAATTCAAGCTAATTTCACCATAATTCAACAACTCCAATGCTAAAAATAAATTTTCAATAATTTCCCTTAATTTCTGAAATAGTCCCTAAAATCTCATATTGGGAAATTATTCACTCTAACATCAAAATTAAGCTTCTTGAATCACAATTACTTCAATTTCATCACCAATTCCATAACCCTAATTAAAACCCTAAATTTCAAGATTAGGGTTTATAACTTCCAACATGAAATTAACTTGATTTCAAGCTTGTTTTCATCAAAACTAAGCTTAATTCGTCATCTACTACATCAATTCTAACAAAATTCCATGACACCCTAATTTCTCTCTCTCTTCAAACCCTAACTTAAAATTCATAATTCCATGCAATTTTACTATCAAAATGAAGAGAATCAAGTGTAGAACAAATTACCTAAATTAATTTTGCTTGAAACTTGTCTTGATTCTTCAATTTTGGACTTGAAAATTTGAAAATTTTCTTTCCCCTTTATTCTCCAATGTTTCGAACAACATATAATAGATGAGAAAGATTTTTTCTCATCTTTTAATTGTTTTAATCCATGTGTCCTAATTAAATGAATATTAAAGTCATTTAACTAGTGAAATTACCATTTTATCCTTTTCATCCAATGGCCATGATTTAATCTTATCAAAAATCAATGGCCATGATTAAATCCATGTATTATTCATCTTCAAAATTGCCCTCAAAGTTCCAAAATATTTCAAAAATGGCATCCATGTCAAATGTCCAATTTGCCCTCCAACTAGTCTTTATTTACAACAAGACTTAAAAATTGTCATTCCATAAAAATTGAACCAAATTGGTTCCATTCTAACCAGCCTCCTTCCCAAAATATCATAAATTTTAATTTATGATATTTATTCGATCCAAATATTCAAATTTTATTCAATACGGTTTCTAAATTTTCTTTCTTTGAGCTTTATAACCACTCCATCATATTCTAACTAAATCTAGTTAGAATCTCACCAACATTAACAAAATATTCATAAAGTAATATTCTATGAATTTTCCATAATCTTTGGAACTGTCTTTAAAATTTCAATTCGATCCGATATACCGATATCCATAAAATACTTCTACTGCGATTTTACCTTTTTCCGAGCTATTGGATTTGTTCCAAAAATCTATATTTCCATATTTTGGAAATAAACTCTATTTTCCCATAAAAACTTACTTTTCCAAGGACTTAGACTGAATTTTCCTAACTCAATCTATTATTCTGATAATTATCGATAATCTTCATAGAATAAAATTTCTCTTAGAATTCCTTTATCGATAATCCATACGAATTTTATCTACTCTTACTGAGTCCAAAATATTAATTTGAAACACTTTTATGGGACCTTCCCGGAGGTCACCCATCCTAATATTTCCCTGGCCTGAGCATGCTTAACAATTTTATTCGATCCAAATTTGAATAATATAAGCCTCGTATGAAAAATCCAGTAACACAGAAATACCACTCTTGTGGGTGAACTATCCATTTACAGGGTTAAATTACATAACTTTTTAAAATTACACTTTGGTCCCTAAACTTTTCCAAAGTTTACACTTTAACCCATAAACTTTCAAAAATTACATTTTAGTCACTAAGCAAAAATTGGGATATTACAATTTCTCCCCTTAAGACAATTCGTCCTCAAATTTTCAACATTTACCCGTTTCAAAACAATTTCATATATTGTTTATTCATTCTCTCTTCAGATTTTCCAAATGACTTTCTCTACTTTATGATTTCTTTAGAGGACTTTAACCAGTAGAATTTTCTGGTCCCTTAATTCTTTAACTTTGTATACTAGGATTTTCACTAGTTCTTCTTTATACGTCAAACCTGGTTGCAGTTTAATCTCCTCATAAGTAATTACATGTGAAGAATCCGGTCAATACCTCCGAAGCATGAATACGTGAAACACATAATGAGTCTTGTTCCTATCTGAAGGTAAAGCCAATTGATAAGCCATTGGTTACTTTCTTTTTAAAATCTCATATGGCTCAATAAATCTGGGACTAATCTTTCCATTTCAACCAAATCGTAACACCTTATTCAAAGGTGAAATCTTTAAAAACACTTTTCTCTAACTTCATATTCAATATCCTTTTTTTTCTTCTTATTTGCATAGGCATTTTGTCAATCCACGATGATAAAATTTTGCTGAATAATCTTTACTTTATCCTCCATGTCTTGTGTTAATTCAACCCCTCCAACGTTTGAGTTATTCTGCACATTTTGATCTTGTAACTCGGATCAAATAAAAGAAGTTCAGCATTTTCTTCCATATGCCATCTTGATGCTTGCTTGATAACTATTTTTATAAGAAAATTTGGTTAAGGGCAAGTATTTTTCTCATGATTTTGCAAACTTAATTATACAAGCTCGTAACATATCCTCCAAAATTTGTATGATCCGCTTAGATTGTCTATCTGTTTGCGGATGAAAACTGTCACTAAAATTTAATTTAGTACCTAAAGCTTCAAATAACGTACCCCAATACCTTAAAGTAAAACTTGGATCTCTATTTGACATTATCGATGCCGAGACATCATCTAATTTTACTATCTCTCAAACATAAAGTTCTGCATATTTATCCAGCGAATAATCCATTCAAACTGGAATAAAGTGAGCAAACTTTTTCAGACAATCCATAATGCCTCATATTGAATTCTTTTTACTTGATTAAGTAGGCAATCCCATTTTAAAATCCATTGTTACTCATTCCCATTTCCATTAGGTAATAGAGATAGATTGAAGTAATTTAGAAGGTACCTAGGGTTTAGCTTGTCTCCTCCTTTCAAGACATTTTTCATCCATAGACTATAAATCCTTGATTTAATCTAATAAAATTGGCTTTAACTGACATTCTACTATTAAGGAACCATTTTGTCCTTCAAATAATTGTGCATTCATCATGCGCAAGACAGACAATGTCTTTCGGCTAAGTGTATTTGCTACTACATTAGCCTTTCTAGGATGATAATCAATAACTACATCATAATCCCTTTAAAATTTAACCCAACTTCGTTGTCGCAAATTTAGATCTTTTGTGTCATCAGATACTTAAACTTTCATGATCCGTATAAATATGACACCTTTTTACCATATAAATAATATCACCAGATTTTTAAAGCAAATCATAGCTACCATTTCCAAGTCATGTGTTGAATAGTTCCTTTCATGAGTTTTGAGTTGCCTTAATGCATAGGTTACTACTCGACCTTCTTGCATCAACACGCAACTTAAACCATAAAGAGATACATCATTGTATAGAGTATATTCTTTTCCTGGTTATGGTTGAATTAGAACTGGTGCTTCAATCCGAACTTTCTTTAATCTTTCAAAACTTTCCTAACAACCAAAAATCACATTTAGAAAACTTGGCAAAAAGCTGCTAGTCTCTTAAAGTTTTTAGTACCACACGAAAATGGTAATCCTGCTCATTTTTGGTCTTTGAATAAACCAAAATATCATTTATGAAAACCATAACAAACTAATCCAAATAGGGTTGGAATACCTTATTCATCAGGTCCATGAATGCAGCAGGGGCATTGGTCAATCCAAACTGCATCACCAAAAACTCGTAGTGTCCATAAGGAGTTCTGAATGCTGTCTTTGGTACATTTTCTTCCTTGACCTTGAGCTGATAATAATCATGATCGAAGATCTATCTTTAAAAATACTACTGCATCTTTGAGCTGATCAAATAGATCCTCAATCCTTGATAGGGGATACTTGTTCTTAATGGTTACTTTACTCAACTGTCGATAATCTATACATAATCATAGGGAACCATCTTTCTTCTTTACAATTAATACCGAAGCACCTCATAGTAATTCACTTGGTCAAATGTAACCCCGGTCTAGCAATTCTTGTAATCGAGCCTTTAGTTCCCTTAACTCCATAGGCGTCATTCTATAGGGTGCCATTGATATCGGCTAAGTTCTGGGATAAACATCAATCCCAAACTGTATTTCTCTATCCGAAGGCAACCCTGGTAACTCATCCAAAATTATATCAGGAAAATCTTTTACACTTGGGATATATTCAATCTTCTTAAGAGACTTTTGAGTATCCACCACATAAATTAAACATGCTTCACATCCATTGCACAACAGCCTTTGAGCTGTTGATGATGAAATTAAAAATGATAAGTATGCATTTAAAGCTTGAATTCGAACTACTTCCAACTTTGACTAGGCTCAAACTTAGTTAACTAATACATGTCTTAACAATTGGTTAGAACTAGTTACTACCTCACTAAGTACATTCTTGTACTTATCACTCTCGTTTCCATTCTTCCCAACCACAGGTTAAAGGATTCGATCATTGCTTGATCTTGAAGCCTGAATTCTTGAGCTGGAAGCAAGATGCAAACATAGCTAAAGTATGGACATACTTGTTTTGTACTCCCCTAGTTGGTGGCACTTAGTTGTATGTAATGTCTAGTGCATGCATTTTGAACACTTGAAACTTGTATATGTATATATGTCTTGAATGGGCCTATCATGTTATGAACTTGGTGGTTAATGTAAATTAAGTAATGAACTCCAATTCTATGTAATGGAAATGTATCTTGCTGCGCATATAAGTATATATATGTATCTAATGAATGTACAAAGTAATTGACCTAGACTATTATGCCTATTCGAATGACTTGTATAATTTGATAATTACTTGTGTGATCATACCTTGTTGTAGTATTTTTATAAGATTGAATGGTAAATGCCGAATGGTAAGGATGGCATATGCTTGCTTGGAATCAAGGTATGTACTTTTGAACATGTTTAATAAGTTAAGTATGTAATGTCACATGTATCAAGCTAAAGAGAAAAGAATAAATTGAAGAATGTTTGCTTATTTAGGGTTCGAATGATGATGATTGTATGATAATGTTAATTGAAATTTTTGGTAACCTATAATGTATGTAATTAAGATTGCTTACATGTTAAGTAATGTATGTTTGGTTACTTGTTAGTTAAGTAACTCATCTAATAGGGATGAGTTAGCCTATTCTTGTGTTGTTCTTGCTTGTATTGTTCATTGTTAACGCTCCCGAACCAGTTTCCTGCAAACCTAGGTAGGGGTGTTATTGGTATCAGAGCTTTTTAGTCGGTTCTAGGACTGAACTGGGCTCTCTTGCATCATATAGGATACTTGTGCCACCTAGGAGACATGTATTGTATAGCTTGTGTCTTTGCTTAACTAAATCGAACCCCTAATTATTCTTTTTAAACATATAATGTCTAAAACAAGGCTCGCTCGGGATGATGAAAGTCCCGTAGGCTCCTCAAATGAAGAGGATAGTCTGAGGATGGAGCAGAATCCTCCACAACAACGAGCTAAACCTAGAGCGCAAGCTCAACCCCAAGCCCAAGCTGCTGCTCAACAGGAAGCTCCTGCTATAAATCATGTGCAGCAGGAATGTCTCCTGAGCATGAAGGAGATGTTCGATCATCTTGTAACTACCTTGAAACAAGACCATCCTATTCCTCGCCCTGCTATTGTTTGAACTAGAGCCCATATCGACAAACTGGCTCAACACCAGGCTTATACCTTCACCGATACTGATGAAGCCAATCCCGAAATAGCTGAGTATTGGTTAGAGGCCACTACTCAAATCCTGACCAAACAACTGCCCTATCCTGATGAACACAAACTCGAATGTGCTATAGCCCTATTGGCAGTCGAAGCTCTAAGATGGTGGGAAACCACTACCCTGACTGCTCCTACTGAAGCTGTAACTTGGAAATTTTTCCTCGATGAATTCAAGAAGAAATACATTAGTGAACAATATCTGGCCGAGCATTGGAAGCGTTTCTTGTACCTCAAGCAAGGTGGCCGACCTATCAAATAGTACGTGAGTGACTTTTGCAAGTATTGCAAATACGAGTCAAAATATATCAAGACTGATACTGACAAGTGTAGATATTTATTGATGGATTAAATGATGAATTAAGTCCAATATTCACTGCCCTGGGTATCACTGACTTTCAAAATCTGGTGACCTGGGCCATTGCAACCGAGGCAAAGATGAAAGCCTCTGAGAAATGCAAAAGTGGAAATTCTTGGAAAGACAAACGATCAAGGAATGATGACAAGCCTCACTGACAGTCAAAGAAGTCCAAATATTCTAAGAATCATTCTTCGAATTACACTCCTGCTCAGAAAAGCAACTTCATATCGAGACCCCAATCGGTAACCAAGCCTTCAGCCTCGATCATCTCTGTTGATAGTACGGGGAATTCTGGTAGAGCTGCTCAATATCCTACTTGCAAGTTATGCTAGAAACACCACATGGGTCAGTGTAGAACTCAACATAATCTATGTTACCTATGTGGAGCCTCCGATCACTATATCAGGGATTGTCCTCAGAATCCTAATAAGGTTCCGAATCGAACTCCTCCAAATGCTAGCTCAGCTCCTTCCAATCGAAACAAAGGTCCCAGACAAGCTCAGTCTGGAAATCAAAAGAAAGGCAAAGGACAGAATTCGAATGCCCCTACTCACCAAGAATCTCGAGCTCCTGCTCGAATCTATCATATCCAGGGAAAAGAAGATGAAGAATCACCCGATGTTATAGCAGGTACCATTGAGTTAAATTCGACTCATGTTTATGCTTTAATAGACTCGGGATCCACTCATTCTTTTGTATGCTCAGCCTTGATTGAAAAAATGAACTTAAAGCTTGAAATTGTAAAACAAAGCCTCGTAGTTTCGAACCCAATAGGGGAAATTACAGACATAAGCCTTATCTGTAGAAATTGTCCCCTATTCATTCGAAATATACCATTTCTTGTTGATCTCTATGTATTACCAACTTGTGAATTCGATCTAGTACTGGGACTAGATTGGTTAAGCAAGCATGAAGCCTGGGTAGATTGCCTAAATAGGAGACTTTACCTCCGTGGATTAGGAAAGGAATCAATTCTTCTAATTGACAAGAAATTGACCTCAATCTTTGCTACTATGGTCTTACAAGATGAACTTGAATTCGGCTTACCTAGTGTGCCTATTGTATCTGAATATCTCGATGTTTTTCCCGAGGAACTCCCTGGTCTCCCTCCAACTAGAGAAGTAGAGTTTGAGATCGATGTCTAACCTATAACAAATCCGATGTCTATCACACCCTATCGAATGGCACATGTTGAGTTGAAAGAACTCAAGAAGCAGCTCCAAGAGCTACAAGACAAGGGTTTCATTAGGCCTAGCTCGTCTCCCTATGGTGCTTCAGTCTTGTTCGTGAAGAAGAAAGACGGGACTATGAGACTCTGTATTGACTACAGACAATTGAACAAGCTTACTATCAAGAGTCGATATCCTCTTCCAAGGATTGAAGATCTTTTTGATCAACTCAAAGATGCTGTAGTATTCTCAAAGACTGATCTACAATCGGGATACTACCAAATGAGGGTAAAATAAGAAGATGTACCCAAGACAGCCTTTTGTACTCAATATGGCCATTTTGAATTCCTTGTAATGCCATTCGGATTAACGAATGCTCCGACTACTTTCATGGATCTCATGAACTGTATATTCAAGCCCTATCTTGACAAGTTCATGGTCATTTTTATTAATGACATTTTGGTGTATTCTCAGAATAAGGAACAACATTTTGAACACCTTTGAATTGTATTGTAAACTCTCCGAGAACGTCAATTGTTTGCAAAGTTCTCTAAATGCAAATTTTGGCTATCGAAAGTGTCGTTCCTTGGCCATGTCATTTCGAAAGAAGGGATTAAAGTAGATCCAAGGAACATTCAATCTATCCTATATTGGAGACCTCTGAGGAATGTTGGTGAGGTTAGAAGCTTTCTTGGTTTAACCGGGTATTATCGATGTTTTGTCAAAGGATTCTCATCCATTACTGCAAGTTTAACTAAGCTAACTCGCAAAGATACACCATTTGTTTGGTCGGAGAACCAACAACGAAGCTTCGATCAGCTTAAACAAGCTCTGACTCATGCTTTGATTCTCATCCAACCAGTATCGGGCAAGGAGTACACTGTTTATAGTGATGCATCTCATTTGGGATTAGGATGTGTCCTAATGCAAGATAGAAACGTGTTTGCACTCAAAGTCTGGAGACATTACTTGTACGGGGAGAAATGTAACTTGTTCACAAACCACAAGAGTCTTAAATACCTCCTAACTCAGGAAAAACTTTAACTTGAGGAAAAGGAGATGGCTAGAGTTACTTAAAGATTTTGATTTGGTTATCGACTACCATCCGGGGAAAGCAAACATGGTCGATGATGCCCTTAGTCGCAAATCGTACTCGGGTAAACCCTTAAATGTAAATCCTAGAATAATTCATTCAAAATATTTCTTTCTTGACTTGCAAGTAACCATTTGAATTAGACTTTTCTTAACTTACAATTAACTATTTGAAAATCCCCCTTAATGATCTTTTCCATTCGCTTATAGCTTCCTTGGCTATCAATGCCCATTTTCGTTTATCCAAAGGATGGAAATTTTTGTCTGAACTTCAAGTTCAATCTAGTCTAATCTCGAGAATCAACGAACTCCAACAAATTGATCCAGATCTTCAGAAGATCATGTCCAAGCTAGACTCTGAGTCTAATTCTGACTTTTCCCTTAAGTCGAATGGACTCCTCTATTTCAAAGATAGAGTATGTGTTCATAACAACGAGGAACTAAGACACGAGATGTTACAGGAAGCTCACCAAAGCTCTTTCTCGATTCACCGTAGATCGGTTAAGATGTACAAGGACCTAAAGACACTATACTGGTGGCCATGCATGAAATCGGCTATCGTAGACTTTGTTTCAAAATGCTTAACTTGTCAGAGGGTCAAAGCCGAACATCAAGTCCCCACTAGATTGCTCCAACCAATCAAATTACCTCAGTGGAAATGGGATCGTATTACAATCTTTACTGGTCTTCCTTCCACTCCAAGAAAGAATGATGTTGTATGGGTGATTGTTGATAGATTCACAAAGTCTACTAATTTCATCCCTTTTCGAATGAACATGAGCTTAGAAACCTTAGCCGAGCTATACATCCATGAAGTGATTTGGTTACACGGTGTACCTACAGCTATAATCTCCGATCGAGACCCTAGATTTGCTTCTCAATTCTGGAAATCATTGCAAAAAGCCCTCAGAACCAAAGTGCATTTGAGCACAGCCTTTCATCCTCAATCAGATGGCCAATATGAATGAATCATCCAAGTACTTGAAGACATGCTACGTGCTTATGTTATAGACTTTGAAAAGAACTGGAGAAATCTCTACCCCTAGTAGAGTTTGCTTATAACAATAGCTACCAGACATCTATCCAGATGGCTCGCTTCGAAGCTCTATATGGAAGGAAATGTAGAACTCCCTTGTGCTGGTCTGAATTGGGAGAAAACAAAGTATTGGGACCTCAATTACTCAGAGAAACCAAAGAACAAGTTCAAATCATACATGATCAATTGAAGCAAGCTTTCAATAGACAAAAAGCCTATGCAGACTTAAAAATGAGAGACATCCAATACAATGTTGGAGACAAAGTCTTCCTGAAAGTGTCCCCTTGGAAGAAAGTCTTTTGGTTTGGAAGAAAAGGTAAACTTAGTCCCCGATTCATTTGACCATTCGAAATCATTGAAAGGATAGGGCCAGTGGCCTATCGATTAGCTCTTTGTAGTGAATTTGACAAGATTCATAATGTATTTCACGTGTCTATGCTCCGAAGATATCGATCTGACCCATCCCATGTCCTTGAACTTTAAGAAGTTGAATTGAATCCCGACCTATCATATGAAGAAGAGCCAATATGAATACTTGACAAAGAAGTTAGAAGACTCCAAAACAAGAATGTTCCCTTGGTGAAAGTGTTATGGAGGAATCACAAAATGGAAGAGGCAACTTGGGAACCTGAAGCTACGATGAGAGATCAATATCCTCACTTGTTCAACTCAGGTAAATTCGAGGGCGAATTTATTTTAAGGGGGGAGAATTGTTAGTGGTTAACTGAAACGATGCATTAGAGAAAGAAAGCTTGAGAGTGATTAGCAAAGCTTTGTGTTCCTTATTTTGAACAAAATTCTGGTGAAAGTTGTAGAAGGTAAGAATTTGGTTTGCACATCTTTAGAATAATGTTGTAACATGAATATATATATATATATAAGTATTTTGTTCTCGTGATCTTGCATGTTTAGGTTGTTAGAAGTAAATTAGATACCATGAATTATTAGTGGTTAACTGAAACGATGCATGTTCAATCTTCATGTTTGATGGATTTGTCACATACTCTAGGTGCTGAAATTGTGTGAGAATAAGCCCTTTGTAGCTGAATGTTGAATGGACTATTTGAAATTAGTGTGGAATCGATTGAGGCTTTTAATTAAGGGTTGTTTTATCTATGCATGAGAAAAGGAGAGACTGCATCGAATGTTCAAATTGATATACAAACATAATGCTATGTTTTAATCACATTTGTAGGAGAAGAAAACTGGCTTATACTTGTATGAGTATGTATATAAGTTGAATTAATATGTTAGAAGTACCATCCAAGTGATTAAAGAAGCTAGAAATTCAAACTAGTGTAATCTGCCAGAAAACTCTATTATGGGCAGTAACTTTGAAAAATCACTATAAATTGTAAAAAAAGGAATTTAAGGCTGGAAATTTTATGGATAGTGCCTTAATATGTCAAAATTCGATAGGAGAAAACAGAATGAATTGTATAAATGAAACTCTAGGGACACACTTCGTGGTTAGCCTTGATAGAAAGATTGGGAAGTTCATAATAAAAAGAACTTATTCAAGCTTTCTAATAAGAATAACTTATTCATTGGCCCGAAGGAGTTCGCACAGATCTTGGTTTTCTTCCCCATTAGTTGGATCCAACTAGCTTTGCTGACGTCATTCTCTAAGTCATTTCCCACCCACCTATAAAATGAGAGAGAATGTCAGACTCATTAATGACAATTAATTAAAATAATAGTTACTATAATTAAAAAGTAACAAAGAAAATATTACCTTGGGAAACCGAATAGTCAAAATTTGAAATGGCCACCGGAGATTAAACCATCGTTAGAGATCTAAATAGACGCCAGAGAAAGTGAACGGTTATTGTGCAACAAAAACCAAGAGCACCGTTGTGAAGGTATACTTCTTTCATCTTTTCGATTCCTACAAATAAACACAAATGTTAGTTTGTATTCATTCATGCAAGTCAAAATATAAACCAAAAATGTAAAAAAAAAAAATTAGAGCACATCTTAGTGGTGGCCAAAGTTGTTTCGAGAGTGCTGGTGGAATCGAAGATGGGTAGTTTATGGGTAGTTATAAGGCTTAAGATGGCGGAGATGGGTGGCTTTATCGATCCTGGATTAGTTTTAGGGTTAGATCTAAGGAAAAGGGAATTTTTTGGAGATTTTTAAATTTCGGTACGGCGGTAGACGACAGCCAAAAATCACCTTAGGGCAGTCGGCGATCGCCTACGACGGCTGGCGAACAAATGGAAGTGGTTAGTGTTTGGCCAGAATAGATCGAGGTAGAGGGGCATGCGGCAATGTTTGCCTGAGTTCTTCGTGTTCTTTGTAAACACGAAGAATGCGTGATGAACTAAACCCAAAATCATGTGTTTTGATCTTATTTTTTGGGCTTTTTGGGTGAAACGAGTTTGTGAGGAGAGAGTTTAGAGAGAGAAAGGGGGTCGGCCTGAAGAGAGATGAGAAATAAAAAAGGGTAAATTTTGGATTTGAATGGGTTTTATAGTCCAACCTGCGTATGGACCCGAACCCAAATAGGGTCTGCGCATTTTTGATCGGGTTGGGTCAGGAGGGTCCGCACCCAAGTTTCTTGGGTCATGTAATTGGGCTTCCGAGTTTTATTTGCAATTCAATTCAATCCCTTGTTTCAATAAAGCAAGAAATCACTTAGATTTAAGTAATTGCTTAGAGCCTTAGTCATAGGTTCTCTACTAGGATTTAATAATTAATTAGGAAAGACAATTGTAGCAAATTAATGGACATTGAGTGGGAAACTTTGAAGTCCTAATTTGAAAGGTGTCCCAATGTAATGGGGTGTTATTCAAGATGGGCTTTTAAGTAGAAAACCCAATATTCATTAAAAACCCTAGAAAATTGACAAATAACCTAGATTAATTAATTAAAGCCTTAAATATAATTAGAACTTAAACATCTAGATTAATTAAATAGTAAGGGAATATTATATATAATTTTGGGGTTTAAATATGGATGGTGCCCAAGCAATTGAGTGTTGTCTCATATAAACCTTTAAATTAAATAATATTCATATAATTAAATAACACACAAATTTAAATAGTGCATTTTAGATTAGTTCTTAAAATAAACAAGACAATAATTAATCATGCATATAAAACATTTTATGTTGGAAATATATTTTTTTGAATATGAATAGAGGTGCCCTGATCGTATAGAGGTGTTTCTAATCTCATATTCAGATCAAAATATATTTCCTTATAAAAGGAATATTTCCATTTGGAACATTAATCCAATTAATAATTATTGATTAAATTAAATTAAAATTGTTATTCAAAATGCCACGCAAAATTAAAGGTACTGATATCAGGCATTTGTAGGGTGTTAATCCTTCCCCACACGTAACCGACTCTCGAACCCTAATTTTTAAAAAGAATGAATCTCTAGTTGTTTTTATTGTGTTCGGTCTACCAAACTGACTAGTGGCGACTCTAGTCTTTTCAAAAATCAAAGTTAAACGAAAACCCCTAATTTCAAAGATTAATCGTCAAGCTATTTTTACCCGGTTTAAAATGGTTTTGACATATAAAATTATTTTTTGTTGACGTGTCATCCTATCAAATCATTTCATTTTGTTTATCGTTAGTTGATTAATAGTTTTCATCCACAGATGGGCCATTTTGACCTAAAATGAAATGTTGAGGGTTAAAGTGTTTCAAAAAAAGAATATGGGCCAAAGTGACTCTCCAGTCAAACGCTAGGTGTAATTTTTGACATTATGCCTTGAATATTTAAGCTAAAAATAATAATTTATTAAATTTTTTAAACAATATTAAAACATTCACAAAAAATTAATAATAAAAAAATTTCAAGGATTTAAAAATTAAATAAAATTATTAAATTAAAAGTTTCAAAAGTTATAAAATGATAAATTATAAATATAAAAAATCAAAATTTAAAAATATTTATAAACTATCAAAAAAGTCTTTAGTTGTCTTTTGTTAGCCTAAGTTTACTACTATTTATTGAACATATTTTCAATAGAATCAATCTTGTATTAAAGTAAAAATAAAACCCAAATTCTCATTTGATTTTCTACATTAAGTATTAGTGAACGTCAATTTGGTGTATAAAGCGAAAGAAATTTTGAGCGTTATTATTTCTCTAACACAAGATTGATTCAAGTGATAATATGTTCAATGAATTGTAATAGATTCCGACTGGCCAAGTCAATGACTTTTTCGATGAAAGTGATTACATTTTTAACACTTTATAAATACTTTAAATTTTGATTTTTTATATTTATCATTTAATAACTTAGAATACTTTTTGATTTTTTAATATTTATAATGTTCTTATTTTAAATAATATTTTTGAACGCTTAATATATTTTTATTAAGTTTATGTATTTTAAAATAATTAAAGAATTATTTGATTTTTCAAAGTTCTCACTTTGCTTATTTTTAAAATTATCAGGGATCCAAAGCATATTTACATCTATTTGTTAATATATTTTTTAGATATTCAAGTTATATAAGTTAAACTTGAAAAACAAATTATTTATCTAACTTTATTCAAAAAACTAAATAACTCAATTAAATTAACTTGAAATTTTAAAAGTAATTTTTTTAGTTGACTCGAATTTTTTACACCCTTAATTATATTATAGTTTTAAGTTTAATTTTTATTTACTTCATATATTTTGACTCTTCATATGTAAATTTAATTCTCACATAAAAATCAAAAGTCAACAAAGCTTGTTGTGTGTTGATTAATAATGTCACATTTTTTGGAATTTTTAGTGATTTTTATTTTTTTAAAATATTTTTAAAACTTTAATAATTTCTTAAATTATTATTTTTATTAAAAGACTAATTAAGCCATTTAACTTTCAAATAAAATCATTTATGCCTTTGAACTCGTCAAAAAAATCAATTATACCCTCGAAGTCAGCTAAAAATCAATTCAAGTGCTTTGTCACGTCATCATCATGGACCATGACATCAACACAATGAACTGTCATATCATCACATCAACACAATGAATTGTCACATCATCAAAGGCTTTTTAAAAGTCAAAAGCAGGCCTTCAGTACCGATACCCTATAACCCCCTTGACCCAGCCTAGTCATTAGACCCGAATGAAGAAGATCACATTAGGTTTGTCAAAGCAAACCCGAACTGTCTTACTCGAATTACGGTCTAATTTTTCTTTTTATTTATCTAGATGAATTATTAAGACCTTTGGTGTTCATACAAGCAGCAGTTCAATTTTCTTTCGATAGAACATCGATAAGGCATTCAATTGCAAATACAAACATTCTAGGGACCAAAAAGTGAATTCGAGATCATTGTAAGGACTTATACAATTTTCAAGTTACCAATAATTAATTAATCATATTTTATGTCAGCATGTCAATTTTCAGCTTAAATGGATCACAATTAAGAATGCAATTTAGCAAAATACGAAATTAAGGACTAAATCATAAAACTGCCAAGCACAGGGATTAACACATTTATAAAAGCTTCTTACAGCAATTAGATACATTAAAAGCTTGCTTACAAAATCTCAGGTCAAATAGAAAATATATACTCATTCAATTGATGCATGAACATATGGGGACCAAACTGTATAGAACTTAAACTTTGTAAAGCTCATTAACTGAATAAACTATCGTCGTATCAGTATATGGGATATCGTATTGGTATAAGCAAACATCGAAGCAAATTTTGAAATTGGCACGCAATAGGGCGTATCGGTACTCAGCTACACGTATCGAAACCCTGTCCTGCATGCTGGTATCCACAATCATTACTGGTCACTAAAATGACCCCACGTACCGATACCGGTATCAAGTGAACCGATACAGGCTACACTAAATTGCATCTTAGGTATTCGAATCTCAAACTGAGCATATCCAAATTACTTACAAACAAAATTGACATGCTTCTAATATTATACCATCATTAAACAAGTAGACTCAAATAATTACATGCCAATTATTCAACACAATTCATATTCATAGAAGTAAACTAAAGGCATGCTTCCTAACAATATAAAGCATTGTCCAATAAGCACCGAATGGTCAAGACCTCAAACATAGGCTATAGATCAACTAAGAAATAGAATCACATGACCACGTGTACACTTAGCACACAAGCAATCAATCCAATCATTATTTAAACTATTTTAAAACATTAGGTCATAACCATCAAATGTGCTTGACATTAAATAAAACCAATATCGTACACATTAAATAATGTCATCATCCAACAAAAATATAAACTCTAACCATGTAATCATGCCTTATACAAAATAAAATCCCAATGATTAACCCACATTGCCTTGTTACAAATAATGATAACACCATAAAACATACTCTTTAGAATGCTTGTCTTGGGATCACCCCTTGCCTCAAATCACAACCCCATACTTGCTTAATTCACTGCATTGACAAAAGAAAAGAGAGCATAAGCATATAATGCCTAGTGAGTGTGCTCAAAAAGGATAAAACGTCAATGCATTTTCAAAATCAAATTCGATATTAGAAACCCATATTAAAGTAAGTCAACACGCCATTTCCAAAGGATTTAAATAAAACATGCTTATTCAAAATATATATTTCATGATCTCATAACAATCTTTTCATTCTCAAGACATTTAAATAAAGCATGCTTGATCAAATCATAAGCATCATATCTTCCGGCATAAATTATGCCTTTATTGTAAAGTAAGATATGAGTGTAAAGCCAATGCAATTTGCTTACTTCTTTTGAAAATATAACATGCATAACAACCATATGCAAAAATATAGTTTTTCACTTGTTTCTCATATATTGAAAAATGTTGTGACCATTAGACAAACCATTGTCTCATTAAAACCACATCGGATACACGAATTTCCCGGTAGACTCACCTCTACCAAACCATACCTTGCCTAGTTAAACCGCAAGATACACCATCAACCTTGCCTAGTTAAACCGCATGATTCTCCATCAACTTGGGTTGCCTAGTTAAATAGCATACCCCATGTGATAATCCAACAACCCGAGTGGCCTAGTTAATCTGCTTTCCTAATATTGGCCAAATAGATTTTGATGAAAAGTTTTTACCTGAGAAAATTGAAGTGGAAAAGAGTGTTTGGATAGAGAGAATTTGAGAGAAAAGCTTTTGATGAAAAGTTAGTTACGTGAAATTTCTTTTAAAATCTAATTATGTAATTAATCTCCCCAAACCTTTTTATCCATTTTAAAACCTTTTAAAATATCCAATTTTAAGGGAAAAGTCTGATATTAGACTTTGGGCAAATAGCTCCTTAAAGATTCTAAGTTTTGACCCTTTTACAAAACAGTCACTAAAAACAGTTTTAAAATTTTACATTTTGGTCACCAACCAAAATGTCCAATTTCGAGGCCCTTTTTGCAAAATTGATTTTACCAAAATCATTTTCGTACTAAATAATAATTTTAGACTATTTTCCATATTTTTATCTCAGCCAAAAATATTCATTTCAAATTAAATCCTAAAATTGACTCGAATACTCTAATCTGATCCGTCGGACAGTCTAAACCACCTAGAAAACTCCTAGGCACAAAACTGGGGCGTTACAACTCTCCCCTTAAGAAATTTCATCCTCAAAATTTACATGATGGGAACAAATGCAGAAACTGCTCAACCATGTCTAACTTACTCTCCCACGTGGCCTCCTCAACACCGCGATGTCGCCACAACACCTTAACAAGATCAATAACCTTTCCATGAAGTACTTTACTACTAGATTCAAGTATCTCCACTGGTTCCTCATCATAAGACAAATCTAGTCGCAACTCAACATCCTCAACTGCATCATATGCGACGGATCTGAACGATACCTCTGCAACATGGATACATGAAACACATCATGAATCTTCTCCAACTCATGAGGCAAACTCAACTGATAAGCTACAGGATCTATACGTTCCAACACCTTATATGGTCTAATAAACCTCAGACTCAACTTTACTTTGCGTCCAATGTAACCACCTCGATCCGACCTAGTCGCAAGACCGAACCGAGTGAGCCACATTAGGTTTACCGAAGTAAACCGTGAAGAAGAAACTCTAAAAGTGTCCATTTTTTTATCTTATCTATATGCAAATTATGATCTTACATGTTCATACTTGCAACGAGTGAAAACTCAACTCAATCGGGCATCGAATCGACATCCAATTGAACACAATTGCAATCTAGGGACCAAATTGCAATTTTAGTAAACTACGAGGTCTTAGCCCATTTTAATGTTACCATCCATTAATTAGTCCATTTTCATGTATTCATGTCAAAACTCAGCTCACAGCAATTATCCATACTCATGCAATTGCATCCACAACAAATTTTTATTTATCGATAATCGCATAAGGATTTTAAAATCAAGAAAGGGCCTAGGCCGTGAACCTATTTTCACCCCGAATTGCATTATCGTTTTAATAACTAACTAATATGTTTTACAAACTAATTCAGGGTCGAAATTAGCCAACTACACATACGTTATGATTTCAAGAAAATCAAGAAAAGGGTTAGATTAATAAAGACAAGATTTATATGTATAAAAAATTATTATAAGTATGATTTTTTTAAATGACTCCGTAACATCTTTAATGTATATTCGGCATACGAGTATACGTTAAGGGTGTTACAGAAGAAGTTAGGGCTTATGAACAAATTGGGGCTTTTATGATTTTATGAATCCATGGTTGATTTTAAGTTAGAAGCATGCTTATATGATGCTAGAATCATGTTATTGAGTTGGGACTTAAACCCTACATATTTCATTTTGTATAGAGAAGATTAGGGGTTTATGGATTTAAGTCTAACTTAGGGTTTGTGATGTTGGATTAATAATCTAGTAAGCTTGATTTCTTGTTTGGAAGCAAAACCCTAAGTTAAATACATAGGGACCATTTCGGCAAGCTTCAAAATTAAGGGACCAGATCTGATTTTTTATGAATTTGATGTGTATTTATATTATTAATGATGTGAGAGACATGAAAATGAAGTTAGAATGCTAAATCGATGATTAATCACATTAGTGACCATTTTGACAAATTGTCAAACTTGAAGGGTCTATTCGGCAAAGAGGATATGTAGAAGGAGCAAATCTGATTTTTTGTTAAAATGATGGAATTAAGGTAGTAATGTTGATTGGAGGACTAATTTGCAAAGTTAAGAATCTTGAATCCTTATATTTGAAATTTTGGTGACCATCTCGACAAATCAAGAGAAATTAGAGAAGTAAAGGTTTAAGCTTATTTTGATGAAGGATGTAAAGAGAACATATGAATACAAGCTTTATTCTAGTCATTTGACGTAAAGTGATGGGACTAAATTGACAAGTAGAGAAATAAGCAGAAGTTGGTGTAAATTAGAAGTTATTTATGGAAAGTTATATTAGAATTTGAATTATGGCAGTAAGTTTAAAAATTCACCATAAATTCTACAAAAAATGGTTAGATGATGAATTTTATACCGTTATAAAGATTTGTTGGTCTAGTTTTGTTTCCAACAAACGGAGACTGATTTCGAGTTCCGAGTTAAAAGATATGAATTTTTAATCGAATGAAGGTCAGAAAAATTACAGAGTAGTTTCTGCCTAGACAACTCTGTGATGTGAATGTAAAGAATTTTCATAATTTTTGTAGATTTTATTAATTTATTTGGGTTATACCGTTAGAACCATTATCGAATCTAGTTTCTCTAGTGTAAAGGAAATTAAGATCCAATATGTATTATGCCCTGTATAAGTAAATCTTTGAACGTAGCGCAAGCTGAAAGAAAATGAAATTTGAAACATTTTGTATTCAAATGCTAGTTAGCAAGCTCGAAAGAATTAATGGAAGTTCAAATTGGTCACTAGGGACCATAATGAGTTTTGAACAGTACAAGGAAGTAAGGAAAAATATTTGGAAATTTTATATTCTAATGATTATATTAGACAACATGTTTAAGTTAATGTTAGATTTGAATCTAACAAATATTTTATTTTATTTATGTGATTAATGAAGTCAAGTCCAAATCAAAGAAGGTTCGAGGTTCTATGAAAGAAAATATCGAACTAAGATTTAATGAGGCATTGTGTTAAGTGGCCAAGGTGAGTGCAATGCATACATAACATGATAGATGGATGTTTTTACATCATTAGGAAGACTTGCGATGAGTCTACCTTGTTTATATTGGCATGATAATTATGTCATTAATCATATATTTGACATGTTCTGAATATGTCAAAAGTTGAATATAAAGGCATGGATCATTAATTATATATGATGCTATATTATGAATGTTATTTCTGGTATGAACTGCCCAATGTTAAATTATGTTGATATACATTGTCATGGATGAAATAAATATGGAATATATGCCAAAGTATGTCATTGAGGGGCAGGGTATAGTTGGCATGCCATAGAGTCCAGCAGCGCGCTGCATACTCGGTTTAGCACTATAGTGTATATAAAAGAAACTTAGTGCATATGGTGGGCACGACTTTATGTGTATTATGGTGGGCACGACCTTATGTGTATTATGGTGGGCACGACCTTATGTGTATTATCACATCGGTGCATATTTGACTCGTGTACCCAGGGTCCTCATAGGCTTATATTTGGGCTATGGTTTATTGGTTAATAAAAGATAAACATGTGAAAAAGCTTACGAGCTTTTGAAATAAATGGCAAGTGTATTGGTAAATTTTTTTTTTATCTAGTTTATATTATGTAAATATATGATTAAGATGATTGTAATACATGTCTAGTGATCATGATGCAATTATGCATATATGACACATTATGAAAATGGACAAGCATGAAAGTTTGATGGCATTGGCATGTAGTAAATCACTACCAATGCAATATAAAGGTTAGTATATTGGCTTATATATATATATCATGTTATATATACATAGCCATGAAGTTGAATAAAGTTTAAATTATTGTTATTAACTTCCTTTATTGCTTCACTAAGTTCGTACTTAGCGTGTGTTTGATTGTGCACACGTAGGTAAATCAAGATGAGAGTGAGAAGAGCATTGCATCAATATGGAAAGCTCAATAGGTAATCACATTATCGACATCCTAATTGAGGTTTGATTATTATAGTGGCATGTATACTTGCTAAACCTATTTGAGTCATGATTGGCCTTTAAAGTTTGTTATGGTTTCATAATAATTGGCGTCTCTGGAAAGATTCAAAGTTAAGAGTAATCACAGGTGATGAGTTGCATGCTAAGATAATTGAGAGCATGTATATTTAAGGATAGTAAAGTTGCGACATTCCTGATTCGTGTTCGTCATATGTAGGGGTGTTAATGAGCCTGACTGGCTCGCGATCTACTCAGGCTCGGCTCGGTCAAAGCTCGGCTAGAGTGAGCTCGACTCGGGCTCAGCTCGAGACCTTAACAAGCCGAGCCGACCCAAGCTTGGCTCGAGAAGCTAATGAACAGGCTCAGGATAATTATATATTATATATATTCTACATATACACTAAAAGTAATCACTTTAGCAAAAGAAAAGCAATAAAATAAATTAGGGGAAAATCCACTAAAAATAAATTAACTAAAATAAATTGGGCACTCTTTTCCCCTTCCCCGATATTGAATTTCGTTTTAGTGTTGGTTATGAAAGGGGTTTTTAACGAGGCCCTATCTTTTTTTAAAAAAAAATTATAACAAAATTGTCCATTTAGAGTCGAGTCGAGCCCAATAGTATTATTTTGAGCCGAGCTCGAGCCTGAAATTTTGTGCTCGCCGAGCCTAGCCAGGCTCGGGCTCAGCTCGGATCGTTATCACCCCTAGTCGTATGGATACGAAAATGGCTGTTACATTTATTGGTATCAGAGCTATAAGTTTAGCAGGTTCTGGAGCTAAACGAAGTACGGTAAAGGTCAAAAGTGTATATATGCCACTAGGATGTCAGAATTACTGATGATTTTACTTGTTGGAATGGATGCAATTACTTACTTCATTATGATAATAATGTTAAGTTCCAATGTGTGAGGGTAAAAGAATCATGTCAGGTGTTTAGGCGAGTGGATCAATAAGAGATTCACGAGCATGATAGGGTTAATGATAATATTCTACTCTCAGCTTAGCATGGTGCAGAGACACTAGAGTAACATGATATGCATGTTCTGGATTAACAGTTTTTCTTTCAGACATTAGATTCAATCATGAATCAGCCTGCTTAGGCACTGATTGCAAAAGAATTGAGAGTTCTGGAACACTAGATTTTCAGAGAGATATTAATGAGATCTGATGATTATTAATCTATGGTTTAATGATATAAAAGTTATGTTGAAGGAACTTTGTATGGATGATCAGAGGAGACTCAAAGAAAAAGTATTATCTCATCTGAAAGGATTAGACCCGTATTTGATAAAGTAATGTTAATGTACATACTCAAAAGTATATTAACTAGAAGTTCTTTCTTTGAGTGTTCCGTAACAAAGTTTATCCTAGAGATGCAACGAAATTTCTTGCATCTTAATTAGGGCAATTGGATTATTTACGGGTATGAGTGCAAGTTTAATAACCTGAGCTAATTTGCTTCTAACTGCTTCCTATAGACAGAAAGAGATCCTGTTATGACAGGTCACAGAGGGCTGGAGGACAGGTACAAAGAAGTAGTGACTGCCCTATGTATTTCAACATTTCATGAAGCAGTAATTTATGCCAAAGGCAATGCAAAGGGTTCAAGATTACTAAACTTGAATTTTGGTTCAAATATCATTAATATTTAAGGATAGTAAAGTTGTGACATTCCTGATTCGTATTCGTCACATGGATACGAAAATGGGTGTTACAAATCCTTTCCAAACACAACCCAACCACAACCTAACAATCTAACACTTCCATAATCATCAAATAACACTTAAAAACAGGATTAATTCATCCAAATACTTCCAGCAACTACACAGCCACAACAACTCCACAAAATCACAAATCTAACCACCTCATCAACTAGGGATTCAAGAGTTTTGGGATTCCATTGTTAAAATCAACTTAACAACAATATATACCTCCAAAACATGTTTAAAAACAATCCTCAACACTAGAAAATAGATCCAATTTGGATCTTTCACTATTTCATCAAATTTACCCAATTAAATCAATTAATTCAATATAAAAACACAAAATCAGGTTATAAACCATAAATCAAGGATCAAACACTTAGGGATATCAATAAAGAACCATTCAATAGAGGATATCATGGACGTTACCCCTATTGTGTGATTTCTCCCTTAATTGGCTTGTTTAAAGCTAAGAAAACACAAGATTTCAATGAGGTTTTGTAAATCAAAGTCAAAGTATCAATTACAAATCAATAATATGAGTAAAATTATCTCGCACCTATGGTTTTTGATGAAAACTTGAGTGTTTGGCAGAAAAGAAGTGGAGAGAAAAAATGAGAGAAAAGTTACGTAAATTTTCTTTAAAGTGATAACTAGCTTTTAATATCAACATTTCCTTTTTAATTGACTTTTAAAACACATGTTAAAATTATTTAATTGAAGGGAGAAATCACCAGCAAAATCTTGGTAAAATAGCTCCTTAAAGATTCCAAGAATTTGATCATTTTTTAGTCACCTTTAAAAATAGTTTTCAAAAATCGCATTTTAGTCACTAGCCAAAATGTCACACTTCCAAATCTCATTTTCAAAAATTGATTTCACCAATATTAAACATATAATAAAAGATGATTTTAACCATTTTCCATATTTTTATCTTACCGAAAAATATAGGATCTCAAATCTGACTCGAATCCTTAACCCGATCCACCGGACCGTCTAACATGCCACAAAACTGCTAGGCCCAAAACCGGGGCGTTGCATGCTCTCAATTATCTTAGTATTCAACTCATCACCTAAGATTACTCTTAACTTTGAATCTTTCTAGAAACGCCAATTATCATGAAACCATAACGAACTTTAAAGGCCAATCAAAACTCAAATAGGTTTAGCAAGTATACATGCCGCTATAATAACCAAACCTCAATTAGGATGTCATTACTGTGATTACTTGTTGATCTTTCCAATATTGATGCAATGCTCTTCTCACTCTCATCTTGATTTACCTACATGTGCACAATCAAACACACGCTAAGTACGAACTTAGTGAGGCAATATAAAAAGTTAATAACAATAATTTAAACTTTATTTGACTTCATGGCTATGTTTATATAACATGATATTTATGACAATGCATCAACTTTCACATTGCATTAGTAATGATTTACTACATGCTAATGTCATAAGACTTTCATGCTTGTTCATTTGTCATAATATGTCATCAATGCATCAATGCATGGATATATATATACATCATGATACAAGCTAATGAATGTGCTTGTTCAATTCCTTTAACACCATATCAATACTTACCATTAATGTTAAGCTTTCAAGTTTAACTTACCATTTTCATGCATGTTAACATAAGTAACATTACATGTACTAACATATATCAAAGTAGTAAGTTTAATTCTTACCAATACAGTTGCCATTCGTATTAACAAGCTCTCAAGCTTACCATCTTGTTTTTCAATTTATTTAGCCCAAAGTATTGAAATAAGATAATCTAAGTACACGAGTCATCCCCATATACATAACCTTCCTTGAGTATACATATACCCATCCTTCCTTGAGTATATATGAATTTTGGATCGAAGTGCTTTAATATGTACCGAAGTACTTCCGTATACCCAACCTTCCTTGAGTATACATATACTCAACCTTCCTTGAGTATATATGAATATTGCACCGTAGTGCTTAGAATATTTATACAGCTGTTTATGACTCTATGGCTAGCCAACTATACCTTTGAATCTCTATATCATACTTGGGCTTTATATCATATATATTTCATCCATGGCAATGTATACAATATATATATCAACATTGGGCAGTTCATACCGGAAATAACATTTTAAACTTACCTATGTAAGTAATCAAATTATCAATGCATTTTATATCCCAAATCTTGACATATTTATAGTATGTCAATCATATGCTCAATGACATAAATATAATGACAAAAAACATTCAGGTAGGCTCATCCAAGCCATCCCAATTATGTATAAAATATCAATGTATTATAATATGTATGCAATTGCACTCACCTTGGCCACTTAACACAATGCCTCACTAAGTCCTAGTTCAATTCTTTCTTTCATAGCACCTCGAACATTCTTTGATTCGGACTTGACTTCATTAATCACATGAATAAAATAAAATATTTGTTTAATTCAAATCTAACAATACCTTAAACATGCTATCTAATATAATCATTCAAATATAAAATTTTCAAATATTTTTCTTTCTTCCTTGTACTATTCAAAAACTCATTATGGTCCATAGTGACCAATTTGAACTTCCATTAATTCTTCTGAGCTTGCTGACTAACATTTAAACGCAAAATGTTTCAAATTCCATTTTTTGACAGCTTGCGCTACCTTCAAAGATTTATTTCTATAAAATAATCTACAACTCGAAATTCGATTCTGTTTGTTATGAAAGAAACTAGATTCGATAAGCTTTTCAACTATATAATTTAATAGCCAAAATTTAACTCGTACGATTTATGACAAATTTTCGAAGTCAATTATAGTGTTGAATTTTAGAGCATACTCATACTCTATTTTCTGACCTTTCATCACTTAGAAATTAATTTCTTTTGATATACAAATCAAAATCAGTCACCGTTTGTTTTAAAAGAAACTAAACTGAACCACGAATACAATGATATAAGGATCACTTTCTAATTATTTTTGTACAATTTATGGTAAATTTCCAAACTCTCTGCCAATGACAAAAATTATGGCCAGATTTCATAATTCACATCTTTAGCATCCTTTAATCATTCCAACACCTCAAATTAACCTTCAATTATGTTATTCCAACACTTTCCTTTCATGAAAACTCCAAATTCAACTTGAATCCTTAAACCCCAAATTAAACCCTAATTAACCAAATGGTATTCCATCAAGAATACATCAATTTCAACTTCAATCACGCATGGAAATAATAGAACATCACGTAATCTTGCATAATTCAATCGTAATTCATTTCGATCCATAAGCCCTAAATTTTTTCTCTTCAAAATTCAAGAGTATCCTTCAATAATTCCATGAAATTTTTATACCAATTGAAAGAGAATTTCATGAAGAACAACTTCATATTTCATAAGCTAACCCTAAATTCTTGTATTTAGGGATTAAAAATGCAAAACCCTAAACTTACCTTGCTTTCCTTCTTGTTCTCTTCTTCTTGACGTAAAGTATGAAAAAAGATGAAGATATTTCTTAATTTTTTTATTTATGCCATTTGGCATCTTTTATTTCCATAAATTATAAAAATATCCTCCTAATAGGGATATAACCATTTTACCCTTGAGTCCAAAGCTCCAAACCATGCCACTTGTAAAAATTAACCAATAAGTTAGTAGTTACCAACTTTACCCTTATAATTGTTCAAAATGACAATCTTGCCATTATTCATCCAACGACTCATATTTAACATGGAAAATCAACTTAAATCTAATGGTCCGTGTTAAATCCTTCCAAATTAAGGCATGGAAAAGATAATATTAATCTTGCCTTATCGTATAACAAAATATCTCAAATATTCTATTCGATTTGATTATCCAATTTTTCTCGAACTTAACCCTTTTATAGCTTTTAACACAAATTCTATACAAAAAATTTAAGTAAAACGGAAACGTCATTCTTGGGGGTAAACTATTCATTTATGAGGTTAAAATACATAACTTTTGAAAATTACACTTTGGTCCCTAAACTTTTCAAAAGTTTATACTTTAGCCACAAAACATTCAAAATTTACATTTTGGTCACTAGCTAAAAATTGGGATATTACAATTATCCCCCTTAAGAAACTTCATCCTCGAATTTTTAATACGTACCTAGTTCAAAAAGGTGAGGAAACGACTTTCTCATATCTTTTTCTCTTTCCCATGTCACTTTTTCGACTTCATGATTTCGCCAAAGAACTTTAACAAGCGAGATCATCTTATTCCTTATTTCTTTGACTCCATGTGCCAGTATCTTTACCGATTCTTCCTCGTAAATCAAATTCAGTTGAATCGCTATTCCTTCCGAGGTAATGATATGTAAAGGATCTGATCGATACTTCTTGAGCATCGATACATGAAATATATTGTGAATCTTGTCCATTTCTGAAGGTAAGGCTAGCTAATAAGCCACCAGACCAACTCTTTTAACAATCTTATATGGTCCAAAAAATCTCGGACTCAGCTTTTCTTTTTGTCCAAACCATAAGACCTTTTTCCAAGTTGAAACTTTTAAAGAATACTTTATCCTTAACTTCATATTAAATATCTTTTCTTTCAAGACTAGCAGATAATATCCATCATTCTAAAGCAATTCTAGATTGCTTCAAACTATTCTTACTTTATTCTCTGCATCCTGAAATAAATCAGATTCAATCACCTTTTTGTTCTCTTTTTAACTCATTATCATCGGGGATATAAATTACACCTTAATAATATGAACATCCTTTAAACTTAACATCGAAATCTTTAATTTTTCCTTTTCACCTTACTGAATTCTTTCCAGGCATATCTTATCTTTCATCTGTAAATTTTTTATTTGATTTGTCAAAATAGACTGCAGTTGTAGCTGTGTAATCAATATACTATTTTCTTCCAAAGGTAATTGGGAATTTAATGCCTATAAGGCAAAGAATGACTTTTGGCTAAATACATCAACTACTACTTTAGCCTTATTACATCAATACACATCCCAACCTATTATGAGACGTATTATTGGATAAGGTAGAATCCTTACTAGATTCATGCTGTACTAATACTAGTGCTACTATCAAATCTTTTTCTACTGGTAATAATATAATCGTAATTTAATCTTAGAGGAATATTACTGCTTCTTTTGACTAACATCAATGGAGCTTCCTAAGGTTATCTACTGGGTCGTATAAAACCTCAATCTAATGACTCTTGCAACTGGACCTTTAGCTCTCTCAATCTAGTAAGAGCGATTCTGTAGGGTGCAATCGATATAGGTCCAATATTGGATTAAAATCCAATCCTAAACTTAGCCTCTCGATTAAGCATCAAGCATGACAGCTCCTTTTGGTAAAGCCATATAAAACTCACAAACAATAGGAATACTCCTCCAGCTTACCCTTAATGCTCGATATCCATAGCATAAGTTAAATAATTTTCATATTGGTAACAAATTCCAATAAAACTCTGCATGCTCATGTATTCCAATTATCACATCACTCACGTGATTGGTTTTGTGGTTTTCTTAAATCTCCAACATTAATTATAAATGTCAAAAAGTTCCTAATTTTCTTTGTCCAGATCTCTTAGCAGAATTATGTAATAAATTCAGTTTGATATCTTTGCCAAAAATCATCACCACTTTTAAGAAGTGGTGAAATAAATAATGATTCACTATTCCTCTTTACGAGCTGTGACCTTTGTTTGGATATTTTCTCATTCTGAACCCTTTGCATTGCATTTGGTATAATTTATTGCTTCATGGAATTTTGAAATACATAGGGCAGTCAGTACTTCTTTGTTCCTAACCTCCAGCCCTCTATGAGCTGTCATAACAGGCTCTCTTTCTGTCTGTATAAAGTAGTTTAAAAGCAAATCAACTCAATTTATTAAACTTGCACTCATACCCGTAAATAATCAAATTGCCCTACTTAAGATGCAAGAAACTTCGTTGCATCTCTAGGATAAACTTTGTTACGGAACACTCAAAGAAATAACTTCTAGTTAATAGACTTTTGAGTATGTACCGTAACATTACTTTACCAAATACAGGTCAAATCTTTTCAGATGAGATATTTTTTTTGAGTCTCCTCTGATCATCAATACAGATTTACTTCAGCATAACTTTTATATCATTAAACCATAGATTAACAATCATAGGATCTCTATTAATATCTTTTTGAAAATCCAGTGTGCCAGAACTCTCAATTGTTTTGCAATCGGTGCCTAAGCAAGCTGATTCATGATCGCATCTATTGTCTGCAAGAAAAGCTCTTAATCCAGAACATGCATATCATGTTACTCTGGTGCCTCCGCACCATGCTAAGCTGAGGGTAGAATATTATCATTAACCTTATCATTCTCGTGAATCTCTTGTTGATCCACTTTCCTAAACACCCGACACGATACTTTTACCCTTACACATTGGAATTTAACATTATTATCATAATGAAGTAAGCAATTGCATCCATTCAAACAAGTAAAATCATCAGTAATTCTAACATCCTAGTGGCATTTATAAACTTTTGACCTTTACCATACTTCGTTTAACTCCAAAATTAGTTAAACCTGTAGCTCTAATACCAATAAATGTAATATTCCCTTTTCGTATCCGTATGACAAACACGAGTCAAGAATGTGACAACTTTACTATCCTTAAATATTAATGATATTTGAAACAAAATTCATGTTTTGATAATTTTGAATCCAAATCTTGATTACTGGTACACCCTGTCCCAAAATGACATTCTTGCATTTTTATATTTCTAATTCATCCTAATTCAATTTCCAAATGTCTTCAAATGTTATGTATGCTTATAGGGAAAAATTGACTATCATAAAACATACATGTTCTCAATTATCTTAGAATGCAACTCCTCACCTAAGATTACTCTTAACTTTGAATCTTTCCAGAAACACCAATTATCATGAAACCCCAACGAACTTTAAAGGCCAATCAAAACTCAAATAGGTTTAGCAAGTATACATGCCACTATAATAATCAAACCTCAATTAGGATGTCATTACTGTGATTGCCTGTTGAGCTTTCCAATATTGATGCAATGCTCTTCTCACTCTCATCTTGATTTACCTACGTGTGCACAATCAAGCACACGCTAAGTACAAACTTAGTGAAGCAATAAAGAAAGTTAATAACAATAATTTAAACTTTATCCGACTTCATGGCTATGTTAATATAACATGATATATATGCCAATACATCAACTTTCACATTGGATTAGTAATGATTTACTACATGCTAATGTCATAAGACTTTCATGCTTGTTCATTTGTCATAATATGTCATCTATGCATCAATGCATGAATATATATATATATATATATACCATGATACAAGCTAATGAATATGCTTGTTCAATTCCTTTAACACCATATCAATACTTACCATTAACGTTAAGCTTTCAAGCTTAACTTACCATTTCATGCATGTTAACATAAGTAACATCACATGTACTAACATATATCAAAGTAGTAAGGTAATTCCTACCAATACCGTTGCCATTTGTATCAACAAGCTCTCAAGCTTACCATCATGTTTTTCAATTTATTTAGCCCAAAGTATTGAAATAATAGAATCTAAGTACACGAGTCATCCCTGTATACCCAACCTTCCTTGAGTATATATGAATTTTGCACTGAAGTGCTTTAATATGTACCAAAGTACTTCCGTATAACCAACCTTCCATGAGTATACATATGCCCAACCTTCCTTGAGTATATATGAATATTGCACCGTAGTGCTTAGAATATTTATACATCTATTTATGACTCTATGGCTAGCCAACTATATCTTTGAATCTCTATATCATACTTGGGCTTTATATCATATATATTTCATCCATGGCAATGTATATCAATATATATTGGGCAGTTCATACCCGAAATAACATTTCAAGCTTACCTATGTAAGTAATCAAATGATCAATGCATTTTATATCCCAAATCTTGACATATTTATATGATGTCAATCATATGCTCGATGACATAAATATAATGACAATAAACATTCAGGTAGGCTCATCGCAAGCCATCCCAATAATGTATAAAATATCAATGTATTATGATATGTATGCAATTGCACTCAACTTGGCCACTTACCACAATGCCTCACTAAGTCCTAGTTCGATTCTTTCTTTCATAGCACCTTGAACCTTTTTTGATTCGGACTTGACTTCATTAATCATGAATAAAATAAAATATTTGTTAGATTCAAATCTAACAATACCTTAAACATGCTGTCTAATATAATCATTCGAATATAAAATTTTCAAATATTTTTCTTTCTTCCTTGTACTGTTCAAAAAATCATCATGGTCCATAGAGACCAATTTGAACTTCCATTAATTCTTCTGAGCTTGCTGACTAACATTTAAATATAAAATGTTTCAAATTCCATTTCTGACAGCTTTCGCTACCATCAAAGATTTATTTCTATAAAATAATCTGCAACTCGAAATTCAATTCCGTTTGTTTTGAAAGAAACTAGATTTGATAAGATTTTCCACTATATAATTTAATAGCCCAAATTCAACTCGTACGATTTATGATGAATTTTCAAAGTCAATTACAGTGCTGAATTTCAGAGCAGACTGGTACTCTGTTTTCTGACCTTTCATCACTTAAAAATTCATTTCTTTTGATATACGAACTGAAATCAATCACTGTTTATTTTAAAAGAAACTAGACCGAACCGCAAATACAATGATATAAGGATCACTTTCTAATTATTTTTGTAGAATTTATGGTGAATTTCCAAACTCACTGCCAATGACAAAAATTCTGGGCAGATTTCATAATTCACATCATTAGCATCCTTTAACCCTTCCAACACCTCAAATTAACCTTCAATTATGTTATTCTAACATTTTCCTTTCACTAAAAGTCCAAATTCAACTTGAATCCTTAAACCCCAAATTAAACCCTAATTAACCAAATGGTATTCCATCAAAAATACATCAATTTCAACTTCAATCAAGCATGTAAATAATAGAACATCAAATAATCTTCCATAATTCGATCCTAATTAACTTGGATCCATAAACCCTAAATTATTTCTCTTCAAAGTTCAAGAGTATCCTTCAATAATTCCATGAAATTTTTATACTAATTGAAAGAGAATTTCATGAAGAACAATTTCATATTTCATAAGCTAACCCTAAATTCTAGTATTTAGGGATTAAAAATGCAAAACCCTATACTTAACTTTCTTTCCTTCTTGTTCTCTTCTTCTTGACGTGAAGTATGAAGAAAGATGAAGACATTTTTCCATTTTTTTATTTATGCCATTTGGCATCTTTTATTTCCATAAATTATAAAAATATCCTCCAAATAGGGATATAACCATGTTACCCTTGAATCAAAAGCTCCAAACCATGCCACTTGTCAAAATATTTATCCAATGGTCAAAAATAAACCAATAAGTTAGTAGTTACCAACTTACACTTGTAATTTTTCAAAATGACAATCTTGCCATTATTCTTCCAACGGCTCATATTTAACATGGAAAATCAACTTAAATATAATGGTCCATGTTAAAACCTTCCAAATTAATGCATGGAAAAGATATTATTAATCTTGCCTTATCATCTCACAAAATATCTTAAATATTCGATTCGATCTGATTTCTAATTTTTTCTCGAACTTAACCCTTTTATAGCTTTTAACACAAATTCTTTACGAAAAATTCGAGTAACACGAAAACGTCATTCTTGGGGATAAAATATTCATTTATGTGGTTAAAATACATAACTTTTGAAAATTACACTTTGGTCCCTGAACTTTTCCAAAGTTTATACTTTAGCCACAAAACTTTCAAAATTTACATTTTGGTCACGAGCCAAAAATTGGGATATTACACATATAAACCCCTCAACACCACTCATCGGTAGATGTATAACCCACTAACGGGAGTTTCCGGTACCATATAACCCCTCGACCGTTAGGGTACTTGGCCGGCCAACTATAGTGCACTATCAATCCTATGGCCGGCCAACTATATCTGATAACATTTTAAAACCACATCACTTGCCAATATAATTCACCATTTACCATTTTCCTCACTGTTTTTATAAGCATTAAACCAAATCATTTCCCAAGCAACAACAATGCTTAAAACTCAAGTATAAACCATATACATACATGGATCACTTACCATATACATCCATCATCATTTCATGATCAAAAATAGTATCTCACATACTTTAAAACATGCTTAAACAATAGGTATAATGTAAATCAAAACATGTGCATAAAACCATTTCACAATAGTACGACCGAGAGAGAAAACCACTTCATACTTACTTCTGAGTTTAAACCAGCATTTCAAGCTCAGTTTAAACTCCCATAAACCACCTTTAAATCATTTCAAAGCTAAAATCCATGTTCTCACTCACCAATATGCGAAGCCTCAATTCGCCGATGCAAAATCAAGTGCCCAAAGCCTCCAAAGCTTCACCGATCACTTCCGGATCGACCTCCTCTATTTTAACCACATTACAACAGAGGATTAATGCATCTCAATGCATTCAAAACACTACAACAACAATTCCTTGCAAAACCTTACAAATCCTTTCACAATTGTCCATCCACAACAACCAAAATCACCATCTATCTCTTTCCAAATACAACCCAGCCACAATCTAACAATCTAGCGCTTCAATTAACATCTAAAAACAAAATTACATCATCCTTAAACTTCCAGCAACTATTCAGCCACCTTAACTTCACAAAAATACAAATCTAACAACCTAATAATCAAGGATTCAAGGAGTTTCGGGATTCCAATGTTAAAAACAACTTGTCAACATTATAAATCATCCAAAATATGTTTAAAATCAATCCTTAACACTAGAAAATAGATCCAGTATGGATCTTCCATAATTTCACCAATTAAACTTGTTAAATCAATTATTCACTATAAAAACATAAAGTTAGATTATAAATCATAAATCAAGGATCAAATACTTGGGAATATCAATAAAGAACCATCAATAGAGGAGAAGAATGAACCTTACATCTATTGTGTGATTTCTCTCTCAATTGATTGATTAAAGCTAGGAAAACACAAAATTTCAAGGATGTTTTGTAAATCAAAGGTAAAGAAGTAATTACAAATCAAGAATCCAAGTAGAAAGATCTCTCACCTCTGGATCTTGATGAAAACAAGAGTGTTTGGCAGAAAAGAGGCAGAGAGAAAAGTTGAGAGAAAAGTTTACGTCAAATTTCTTTAAAACCAACTAACTAACTTTAATATCAAAAATACCTTTTTAATTACCTTTGAAACACATGTTAAAATGTCTTAATAGAAGGGAGAAATCAACAGAAAAATCTTGGTAAAATAGCTCCTTAAGGATTCTAAGAATTTGATCCTTTACAATTTAGTCACCTTTAAAAATAGTTTTCAAAAATTACATTTTAGTCACTAACCAAAATGTCACCCTTCCAAAACACATTTTCCAAAATTAATTCCACCAATATTTTCCATATATTTAAATATGATTTTAACCATTTTCCATATTTTTATCTTACTCAAAAATATTTATTCCCGAACTCGACTCGAATCCCTCGCTTTGTCTATCGGACCGTCTAACAAGCCTCAAAACCGCTAGGCCCAAAATCGGGGCATTACAACTCTCCCCCTTAAGGAATTTAATCCTTGAAATTTACCCGGAGGAAATAGATGCGGAAACTGTTCCAACATATCCGACTTGCGTTCCCACGTAGCTTCCTCAACACCACAGTGCCTCCACAAAACCTTAACAAGCTCAACTATCTTGCCACGTAGAACCTTATTGTAAAACCTATGTTTGATTTTGATATAACAAAGTGTTTAAGGACTAATTTGTAAAAGAAAATAATTTTTTAAGTACTCAAAAGTCTCACAAAATGATAAGGGAAAGTTTTCTAATGTTATAGACTTAAACCCAAAAATTTTCTAAGTGTTTGAAGCCAAAAATACACAAATACGCCCAGGAGTATCGTTACACCCCTTGGTGTTTCGATACGGTTTTTAGCTACTGGAATTTGTTTTTACAAAGCATACCGATACGGCTTAGCCCATTTCGATACGACCTTCATATTTCCTTGAAAATTAGGACTTGCGTTTCGATACGTACAACCCGTTTCGATACGGTCTTCAATATGGGCAAACATTTTTAGCTTAGCGTTTCCATACGGATCGCACCAGTTTTGATATGATTTGAAATATGGGTTTAAGAAATTTGTACTCGTACCGATATAGTACACTATGTTTCAATACGATTTGAAATATGGGTTTAAGAAATTTGTACTCGTACCGATACAATACACTATGTTTCGATACGATTTGAAATCTGGATTTAAGAAATTTCAAAATGTACCGATACGGTTTGTCAAGATCTTCAAAGATCTTTGCATTAAATTTTTTGACCGTTACTTTTCAATTATTGGAATCCCCAATTTTTAAATTACCGTTGAACCCGTATCGATACGCCCCTAGGCGTACCGATGCATTTTTTAGTCCAGGATTCCAGTGAGCAAAACCCGTATCGATACAACATTGATGTTTTGATACGCCCCCCATTTTACACTATGACTGTTTCGAGACACCCTTACGTGTATTGATACGCTTTCCACAATGGCTATATTTTTGTTGTAACAGGTATCGATATGGGCCTTCGTGAACTGATACGGTTGTTCACCAGACTGTATTTATTGCGGGAAAGATGGTCCCCAACATCTCTATTGATGACTTCAACCACCCAAACGGCTAGAATTCAATAAGAGGGTATAAATACAAGTCTCCAATGCAGCAACAACAACTAATGAAACTCCATTGAACAACATTCAAGTACTCAAGCAAAATCCAGCCCTTGTGCTCAAAAAGTCAAATCCTTGTACCCAACTTGTGTAATCCTTTTAATCTTTTTATTTCAAGTTTGGGGTTGAGTTTTCTTGTAAATTGGGCAAATATTTACTTAGTGAGGGTTTTTATTTATTTGCCATTTCTTTCTTTGTATTTAAGAATGAATTGGTCAAAGCTTTGAGTAGAAAGCTTGAACTTGTAAGGGTTGCCTCCTAAGCCTAGAAAATGGGAAGAATTTCATAGTGAAATTGGTTGAAAATCCTTAGTAGGAAGCTAAGGTAGTGGACGTAGAGCTTGTTAGAAGCTTGAACCACTGTAAATCATTGTGTTCCATTGTCTATCTTTTTCGATTTGCTTCCAAACTTTTAAAATAGTCAATTCACCCCCTCTTGGCCAACATCTACATTGATTGATTATCCTAACAATTGGTATCAGAGACACACTCAACCAAAGGTTTAACAACTGTTGAGGTGATCCTAGAAGGTGATCTAATCAACCAAAGTCAAAGCCATGGCATCCACCTTCGGCAACAACTTATACGAGTTTCAATCCATCACCAAACCTTCATTCTTCAATGGGGATAACTATCCCTATTGGAAAAATCGTATGAAGTTCTTCATCAAATCACATGACTACCTCCTATGGGATGTAGTGGAAGATGGGCTAACAATCCTGATGAAGAGAGAAGGTGACCGGTAAGTTTTGAAGTCCAAGCACGAGATGGCCGATAAAGATCGAAAGAAGCTCCAAATCAATGCACATGCTATTTTGTTCACTTGGACCGGATGAGTACTCCAAGATGTCATCTTGCTCAAGTGCTAAGGAAATTTGGGATAAGCTAGAGATCACATACGAAGGCACCAATGAATTTAAGGAGACCAAGATTGGACTTCTTAATTTGAGCTACAAAAATTTCAAGATGGATTCGGATGAAGACATCTCCAAAATGTTCGAACGGTTCTCCGTTATTGTAAATAGCCTCAAGGGTCTTGGAGAAGTTATTTCGGAGTAGAAGCTAGTTCAAAAACTTCTCTACTCACTTCCCGAGTCTTGGGATGGTAAAAGAACGACCATCATAGAAGCAAAAGATCTCAAGACGCTAAAGCTTGACGCTCTCATAGGGTCTCTTCTCACCCATGAGATAATGAAGAAAGAAATGGAGGAAGAAAAGAAAAATGAGGAAATGAGGGTCGAGAAAAAGGAAGTGGAGAAGAAGAAGATGGGAATCGCTTTCAAAGCTTCACAAGAAGATAGTGCTTCAAGTGAGGAGGAAGATGAAGAATTGGCTATGATAGCCAAACGATTCACTCGGCTTATGAGATCTAACCGAAAAAGGAAATTCAACCGTAGAAAGGATCTTAAGAACAAGAACAAAGAAGGAGAGAAGGATCTGATTGTGTGCTACGAATGAAAGAAGCCGAGACACATCAAAGTTAATTGTCCCCAACTCAAGAAGAAGGGCTTCGAGAAGAAAAAGAATAACAAGGCCCATGTAGCCACTTGGAGCGATGAAGAGTCTTCAAGTGACGAGGAGCAAGAAGTTGCTAACCTTTGTCTCATGGCCTATGAAGAGGATCCTAAGGTAACCTCTAACTCATTAAATGACCATACATATGATGAATTATTTGAGGATTATAATGAGTTGCAAGAGGCCTACAATGAATTAGTCTTGAAATAAAAAAAAATAACTTTTGAAAAACAAAAAATAATTTCTAATTTTAAAAATCAAAATGATTCTTTGATCAAGACCAATTTGGAACTTGAAAAGAAGGTTAATGATTTAAAAGATAATCAAAAGTATTTTGAACAAGAAAATGTGGATTTAAATAACCTTCTTTCCGAGTTAAAGGATCATTACCTCAAGGAGGTTAATGATCTCAAAGCTTCCTTGAACAAGGTTGGGAAACCAAGTTTTGAAAAAGGGCAACCTTCAAAACCCAACCATGTAAAAGGAACTTTGGTGGTACAAAACATGGAGGGCACTCAAGGCCCTATTATGGTAAGAAAGTTAGAAGTGTGTAGATTCCTAAAGATATTATTGCTTCTAACAATTGAAATGAGATTGCCTCTTGGATTCCTAAGGGAACCAAGATCTTGAAAACTAATGTTCATAGACCCAAAAAGATTTGGGCACCAAAAATCAAAGTTTGATTCCATGTTTGTAGGGGGAGAATTGCTACAATGCCAAAGCTTCAAGTGCAAATACATGGTTCCTTGATAATGGGTGCTCAAGACACATGACCAGAGACAAGAGTAGATTCGTGGAACTTGAACTGAAAAGGGGAGGATTAGTGACATTTGGTGACAACTCCAAAGGTCAAGTTGAAGGAATGGGTTCCATCGGTAATCACTCTTCCATACTTATTGTAAATGTTTTATATGTCAATGGTCTTAAACATAATCTATTAAGCATAAGCCAACTTTGTGATAAAGGTTTCGTAGTTATGTTTGATAAAATTGGTTGCAAAATTATAAATGTCGAAACCCACAAAATTGTGCATTTTGGTCATCGCATAGGAAATATATACATGGTGCATTTAGATGAAATTCATATTTCTAATGCATGCTTTGTTGCAAATGATGAACATGATTCATGGTTATGGCATAGAAAATTAGGACATGGAAGCATGAGTGTTTTAGAAAAATTATTTCAAAAGATCTAGTTAGAGGTTTGCCTAAAATAAAGTTTTCAAATGATAAAATTTGTGATGTTTATGCAAAAGGCAAACATAAAAGAGTTTATTGCAAACCTATTAATGATGTTTCAACTAGTAGAGTTTTACAATTGATCCATATGAATCTCTTTGGTCCTATTAGAACTATTAGCTTAGGTGGAAAATCATATGCATATGTTTTAGTTGATGATTACTCTAGATACACATGGGTTTTATTCTTAAGTACCAAATATGAGGCTTTAGAAAAATTCATCACATTTTCAAAAATCACTCAAAATGACCTTGGTCAAAATATTTCTCACATTCAAAGTAACCATGGCACCAATTTAAAAATTTAGGTTTTGAGGATTTTTGTAACTCAAATGGTATTAGCCACAATTTTCAGCTCCTAGAACACCTCAACAAAATGGGGTTGTTGAAAGGAAAAATAGAACTTTAGAGGAAATGGCTAGAACCATGCTTTGTGAAAACAATTTGCCAAAATACTTTTGGACGGAAGCCACTAATACGGCTTGTTATATCATAAATAGAGTAATGATTAGGCCTATTTTGAAGAAAACTCCTTATGACATTTTAAAATGCAAAAAGCCTAACACTAGCTATTTTCATCCATTTGGTTGTAAATGTTTTGTTTTAAACAATGGAAAATACAATTTAGGCAAATTTGACTCTAAAAGTGATGAAGCTATTTTCTTTAGGGTATTCTTTAAATTCTAAAGCCTATCGAGTATTTAATAAAGAACCTCCTTCCGAGGAAGGATTCTTGTGATGATGATGATGTAGGGATTTTTGAAGCCAATGATGGTGGGCAATCATCAATGGTGAATGAAGTTCCAACCAAAGAAGAGGAAACACAAGATCCACCTCTAGAAGCCTTGAAGGACATGAACCTAGAGGAAAAGGAAGTGAGCTACCCAAGAGAGTACAACTATGTCAAAAGTGGTGAGATTTTGGGGGATCCATCCAAAGGGGTAACCACTAGACTTTCTCTTAAAAATGCATGTAGTGCAGCATTTATCTCATGCATAGAGCCTAAGAATGTTAAAGAAGCATTAAATGATGATTATTGGATAATGTCCATGCAAGAGGAATTAAACCAATTTGAGAGGAGTCAAGTTTGGACATTGGTTGATGGGCCTAGTGATAAATCTACTATAGGAACTAAATGGGTTTATAGAAACAAACTAGATGAGAGTAGTAACATAGTGAAAAACAAGGCTAAACTTGTTGCTCAAGGTTACACTCAAGAAGAGGGAATCGATTTTCATGAAACCTATGCTCCCGTAGCTAGAATGAAAGCCATTAGGATGCTTTTAGCATTTGCAGCATGTTATCACGAATTTAAGCTCTTTCAAATGGATGTAAAAAGTGTATTTTTAAATGGTTTTATTAATGAAGAAGTGTATGTAGAACAACCACCCAGTTTTGAAGATCCAAATTACCCAAACCATGTTTTTAAACTTTCTAAAGCTTTATATGGTTTGAAACAAGCTCCTAAAGCTTGGTATGAAAGATTATCAAGTTTTTTAATTGAAAAAGGTTTTAATAAAGGAAAGGTGGACACTACACTCTTTATTAAAATAATTGGCAAAGACATTTTAGTAGTTCAAATATACGTTGATGATATAATTTTTGGTTTTACTAATGAATTGTTTTGCTAAGATTTTGCTAAGTTGATGCAAGGTGAGTTTGAGATGAGCATGATGGGGGAGCTCTCATTCTTCTTGGGGCTCCAAATTAAGAAAAGAAAGGACGACATCTTCATCAATCAAGCTAAGTACATCAAGGACATGCTCAAGAAGTTTGGCTTGGAGAATGTGAAACCTCGAGCCACTCAATGAGTTCTTCCATAAAGTTTGACAAAGATGAAGGAGATAAGTGTGTAGATTTAAAGCTTTATCGCTATATGATTGGATCTTTGCTTTATCTTACTGCAAGTAGACCCGATATTATGTTTAGTGTTTGCTTGTGTGCTAGATTTCAAGCTAGTCCTAGAGAATCACACCTTATAGCCGTTAAGAGAATCATTAGGTGCCTTAGAGATACACCTTGTTTAGGTCTTTGGTATCCTAGAGAGTCTTCCTTTAACTTACATGCCTTCTCGGATGCGGATTATAGGGGTTGTGAGATAGATAGAAAGAGCACCTCTGGTACATGTCAATTCCTAGGTAGTATGCTAATATCATGGTTTTCTAAGAAGCAAAATAGTGTAGCATTATCTACCACCGAGGCGAAATATATATCGGTAGGGAGTTGTTGTGATCAAGTCCTTTGGATGAAGCAACAACTCTTAGATTATGGAATTGATGTAGGTACTATCCCCATTAGGTGTGACAACACTAGTAATATTTGTCTCACTAAGAATCCCATCCAACACTCTAGAACCAAACACATAGAAATAAGGCATCATTTCATTAGAGATCATGTCTTGAAAAATGATGTAGTTCTAGAATATGTAGACATCTTGAACCAATTAGCGGATATTTTTACCAAACCATTAGACAAAGAGTGTTTTTGGTCTCTTAGGAGAAAGTTAGGTTTAACCAACCTCCTTGACCCTTAGAGCCTCTTTTGGTCTTAAAAATATGCTTAAATTTGTTTGATTGATTACTTTTGTGATTTTGCTCCTATATACATATATGGTTGTTGCTAGGGGAGTATGCATCTATTTATGCTCATACATGATGTTCTCATATCATTCACATGCATTTTGATTAGATTAGAAATTGAATTTTTAGCAACCTGCATCCAAAATTGACATTTCTAGCACAAGCATATCGATATAGTGTTTCGTGTATCGATACGAGTCGTTTACAATCGTTTTGGTACATGTTTACTTGTACCAGTACGGGTCGTGTATCGAAATGGCTGTATAAGGATTTCGGTACTGGGTTCGATACACCACATTGGAGTATCGGTACGCGTTCACACTGGGCAGTTTTAAGGGCTTTAAATGAGGGTTTTTCACTTTAACTTAAATACCCCTTTTTCTTAAAACCCTAGATACGAAATTCTTTATAAAAACCTCTCAATCTCTCATATTTTCCCACACAACTCTTAAAAATTCTTGAGGGCTTTTAGTTTTTACATCAAACCCAAGCTACAATCATCAAGTTTGTGCATCCAAATCACTTCATTCATCCCTAATCTCAACTTCAAGGTATAAACCCTAACCTTTTTCTTTTTAATTTTCGTACATATATATACACTGTTTTTGTACTATAATCATAGATTTAGAACCTATATAGTATAGTTTTCAATATTTTTGTAAAAACTTTTTTCAAATTTAAATTTTTTTGATTCGAATATAAAATTATATTGTATAATTTTTAATACAGTTTTTCAAAATTTTCTTTGCCAAAAAATCTTTTTAAACTTGTATATGTTTTTAAACTATATTGTATAGATTTTTGACAATACATTGATTATTGGATTAATTTTTGGATCTAATGTGTTGATTTATGCATACATCGTTTTTGGTTTGATTTTGTTTTCAGATTATGGCCCTGAAGAAACGAGCACAAAAGGATATTGCCTCCAGTTCACATCCTCTACGTTCTCTTCACGATCATATTGGTAATAGACCCAATCTTACCCATATTTATCAAAATTGTTTTAATGAATCTCAATTTCCAGACACCATGGAAAATTTTAAAGAATACCAAAGTTACAAAATTCGCCCTGAGCGTGTTACTTCAATCCCATTTTTATCCTCTGAAAGAATTCCATTATCTTTATTTAATGCATAATTGGAAATTTATGAGTTTTTTAAGTATACCCGGGATTTTATACCGAAATCTTGTTTTGATCTTCTATTCCAACGCTCGGTGTATTTACAACGAAAAACGAACTTTGGTCATTGCAATTGAATCTTACTTAATGGGTAAGAAATTTCAAATTGATTCAAGTGTCTTAGCAAACTTTTTGGGTCTTGAGGATACGAGAATAGATGATGATGATGAGTTAGGACATGTCCTTAGTGGTTTAGTGACCGTTCTTGATACCTATGACCGCATCTTACACCTCATGATCACTTGATGGTTTCGTCCATCCAGTGGGAAATACTCTACCATCCGCCAAGTCGATGATTTTTGGCTTCGATGCTTTCATGAGGAGAAGCGACCCAACCTTGCTCAGATTATGTTCTCCGAGATCGTCTTTCTTGTCCAACATCGCCACACCATGCTGGTTACATCCTTCACTTATGGCACGACTTTGAGCTACATCTTTCATAAGATGGGTATTGATTGTTCATACGATCTTTTAGAACCTCTCACAGATCCCATTGATGAGCGTTCTCTCCGTCGTGCAAAGTCCACCTACTACAATGGAGAATGGATTCAAACACCGACCTTCCGGGTGGTGTACAACCCGATCCGGTGGTGGCTCCTCAAGGGGCTCCCATTCCACAAGTTTTGGTGGCCCAACCAAATCTTGATGTTCTCATGACATACCTCAATGGGCAATTCACCAACTTGAGCACCAACATTGCTTCCTTGCAAACAACCATGGATTCCGGTCTTGCCGCGCGTTACACACTCGCTTCACAACCTTGGAGGAAAGGGTGACGGCTATTGAACATAGCCAAAAATCTATGGACATCACTCTTACCATCTTTCATGGTGAATGGCGTCAATCCCATGGACCTCAAGCCACAAATGATGATGAGGATGAGGATAAAGAAGATGAAGACAATGGTTTTGTTATATCAAAAAGGGGGAGATTGTAAAACCTATGTTTGATTTTGATATATCAAAGTGTTTAAGGACTAATTTGTAAAAGAAAATAAATTCTTAAGTACTCAAAAGTCTCACAAAATGACAAGGAAAAGTTTTCCAAAGTTATAGACTTAAACCCAAAAATTTTCTAAGTGTTTCAAGCCAAAAATACACAAATACGCCCAGGTGTATCGATGCACCCTTGGTGTTTCGATACGGTTTTTAGCTACTAGAATTTGTTTTTACAAAGCATACCGATACGCCCATTTCGATACGACCTTCATATTTCCTTGATATGACCTTCATATTACCTTAAAAATTAGGCAAACATTTTTAGCTTAGCGTTTCCATACGGATCACACCCGTTTTGATATGATTTGAAATATGGGTTTAAGAAATTTGTACTTGTACCGATATAGTACACTATGTTTCACTATGTTTGAAATATGGGTTTAAAATTTGGATTTAAGAAATTTCAAAACGTACGATTTGAAACTGGATTTAAGAAATTTCAAAATGTACCGATACGGTTTGTCAAGATCTTCAAAGATCTTTGTATTAAATTTTTTGACCGTTACTTTTCAATTATTGGAATCCCCAATTTTTAAATTACCGTTGAACCCAGATCGATCGCCCTAGGCGTACCGATGCATTTTTTAGTCCAGATTCCAATGAGCAAAACCGTGATCGATACAACATTGATGTTTTGATAGAAAAACCCGTATCGATTTTACATTTTGAGTACAAGATCTTTGTATTAAATTTTTTTGACGTGTATTGATACGCTTTCCACAATGGCTATATTTTTGTTGTAACAGGTATCGATATGGGCCTTCGTGGAACTGATACGGTTGTTCACCAAACTGCATTTATTGCGGGAAAGATGGTCCCCAACATCTCTATTGATGACTTCAACCACCCAAACGGCTAGAATTCAATAAGAGGGTATAAATACAAGTCTCCAATGCAGTAACAACAACTAATGAAACTCCATTGAACAACATTCAAGTACTCAAGCAAAATCCAACCCTTGTGCTCAAAAAGTCAAATCCTTGTACCCAACTTTGTGTAATCCTTTGTAATCTTTTTATTTCAAGTTTGGGGTTGAGTTTTCTTGTAAATTGGGCAAAATATTTACTTAGTGAGGGTTTTTATTTATTTGCCATTTCTTTCTTTGTATTTAAGAATGAATTGTTCAAAGCTTTGAGTAGAAAGCTTGAACTTGTAAGGGTTGCCTCCTAAGCCTAGAAAATGGGAAGAATTTCATAGTGAAATTGGTTGAAAATCCTTAGTAGGAAAGCTAAGGTAGTGGACGTAGAGCTTGTTAGAAGCTTGAACCACTATAAATCATTGTGTTCCATTGTCTATCTTTTTCGATTTGCTTCCAAACTTTTAAAATAGTCAATTCACCCCTCTTGGCCAACATCTACATTGATTGATTATCCTAACAATTGGTATCAGACACACTCAACCAAAGGTTTAACAACTGTTGAGGTGATCTAGAAGGTGATCTAATCAACCAAAGTCAAAGCCATGGCATCCACCTTCGCAACAACTTATACGAGTTTCAATCCATCACCAAACCTTCATTCTTCAATGGGGATAACTATCCCTATTGGAAAAATCGTATGAAGTTCTTCATCAAATCACATGACTACCTCCTATGGGATGTAGTGGAAGATGGGCTAACAATCCTGATGAAGAGAGAAGGTGACCGGTAAGTTTTGAAGTCCAAGCACGAGATGGCCGATAAAGATCGAAAGAAGCTCCAAATCAATGCACATGCTATTTTGTTCACTTGGACCGGATGAGTACTCCAAGATGTCATCTTGCTCAAGTGCTAAGGAAATTTGGGATAAGCTAGAGATCACATACGAAGGCACCAATGAATTTAAGGAGACCAAGATTGGACTTCTTAATTTGAGCTACAAAAATTTCAAGATGGATTCGGATGAAGACATCTCCAAAATGTTCGAACGGTTCTCCGTTATTGTAAATAGCCTCAAGGGTCTTGGAGAAGTTATTTCGGAGTAGAAGCTAGTTCAAAACTTCTACTCACTTCCCGAGTCTTGGGATGGTAAAAGAACGACCATCATAGAAGCAAAAGATCTCAAGACGCTAAAGCTTGACGCTCTCATAGGGTCTCTTCTCACCCATGAGATAATGAAGAAAGAAATGGAGGAAGAAAAGAAAATGAGGAAATGAGGGTCGAGAAAAGGAAGTGGAGAAGAAGAAGATGGGAATCGCTTTCAAAGCTTCACAAGAAGATAGTGCTTCAAGTGAGGAGGAAGATGAAGAATTGGCTATGATAGCCAAACGATTCACTCTAAACATGAGATCTAACCGAAAAGGAAATTCAACCGTAGAAAGGATCTTAAGAACAAGAACAAAGAAGGAGAGAAGGATCTGATTGTGTGCTACGAATGAAAGAAGCCGAGACACATCAAAGTTAATTGTCCCCAACTCAAGAAGAAGGGCTTCGAGAAGAAAAAGAATAACAAGGCCCATGTAGCCACTTGGAGCGATGAAGAGTCTTCAAGTGACGAGGAGCAAGAAGTTGCTAACCTTTGTCTCATGGCCTATGAAGAGGATCCTAAGGTAACCTCTAACTCATTAAATGACCATACATATGATGAATTATTTGAGGATTATAATGAGTTGCAAGAGGCCTACAATGAATTAGTCTTGAAATAAAAAAAAAATAACTTTTGAAAAACAAAAAAATAATTTCTAATTTTAAAAATCAAAATGATTCTTTGATCAAGACCAATTTGGAACTTGAAAAGAAGGTTAATGATTTAAAAGATAATCAAAAGTATTTTGAACAAGAAAATGTGGATTTAAATAACCTTCTTTCCGAGTTAAAGGATCATTACCTCAAGGAGGTTAATGATCTCAAAGCTTCCTTGAACAAGGTTGGGAAACCAAGTTTTGAAAAAGGGCAACCTTCAAAACCCAACCATGTAAAAGGAACTTTGGTGGGTACAAACATGGAGGGCACTCAAGGCCCTATTATGGTAAGAAAGTTAGAAGTGTGTAGATTCCTAAAGATATTATTGCTTCTAACAATTGAAATGAGATTGCCTCTTGGATTCCTAAGGGAACCAAGATCTTGAAAACTAATGTTCATAGACCCAAAAAGATTTGGGCACCAAAAATCAAAGTTTGATTCCATGTTTGTAGGGGGAGAATTGCTACAATGCCAAAGCTTCAAGTGCAAATACATGGTTCCTTGATAATGGGTGCTCAAGACACATGACCAGAGACAAGAGTAGATTCGTGGAACTTGAACTGAAAAGGGGAGGATTAGTGACATTTGGTGACAACTCCAAAGGTCAAGTTGAAGGAATGGGTTCCATCGGTAATCACTCTTCCATACTTATTGTAAATGTTTTATATGTCAATGGTCTTAAACATAATCTATTAAGCATAAGCCAACTTTGTGATAAAGGTTTCGTAGTTATGTTTGATAAAATTGGTTGCAAAATTATAAATGTCGAAACCCACAAAATTGTGCATTTTGGTCATCGATAGAAATATATACATGGTGCATTTAGATGAAATTCATATTTCTAATGCATGCTTTGTTGCAAATGATGAACATGATTCATGGTTATGGCATAGAAAATTAGGACATGGAAGCATGAGTGTTTTAGAAAAATTATTTCAAAAGATCTAGTTAGAGGTTTGCCTAAAATAAAGTTTTCAAATGATAAAATTTGTGATGTTTATGCAAAAGGCAAACATAAAAGAGTTTATTGCAAACCTATTAATGATGTTTCAACTAGTAGAGTTTTACAATTGATCCATATGAATCTCTTTGGTCCTATTAGAACTATTAGCTTAGGTGGAAAATCATATGCATATGTTTTAGTTGATGATTACTCTAGATACACATGGGTTTTATTCTTAAGTACCAAATATGAGGCTTTAGAAAAATTCATCACATTTTCAAAAATCACTCAAAATGACCTTGGTCAAAATATTTCTCACATTCAAAGTAACCATGGCACCGAATTTAAAAATTTAGGTTTTGAGGATTTTTGTAACTCAAATGGTATTAGCCACAATTTTCAGCTCCTAGAACACCTCAACAAAATGGGGTTGTTGAAAGGAAAAATAGAACTTTAGAGGAAATGGCTAGAACCATGCTTTGTGAAAACAATTTGCCAAAATACTTTTGGACGGAAGCCACTAATACGGCTTGTTATATCATAAATAGAGTAATGATTAGGCCTATTTTGAAGAAAACTCCTTATGACATTTTAAAATGCAAAAAGCCTAACACTAGCTATTTTCATCCATTTGGTTGTAAATGTTTTGTTTTAAACAATGGAAAATACAATTTAGGCAAATTTGACTCTAAAAGTGATGAAGCTATTTTCTTAGGGTATTCTTTAAATTCTAAAGCCTATCGAGTATTTAATAAAAGAACCTCCTTCCGAGGAAGGATTCTTGTGATGATGATGATGTAGGGATTTTTGAAGCCAATGATGGTGGGCAATCATCAATGGTGAATGAAGTTCCAACCAAAGAAGAGGAAACACAAGATCCACCTCTAGAAGCCTTGAAGGACATGAACCTAGAGGAAAAGGAAGTGAGCTACCCAAGAGAGTACAACTATGTCAAAAGTGGTGAGATTTTGGGGGATCCATCCAAAGGGGTAACCACTAGACTTTCTCTTAAAAATGCATGTAGTGCAGCATTTATCTCATGCATAGAGCCTAAGAATGTTAAAGAAGCATTAAATGATGATTATTGGATAATGTCCATGCAAGAGGAATTAAACCAATTTGAGAGGAGTCAAGTTTGGACATTGGTTGATGGGCCTAGTGATAAATCTACTATAGGAACTAAATGGGTTTATAGAAACAAACTAGATGAGAGTAGTAACATAGTGAAAAACAAGGCTAAACTTGTTGCTCAAGGTTACACTCAAGAAGAGGGAATCGATTTTCATGAAACCTATGCTCCCGTAGCTAGAATGAAAGCCATTAGGATGCTTTTAGCATTTGCAGCATGTTATCACGAATTTAAGCTCTTTCAAATGGATGTAAAAAGTGTATTTTTAAATGGTTTTATTAATGAAGAAGTGTATGTAGAACAACCACCCAGTTTTGAAGATCCAAATTACCCAAACCATGTTTTTAAACTTTCTAAAGCTTTATATGGTTTGAAACAAGCTCCTAAAGCTTGGTATGAAAGATTATCAAGTTTTTTAATTGAAAAAGGTTTTAATAAAGGAAAGGTGGACACTACACTCTTTATTAAAATAATTGGCAAAGACATTTTAGTAGTTCAAATATACGTTGATGATATAATTTTTGGTTTTACTAATGAATTGTTTTGCTAAGATTTTGCTAAGTTGATGCAAGGTGAGTTTGAGATGAGCATGATGGGGGAGCTCTCATTCTTCTTGGGGCTCCAAATTAAGAAAAGAAAGGACGACATCTTCATCAATCAAGCTAAGTACATCAAGGACATGCTCAAGAAGTTTGGCTTGGAGAATGTGAAACCTCGAGCCACTCCAATGAGTTCTTCCATAAAGTTTGACAAAGATGAAGGAGATAAGTGTGTAGATTTAAAGCTTTATCGCTATATGATTGGATCTTTGCTTTATCTTACTGCAAGTAGACCCGATATTATGTTTAGTGTTTGCTTGTGTGCTAGATTTCAAGCTAGTCCTAGAGAATCACACCTTATAGCCGTTAAGAGAATCATTAGGTGCCTTAGAGATACACCTTGTTTAGGTCTTTGGTATCCTAGAGAGTCTTCCTTTAACTTACATGCCTTCTCGGATGCGGATTATAGGGGTTGTGAGATAGATAGAAAGAGCACCTCTGGTACATGTCAATTCCTAGGTAGTATGCTAATATCATGGTTTTCTAAGAAGCAAAATAGTGTAGCATTATCTACCACCGAGGCGAAATATATATCGGTAGGGAGTTGTTGTGATCAAGTCCTTTGGATGAAGCAACAACTCTTAGATTATGGAATTGATGTAGGTACTATCCCCATTAGGTGTGACAACACTAGTAATATTTGTCTCACTAAGAATCCCATCCAACACTCTAGAACCAAACACATAGAAATAAGGCATCATTTCATTAGAGATCATGTCTTGAAAAATGATGTAGTTCTAGAATATGTAGACATCTTGAACCAATTAGCGGATATTTTTACCAAACCATTAGACAAAGAGTGTTTTTGGTCTCTTAGGAGAAAGTTAGGTTTAACCAACCTCCCTTGACCCTTAGAGCCTCTTTTGGTCTTAAAAATATGCTTAAATTTGTTTGATTGATTACTTTTGTGATTTTGCTCCTATATACATATATGGTTGTTGCTAGGGGAGTATGCATCTATTTATGCTCATACATGATGTTCTCATATCATTCACATGCATTTTGATTAGATTAGAAATTGAATTTTTAGCAACCTGCATCCAAAATTGACATTTCTAGCACAAGCATATCGATATAGTGTTTCGTGTATCGATACGAGTCGTTTACAATCGTTTTGGTACATGTTTACTTGTACCAGTACGGGTCGTGTATCGAAATGGCTGTATAAGGATTTCGGTACTGGGTTCGATACACCACATTGGAGTATCGGTACGCGTTCACACTGGGCAGTTTTAAGGGCTTTAAATGAGGGTTTTTCACTTTAACTTAAATACCCCTTTTTCTTAAAACCCTAGATACGAAATTCTTTATAAAAACCTCTCAATCTCTCATATTTTCCCACACAACTCTTAAAAATTCTTGAGGGCTTTTAGTTTTTACATCAAACCCAAGCTACAATCATCAAGTTTGTGCATCCAAATCACTTCATTCATCCCTAATCTCAACTTCAAGGTATAAACCCTAACCTTTTTCTTTTTAATTTTCGTACATATATATACACTGTTTTTGTACTATAATCATAGATTTAGAACCTATATAGTATAGTTTTCAATATTTTTGTAAAAACTTTTTTCAAATTTAAATTTTTTTGATTCGAATATAAAATTATATTGTATAATTTTTAATACAGTTTTTCAAAATTTTCTTTGCCAAAAAATCTTTTTAAACTTGTATATGTTTTTAAACTATATTGTATAGATTTTTGACAATACATTGATTATTGGATTAATTTTTGGATCTAATGTGTTGATTTATGCATACATCGCTTTTGGTTTGATTTTGTTTTCGATTATGGCCAAGAAACGAGCACAAAAGGATATTGCCTCCAGTTCACATCCTCTACGTTCTCTTCACGATCATATTGGTAATAGACCCAATCTTACCCATATTTATCAAAATTGTTTTAATGAATCTCAATTTCCGACACCATGGAAAATTTTAAAGAATACCAAAGTTACAAAATTACCCACGAGCGTGTTACTTCAATCCCATTTTTATCCTCTGAAAGAATTCCATTATCTTTATTTAATGCATAATTGGAAATTTATGAGTTTTTAAGTATACCCGGGATTTTATACCGAAATCTTGTTTTGATCTTCTATTCCAACGCTCGGTGTATTTACAACGAAAAACGAACTTTGGTCATTGCAATTGAATCTTACTTAATGGGTAAGAAATTTCAAATTGATTCAAGTGTCTTAGCAAACTTTTTGGGTCTTGAGGATACGAGAATAGATGATGATGATGAGTTAGGACATGTCCTTAGTGGTTTAGTGACCGTTCTTGATACCTATGACCGCATCTTACACCTCATGATCACTTGATGGTTTCGTCCATCCAGTGGGAAATACTCTACCATCCGCCAAGTCGATGATTTTTGGCTTCGATGCTTTCATGAGGAGAAGCGACCCAACCTTGCTCAGATTATGTTCTCCGAGATCGTCTTTCTTGTCCAACATCGCCACACCATGCTGGTTACATCCTTCACTTATGGCACGACTTTGAGCTACATCTTTCATAAGATGGGTATTGATTGTTCATACGATCTTTTAGAACCTCTCACAGATCCCATTGATGAGCGTTCTCTCCGTCGTGCAAAGTCCACCTACTACAATGGAGAATGGATTCGAAACACCGACCTTCCGGGTGGTGTACAACCCGATCCGGTGGTGGCTCCTCAAGGGGCTCCCATTCCACAAGTTTTGGTGGCCCAACCAAATCTTGATGTTCTCATGACATACCTCAATGGGCAATTCACCAACTTGAGCACCAACATTGCTTCCTTGCAAACAACCATGGATTCCGGTCTTGCCGCGTTCGACACTCGCTTCACAACCTTGGAGGAAAGGGTGACGGCTATTGAACATAGCCAAAAATCTATGGACATCACTCTTACCATCTTTCATGGTGAATGGCGTCAATCCCATGGACCTCAAGCCACAAATGATGATGAGGATGAGGATAAAGAAGATGAAGACAATGGTTTTGTTATATCAAAAAGGGGGAGATTGTAAAACCTATGTTTGATTTTGATATATCAAAGTGTTTAAGGACTAATTTGTAAAAGAAAATAAATTCTTAAGTACTCAAAAGTCTCACAAAATGACAAGGAAAAGTTTTCCAAAGTTATAGACTTAAACCCAAAAATTTTCTAAGTGTTTCAAGCCAAAAATACACAAATACGCCCAGGTGTATCGATGCACCCTTGGTGTTTCGATACGGTTTTTAGCTACTAGAATTTGTTTTTACAAAGCGTACCGATACGGCTTAGCCCGTTTTGATATGACCTTCATATTACCTTAAAAATTAGGCCTTGCGTTTCGATACGGATCACACCCGTTTTGATACGATTTGAAATCTGGGTTTAAGAAATTTGTACTTGTACTGATACGGTACACTATGTTTCGATACGATTTAAAATTTGGATTTAAGAAATTTCAAAACGTACCGATACGGTTAACCCCGTACCGATACGGTTTGTCAAGATCTTCAAAGATCTTTGTATTAAATTTTTCGACTGTTACTTGTCAGTTATTGGAATCCCTAATTTTTAAATTACCGTTGAACCCGTATCGGTACGCCCCTAGGCGTACCGATGCATTTTTAGTCCAGGATTCAGTGAGAAAAACCCGTATCGATATGGCATTTTTAGTCCAGGATTCAGTGAGAAAAACCCGTATCGATATGGCATTTTTAGTACAAGATCTTTGTATTAAATTTTTTGACTGTTACGCGTATCGATACGCTTTCCACAACAGCTATATTTTTGTTGTAACAGGTATCGATACGGGCCTTCGTGTACCAATACGGTTGTTCACCAAACTGCATTTATTGCGGGAAAGATGGTCCCCAACGGCTCTATTGATGACTTCAACCACCCAAACGACTAGAATTCAATAAGAGGGTATAAATACAAGTCTCCAATGTAGTAGGAACAACTAATGAAACTTCATTGAACAACATTCAAGTACTCAAGCAAAATCCAACCCTTGTGCTCAAAAAGTCAAATCCTTGTACCCAATTTGTGTAATCCTTTGTAATCTTTTTATTTCAAGTTTGGGGTTGAGTGTTCTTGTAAATTGGGAAAATATTTACCTTGTGAGGGTTTTCATTCATTTGCCATTTCTTTCTTTGTATTCAAGAGTGAATTGTTCAAAGCTTAGGGTAGAAAGCTTGAACTTGTAAGGGTTGCCTCCTAAGCCTAGAAAAGGGGAAGAATTTCATAGTGAAATTGGTTGAAAATCCTTAGTAGAAAGATAAGGTAGTGGACGTAGAGCTTGTTAGAAGCTTGCACCACTATAAATCATTGTGTCTCATTGTCTATCTTTTCCGATTTGCTTCCAAACTTTTAAAATAGCCAATTCACCCCCTCTTGGCCAACATCTACATTGATTGATCATCCTAACACTTACTGCTAGTATCAAGGATCTCTGTCGGTTCCTCATCATAAGATAAATCCGGCCTTAACTCAACATCCTCCATTGGCATAACATGCGATGGATCTGACCGATACCTCTGCAACATCGATACATGAAACACATCATGAATTTTCCCTAACTCTGGAGGCAACCTCAACCGATAAGCCACAAGACCATCATGTTCCACAACCTCATATGGTCCAATAAACCTCGGACTAAGCTTACCCTTACGTCCGAACCGTATCACTTTTTTCCACGGTGACACTATCAAAAACACACGGTCACCAACATCATACTCTATATCTCTACGCTTCAAATTCACATAGGATTTTTGACGATCCGAAGTCGCTTTCAAGCGCTCACATACCAACTTTACCTCTTTATTGGTGCCTTTCAACACATCAGGCAAAGAAACATGTTTTTCTCTAACCTCAGCCCGACACAACGGTGTACGACACTTCCTACCATACAGAGCCTCGTACGGTGCCATCTATATACTAGCTTGATAACTGTTATTATAGGCAAACTCCACCAACGACAAATGCTCTTCCCATGATCCCTGGAACTCAATGATACATCACCTCAACATATTCTCGAAGACCTGTATCACACGCTCTGACTATCCATCTGTCTGAGAATGATACGAGGTACTAAAATTCAACAGTGTACCAAGTGTACGATGCAAACTTACACAAAATCTTATCATAAAATACGGATCTCTATCCAACACTATGGATTTAAGCACCCCGTGCAACCGCACAATCTCAGAAATATACAGCTTGGCCAACTTACCCAAGGTATATGTCGAATGCACTGGCACAAAATGTGCACACTTCGTAAACCAATCCACAATCACCCAAATAGAATCTTTTTTGGTCGGTGTCAAAGGCAACCCAGACAAAAAATCCATGGTGATTCTTTCCAACTTCCATTCTGGTATCCTTAACGGTTGCAACAACCCAGGAGGAAACTGATGTTCAACCTTTACACGCTGACACACCATGCATCGAGCAACAAAATCAGCCACATCCTTCTTCAAACCAACCTAATAGTACTCTTCCTTCAAACCTCGATACATCTTAGTACTACCGGGATGCATAGGAAAAGGACTAGCATTCGCTTCATTCAAAATGGTATGCCTCAACTCTTCATCTTCAGGCACCACAACCCGACCTTTAAAAGGCAACACTCCATCATCATTAAAATGAAAATCCATAGGATTCCCATCCATGATATCCTTCACATGTGGTACCAAACTCTCATCATAGGTTTGCTTCTCCTTAATCAACTACGACAAGGATGGTTTCACTTGTAACTCAGCTAACAACCCACCATCGCGCGTCACACTCAACCTAGCAAACATAGCTCTCAACTCCACAACAGCCTTTCTACTCAAAGCATCAGCCACAACGTTAGCTTTACCCGGGTGATATTTGATGGTCAGATCATAATCCTTAAGTAAATCCAACCATCTTTGCTGCCTAAGGTTTAACTCCTTCTGTGACATCAAATACTTCAAACTCTTATGATCCGTGTAAAACACACACTTCTCACCGTAAAGGTAGTGCCTCCAAATTTTCAAAGCAAAAACAACTGCGACGAGTTCAAGATCATGAGTAGGTAATTACGCTCATGCACCTTCAACTGTCTAGACGCATAGCAACTACCTTACCATCCTACATTAACACACATCCAAGCCCAACATAAGACGTATCACTATAAACAACAAACTCTTTTCCAGATTCAGTCTGAACCAAGACTGCAGCTAGTGTCAAAGCTTCTTTCAGCCTTTCAAAACCCCTTTTCCTATCCTCCATCCACTCAAAACAAACATTCTTTCGCAATAACTTGGTCAACGGAGCAACTATACTGGAGAGCCCCTCAACAAACCTACGGTAATAACCAGCCAACCCTAGGAAACTTTGAACTTCTGTCACATATTCAAGCATCTTCTAACTCATCACAACCTCAATTTTGTGTGGGTCAACACGAATCCCCTCGGCCGACACCACATGCCCAAGGAAAACAACCTCTTTAATCCAAAAACTCACACTTGCTTAACTTGGCATACAATTGATTAACCAACAACGTCTAAAGCACAATCTGTAAATGCTTATCAGATCCTCCTCGGTACAAGAGTACGTGAGAATATCATCAATAAACACAACTACAAACTGGTCTAAAAACTCATGGAACACCTTATTCATCATGTCCATGAAGGAAGCCAACGCATTGGCCAAACCAAAAGGCATCACCAAAAACTCATAATGCCCGTACCTCGTACAAAAAACTATCTTGGGCATATCTATATCTTTCACCTTCAACTGATAGTACCCAGACCTCAAATCTATCTTAGAGAACACCGACGCACCCTGAACTGGTCAAGCAGATCATCAATCTGCGACAAAGGATACTTGTTCTTTATTGTCAACTTGTTCAGTTGACGATAATCTATACACATCCACAATATACCATCATTCTTTTTCTTGAACAACATCAGTGCACCCCACGGTGAAATACTAGGTCTAATGAAACCTCAATCAAGCAACTCCTGCAGTTGTGTTTTTAACTTCTTCGGGGCCATGTGATACAGAGCAGTAGACACTGGTGCCGTATCCGCATAAACCTCAATGCCGAGCTCCACCTCTCGATTTGGTGGCAACCCCGACAATTTTTCTAGAAAAATATCCAAAAACTCACATATCGTGTGAATATCTTGCACCCTCAACTCCTTCAAACCCGGATTCATAACGTAGGCCAAGAAAGCCTCACATCCAGAATCTGGCAGCCATATTGCTTCCAAAGCTGAAATAACATTAGACAAGAACTTAGCATTCTCACCAACGACCACCACCTCAAAATCACCAGACAACCTTAGAGATATTTGTTTGGTCTCACAATCTACCACAACACTATGCTCGGTCAACCAATCCATCCCCTGAACCATCAGCGGACACCTACGATACAACTTCCTAACCATAACCTTCTCTCCAAGAGAACTAGTCACTCTAACACCCACATTAAGAATTTCGACAGGTATATCAAGCAATTGTGCATGCTCACTTGAGATGTATGAATGAGTAGAACCAGAATCAACCAACGAATACAACGAAAAAGGCTGTAAAGTAAAAGTGCCTACAATCACATTGGTGTTATTGTGACCTTCACGATGTGCAAACACCCTAGCTGGTCCACCCCCCTCAGGCTGGATAGCAACAGTATGAGCCACAGTCCCCTGCCCACTATCTCTGCGCTAAAATGGGCCACGACCACGACTACATCCTCTCTGCAGAGCAACAACAGGTGCAACACCCTGCCCACCTCCAACTAACAAAGGACAATCAGTCTCACCACAACTCCAACAAGCATTGGCCACAATAGCCGTGGGTACCAGACCCTCTCTGGCCAAACGAGGGCAATCTCGCCTCAAATGCTTACGCGATCAACAAGCCCAATAGGTATTGTGCGGAGCACAAACCTGGACACCCTGCCCCTGAGCCCTACGCCCAACACCACCACCACCACGCCTCTGGTCTGAGCTATACCTCCCATCACGGTGTCACTTGGCCTGACCACTGCCAAAACTAAAATCTGCCGCTCTTTTACCAGAGCTAAAGCCTCAAGACCCAGAAGCTAAACTAAGATTCTGCTCAACATCCTTGGCTCGTGCAGCCAACACATCAAAATCGGTGTAATCAATAGGAAGCATGTATGTCTTAACCTTCTGCACAAGCCTATAGCAGAAATTATCACATCGTTGACACTCGTCAGGGACTAACTCGATAGCATACTGGCTTAACCTTACAAACTATACCTCGTACTCAAAAATAGATATACTGCCCAACACAAGAGCCATAAACTCTCTTCTTTTCGTCCTGATACCGAACCCCCATGTACTTCTTCCGAAAAGTACCACAAAAGAATTCCCAGGTTACATTCTCGGTTACCATCCTAGATATCGTGGTAGTCCACCATGTATAAGCATCTCCCTGCAACAGGGACATATCACTTCTCCACTTACGGTTATTCGAACAATCCATCTGGCCCAGTATCCTCTCTGTACTGGCCAACCAATCCTCAAAAGCCTCTGGGGCTAAACCATGAAACTCAACTCTGCCCAGACTGTGTAAAGCACTCTAACGGCAAACCTATATGCCCAACCACTAGTGCTGGCACATGAACACCCGCAACTGCTGTTTAGAAAGCACTGGGCATGGCCTGAATCAACGGTGCCATGTCACCCAACCCTGGCCCCTCTAGCATAGGTGGTACTTGCTCTATATTTGGAGGTGGATTAAGAAGGGGCGAGACAACACTCTAGGAGGTACAACATCCTCCTCATTTCCCTGCCCAATGGCAGCAACAATCGTACCAGATCGCAACTCTCTTATCGGTCCCATCGTGCTAAAAATATATCTAAGCCATGATAATCATTTCAAAACAACACAGTTAGGCCAGCTTCAAGCAAGGATCAAAGACTTCCATTTCAAAATCTTAACACTTCAGACTATAATAATAAGGCAATGGGTTTCCCATATTTCCCCCCAATATGGCATAAAGCAAACAACGTGCATATCTCAATCACCGTGCATAACAAACATCAGAATACAACTCACATAGCACTACAACAACCATACCAACTACTGCGCGTAATAAGTGCTCCGCAATTGTGTAAGTGTACACGTCGCAAGTTATAGTATAAAAGATATCGTCTCCACAAGGATTGGTGCCACTTCAAGAATCTAATCTCTTGCACTATAAAAAGTAAAAACACAAATAGAAGATTATATGAGTTTTAACTAATAACTAATCTAGAAAGCAAATAAGTAAAAGAATAGAAGAGATCAAATGAGAGAGATAGGCCAGGTTATCGTGAGTTGAGGTGTGATAGCCGATTGGATCATCTTGGTAAAAGAGTGCAAGGGCAACTCAGTTACCGTGGCAACTTGCACAATGAGGTTGCCTTGGCAACTAATCGATGGTTGCCTGGGCGACTAGTTGGGCAACTACTTGGGAGTCTGGGTAGCAACCTTCAAGGTTCGGTAGAGCTCTCTTCAATGGTTTCTTGTTATCCCTAAGTCGAACCTCTAGCTACTTGTGCATGCCTTGATAATACATCTCTGCGTGGATCAAGGGTGAAAATAACCAATCTTGCGCTCTTCTTAGCCGTTGAAATCCTTAACTTATTCCTAAGTCGGATTAATCTTCACCATCAATAGATTGAATAAAGATCATATTCATTCGTTTCTTGAATCTAACTCTCCCGATATTAGATAAATAGATGAAGTTACGAGATCCTCTCCCAATTCACTCGCAAACAAGAATAAGAACCAAGAATGAATAAACCTTGAATAAAAAAGTGCAAACTCTTATTACCTAAACAAAATCCAATAGTTTCTCACAACCACAAGACACAATAACCTTAGCCAAAATGATTTAGTTCATGGCTAGGTTCCAAAGAAACATAAGATAAAGAATTCCTAGCATGAACATAATTGAACAAGAAAGAAAAAGATGAAGGATGGATGAAGCCTTCTTGTCGAGATCTCCCCTTGAAGCTTGTCAAAAATTCTCTCTTCTCCCCCCTTGGAGTTGAAGGCTTGGTGATCTATTTATTAGGCTAGGTCAAAGTCCTCCTTTGAGGAGGAAGTTAAGTTTGAATTAAATTATCTTTAAAGAATATAATTCTTTATTATAATTATATTCCTTCTAGAACTTCTCCTATCTTCTTGGAATTTAATTCTTCTTTAACCTCTTCATGGAAATCAAACTCCTTTGGGATTTAGCTTTGCTCCACATCATCTTGGGCTTGTCTAGTCATCAATTTCGACTACCATATCACCTTATTCTTTGTCGATAATTGCCCTGGAAAATGGCTCGGCGTCTCCTTCATGCATTGCCCTGGCAACTAGCTCGACATCTCCTTCATGCATTGCCCTGGCAACTAGCTCTAGCCTTGCTTTGGCAAGTGATCCTGCACATACACACAAAACACACCAAAGCAGCATCTTTTTCCACAAAAACAACCAAGCTATGCAATCAAGCTCAATGATGGAAGGAAACATGGATTAATGCATGAATGACTAATTATGTAACTATTATGAGCCTAAGTCTAACAATAATATGAGTAAAAAGGGTAAGAAAAATAGTACTTTTGAACACTTATCACACCCCCAAACTCGAACTATTGCTTGTCCTCAAGCAATGCAAACTAATAATTATCTGCCAAGACTTCAATTTTCACAAACTTAGCTTTGAACTTGATTTCAATTCTCAGAACCGGGGCACAAAGTATGATTGGCTTTTTATTTTTCAGAAAACTTAGGAGTTACTCAGAATCAAACTATAATGATTGTGAGTGTGTGCGGAGTTGTGTGCAAGTTGATTTTTCAGATTCTATGCAAACAAGAGATTTTCAAATTACTTCATTGGTTTCTTTTTAACATGTTTTAACTAGATCTAGTTTAGAGCACCTCCAGTGTTTTGTTTTTAGTTTCCTTAAGTTAAATAATTTATTCGACTAGAGCCGGTTTCGGGCACCTCTAGCGATCCATTTTTAGTACATACTAGAGCCGGTTTCGGGTACCTCTAGCGATCCATTTTTTTGGCACATGCTAGAGCCAATTTCGGGCACCTCTAGCATTCATCCAATTTTCATTCTAATCCCCCAATTTGTTTAATTATCAACTTAAGTTCACTAGAATTCCTTAAATCAATCAAACCACAACAGTGCTTCATCAAATTTAGCATCATAGTAAAATTCTAAGTTTTTCCATGGTTATCCTAGAATAAAAATTCTATCAATTAAGTGCATTGGCAAAGTCATCATCGGATATTCATCAAATCTAGACAATTCTTATTCCAGCTAAAGGCATGGCAAGCAATTTATGTATCCTAAATGCAATACTTAAGATGAATGCAACTAAACATGTTTACTACTAATAACAATCCCCCCCAAACTTGAGTGAGGCATTGTCATCAATGCATGCATTAAAGAAAAATAAAAATAATGAAAAATAAAATGCAAACGAGGAATTACTCCGAGAGTTCATCGTCGTGGATGATTAGTTTCCTTTTTGGTCGGTGTCTTGATTCTCTTGCTTGAACGCAATGGTTGTTTCCTTGTTGTCGATGGTGGAATCGATCCTCGTACGAGGTTGTCCTCTTCATCAATGTCATTGGCTTTTCACTTGGAGGATTCAATTGGTGCGATCTTTGTTGGTGTAATGGAGGACTCGTTCGAATCTGAAAAATCAGACAATGATTTCGTACGAGTTGATTCGGGCATAGGTGCTTTAACTTTGGCTTTTGCAGTGGTTGTCGTGGCATCTTCAGGGTTGGTTGTCGTGGCATCTGCTTGGGCAGGCACGGTGTAGGTTGTCGTGGAATCATCTGTTGCGGTTGCCGTGGAGACTGCTTCATTGGTTGTCGTGGCAAGGATCTCAGTCGAAAAGATTGGGAACGGCACGCGGCTATCCGGGTACTTTTCTAGGATGACTTGAGTGATTGCATTGTTGTGCTCCTTCATGTACCGCATGAACATTAGTTGCCGGTCTTCAATTTGCCTAAGGTGGCTCGTCAATGGTTGCAAGAGTGCTTCAAAGTGTCCCGGGGTTGATGGCCAAGTTGCCCGGGCGTTAGGTGCTTGGGCATTAGGGATTGTCAGGGCGGCAGGAGTTGCCACGGCAATTGGAGGCCTTGATGATTTTTCCGGTACCTCTCCCATTAGCTTTCGGATTTGTGCTTGATTCCAACCGGACTTTGGTAGGGCCTTTTCATCGATGGACTCACTTGGGACATGCATCTCCTTGCAAAGATTATAAATTAAGCAAGGGAAGAAAAGAGAACCCTTATCTTTTGAGCTACATACAAAAATCTCATCACAAATAATTTTTCCAATGTTAATGATGCGATTATGCAAAATAGAATGTATGAGCAAAAGACGTGGTATATCAACAGTAGTATTGTGTGTGGTGGGCATTAAAGAAGTTTTAACAAACTTATTCCATAGTTTTACCTCAGGTTTAAGCCAAAGGTGATTTACCGTGCCCTTGTATTTACCGTCATTCCAATGAGTTCCCGGTTGAGTGAGTTCTTGAAGCACCTTGTCAAGTTGCTTGGGAGTGATTTGATTAACAAAGGCTTGATGCTTGTCCTTCTCAATGTAGAGCCCGTAAAAGTTGTTGATGTTTTCAGGACTTATGAGTATGGCCTTGTCACGAACAAAAACATAAGGATTATCTGGGTTAGGTGAGTGAGCACAGAATTCTCTTACCCATGAGATGTTGCCAGGTTCCGATTGATGGCAAAAGATTTGCCACTTTTGATGTGCGATCCTCTCGAAGATGAATGGTTCAAGGCCAAAATCTTGATGAGAGTTGGAGTATTCAAAGCCTTGTCCTTCATAAATCTTTCGGCTTTCAAACTTGGAGTGAAATCTTTCTTGAACCACCGGTGTAGCAAACTTCTTGTATCTTGGTTCTTTGGAGGAACTTGGATGAACCAAAAATTTAATTTTGGATGCCATGGATGATCTTGGTTGTGAGTTTTGTAAAAAAAAGGAAAATAAAATAAAAGAAACTAAAGAGTTGCAAGATGAAAAGTAGGAATAGGTTTCTTGGAAGTTAAGGGTGATGGGTTATATAGAAAAGATAGGTAGTAAATATGGTGGGTGGGATTAATTTTGGATAGAGAATAAAGGGGGGTTTGGTTTAGGGGAAGGATGATGGCAAGGGGGTTTAATTAGGGTAAGTTGGAGACTTTATATAAGCCTTAGATTCAACCCATTAATTTCCTTGTTGAAGATGTTTTCCTTCTTGGATCAAAATTCCTCTTTATCTTGAACTCTTTTCCTACAATTCAAATACAAATCAAATAAAGATTAAAATTAAAGATAAACTAATAAAAGAAAATAAATAAAGATGTGTAAAGGGATTCTTAAACTTAAAAATATAAAAAAATAAAATAAACCTATCCTAAAAATATAATAATAATCAAAAATAAAAAAAAATTAGTTCAAAAATAAAAATAAAAAAATAATCGAAAATAATAAAAATAAAAAATAAAAATAAAATATCAAAAGGAGAGCATGCTCATGCATCTCCTAAGTTGGCCACTTCTTTGTTACGTTCCACATGGGCACCATTGTAGTGCTTTAATCTTTGTCCATTAACTTTGAATTCATGTTTGTCAGTGATGGACTTGATTATCACGGCACCATGGGAAAATGGTTTGACAACTTCGAATGGTTCCGACCATCTTGATTTCAGCTTTCCCGGGAAAAGTTTTAGCCAAGAATTGAATAAGATAACTAGTTGCCCTGACGTGAATTGCCCGAGAATAGTTTCTTGTCATGCCATTGCTTTGTTTTCTCCTTGTAGATTCGTGCATTGTTATAGGCGAGTGCACGAAATTCTTCTATCTCGTTGAGGTCCAACAAACGCTTTTTTCTGGCACTTTCCCAATCCATATTCACGGTCTTGATTGCCCAATATGCCTTGTGTTCGATTTCCACCGGTAGATGGCATGTTTTACCATAGACAAGTTGGAAGGGAGACATACCTAAGGGTGTTTTGAATGCAGTGCGATATGCCCAAAGTGCGTCATCTAGTCTTAATGACCAATCCTTCCTAGAGGGATTTACAACTTTCTTGAGTATACCCTTCAATTCTCAGTTGGAAATTTCTGCTTGTCCGTTGGTTTGTGGGTGATATGCCGTGGCAATCTTGTGTGATACACCGAAGCATTGCAACATCTTGGCAATAAGTCTATTGTCAAAATGCTTGCCTTCATCACTGATAATTGCTCTCGGCATCCCAAATCGTGTAAATATGTTTTTCTGCAAGAATCGTTGCACGGTCTTGGAATCGTTGTTGGGAACTTCAGCTGCCTCAACCCATTTAGACACGTAGTCGACGGCAAGTAGAATGTAGAGGTTGCCGAATGAAGATGGGAAAGGTCCCATAAAATTGATCCCCCATACATCGAACAATTCCACCTCAATGATGTTTTGGAGTGGCATCTCATGTCATTTAGAGATATTGCCCGTCCTCTGGCAATGATCACATTGCTTGTAAAAGTCTTGGGCATCTTTGTACAATGTCGGCTAATACAAACCGGATTGCAAAACTTTGGCCGTGGAACGAGTTCCTCAAAAATCTCCTCCATAGGTGAAGAATGGCATTGACAGAGTACATTCTGCTGCTCCTCTTTAGGGACACATCGGCGTATAACCTGATCTGCACATTGTTTAAACAAAAGAGGCTCGTCCCAAAAGTAATGCTTATCATCATGGCGGAACGGCTTCTTCCCTTGGTGAGTAAGACCATAAGGTAAAATACAACAAACAAGGAAATTAACTAAATCCGCGTACTAGGGTATTGCCAAGGCATGTGCTGCCGTGGCGACTACTCCCAAAATTACCGAGGCATGCGCGTCAAGGGCTGCTGCGGCATCGAGAGTTGTCGAGGCGTGCGCGTCCATGGTTGCTGAGGCGTCAAGGGTTGCTAAGGCATGCGCGTCAAGGGTTGCAGGGGCGTGCGCATCCATGGTTGTCGAGGCAACTAAAATTTCCTCATCCGGGAATGCATCGCATATCTCTAGATCCGCGTCCTCCTCCCTATTGCGTTCTAAACGTGATAAGTGATCAGCCACTTGATTTTCTATTCCTTTCCTGTCCTTAATTTCAATATCAAATTCTTGTAAAAGTAATATCCAATGAATCAAACGAGGTTTGGCATCTTTTTTAGCAAATAGTTATTTGATTGCCGAATGGTCCGTATGAACAATTACCTTTGTACCAATCAAATAGGATCAGAACTTGTCAAATGTGAAAACTACAACTAGTAACTCTTTCTCCGTTGTTGTGTAATTCATTTGAGCACTATTAAGAGTTTTACTAGCGTAGTATATCATATGGAAGGTCTTACCTGTGCGTTGGCCTAGGACTGCTCCTACCGCAAAATCACTTGCATCATACATGAGCTCAAAAGGTAGCGTCCAATCTGGTGGAACGATAATGGGTGCTGATGCAAGCTTTTCCTTTAGGGTTTTGAATGCCTGGGCGTAAGAATCATCAAAATCGAAGACTTTATCCTGTTCAAGCAAATTGCACAAGGGTTTAGTGATTTTAGAAAAATTATGAATGAACCTCCTGTAAAAACCTGTATGTCCAAGAAAGCTTTGAATTCCTTTAATCGAACTTGGTGGAGGTATTCACTCGATCACGTCCACCTTTGCTTTGTGTACTTCAATTCCCTTGGATGAAATCTTGTGGCCGAGCACTATTCCTTCATCTACCATAAAATGGCACTTCTCCCAATTGAAGACTAAATCAGTTTCTTCACATCTTGCAAACACCTTCTCTAAATTGCCGAGGCAGCTGTCGAAGTCATTACCAAAAACAGAAAAATCATCCATGAAGATCTCAAGGAAGTCTTCGACCATGTCTGAAAAGAGTGCCATCATGCATCTTTGGAAGATTGCTGGGGCGTTACACAATCCGAATGGTATCCTTCGGAAAGCATAAGTACCGTATGGGCATGTGAAGGTTGTCTTTTCTTGATCTTCTGGTGCTATGGCAATTTGATTGTAACCTGAATAACCATCAAGAAAACAATAAAAAGGTTTACCTGCAAGACGGTCAAGCGTTGATCAATAAAGGGTAATGGGAAGTGATCTTTCCTAGTGGCTTTGTTTAGCTTTCGATAATCCATACAAACCCTACAACCGGTCACAGTCCTGGTTGGAATGAGTTCATTGTTTTCTTTACTTACCACCGTTATACCTCCCTTTTTTGGTACACATTGTACCGGACTTACCCATGTACTATCAGAGATAGGGTATATAATGTCGGCGTCAAGCCACTTGATGATTTCTTTCATTACAACCCCTTTCATGGCATGATTCAGTCTTCTCTGGGCCTCAATTGAAGGTTTGTGATCATCTTCCAACAAAATCTTGTGCATGCACACTGCCGGGCTAATTCCTTTCAAGTCGGCAATTGTCCACCCTATTGCCTTCTTGTGTAGCATCAACATTTTGATCAGCTTCTTTTCCTACTCAGGCTGTAACTTAGAAGAAATAATTACAGGCAATGTATTATCGGTTCCTAAGTATGCATATTTTAGTTGCTCTGGCAACTGTTTCAACTCAAGAATCAGTGGTTGTTCAATAGAGGGCTTTTCGAGCTTACCTTCCTTACCCGAGTAATCCAGTGGTTCAAAGTATGTACCTGGTCAATTGACTAGCCAATTTGCCTCTTCTTGTTGTTCCTCATCGACCGGTTCTTCATACTCCTCAGATTCCTCTTGATCGGTAATGTAGTTGCCGAGGCAACTAAATTCCTATTCGAAGTTAAACTCTGTCGTGGCATGAAGAAGTTGGCATTCTTCTGGATCATCGGCATGCCTTAGTGCTTGGAACACATTTAGTTTAACTTGCTGGTCATTCAACCTCATTGTGAGTTCTCCCTTTTCAACATTGATCAAGGTTCTCCCTGTTGCTAGGAATGGTCTCTCGAGAATGATAGGTGCATGCTCATCTGCTTCACAATCCAAAACAATAAAGTCAGCAGGAAAAATAAATTTATCAACTTTTACCAGTATGTCTTCAATTTTTACCTCTGGATGTACATAGGATCTGTCGACTAGCTGTAGCATAATTGTTGTAGGTCTTGCCTTCCTGATTCCTAGTTTCTGGAAAACCGATTTAGGCATCAAGTTTATGCTATCCCCAAGGTCGAATAATGCTTTCCCGATATAGTGGTTTCCAATGGAACAGGGTATTGTGAAACTTCTGGGATCCTTCAACTTAGGTGGCATATGATTGTGTAACATGGCCATGCATCCCTCTATTGCGGAAACTGTTTCAAACTCTCCTAGCCTTGTTCTCTTGGACATAATGTCTTTAAGAAGCTTGGCATAGTTCGACATTTGTTCAATTGCTTCCACCAATGGCAAGTTGATGTGGACTTGCTTTAGGATATCAAGAAACTTCTTGAATTGATATTCTTGCTTTTGTCGCTTCAACCTTTGTGGGAATGGTGATGGAAGTCGGATATCTTCGATCCTTTCATTGGTTTGGAACCTGATTGACAGCATTGCCGGGACAACTGGAGTTGCCGAGGCATTATCAACTAGGGTTGCTGAGGCATGCTTATCGCAAGTTGCCGAGGCATCCTTATCGTCAGTTGCTGAGGCATGCTTATCGCAAGTTGCCGAGGCATCCTTATCGTCGGTTGCCGAGGCATTCTTATTGCCGGTTGCCGCGACAATTCTTGGTTCAGCATCTGAGGCTTTGCCGCTAGGTTCTTCTTGATCTTTTTTGTGGAGTTTTGTTTGATGAGCGGGCTTGAGCCTCTTTAAGTTGTTGGCCACTTCTAGTGGTGATTGCCTTACATTGCTCATGGCTAGTTCCTCTTGTGACTTCAGTATCGCTAGGTAAACCTCCTTGTGGTCTAGTATTTAGGTTTTGAGCAAATTATCCGACTTGATTTTCCAATGATTTGATTGTCGCCTCTTGGTTTTGCAATCTCATCTCGGTCCTGTTAATAAAAGCATCAGTTCTTTTTATGAAGTTACTATTCTTAGCCATATAAGATTCAGTTTTCATCATAAAAGCATTTAGAGAATTTTCCAAAGAACTAGATGTTGTCAGTTGTTGCTGCGGCAACTGTTGCCGTGGCATATTCTGCTGGAATCCCGATGCTTGTGCATTCTGATTGTTATGGTTTAGATCATTGTTGGGATTACTCCATGAAAAATTTGGGTGCTTCTTCCAAGCTGGATTGTATGTATTGGACATCACATTGTTGTTCCGGTTGTAATTCCCCACATAGAAGCTGGATTCCGAATTCTGCATACATTCAGAAGAATCATGGTTACCACCACATAACTCACAAAAAGAATCCATTACCTTGACCTCATGTGTGTTGTTTGGTTTCTGCATGTTCTAGACCATCTTGGTTAAAGTGGCCAATTGTGCCGAAATTGAGTCTGATGATCCTAGTTCATGTATTGTGGCTTGGCGTCTAACTCCTCCTTGTCTAGTAGAGGGGAATTGATAATCATTCTTGGAAAGCCTGTTTAGAATTTGCATTGCTTCCTCCGGCGACTTATATAGGAGTATGTCGTTTGCCGAGGCATCTAGCATCATCCTTGTTGGTGTATTCACGGCATTGTAAAACATTATTACTTGTGTCCACACTGGAATCCGTGTAGGGGGAATTTGTGTAGAAGTTCTCTATATCGCTCCCAAGCCTCGTACATGGATTCATCATCTGCCTGCCGAAAAGAAGTAATGTCGTTACGAAGCTTATCAGTCAAATTTGTAGGATTAAACCGAGCAAAGAAATCACGACAAAGATCGGTAGAAGATCCTATTGATCCGACAGGAATGCTATTCAACAATGCTTTCGCCCTATCCCTCAGTGAATAGGGGAATAATCTTAATCGTAAAACATCGGGGGTGACTCCGTGTATTTTGAACGAGTTGCAAATCTCGAGGAAAGATTTAAGATTTTGTCGTGCATCTTCAGTTGTTGAGCTGCCAAATTGACCAATTGTGTTGATCATATTAAACATCACCGGTTTCAACTCAAAGTGGTCGGCTTCAATTTCAGGTGCGACAACTCCTGGATTAAGTCCATCAAGATCTTCTTCAAGATAGTCTCGAATAGTTCTGTTTCGTGCAAGAATCACTCCTCCTCCTGCTGGAACATCTTGATTCATATTGCCGTCTTGATTAGCCATTGCTACTCTTAACCTTCGTCTAAGTCTTTGTAAGGTTCGTTCAATTTCTGGATCAAAGGGATATTATGGTGCAATCGGTCTCGCCCTGGTCATATACCAATGCAAAACCAAAGTCTGTTAACCCTTTGAATCTTAAACAAGAAAAATAAAAAGTGCAAGAAAATAAAAACAAAGTTGTTATTGCCAATCCCCGGCAACGGCGCCAAAAACTTGTTGCGCGTAATAAGTGCTCCGCAATTGTGCAAGTCGCAAGTTATAGTATAAAAGATATCTTCTCCACAGGGATTGGTGCCACTTCAAGAATCTAATCTCTTGCACTATAAAAAGTAAAAACACAAATAGAAGATTATAGGAGTTTTAACTAATAGCTAATCTAGAAAGCAAATAAGTAAAAGAATAGAAGAGATCAAATGAGAGAGATAGGCCAGGTTATCATGAATTGAGGTGTGATAGCCGATTAGATCGTCTTGGTAAAAGAGTGCAAGGGCAACTCAGTTGTCGTGGCAACTTGCACAACGGGGTTGCCTTGGCAACTAATCGATGGTTGCCTGGGCGACTAGTTGGGCAACAACTTGGGCGTCTGGGCAGCAACCTTCAAGGTTCGGCAGAGCGTTCTTCAATGGTTTCTTCTTATCCCTAAGTCGAAACTCTAGCTACTTGTGCATGCCTTGATAATACATCCCTGCGTGAATCAAGGGTGAACAACAATCAATCTTGCGCTCTTCTTAGCCATTGAAATCCTTAACTTATTCCTAACCTGGATTAATCTTCACCATCAATAGATTGAATAAAGATCATATTCATTCGTTTCTTGAATCTAACTCTCCCGATATTAGATAAATAGATGAAGTTACGAGATCCTCTCCCAATTCACTCGCAAACAAGAATAAGAACCAAGAATGAATAAACCTTGAATCAAAAAGTGCAAACTCTTATTACCTAAACAAAATCCAATAGTTTCTCACAACCATAAGACACAATAACCTTAGCCAAAAAGATTTAGTTCCCGGCTAGGTTCCAAAGAAACACAAGATAAAGAATTCCTAGCATGAACCTAATTTTGAACAAGAAAGAAAAAGATGAAGGATGGATGAAGCCTTCTTATCGAGATCTCCCCTTGAAGCTTGTCAAAAATTCTCTCTTCTCCCCCTTGGAGTTGACGGCTTGGTGATCTATTTATAGGGCTAGGTCAAAGTCCTCCTTTGAGGAGGAAGTTAAGCTGGAATTAAATTATCTTTAAAGAATATAATTCTTTATTATAATTATATTCCTTCTAGAACTTCTCCTATCTTCTTGGAATTTAATTCTTCTTTAACCTCTTCGTGGAAATCAAACTCCTTTGGGATTTAGCTTTTCTCCACTCATCTTGGGCTTGTCTAGTTATCAATTTCGACTACCATATCACCTTATTCTTTGTCAACAATTGCCCTGGCAACTGGCTCGGCGTCTCCTTCATGCATTGCCCTGGCAACTAGCTCGGCATCTCCTTCATGCATTGCCCTGGCAACTAGCTCTAGCATTGCTTTGGCAAGTGATCCTGCACATACACACAAAACACACTAAAGTAGCATCTTTTCCCACAAAAACAACTAAGTTTTGCAATCAACTCAACGATGGAAGGAAACATGGATTAATGCATGAATGACTAATTATGTAACTAATATGAGCGTATGTCTAACAATAATATGAGTGAAAAGGGTAAGAAAAATAGTACTTTTGAACACTTATCACCAACTCCCAACTATCGCAAAACCGGCTCTGATACCACCAAATATAACCCCCTCGACCCGGCCTAGTCGCAAGATCAAACTGAGCGAGCTATATTAGGTTTACCGAAGTAAACCGTGAAGATAAAACCCGAAACACGTATATTTTTTCTTTTTGTCTTGTCTAGATGCACAATTATTATCCTACATGTACATACTGATCACATGTGAAAACTCAACTCAATCGGGCATCGATTTGACATCCAAATAAACACTATTACAATTTAGGTGACCAAATTGCAATTTTTAAAAACTATAGGGACTTGAATTATTTTTATATTTCCAACCTTTAATTAAGCAGGTTTCATGCCCACAGGTCAACAATCAGCTAATGAAGGTCATTCATACTCATCCAATTGCATCCACATTATTCTGGGACTAAAATGAAAGAAACAGAACTTCAGGATAATCCAATAACTAACTTAACTGCCACCGTATCGGTACAGGCAAGAGGGTGTATCAATACCCCTTTGTTAATTCAAACTCCCAAAATCCCAGTAGCCAAAACTCATTCTAATACGCCCCGCGTATCGAAACGTCCTTCATAAAAACACTGTACCGCATTGAAACAGTGCCTCGTATAACGAAACACTGGCCAAATTTGCCTAATCCCATACCAAAATGCTTGCTCGCGTACCGGTACGCTAAGCCTGGAATGGCTTACTTGTACCAAAATAGGGACACCCGTACCGATACACCTGGACTTGAAATGTCATTTTTTGCTGGTTTAACATGCTTTCGAACATACCAAAATTCCCTAGCATGCTTCTAACATACATCCAACACACTCAAAGGTCATACCACAACAAAGCATCTCATTTTCAACATTAATTCATGGCATCATGCATCAAAGGTAAATCTATAGGCATGCTTCCAAGAATTCAAAACAAGCAAAGCATGAAACTTCAAACCATCACCACAAACAATCCAAAATGGCCATTTACAAACCATAAGCAGCAAAACAAAATTGCTCAACCAGGGAGTTTAACAAAACATCTCCCAAAACAACAACGAAAACCCTATTGCCCTTATTACTTATAGTCTAACTCAAAAACTTACTTTTGGTATCAAGTATTGCTCGATCCCTTGCTTCCCGCTGCCTTCCAACCTTTAATTCTCTGTATTGATGGACAAAAAGAGCGTAAGCACACTCGGCTTAGTGAGGAGTGCTCAAAACAAGACACCATCAATGCATTTGAAAACTATTTCTCAACAACAAATTGAAATCTCATTTCAATCCATTTTTAGACAACATTTAAAACCATCACGCCTTGAAAACCATGCACTTAACATCTTTAAAAACCAACATATTAAACCATATGCAACTTGTATCATTAATCAACAACAAATCCCATTGCTAAGCCTCAATTTAAGCCTTCCCATGCCTAACCACCATATGCAAAGCTTAAAGAGTAACCATGTGTAAACACATTATACAACATAAACCTTTTAATGATACATTAACAATTATATTGGCTTAAAAGTGATCATAACCAAGTTCCTTTACCAAATATAGTTCATCAGATACACAGATTCAAACAAGTGTTCTCCCAACACTTCATACATTCTCACCGGCAATGCAAGGTTCACACACGGGAGCTTTTGGTACACATAAACCCCTCCACCATTGTGACACCTATGGTGGAGTATTCAATACCCCATATAAACCCCTCAACACCACTCATCGGTAGATGTATAACCCACTAACGAGAGTTTCTAGTACCATATAACCCCTCGACCGTTAGGGTACTTGGATAGAGTATTCGGTACACCGTATAAAACCCTTCGACATCTAAGACGACTTATTATAGTGCACTATCAATCCTATGGCCGGCCAACTATATCCGATAACATTTTAAGACCACATCACTTGCCAATATAATTCACCATTTACCATTTTCCTTACTATTTTTATAAGCATTAAACCAAATCATTTCCCAAGCAACAACACATGCTTAAAACTCATGTATAAACCATATACTTACATGGATCACTTACCATATGCATCCATCATCATTTCATGATCAAAAACATTATCTCGTATACTTAAAAACATGCTTAAACAGTAGGTATAATGTAAATCAAAACAAGTGCAAAAAACTATTTCACAATAGCACGACCGAGAGACAAAACCAAATCATACTTACTTTCGAGTTTAAACCACCATTTCAAGCTCAGTTTAAAATCCCATAAACCACCTTTAAATCATTTCAAAGCTAAAATCCACGTTCACACTCACTGATATGTGAAACCTCAATTCGTTGACGCGAAATCAAGCGTCTGAAGCTTCTAAAGCTTCACTGATCGCTTTCGGATTGACCTCCCCTGTTTTAACCACATTACAACAGAGCATTAATGCATCTCAATGCATTCAAAACACTACAATAACAATTCCTTGCAAAACCTCACAATTCTTTCACAATTACCCATTCACAACAACCGAAATCACCATCTATCTCTTTCCAAGCACAAACCAGCCACAATCTAGCACTTTAATTCACATCTAAAAACAAAATTACATCATCCTTAAACTTCTAGCAACTATTCGGCCACCACAACTCCACAAAACACAAATCTAGCAACTTAATAATCAAGGATTAAAGGAGTTTCGGGATTCCAATGTTAAAAACAACTTGTCAACATTATAAATCATCCAAAATATGTTTAAAATAGATCCAGTACGGATCTTCCATAATTTCACCAATTAAACCTATTAAATTAATTATTCACTATAAAAACATAAAATCAAATTATAAATCATAAATCAAGGATCAAATACTTGGGAATATCAATAAAGAACCATCAATAGAGGAGAAGAATGAACCTTACCTCTATTGTGTGATTTCTCCCTCAATTGATTGATTAAAGCTAGGAAAACACAAAATTTCAAGGATGTTTTGTAAATCAAAGGTAAAGAAGTAATTACAAATCAAGAATCCAAGTAGAAAGATCTCTCACCTCTGGATTTTGATGAAAACAAGAGTGGTTGGTAGAAAAGAGGCAGAGAGAAAAGTTGAGAGAAAAGTTTACGTCAAATTTCTTTAAAACAAACTAACTAACTTTAATATCAAAAATCCCTTTTTAATTACCTTTAAAACACATGTTAAAATGTCTTAATTGAAGGGATAAATCACCATAAAAACTTGGTAAAATAGCTCCTTAAGGATTCTCAGAATTTGATCCTTTACAATTTAGTCACCTTTAAAAATAGTTTTCAAAAATTACATTTTAGTCACTAACCAAAATGTCACCCTTCTAAAACACATTTTCCAAAATTTATTCCACCAATATTTTCCATATATTTAAACATGATTTTTAACCATTTTTTCATATTTTTATCTTACTCAAAAATATTTATTCCCGAACCCGACTCGAATCCCTCACTCAATCCACCAGACTGTCTAACAAGCCTCAAAACCGCTAGGCCCAAAACCAGGGCATTACAATTAGTTGCAACTGAGAAGATAAGGTACATGAAGTTTTGAAAAGGGTTGAGGAAAAAGATTCAAATATTCTTAACGGTCAATCCACTGAATGTGTTTTCTGACTTGGCCACTAGTGCCAAATCTTTGGAGCAAGTACAAGGATTGACCTATAATTAGGTTGGATGTCATGGAAGTTTGAGTGGAGGGGATCAATCCCACTTTAACCAGTCAGAATCTCACTCTAAGAGGAATAGGGGTCACTAGACTCAAGGTAGAGGAGCATCGAATCGGTCTGTAAGGTTAGACTGTAGGTCTGAGTCTACTAGCCGTTAGAAGCCTAATACCTTCTCTTTGGTGATGAGTTTTGGAGGTTCAAAAAAATGGTCAAGAGCATCTATTTGTGGCCAATTAGACGTAGGCACCATGAGGAGTGCTATGAAAATGCTAAGGTATGCTAGGGTTGTGGGTCACCTGACCACTTCGTGAGAGGCTGCCTAGAGGTTATGCGTACTACCCAGTTTAGAATTAGAGGACTTTATCTACAGCTCAGAGGGGTCAAGGTTTCGTGAGGGGAGGAGTGAACCACATATTGGGACAATAGAGTTAGGTCACTTTTCAATCTACTAATAGGGCATTGCAAGACAGTGTGCATTTAGGTCTCAAGAGGACTGCGAGGCTACCGATGTCATCTCAGACACTTCCACCTTGTTCTATGTTCCTATTGTTGCATTGTAGACTCGGGGCCTACCTATTCTTGTATTCGTAGTAGAATATCCTATCAGTGGGTTATTCATTCTGAGGACATAAAGGTCGGGGTTTGTGTGACCAATCCCATGAGGTATGGTGTCTTGGTAGACAAGGTTTCTCAGAGGTGTCTGATTGAGGTTCAAGGTATGATATTCCCTGTAAATTTGATGGTATTGACATTTCAAGAGTTTGATGTTATCTTCGACATAGATTGGTTGTTTGAGCATGACACGAGCTTGGGTTGTAAAGCAAAGAGTCTTAAGCTTTGTGGCTCGGATGAAGCCATGAAAGATTATTCAACAAGGTTGTGAGTCATTCTTGGCTCATGTGGTGGATACAAGAGTTGAGAGTCCGATGCTTGAGAGCCTTCATACTATTAGAGAGTTTACTAATGTTTTTCTAGAAGAGATACCCAGATTACCCCTAGATCGTGAGCTACAGTTTTGAATTAAGGTGATGCCAGGCACGACACTGGTGTTTATTGCTCTGTATTGTATGACAATGAAAAAACTAAGAGAATTAAAGAATCATATTTAAGAGTTATTGGAGAGAGGATTTATCTGACCAATCATCTCACTTTGGGGTGCTCCGGTCTTGTTTGTCGAAAAGAAATATGGCTCGATGAGGTTATGTATTGATTATCGCTAGCTCTATAAGGTGACGATGAAGAACCGTTATCCACTTCCAAGAATAGATAACCTGTTTAACCAATTGAGAGGTTCTTGTGTGTTCTTGAAGATTGACCTGAGGTCAGGTTATTACCAGTTGAAAGTGAGCGACGAGGATATCTAGAAGACCGCTTTTAGGATGCGGTATGGCCATTATAAATTCTTAATTATGCTATTTGGGCTTACCAACACACCGAGAGCTTTCATGGATTTGATTAATCGAATCTTTCAGCCCTATTTGGATCATTTTGTGGTGGTCTTTATTGATGATATCTCTGTTTATTCAAATTTGGAGGTTGAACATGATTACAACTTCGTGTCGTCCGTCAGATCTTGAGTGATAGACAGTTTTATGTCAAGTTCAGTAAGTGAGAGTTTTGGCTTTCTGAGGTGGCATTCTTGTGCCATATCATGGCGACAGATGGGACTCGAGTGGATCCGCAGAAGATTCAGGTTGCGGTTTTCAATGATGGTTCATTGAATAGGCTTGGTTGTGTTCTCATACAAGAGGGTAAAGCGGTTGCCTACGCCTCGAGACAACTTAAGCCTTATGAACGAAATTACCCTACTCATGATTTGAATCTTGCAGCTGTTATCTTCGCATTAAAGATTTGGAGTTACTATCTATATGGAGAGAAGTGCTGCATCTATGCCGACCACAAGAGTTTAAAGTACCTACTTACCCAAAAGAGTTGAATTTGAGACAAAGGAGATGGATTGAACTACTTAAAGACTATTATTGCAACATTGAGTATTACTCTAATAAAGCAAATATTGCGGCTGACGCTTTGAGCAGGAAGTCCATGTCACATTTGAGAGGCAGTGTTCGCCCATTTAAAGATGACCGAAGATGGTGGTTTGTTAGTCGAGCATCGTGTGGAGCCTACCCTAGTACAAGAAATCAAGATGACTCAAGTGCTAGATGAAGAGTGTAACCCATTTGACCTGGCCTAGACGCCCAACCGAACCAAGAAGGTTACATTAGGTTCGTCGTAGCAAACCAAAGGGATACAACCCAAACCCGGTCCATTTTTTTATTTTCATCTTATCTAGATGCCAATTATTAACCCTATATGTACATACAGACATCAGGTGCAACCCCAACTCAATCGGGCATCAATTTGACATCCAATTGATCACATTTGTAATTTAAGGACCAAATTGCAAATATAGAAAATTTTAGGATTTAAGCCCACTTTTAAGTTAGCAACCTTTAATTAGTCAGGTTCCAAACTTCCATCTCAAATTTCAGCTCAAACTGATCATTCTATCACAGACAATTGCATTGGTAAGATTCAGGGACTAAAATGTAAAGATGACAAAACTGCCCCAAAGTGTCATTAACAGAATTAACGGTCATCCGTACCGATACAGGTAAGCCCGTATCGATACAGTTTGAAACACCCTGTTTCGATACACCACCCATCCATATCGATACGCCTAACTGAAATACTGAACTTTTGAAATATTACAGATCGTACCGATACGGCTCTTTAGGTGTTTCGATACGCAGGTTCGAGTTGAAAAAGTGAATTCCAAAGGCTAAAACTCGTATCGAAACACCCATCCCCGTATCGGTACACCTAGCCAAATTTGCCTAGGCGTATCGAAACACATAGTACCTGTACCGATCCCACAAGCCTGAATTTGCCTAGCTGTATCGATACGGTCCCCCGCGTATCGATACGCATGGGCCTGTAATGCCACAATTTGCTGGTTTTTCATCCCAAAAGTATACTCTAATCAATCCAACATGCTTTAAACACAATACCAACATGCAAAACATATCACAAGCCAACTAGCAACACAACTTTAACAACACAACAAGGCTTCATGCTTCAAAAGGAAATCTATAGGCATGCTTCCTAACTTGCATCCAAGCAACATACCAAAAGATAAACCAGCACAAAAATTAATCCTTAAAGGCCATTTACAACCCAAGAGCACCCAAAGAAACATACTCGAATAGGGAGTTCCCTAAAACATCTTCCAAAACACATCAGGTACTCCATTGCCCATATTCATTATAGTCTAGTCTCTAACATACTTTGGAAACAAGTCTTGCCAAGATCCTCTTGCTTCTTGCTGCCTTCCAAGGCCTCAAATATTTGCATTTATGGATAATGAGAGCGTAAGCACAGAAGAATTAGTGAGGAATGCTAAAAAACAAACACCATCAATGCATTTAAAACCATTTACTTAACATCATCCTTTAAAACATCACGCCTCTTTTTAAAACATGCACTTTACATTACCAAAACCCAGCATATTAAACCATATGCTACATGTATCATTAACCAACAACAAGTCACATTGCTAACCCTCTACTTAAGCCTTCCCATGCATTACTACCAAATGCAAAGCTTAAGGAGAAACATGTATAAATCGCATTATACAACATAAATCATTTCAATGATACATCAACAATTATATTGTCTTTCATGTGATCATTAACCAAGTTCAATAACAAAAGAGTTCATTGGATACACGGATTCAACAAGTGTTAACCCAACACTTCAAGCCATCACAACCGGAATAGCAATACAATCACAATCGCGGTACAATAACAACCGGGTACACTTACAACCTACATGGACACTAATCCTTCTCATCGGTTAGATGCTTAACCCACTAACGGGAGTATCCAGTACCGCTAAATCCCACCACTGTTAGGGTACTTGGATGGAGTATTCGGTACCGTTTAACCCCTCAACATCCAAGGTGACTTATTTACAGTTCACTCAATCATATGGCCAACCAACTATATCCGATAACAATTTTAAAACCACATCATTTGCCAATATAATTAACCATTTCAACATTTACCTAACTGTTTTTAACGAGCTTTAAACCATGCCTTTTATCCAAAGCAACAACCATGCTTTAAAGCAAAAGTATAAACCATACTTACAAGGATCACTTACCATGTGCATCCTTTAGAAAAACATGCTTACAAACCAGTATCTCAAATACTTTAAAACATGCTTAAACAGTAGGTAACATGTAAATTAAAACAAGTGCATAAAACCGTTAAACGCTATCACGACCGAGAGAGTAAAACCACTTTACTTACTTCTGAGTCTAGGTAAGTGTTTCAAGCTCTACCTTAACTCCCATAACTCTATTCCAACATATCAAAATGCTTTAAACCACTTTTCACTCACCGATATGCAAAACCTCACTTTTTCAATGCGAATCACGCGTCTGAAGCATCCACCACAACCTCGTTAGCTTCCAGAGTGAACTCCCCTATTTTAGCCACAATACAACAGAGGATTAATGCATCATAATGCATTCTAAACACAACAACCACAATCCTTCTCGGATTTCCACAAAACCTTCACAATTAACCCTCCTCAACAACCAAAAACATAACCAAAACACTTCAATACACGACCTGGCCAACATCTATCAATCTAACATCATTTTCAACATCAAAACACATCTAAAAATAGATCCAAAACAACGTACCACCTCCAGCAACCTTACAACCACAAAACACCACAAAACCTCAAAACTAACAACCTAAACAAATAGAGATTCTTAAGTTTCGGGACTACATTGATAAAAACCACTTATCAACATTATTAAACCTCCAAAATATAGATCAAAGCATTATTACTTACTGGAAATCAGATCCAATTCGCGAATCAACTCATTTTCCCCAAAGAACTCAATTAATCATTAGAAAATCATCAAAATCAGATTAGAAACACAAAAGCATGGATCAAATGCTTTGGAATTTTAGTAAAGAACCATACAATAGAGGAGATCTCGGACCTTACCCCTATTGTGAAGTTTCTCCTTAATTGATTTGTTAAAAGCTAAGAAAACACAAGATTATTGTAAGATTTTGTATAAACAACCTTTATAAAACCATTTGAAACAATAAAATCAAGTTAGAAACCGCCTCACCTCTAGAAATTTGATGAAATCTGAATTTTTTGCTGAGGAGAGAATAGAGAGGAAAAAGTTGAGAGAAAATGACGTGATTTTTGTTTTAGAAAATATAACTAACTTTTTAATAAAATCCTCTTTAGTTATTAATTAAAACACATGTATCATTTAAATCAAGAGAGAAATCATCAGAAACCAATTGGTAAAATAACTCCTTAAAGATTCTAAGTATTTGACTATTTTCATTTTAGTCACTAGAAAATCACAGTTTTCAAAACTTTCATTTTGGTCACTAACCAAAATGTACATCTTCCAATAATCATTTTTCAAAATTGATTCCACCATTATTAAATACATAATTAATAATAATTTTTAAACATTTTCTCATAATTTTTCCAACACCAAAAATATACAATCCTGAAACCGACTCGAATCTCTACTTTGGTCCACCAGACCGTCTAATAAACCACTAAACTGTTAAGCCCTAAAACCAGGGCTTTACAACTCTCTCCCACTTAAGAAATTTTATCCCGAAATTTACCTGGAGGAAACTGGTGCAGAAACTGTTTCACCATATCCGCCCTGCGCTCTCACGTGGCCTTCTCAACACCGCGGTGCTTCCACAACACCTTAACCAACTCGACTGTCTTGCCATGCAACACTTTACTGCTGGTATCAAGAACCTTTATCGGTTCTTCATCTTAAGATAGATTCGGTCTCAACTCAATCTCTTCGACTGGTATGACATGCGATGGATCCGACCTATACCTCCGCAACACCGAAACATGGAACACATCATGAATCTTTCCCAATTTCAGAGGTAGCCTCAAACGATACGCAATAGGACCCGCACGCTCAACAACCTCGTATGGTCCAATAAACCTCGGGCTAAGCTTCCCTTTCTGCCCAAACCGCAACACCTTTTTCCAAGGCGACACTTTTAAAAACACTTTATCACCCACAGCATACTCTATATCCCTACGCTTTAAATCCGCATAGGATTTCTGACGATCCGCAGCTGCTTTCAAGCGCTCACATATCAACTTTACTTTTTTGGTCCTACCTTTCAGAACATTAGGCATAGATACAAACTTTTCCCCCGCTTCTGCCGAACACACAGGCGTACCTACCATACAACGCCTCATAAAGTGCCATCTGGATGGTAGCATGATAACTGTTATTGTAAGTAAACTCCACCAACGACAACTGTTTCTCCCACGTTCCCTAAAACTCAATAACACAACACCTTAGCATATCCTCGAGAACTTGAATCATACGCTCTGGCTGGCCATCCGACTGCGGATGATACGAGGTGCTAAAATTCAACCGCGTTCCCAAAGCACGAAGCAAACTCACCCAAAACCTTGCGGTGAACTGCGGATCTCTATCTGAAACTATAGATTTGGGCACCCCGTGCAGACGCACAATCTCAGAGATGTACAATTCGACCAACTTGTCAAAGGTATACATAGTATGCACTGGTACGAAATGCGCACACTTCGTAAACTGATCCACAATCACCCATATGGAATTCTTTTTATTCAAAGGTAGCCCAGACACAAAATCTATGGTGATTCTTTCCCACTGCCATTCTGGAATCCTCAACGGTTGCAACAACCCGGAAGGAAACTAGTGCTCAGCCTTTACCCGTTGACAAACCATACACCGAGCAATGAAATCAGCCACATCCTTCTTTAACCCAATCCAATAGTGCTCCTCCTTCAACCCTCGATACATTTTAGTGCTACCGGGATGCATAGCGAATGGACTAGCACGTGCCTCAGTCAAAATAGTACGCCTCAACTCCTCATCCTCAGGCACCACTATTCAACCCTTAAAGCACAACACTCCGTCATCACTGAAATGAAAATCTGTAGGATCCCTATCTCTAATATCTTCTACATGAGGTACCAAGCTCCCATCATACGTTTGCTTCTCCTTAATCATCTGCGACAAGGTTGGCTTCACCTGCAACTTAGCCAACAAACCCCCGTCATTTGTCACACTCAACCGAGCAAAATGGCTCTCAACTCCCCAACCATTTTTCTACTTAAAGCATCCGCCACAACATTGGCTTTCCCCGGATGATACTTAATGGTCAGATCATAAACCTTAAGCAACTCCAACCATCTATGTTGCCTAAGATTCAGCTTCTTCTGCGACATCAAATGCTTTAGGCTCTTATGATCCGTATAAACTACATATTTCTCACTATAGAGATAATGTCTCCAGATCTTCAAGGCAAACACAACTGCGTTGAAATCAAGATCGTGAGTAGGGTAGTTACGTTCATGCACCTTCAACTGCCTAGATGCATACGCCACTACCTTACCCTCCTGTATCAACACACAACCAAGCCCAACATACGACGCACCACTATAAACAACGAACTTCTTCCCTGATTCTGGTTGAACCAAGACTGGAGCTCGCATCAAGGCTTCCTTCAACCTTTCGAAAGCTCGTTGCCTATCTTCCATCCACTCAAACCGAACATTCTTCTACAACAACTTGGTTAAAGGAGTCTCTAAACTAGATAACCCTTCCACAAACCTTCGGTAATAACACGCTAAACCAAGAAAACTCCTAACCTCCGTCACAGACGTGGGCTCCTTCCAACTCATTACAGCCTCCACTTTATGTGGATCAACACGAATTCCTTCGGCCGACACAACATGCCCGAGAAACACAACTTCCCTAAGCCAGAACTCACATTTGCTTAACTTAGCATAAAGCTGATTAGCCAACAGCGTCTGAAGCATGATTCTCAAATTTCTATCATGGTCCTCCTCGGTACGAGAGTACACAAGGATATCACCGATAAACACAACCACAAGCTGGTCCAAGAACTCATGAAACACCCGGTTCATCATGTCCATAAATGTAGCTGGTGCATTGGTCAAACCAAACGGCATCACAAGAAACTTGTAATGCTCGTACCTCATACGAAAAGCCGTTTCGGTCACATCCACCTCCTTCACCTTTAACTGGTAGTACCCCAACCTCAAATCTATCATGGAAAACACCGAAGCTCCCCTAAACTGATCAAACATGCCATCTATCGCGGTAAGGGGTACTTGTTCTTTAATGTCAACTTATTCAGCTGTCGGTAATCTATACACATTCGCAACGTACCATCTTTCTTCTTAACAAACAACATCGGTGCTCCCCACGGTGAAATACTGGGTATAATGAACCCGCGGTCAAGCAACTCCTGCAACTGCGTTTTCAACTCCTTCAATTCCTTCGGATCCATGCAGTACGGAGTAATGGATACCGGTATCGTACACGCAAAGACCTCGATGCCAAACCCTACCTCATGGTCAGGTGGCAACCCTGGTAATTCCTCTGAAAAAACACCTGGAAACTCACATCGGTGTAGACATCCTACACCCTTAACTCCTTGTATCCAGGGTTCATAACATAGGCCAAATAAGCCTGACACCCCGAATCCAACATTAGATTTGCTTCCAAAGCTGAAACAACATTGGACAAAAACTTGGCATTCTCACTAACAACCACTACCTCATAATCATCCAACAACCTCAAGGATATCCTTTTGGACTCAAAATCCACCACAGCTCGATGTTCGGTTAACCAATCCATACCCAAAATCACATCAAAACCATGAAATGGTAACTCCATCAGATCCACGACAAACACATGTCCCTGAACCATCAGCGGGCATCGACGATACAACCTCCTTACTACTACTATCTCCTCAAGAGAACTAATTACTCTAACCCCCACATTAAGAATTTCAACAGATATATCAAGCAACTCAGCATGCTCACTCAAAATGTATGAATGAGTAGAACCATAATCAACCAACGAATACAACAATAGAGACTAGACGGTAAAAGTACCTGCAATCACATTAGTGTCATTATGACCCTCACGGTGCGCATACACCCTAGCCAGTCCACCTCCCTCAGGCTGGATAGCAACAATATGAGCCACAGTCCTCTATCCCCCATCTCGATGTTGAAATGGTCCGCAGCCACGACCATGACCCCGCTGCGGAGCAACAACAGGTGTAGCACCCTGCCCACCTCGAGCCAACAACGGACAATCACACCTCTAATGGTCGCCTGACCCACAAATCCAACAAGCATTAGCCACCACAGGCGCAAGTGCCTGACCCTCCCTGGCCAAATACGGGCAATCTCGTCTCAAATGATCTCGGGATCCACAAACCCAACAAGTGTAAACTATGCTTTAGCCTGGGCTCCCTGCCCCTGGACCCACGTCCAACAACACCTCCTGTATGCCTTGGCTCTGGACGAAACCTCCTGCCACGATGTCTCTTAGCCTGTCCACCACTATAGCTCGAGTCAGTAGCTCTCTTACCCAAGCTAGAACCTCGTGATCCAGAAGCAAAACCCAAATTCTGCTCTACATCCTTGGCTCGTGAAACTAACACATCAAAATTGGTGTAATCAGCAGCAAGCATATAGGTCTTAACTTCTTGCACCAACCTATAACGAAAATGATCACATCGCTTGTGCTCATCAGGAACCAACTCAGGTGCATTCTGACTCAACCTCACGAACTGCACCTCATACTCCACAATAGACATACTACCTTGCACCAAAGTCATAAACTCGCGCTTCTTCTCATCCTGATGTTGGACTCCCAAATACTTCTTCCAAAAAACCTCATAGAAGAACTCCCAGGTCACCTCATCGATCGACATATAGGATATCCTGGTAGTCCACCATGTATAGGCATCACCCTACAACAGGGAAACAGCACACCCAGCTTACATGTAGTGGTACACCCCATCTGGCCCAGTATCCTCTGATACTGGCCAACTAACCCTCAAAAGCCTCAGGTGACAAACCTCAGAACTCAACTCCACCCAAACTATGAAGACGCTCAAGCGGAAAACCTGCTGCCTGAAAAGCACTAGTCATGGCCTGTATCAAAGGTGCCATATCACCCATCCCTGGCCCAGTTGGCGTAGATGGTACTTGATCCACTCCTTCGGGTGGGTTAGGTAGGGGTGGTGGCAACCCTCTAGGAGGTACAACTTCTCCCTCGTCATCCTACCTAGTGGCAGGGGCAATCGTACTAGATTGCAACTCTCTCCTCGGTCTCATCGTGCAAACACATATATAAGGTATGATAAACATTAAAAACCAAAATAGTCAAGCCAACTCTAGCAAGTATCCAAGACTTTCCTTTCATAAAACAAAACTTTTCAGACTATAATAATAAGGCAATGGGTACCCCAAGACTTCCCCAATTTAGCATACAACAACCAACATTCATATCAATCACCGTGCATATCAACCAACATATATATAACAACCACCATACAAATCAAACAACATGGCATAACTCATGGCAGCAATACAAAAACCTCCCAAATAAACCAAACCTATATCTGATACCACCAAATGTAACCCCCTTGACCCGGCCTAAACGCCCAACCGAACCAAGAAGGCTACATTAGGTTTGTCGTAGCAAACCGAAGGGTTACAACCCAAACCCGGTCTGTTTTCTCCTTTTATATTATCTAGATGCCAATTATTAACCTTACATGTACATACAGACATCAGGTGCAAATCTAACTCAATCGGGCATCAATTTGACATCTAATTGATCATATTTGCAATTTAGGGACCAAATTGCAAATACATAAAATTTTAGGATTTAAGCCCACTTTTAAGTTACCAAACTTTAATTATTCAGGTTCCAAACTTCCATCTCAAATTTTAGCTCAAATCGATAATTCTATCACACACAATTGCATTGGTAAGATTCAGGGACTAAAATGTAAAGATGACAAAACTGCCCCAAAATGTCATGAACAGAATTAACGATCATCTGTACCGATATAGGTAATCCTGTATTGATACGGCTTGAAACACCCCATTTCAATACACCACCCATCTGTTTCGATACGCCTAACTAAAATACCTTTTGAAATATTATAGACCGTACCGATACGGCTCCTTAGGTGTTTCAATACACGGGTTCGAGTTAAAAAAGAGAATTCTAGAGGCTAAAACTCATACCGAAACACCCATACCCATATTGGTACACCTGGACAAATTTGTCGAGGCATATTGAAACACACAGTACTTGTACCGATCCCACAAGCCTGAATTTGCCTAGCCGTATCGATACAGTACCCCGCATATCGATACGTCTGGGCCTATAATGCCACATTTTGCTGTTTTTTCATCCCAAAAGCATACTCTAATCAATACAACATGCTTTAAACACAATACCAACATGTGAGACATATCACAAGCCAACTAGCAACACAACTTTAACAACACAACAAGGCTTCATACTTCAAAAGGAAATCTATAGGCATGCTCCCTAACTTGCATCCAAGCAACATACCAAGAGATAAACCAGCACCAAAATCAATCCTTAAAGGCCATTTACAACCCAAGAGCAACCAAAGAAATATGCTCAAACAGAGAGTCCCCCAAAACATCTCCCAAAACACATCAAGTACCCATTGCCCTTATTCATTATAGTCTAGTCTCAAACATACTTTGGAAACAAGTCTTGCCAAGATCCCCTTGCTTCTTGCTGCCTTCCAAGGCCTCAATTATCTGCATTGATGGACAATGAGAGCGTAAGCACACAAGGATTAGTGAGGAATGCTCAAAAACAAACACCATCAATGCATTTAAAACCATTTACTTAACATCATCCTTTAAAACATCATGCCTCTTTTTAAAACATGCAGTTTACATTACCAAAACCCAGCATATTAAACCATGTGCTACATGTATCATTAATCAATAGCAAGTCACATTGCTAACCCTCTACTTAAGCCTTCCCATGCATTACTACCAAATGCAAAGCTTAAGGAGAAACATGTATAAATCACATTATACAACATAAATCATTTCAATGATACATCAACAATTATATTGGCTTTCAAGTGATCATTAACCAAGTTCAATAACAAAAGAGTTCATCGGATACACGGATTCAACAAGTGTTTTAACCCAACACTTCAAGCCATCTCAACCGGAATAGCAATACAATCACAATCGCGGTACAATAACAACCGGGTACAATAACAATCGGGTACACTTACAACCCAAGGGACACCAATCCCTCTCATCGGTTAGATTCTTAACCCACTAACGGGAGTATTCGGTACTGTTAAACCCCTCTACCATTAGGGTACTTTGATGGAGTATTCGGTACCATTTAACCCCTCAACATCCAAGGTGACTTATTTACAGTGCATTCAATCCTATGCCCGGCCAACTATATCTGATAACAACTTTAAAACCACATCACTTACCAATATAATTAACCATTTCAACTTTTACCTCACTGTTTTTAACAAGCATTAAACCATGCCATTTATCCAAAGAAACAACCATGCTTTAAACACACAAGTATAAACCATACTTACAAGGATCACTTACAATGTGCATCCTTCAGCAAAACATGCTTAAAACCAATATCTCAAATACTTTAGAACATGCTTAAACAATAGGTAACATGTAAATTAAAACAAGTGCATAAAATCATCAAACGCTAGCACAACCGAGAGAGTAAAACCACTTTACTTACTTCTAAGTCTAGGTAAGCGTTTCAAGCTCTAACTTAACTCCCATAACTCTGTTCCAACATATCAAAACACTTTAAACCACACTTTCACTCACCGATATGCAAAACTTCGCTTTGCCGATGCGAATCACGCGTCCGAAGCATCCACCACAACCTCGTTGGCTTCCAGAGTGAACTCCTCTATTTTAGCCACAATACAACAGAGGATTAATGCATCATAATGCATTCTAAACACAACAACCACAATCCTTCTCGGATTTCCACAAAACCTTCACAATTAACCCTTACCACAACCGAAAACATAACCAAAACACTTCAATACACAACCAAACCAACATCTAGCAATCTAACATCATTTTCAACATCAAAACAAATCTAAAAATAGATTGAGAACAACCTACCACCTCCAGCAACCTTACAACCACAAAAACACCACAAAACCTCAAAACTAACAACCTAAACAAATAGAGATTCTTAAGTTTCGGGACTCCATTGATAAAAACCACTTGTCAACATTATTAAACATCCAAAATATAGATCAAAGCATCATTACTTACTGGAAATCAGATCCAATTCGTGAATCAACTTATTTTCCCCCAAAGAACTCAATTAATCATTAGAAAATCATCAAAATCATATTAGAAACACAAAAGCAATGATCAAATGCTTGGGAATAAGAACCATACAATAGAGGAGATCTTGGACCTTACCCCTATTGTGAAGTTTCTCCCTCAATTAATTTGTGAAAAGCTAAGAAAACACAAAATTATTGTAGGATTTTGTATAAATAACCTTTATAAAACCATTTGAAACAATAAAATCAAGTTAGAAACCACCTCACCTCTGGAAATTTGATGAAATCTAAGTGTTTGGCTGAGGAGAGAATGGAGAGGAAAAACTTGAGAGAAAATGACGTGATTTTTGTTTTAGAAAAGATAACTAACTTTTTAACAAAATCCTCGTTAGTTATTAATTAAAACACATGTTAAAATCAGTTAAATCAAGGGAGAAATCATCAGAAACCAATTGGTAAAATAGCTCATTAAAGATTCTAACTATTTGACCCTTTCCATTTTAGTCACTAGAAAAACACACTTTTCAAAACTTTCATTTTGGTCACTAACCAAAATTTCCATCTTCCAATACTCATTTTTCAAAATTGATTCCACCATTATTAAATAAATAAATTATTATTATTTTTAAACATTTCCCATATTTTTTCCAAGACCAAAAATATACGATCCTAAAACTGACTCGAATCTCTACTCCGGTCCACCGAACTGTCTAACAAACCGCTAAATCGCTAAGCCCTAAAACTGGGGCATTACAAAGAGTTGATATCCAAGATATAGTTGGTTCGACGAGGAGAGACATTAAACTTCAAGGTATGAGACAGTAGAGTCTTGTACTTTAGGGGTCAGTTGTGTGTTTCGACCTTAGAGGATTTACAAGATCAGATTTTTAGTGAGGCTCATCATAGCCCATTTGCGGTGCATCAGGCAGTAACAAGATGTGTTAAGACTTACATCTTTTTTATTAGTGGCTTAGCATGAAAAGAGACGTGTCAGAGTTCGTAACAAGGTGCGTAGCTTGTCAGCAAGTGGTGACTACGTAGATAACCTATATTTTAGTCCTTTTTACTTGGATTATTGTATGTGTTTAAGCTTATATAGTTGCCTTTAGGATTAGTTTGCTTGTAGTTAGGGAGTAATTTGTGTTTGAGCTTAATTGTATATATTTTGATGCTTTTAATGGGAAAGGTAGTGCTTTTAGTGGTCTTTGTGTAGGAAGCAATGGAGCAGTGGACTGTAGGTGCAATGGAGTAGCAGCTTTCTCGCGATGAACCGATAAAACAATATAGTTAGAGATGAATCTTAACTCTTGACAAATTACACACATGGACTCCTCTTTGATATGGACTTCATTGAATGAAGTAGGAAAGCAAGATCTTTATTTAAGAGTTTTGTGTGCATTAAGGTTTCTCAACCCTAACTTAAACGCCTGTATTAAGACAACTTGGGCTACAAACAAAATGAGCTTGATTGTAGACACAACCTTTTGTCTTCAGCTATTAAAGAACCACCGTAGTCGAGGGTATAGAGGAGTCTCCACACGATGAGAGCTATCGAGCGAGGCTTGAGGAGTGGGAAGCACTGCAGCACAATTCGAGGGCTTGGAGGAGACATCGAGGATGCTTGATTTTCTTTCTATTTGCTTGGTAAACTACCATAACTTTTATTGTTTTTATTGTGAATGATATTTGCTCAGACACGAGTTAAATACTACTTTGTTGGGTTTATTGTTTTTAGGAATTTATGTTTTAATTACTTGTTCAATGTTATAACACTTTGTCCTTTATTTATTTTGTTCATTGTCCTTCATGTATAATTATTGTACGAGCTATCGAGAGAGGCCATTTAATTATTGATCAGTGACTTAATATCGAGATAGTTAAGTTAGACAAACATGAATAGTGGAGCTTAAGCTATTAACTAAGGTTTTAATCTGGCTTAGACATAAGTTTAGGATTTCAATGACTAATAAGGGAAAGTGAGTAGATAATGAGTTGTTAGGGTTTACGCAGACATGTATTGCCATAGCACTTTTATTATCAACTTCTAGGTATTGAGAGAATCTATAAGTTAATTAGAAAACTTTGTTGAATAGATAAGGATATAATTGGTTTACGCAGACATGTATTGCCAATTGCTATAGCATTCAAATGGTAATTAACATAGTCTTTAGACAATAAACCCAACATCGATAATTATCTGAATATTTGCTACAACATCTGTTTGTCTCTGATCATAGGTACAATTTACTTTCTTGCATTTAGTTTGTTTAAACCATCATCACATCATTACTATTTCAACTAACTCTTAAATGTAATTGCTTTGAGTTTGTTACTCCAATTTCTTTGGGTTCGACACTCTACGTAGTATTATATTACTTGAGCAACGAGTATACTTGTTGTTATTTATACATACTATATCACACACATCAGCAAGTTAAGGTCGAACATCAGGTTTCTTCATGTTTTCTTCAACATATTTAGATTCCATAGTGGAAGTAGGATCAGGTAACCATGGATTTTGTGATGGGTTTTTCGTTAACCCAAATGAGGCTTGATTTCATTTGGGTAATTATGGATCATTTGACCAAGACTGCTTATTTCTTACTAGTATGTATAGACTTCACGCTTGAGAGGCTAGCACATTTGTATATCTAAGAGATTGTGAGGTTGCATGGAGTACCATCATTAATCATTTCAGATAGAGACCCTCAATTTACAGCCAGATTATGGAAGAAAATACATAAAGCATTGGATAGTAGGTTGCATTTTAGCTTCTCTTTTCATCATCAGACTAATGGTAAGTCTGAGAGAGTCATACAAATTTTGGAGGACATGCTCTGTTGTTGTATCTTTGATTTCGAGGGTTGCATTCTAGTTGAGTTTTCCTATAACAACAGTTTTCAAATGAGCATCAAGATGGATCCCTTTGAGGCTTTATATGGGTGAAAGTGTATAACACTATTGTGTTGGACAAAACTCAATGAGAGGAGGATCGTAGGATCCGATTTGATCAAGCCAATAGAGGAAAAAACTTAAATTATCAAGGAAGATTACAAGTTGTCTTCGATCGCCATAAAGCTTATGCAAACCATAATCATAAACACATTGAGTACGAGGTTGGTGACAAGGTGTTCCTCAAGGTGTCACCGTGGAAGAGAGTAATCAACTTTGGGTGGAAAGGCAAGTTAAGCCTGAATTTTATTGGATTATATGAGGTGTTAGAGAGGGTTGGACCCATGGCTTACCGTTTAGCTTTGCCTTTGGAGATGGCATGCATTTATAACGTTTTTCGTGTTTCTATGTTGAGGCGTTACCGTTCTGATCCATCGCATGTTATTGCACTTAGAGAGATTGAAATCAACACAAACTTGAACTATAAGGAGAAACCAATAAGAGTCCTTGATAGGAGACTCAAGGAGCTTCGCAACAAGTCTATACCTTTGGTGAAGATGTTGTGGAGGAACCACAAGGTTGGGGAATCTATGTAGGAAGTCAAGGAGAATATAAGACTGCTTTACCCGAACCTTTTTCCATCAGGTAAAGTTTGAGGATGAAACTTTCTTTAAGGAGGGGAGAGTTGTAACGACCCAAAATTCGTGGGTTAATTTAACCTGAACTGTGGGTTTTGTGTGTTGGGCCGAGAGTTTGGGCCATTGGGTGACCAAGAGAGCCTTAGTGGACTTCCTATATGTTGTTGGGTAAGAGGCTTTGGGATGGGTTATGAATGAGAAGATGAAGGATGAGCAAAGAGGTAAATCTTTTCATTTTTAAGAGGAGAGGATGATTCCTCTTAATTGTGCTACAAAACCAAGAGAATATGATATCACCTTGTCTCTTGTTTTTACTCCTCTTTCATCTTCATCTTCATCTTCATCTTCCTCCCAATAGCCAAAAACAATGATTAAATCTTTTTTATTTTGAGTTGAAATTTTGGAGTAAAAGTGAAAGGTAATGTTATCATCATCCAAGGATCTATAAATCGAGGAAAGAATGGTCAAAAATGGTGAAGGTTGAGAAATGGGTTTTGGTGGGGGTTGAGATGGATGAACGGGAATGAAAGTTTTAACTTCTTTCCTTGTTGTTAAATCCTCCCTTCGATATCCATATTTCTTCTAGTAAGGTTTTAATTTGTTTTACAACATTTATTTGTAGTAAGAGAAGTTGGAAAACATTTCGAAGAGCTTGGAAAGAAGAAGGCTTGAGGAGTTTGGCTAGAAGCTTCTCTTTCAATAGTGAAATCAAGGTTAGTACACTTCCAACTCCTTTTGTTTCATGCATATCCTAAGGATGATGCCTTGTGTGCTTGATTTTGGGATATGGGTGCTTAAATGTTTTTTAATGGTAAATTCGGGATTTGATGTTAATAACATGTAAAAGTGGTAGTAAACCGCCCTAAATGACTCCCATAAATTGTAGCATCAACTTAAGGGGTTGTTAGTTGTAATTTAGAGGCTTTGAGGATAATTTCCTGAGCCTAAAAAGCTATTTCTAGGCTTCGGTACCGGTACACGGGGAACTCATATCAGTACCCTAGTGTTTTGGGAATAAGAACATTGTTTTATTGAAGATGAGCTAAGAGAGGGTACCAGTATGGTATGCAACCTATACCAGTATGCCATACAGATCCATATCGGTACATGTCAACCTGTACTGGTATGCTAAGGCTCAAAAATTTCTAGTGAGCTATTTTGGTATTAGTACGTTGTGAGTACCGATAACCAAGGGTACCATATCAGTATACAAAGGCTAGTACTGGTACCAACTGTTCATTCTGCCCAAAAATGTTGATTTTAGCCTCTAGGGCTAAAAATTTTTAATATCCGATCCAATAGACCCCTAATGATTTGAAATGAGTTTAAAATTGAGAAAAGGGGATTTCACTCACTTAAAAGAACGTAATGAGCAAAAAAATTGATTAAGGATGGAATCCAGATGCCCGAGACGTGTTGCAATACCATGGTATGTTAACCGAATGAACACCTCGATGATGTATGCCCCAGGCCTTATTCAAAGATACTTGAGGAGGATTCCGAGTATAAGTGTATGTCCCGATGCTGTGTGACTCGGGCCTCCCTCCGAGCGCGTGACCCAATGATGTGTAACCCAGGCCTCACATCAGGTTTGTTGATTGATGGATATGATGTGTTTGATGATGACATGATATGTTTGTTGCTAAGCATGATTTAGGAGACTAGCGTAACGCCATGTATTTTATATATTTCCATGTCATCTATTCTAGCTACATGCTTATGTTTATGATTTCTATGAAACATAGTAGACTAGAGGTGTATCCACGAGCTTTATGAGCTCAGGATTAAGAATTTTTGTTTTTGTTTGTAGGTTTTTAGGTTGTTGCGTTGCATCTAAGAAGACCCATAGGAGTAGGACTTCAGCTCATCGATGTATTCAAGAGTACAATACTTAGATTTATCGGGCAATGTCTTAACTCCTCAAAAATTCTACTTTTATCGTATATATTGTCATGCTCTTGCTTGACTTTGGGTACATATTTATGCATTTTGCCAGTAGATTCATGGATTTGCATCTAGGAGTTAAGGAATGTATGATTTTTCACTACCAGAGTGAATGGGGTGTTTTCTTGCTATGGTGGGCAGGTTTGGCAGGTGGAGCAAAAGAGAAATGCTAAGTGCGGTTGACAAAAGTAGAAAGGAAGAATGCCATACTCGGTTGGAAAAACAAGGAAGTCTGATGCCCAGTCAGTTAGCCGTGAGTCAAAGCTAGGCCAGCCCTAATTCAAAATAAAGATACAATAGTGCATAACAAACTTTCAAAAACCAAACCCTAATTAGAGTTTCCACGAGCGTCTATATAAAAAAGCCAATCAATTGAGCAAGAGAGGCTGTGACGTGAGAAGAAAGAGAGGATAGAGGGCAAACTGTGGTTTAACCAAGCAGTGACCGAGAGCTCTGGATCCATTGAAGGGCTGCATCGATGGATCTCCTTCTTTAGTCCATTTCTCTTAGTTTTATTTTTCTTTTACGATGGTGATGTTTAAAAACGATAATATTTTGTTGGTTTCCCCAGTCATGAACTAATATTTTAAGTTGGCTTGGGTGTTTACGATGAATGCTTGGTTTTAGGTTTTTAATAATTGAATGCCTTGGCATTTTTGTCTATTTTTCTTGTGCTTACTTTCTTCATATTTTATGCAATACAATAGTTGGCATTGAATGCTCATTATCCCCTAATATCTTAACAGACTTAGGAGATAAGTATTTGTTGCCAAATACTAAGGAGAGAAGCTTTGACAAAAGATGTTCAAGTAGATGAGCTTACTTCGGAAGTGAATCTGCCCCTTAGGAGTAAAGATTAAACTTTTCTTGGTTAATTATTTGAAAACATCACTATAGGCATATAGGTGTTAAAAGTAATTAATTAAGAGTATTTCCATCAATGGAGGTAATGCTAACTTAAAATCTACTCGGTAATAAAACCAAGGTTGAACGTTGTTAATTGCTATCATCACCAACGTGAAATCCAAACATCCCTTGCCAACACCAATAGATCATCTTGACACATTTGCTTGCCAATCTCTCTGAATTTCCCACTTTATTTTTTAATCATTTTCTTAATTTTAAATCTAAAATGAATTGCTACCTCAATTGTTCCATTTCACAAGTAACTATCATGGCATTTAATTCTTGGACAATCTCTGTGGATACGATACTCAGCTGTATTACTTGCTGACTGTGTATAATTGCATGCAAAAGGCCTATTCTTGGCATTATTTACTTACATTATTACGTTAAATCATCAATTATTTGCCAAGCATTAGTTGATCGATAAGTTTTTGGCCTCGTTGTCGAGGATAACAATGGGATTAATTGTTTTGATTTTTACTAGTTTTTGTCTATTTTACTTATTTTGTTTTGTTTGGTGTATGACCAGTAGCCGCACTACGAAGGAAGATTTATCATATGATTCAAAGATTGAAAGAACCCTACGTAGGATAAGAAGAGAATGTCAAAAATGATGGAAATGGTGGAGTAAATGGTGTTCTAAACAATTAGGAGAATCTAAGAATACATAATGAGATACCGTCCGCTATTGTTGTTGCTGCCAAGATGCTTGAAAAACAACCTATCAAAGAACATTTGGTACCAAACACGGATAACTTGATGCCGAGACTAATTGGTCTAGAGGTAAATACAACTGATTTTGAATTTAAACCGATAATGATTCAGACATTATTGAATGTAGGTCAATTTGATGGATCACCTACCGGAGACCCAAGGTAACACTTGAAGCAATTCATGGAGGTGTGCCTACTATTTCAACAACCAGGTGTGGCTGAAGATATAATGAAGTTGAGACTATTCTCATTCTCTCTAAGAGATAGAGCAAAATTGTGGCTAAGTTATTTGCCACCGGGTTCAGTTAACTTCGTGGGCAGAATTATGCCAACAGTTTATTATGATATTCTAGCCACCTAAACTTAATGCCAAGCTACGAAGTGAAATCATTACTTTTAGGCAGGCTGATGATGAGACTCTGTATGATACTTGGAGCATTTTAAGGATCCATTGAGAAGATGCCCCATGCATTGATTTCCTATATGGACGCACATGGAAACATTTATAACAGACTCAATGCTCATGTCAGGACAGTTTTTTATGCTTCAGTAAACGGTTCATTGCTAAACAAGAATTACACAAAGGCATTTGATATCCTTGAAAGGATTGCCACCAATGATTTCCAATACCCTAATGCCAGATTGAGGACCGAAACAAAAGTCACTGGAAATTAGAGCTTGATGCACTATCATCTATCAATGCTCAGATTTCCATCCTCGCTAATATAGTGAAGACAATGCAAAAGCCTACTGAAGTTCAAGAAGTGAAGGCATTAGTACCATTCTGCACTATTTGTAGAGAGGATCATAATGTAGAAGAATGCTAACAAACCCTGAATCGGTAATATTTTGGTAATTACAATCGTAACATTACCCACATTCCAATACTTATAATGTAGGTTGGAAGTAGCATCTGAACTTTTCATAGGCGAATCAGGGAGGTAACCAATATAATGCCCAACATTAGAACAACAATGCACTGCCAGGTTTCAACCAGAATGCGATGCCATAGAGAGCATAAAATAATTTCCATCCAGCGAAGAGATCTAACTAGGGGAATACTCTAACGGAGAATATGGAGCAAAATGATTCAACTGTCTAGAGTTTAGCAACATCTATGCGAAACTTGGAGGTCCAGCTAGAACAAATTACCAACGCACTCAGTAAGAGACCTCAAGGAACTTTTCCAAGTGATACGGAGGATGCCCAACAAAAAACGAATGAACAATGCAAAGCAGTCACCCTCCAGAGTGGCAAAAAATTCAAGAGTGAAACACCTATCGAATGGCCAATTATTTGCTAGAACGAGAATTTGGTGCCAACAGATAAACCCAAGGAGGCAGAGAAAAAGAAGGTGAGTATTGATAATGCCAGACCTCAATCTGATGCCAACATCACTTCGGCAAAACCAGCTGAGCTAACATTTGCCTACCCACCACCATCTTTTCCATAAAGGATCTGGAAACACAAGCAAGATCAGTAGTTTAAGCGTTTCTTAGAAGTCCTTAAGCAACTGTAGATCAACATACCATTAGTAGAAACTCTCAAACAAATGCCCAACTACGTCAAATTCACGAAGGATATCTTGTCTAAAAAGAGGAAGTTAGGTGATTTCGAGACTGTTGCACTTACGGAAGGATACAATGCAATGATAACCAACAGATTGCCACCAAAGCTAAAAGATCCAAGAAGTTTCACTATTCCCTACACAATTGGTAAGAAATTCTTGGGCAAGGCACTACGTGATCTGGGCACTAGCATCAATTTGATGCCAATGCCAGTTTTCAGGAAACTGGGTATTGAAGCAAGGCCTACCATAGTAACACTTCAGCTGGCATATTGATCTTATGCACATCGTAAGGGTAAGATTGAGGATGTGTTGGCCAATGTAGATTAATTTATATTCCCAACTAATTTCATTATTTTAGAGTATGAGGCTGATGTTGATGTCTCAATAATATTGGGAAAACCATTTCTTGCCACGGGTAGGACCTTGATTGATGTTTAGAAAGGTGACCTTACCATGCGTATGAATGACCAACAAGTTACATTTAACGTATTTCAAGCTCTTAAGTGTGTAGATGAACCTGATGAATGTCAAGCTGTTGAGCTGATGGAGTTTATTTTTAATGTGGACATAGCACAGTTTCGCTAGGGCACATATGTTGATGCCATGGAGCAGGATGATGAAGATATAACTAGTGAAGAATCTGAAAGTCAACCATGCTGAATAAAGTTATGAGTTATTACGGGAGGCTGAGCTACTTGAGTTAGATTTCAGAGAAATCAAGGCACCCAAACCATCTATTCAGGAGCTGCCAAAATTGGAACTAAAACCTTTGCTAAACCACCTCAAATATGCTTACTTGGGAGACAACTCCACTTTGCAGTAATCATTGTTGTTGATTTAACTCAAGACCAGGAGGAAAATTTGTTGGAGACATTAGGTAATTACAGGCAATCCCTGGGATGGACTCTAACTGATATTCGAGGGATAAGCCCAACAATCTGCTTGCACAAAATTATTTTGGAAGATTGCCATAGCAAAACAATTGAGGCCCAGAGGAGATTGAATCACATCATGAAGGTGGTAGTTAAGAAAGAAGTCATAAAATGGCAGAATGCTGGGATAATTTATCTTATTTATGATAGCTCGTGGGTCAGCCTAGTGTAGTGTGTGCCAAAAAAGGATGGAATGATTGTGGTTCAAAATAACAAGGCTGAACTGATCCATTCAAGAATCGTGACAGGCTAGAAGGTGTGCATGGATTACAAGAAGCAAAATAATGCCACCCGAAAGGATCATTTTCCACTACCCTTCATCGATTAGATGCTGGATAGGCTAGCAGGGATGGCATTTTATTACTTTTTGGATGGCTACTTGGGCTATAATCAAATAGCCATTTCTCTACAAGATTAGGAGAAAACTACGTTCACCTGTCCTTATAGGACATTCACCTTCAGAGGGATGCCCTTTGGACTATGTAATGCTCCAGTAATGTTTCAGCGTTGCATGATGTTGATCTTCTTGAATATGATCGAGAATAACTTATAAGTTTTTATGGATGACTTTTTTATCCTTGGCAAAAGTTTTGAGGAGTGATTTCAGAGTTTGGAACTTGTTCTATGGAGATGCATTGAAACCAACCTGGTCTTGAATTGGGAAAAATGTCACTTCATGGCGAATGGGGGCATAGTTCTCGAGCACAAAGTGACCAAAAAGGGACTGTAAGTAGACAAAGCAAACGTAGAGGTAATCAAACAATTGCTACCATCCACAAGTGTCAAAGGTATTAGAAGTTTCTTGGGACATGCAGGTTTTTATCGTCATTTTATTAAAGATTTCTCAAAAATTTCTAAACCTTTATGCTTACTTTTCAAACATAATACCACATTTGCGCTTGATGATTCTTGTTTGAAAACTTTTCAGGAATTGAAAGATAGGTTAATAAATGCCCCCATAGTCGTGACACCAAATTGGAATGAGCCACTCGAGCTTATGTGCGATGCCATTGATTATGTCGTGGGAGTTATGTTAGGACAAAGGCGTGGCAAAATTTTCCATACCATCTATTATGCCAGTCGCACATTGAATAAAGCCCAGCTTAACTACACAACAACCGTGAAGGAGTTCCTTACAGTTGTCTTTGCATTTGACAAATTCATATCATACCTTGTAGGTAGTAAATTTGTGGTGTACACAAACCACTTGACAATCAAATACCTCCTAGCTAAGAGGGATGTAAAGCTTAGACTGTTCCGATGGACACTCTTGTTACAAGAGTTTGATCTCGAGATACGAGATAAGAGTGAGAGTAAGAACATGGTGGTTGATTATTTATCTCATTTAGAATACCACTATGAGAATTGCAACACCGCAATTATTAGAGATAACTTCCCTGATGAGCAGTTGCTTGTGACCGCTACCATTCCGTGGTATGTTGACATAGTCAACTACCTAGTCAGCAATACTATGCCACCAGACTTAACAAGTAATGCCAAAAAAAGATTTTTGAAAGATATTCAGCAATACTATTAGGATGATCCATTCTTATTCAAACAATGTACCCACCAAATCATTCATCATTGTGTTTTAGAGGATGAACAACAAAACATTCTTCAACTTTGCCATGCAACGCCATATAGAGGACACTTTGTTAGGATGAAGACAACAACCAAAGTGTTGCAGTCAGGATTTTTCTTGCCAACGTTATTCAAGGATGCACAATATTTTTCAAAGGCATGTGATAGATGCCAACGAACTGGTAACATTCCAGCATGCATCAATTGCCACTTCAAAATATCATGCCCATGGAGCTATTTGATGTGTAGGGGATAGGCTTTATGGGTCATTTCCCCTTATTATTTGGCAATTTATACATACCTGTGGCTGTAGAATATGTCTCAAAGTGGGTTAAAGTTGTTACCCTCTCAACTAATGATGCCAAGGCTATTGCCAAGTTCTTGCACAAGCACATCTTTACCAGATTCGGTGCCCTTAATGCCATCATACATGATGAAGGTACCCATTTTAAATGCCATTTAATCACTAAAGCTCTACGCAGGTATGGAATCCAGCAAAGAATTACCATTGGCTTGTCATCCTCAAACAAATGGCCAAGCAAAAATTTTAAATAAGAAGATCAAGAATATCTTGGAAAAAATCGTAAACCCAACTCGAAAGGACTAGTCTTTGAGGCTAGATGATTCCTTGTCGATATATAGAACAGCTTTCAAAACACCATTAGCGACTTCACCATACAAGCTTGTGTTTGGGAAGTCATGCCATCTTCTGGTAGAATTAGAGCACTGAGCTTATTGGGTAACCAAGCAATTGAACATGGAATAAAAAGCTGCAGGTGATAAGCAATTTTTAGATTGAATGAGTTGGAGGAGTTTAGAGTACAAGCCTATGAAAATGCCAAGCTTTATAAAGAAAAAATGAAGAGGTTGTATCATAATAGAATATTGCCAAGACAATTTGAAGTTGGGCAAAAAGTGTTGTTGTTCAATTCAAGGCTTAAGTTGTTTCCAGGGAAACTCAAATCCAGGTGGTCATGACCCTTTGAAGTAGTCAAACCTTATGTTCATGGAGCAGTAGACATCAAGGACTTAAAAATGGGGACAACGTTCAAAGTGAATGGCCAGATGTTGAAGCATTATTGAGAAGAAAGTCAAATTAATGCCAAGGAGATTGTTCTCCTAGAAGAGATTCAGTAAATTTTGACATCATGGTGTGATCATTGTAAATATTTAGGTTAGTTATTTTCTTTTTAGTATTTCATTTTAATTATTTTAGTTTTTCTTTTATGTTTTGAAATGCTTTTGTGAGTGTCAGTATAGGCAATTTTGCCAAGGCAATATGCCAGGACAGGCAAGCATTTAGACTCACATCATCACATCCTGGATAACACGTGGACCATTTTCAAATTAGGCCCAAGGGAGATTCACTCTTTGCTAAGCAGGAAACCCTAACAGCACATCTTCAAATTTCAAACTTTGAAATTTTAACCTAATTTTCGTTGTGCCCTATTTTCCACGCCGTCTCTCTCCCACGCTCCCAAACTCATCATTATTCCACTCCCCCATACACGCCATTACTACCAAACCATCATTATCTCTACTAACTCCACTTTAAACCAACCAAACCATCCTCATTTAACCCTTTATTTATTCCCATATCCTCCTTAATCAAGAACCTTTTCTCTTTCCAATTTTCTTTCAAGCCAGCAAGAGAAATCAAGAACTAATAAAATCGCTTTTCATCTTCCAAATTGATCAACCCTTTTTTCCCAAGTTTTCAATGGCATCTTCATCAACTCTATTCCAAATCTTCTTTAATGATGATACAAAGAAGAAGTATAAGGATAACTATGTTGCGTGAACCTTTTGCTACGAAAAAAGGTTTAATTCAAGAATGAGCCCAACTTGGGGTATTCACCAGAGGTGGTTGCCATCATCAAGAAACACAATTGAGAGGTCTTTTGCCTTCATCCCAGAGAGGTCCACTCAACCATCGTCTAGGAATTTTATGACCACCTCACCACCAAGGTCTCGCCCTTTGTATTCATATGGGGTCAGTGTGTTTAGTTTGATGAGGGATATGTTAATCGCATGTTCAGTTTGGATGGTGTAGGGGAGGAGCACTCGAAATTTGCCGAATCCATGGACAATGCTAAGAGACAGCTACTATTGAAGGATTTGTACGATCCAGGCACAAAGTGGAACATTTCTTCCAAGGGCAATAGGACAGTGAAAAGGCTGGCATTAAAACCACAGCCGAAAGGATAGAACTACTTTTTGAAGGCCAATTTGATACCAACCATACACAGTGACATAGTGTTAAAGGATAGGATGGCATTTCTATACTCGATCATGATAGGAAAAAATATCAATGTGGGTTGCCTGATTATTGATAAGACCTACAAGTATACTAAAAAGAATTTTGACAGTTTGATTTTTCCTTCACTAATCTCTAAAATTTACATGCAGCATATGGTGCCAAAGCTCAACTCCGATAATGTCCAGAAATGTAAAGAAACCATCACTCATGCTCTTTGAGGGTAATTGATTGCCAGGGAGGCTAAAGATAAGAGCAAGGGAAAAGCTACCCCGCCGAAATCTGCTACAAAGACATCCAAGGTAGAACTTTCCACACAAATGCCAGCTGATGCGATGGCATTATTTTCCCAGATCTATCAATGCCGGGAACATATTCTGCAAAAGTTTTAGAAAGCTGAGAAACAAATCATGGTGCTTTGGCAATATGTTAGAGCTAGAGATCGTGCCTTAAGGACAACTCTTGAGGGCATGTACAACAATCCTTTGCCACCATATCTAGAGTTCCTAATTGAGCTTCATGCGTAGGAAGGAATGCCAGCCATCCCCAGTCTACCCATACTCCAACCCAGCAATTTGATGCCACAGTACCAATATCACATGTCCAAGGAGAATCTGCTAGAACCAAGAATCTGCAGGAGTCTCATGATGACATGCCTTCCAAGACTGATTTGCCACTAGTAGTCCTAACCTCTTTAGTTTCCCTCTAGCTCTTGCTGCGTATGAGCCTGTAAGGGTAATTAAAGAGGTCCTGCAAGACGTGAGGACTTCTACTACTACCTCAAAGCCACAGATGAACAGAAAGAAATTAGTGGTGCCAAATCAAGGATACTACATCAAGAGAAGAACTCGCGTCTCTCGCCCTAGAATATTCTGAATGGGAGTCCTCTTCCCCTTAACTCCCTAGTTTCATATTTTTTTTCATTTTTAGCATGCATTTCATTTGTATATATGTGCTTCCATGCATTGAGGACAATGCATACCTTAGGATAAAGGGGGGTGTTGCCTCACATTTATTGCAATGACATTCATTCATTTTTATGATTCTATTTTCATTATGTTATTGCTATATAGATTAGGTAGAACCATGCATACCAAAACATTAAAAAAATTACCACAGCTTGATTTTTAACTGATAAATTTGCTAACACATTGCTAGCATAGTTAGAATTTGCACTAGTAAGCCCTGTCCGATGATGAAATTAGATTTTCTTGTTAGCATGAGCGTTAGAGTTAGTAATGTCGGATTGCTTGGCATTTGATATCTAGCATAGGGAAATTTAGTTCCACTTAAACATGTAATATGCATCTAGTTCCCAAGACAAACTTAGGATTCTTGAAACTAAACTCAAAATAAAAAACATATATACCATGGTAAAAGTAAAGAATAAGGCAACATTGTTTTGCCAACGGCAAGAAAAAATTTAGAACACTCATTTGCCTAAGAGATAATAAGTAAATTAGGGCTTCGTGGTTTGCTCCCTCTTAGTTCTTAGGCTAACAAAAACTTTAGAGTATGAGTGTAATGGGTTAGCTTGGTGATAAAAGCCTGGATTAATGTGGGGGTTCGTGGTATGCTCCCTCTTACTTCTTACGCCAAACAACATTATGATGTGAACCAAAATTTAATGCTAGAAAAAGAAACCCTTGGTGAATAAAAATAAAAAAAGTTTCTGAGTTTGGATAGTAAAGTTTCACTAAGGGGCTTGAAGGATACTTGATGCAAGCCACCCGCACTTTTTGGACACTTCATGACCCTAGGTTAGAGTTATATTATTGCAACTAAATTTGCTGATCTATTGGCATTATTGCTCTGAGATATTTGAAGATAGAACTAGGGTCAGATTTTTCTTGCTAGCTTGTGTTGTTAATTAGAATAATTTTGCTGAGGTACTTAACTTTACTGTATTTTATAATTTTTTACATTACTTGAGGAAAAGCAATAAGCTAGGTTTTGAGGGAGTGTTAACTCCTCAAAAGTTCTACTTTTCTCATATATATTGCTATGCTATTACTTGAATTTGGGTACATATTTGTGTATTTTTGCTAGTAGATTCATGCATTTGCATCTAGGAGTTAAGGAATGTACAGTTTTCACTGTCAAAATGAATGGGTGTTTCTTGCTGTGGTGGGTAGGTTTGGCAGGTCATGAGCAGGTAGAGAATAAAAGAAATGTCGATTGCAGTTGGCAAAAGCAGAAAGGAAGAATGCTATGCTCGGTTGGCAAAAAAATGAAGTCCGATGCCCGGTCAATTAGCCGTGAGTCAAAGCTAGGTCGGCCCTAATTCAAAAAGAATATAACGTGCCTACAATGGTGCATAACAAACTTTAAAAACCAAACCCTAATTAGGGTTTCCACGACCGCCTATATAAAGAAGCCCATCAATTGAGCAAGAAAGGCTGGACCATAAGAAGAAAGAGATGATAGAGGGTAAACAGTGGTTCAAACCAGGCAGGGACCACGAGCTCTAGATCCATTGAAGGGTTGCATCGATAGATCTCTTTCTTTAGTCTATTTCTCTTAGTTTTATTTTTCTTTTATGATGGTGATGTTTAAAAATGATAATATTTTGTTGGTTTCCCCAGCCATGAACTAATCTTTTAAGTTGGCTTGGGGTGTTTACAATGAACGTTTGGTTTTAGGTTTTTAATAATTGAATGCTTTGGCATTTCTGTCTATTTTTCTTTCCCTTACTTTCTTCATATTTTATGCCATACGACAGATGGAATTGAATGCTCATTTTCCCCCTAATATCTTAACAGACTTAGGAGATAAGGATTAGTTGCCAAATATTAAGGAGAGAAGCTTCGACAGAAGATGTCCAAGTAGATGAGCTTACTTCAGAAGTGAATCTACCCTGTAGGAGTAAAGATTAAAAGTTTTTCAGGTTAATTATTTGAAAACATCACTATAGACGTATAGGTGTTAAAAGTAATTAATTTAGAGTATTGTCGTCGATGGAGGTAATGCTAACTTAAAATCTGCTCGGCAATAAAACCAAGGTTGAATGTTGTTAATTGTTGTCATTGTCATCGATGGAGGTAATGCTAACTTAAAATCTGCTCAGCAATAAAACCAAGGTTGAATGTTGTTAATTGTTGTCATTGCCAACGTGAAATCCAAACATCCCTTGCCAACGCCAATCGATCATCTTGATACGTTTGCTTGCCAATCTCTTTGAATTTCCCACTTCATTTTTTAATCATTCTCTTAATTTGAAATCCAAAATCAACCGCTATCTCAATTGTTCTATTTAACAAGTAACTATCTTGGCATTTAATTCTTGGACAATCCTTGTGGATACGATACTCAACTTATTGCTATATTACTAGTTGACCGTGTATACTTGCACGTAAAAAGACCTATTCTCGGCATTATTTACTTACATTATTACGTTAAATCATCAATTATTTGCCAAGCATTAGTCGGTCGACATAATGTATTCATAGGACCCTTGATTTTATGTCTGTAACTCTTATTTTGAATTTATTTAATCATGTCAAATGTGGTAAACTGTTTGTTTTAAATTGGAGACCCCTTTGTAAACGTTTTAACTATTTCTCTATCGTTTTAATCTAAACGTTGATGGATTTATAAAAATAATTATGAATTAGGCTAAATCAGGTCAAGAATTTCATGTATGTGGTTTGGGCTTGAGGCACAAATGTGACGTTGGATATAGACGTTACATCTAGGTATTTAAATTGGAATTGTAAGAAATGGATTTTTAATATATTTTGTTATGGTAATATTTTGGGTTAATTAACGGCTATGTTAAATAACAAGATTTTGATTTGAATGTCTTTTAATAAGATGGTTTCGGGGTTTTATTTTTATGGTGATTATTTTGTAAATGTCTTTGGTGATTAAATTGGTAAGAGACACAAACTAAGAATTTTTAAGGAGCATTTAATCCTTTTTGTGTTTTGATATCAAATTCCCTCTTATTTTCTCAAAAAGTACCGACGACTATTTTCTTCCATTGAAGAATGGATTTTTCCAAAATGCACTCTCAACTCTCTCTTGATTTCTTCCAAACATTTTTCACTTATCTTTTGATTTTTAATCCATTCCTATTCTATTTTCATCCTAAATGATTTCTAATCTCTAGCAAAAAAATTTATTTTGATTTCTTCATCTTCTTCACCATTTTTCACCTCAAATACAATAGTGGAGCTCATCTTCAAGTTAATTTTTCCATCAACCAAGGTGAGTTATGGTTTCTTAATACTATTCCACATGTTTTGTGTCTCTAATCTATCATTTTCAATATCTTTCGTAATCAAAACGGGTTTAATTGGGTGAATTGAATTTTTGGATGGTTTAAGGGTTAACTATGATTTCTTTGTTAAAACCTAAGTAGTTCTATTGAGTTTTAATGAATTCTTGATGATTAATAATAATCTAATATTGATTTTTAAAGTTTATTCTCGGAATTAATTTAATCCGTTAATTTGAATTGAGTGTTTAGAAAATTTGTTGGAATCATGTTTATTTGGGTTCTTGATGTAGTTATGTTATGAGGAGTGAATTGGTGATAATCTTGATGGATTTGACTTTTGAGTGATGAATTGTGGATATAATATGGAATTAGGGTTTGGATGATGGAAGTATAGCTTTGGTAGAATTTTGAATTTTAGGGAGATTTTCGGTTGTGGAATCAACATTGTTTAAGCAGCTAGAGGTTTTAGAGTGTGTTTTGATGTTGGGTTGTAGAGAATCTAGAATTGAATACGGAAGCAGAGCTAGTGTTTGGACATTTTCGACAAGGTTTCAGCATTAAGGCAAAAGTATTTGGGTGAGTGCAAAAGTGTGCATTGCAATATCGCAAGGTTTTAAATGAATTTTGGGAGTTTAATGATGCCCTAAACCGCTATGTTAAACTCGAAAGTAAGCTTTCCAAACTTGCATTCAACTCAATTAAACTATACCATGAGGCAATGGTTTCAATTAATATGTTTTGAAGATTTGATGATGAGAAACTTACTTTTTTATGCATTATAATTTGTTAAACCATGTTTGTTTAAGCATAAGAGTATCTAAGGGTATCTATATGAATTTTCGACATTATTTGATTGGTTGTTGTTGAGCAACAAAGTTAAAGAATTTTATTTGTGAACTTGCATAAGAAAAAAGTAAGTAAATATGTTCTTAAAGGATATATTTGCTTGTGACAAACTAAATTGAGATCGGATATAGTTGGCATGCCATACGATGAGTACTCTATAATCTATGCAAGAATTAAATTTGAAGGATGAATGTCTAATCGATCGATCGTAATAATTTTGGTTTCGGAAGGTTGAGTGATGATGATTATTGGTTCAATAAGGACAAGAGTATACAATCATTTGTTGGTTATGAACCATTAAGGACGGGTGTCTAGTAACCACAAAACATATATAAGAATGGGTTATAAACCCACAATTTGATTTGTGATTCGTGTATTTGATAATTTTATATGAATGATAAATCATAAGTATAATTACGCCAATATGTCAAGTTATAAGCTTTTTTCCTAAATGAGAATATGATTTCAAATGATATTGTTCAAAGCATATCTTTTTACGTTTCGATTAAATTGCATTAATTAATGTTTTAGCGGGGCACTCACTATGCTATTGAAGCTTACGCTCGTTTTATTTTATTAATGAAGAGGATTATAGCATTTTAGGGTTGTTATCGAGACAGGTGATCATTGCAACACAAACAATAAAGCTTGAGTAAGTGTTTTCTGTTTATGGTCAAATTGTAATAAGGTAATATGGTATATTTTATTAAAATTTGTATTTGCTGGATTTATTTCCTTTAGACTTGTTCTCTAATTGATTTGTTGATGGATGAGATGTAATAATTTCAAATGGTGGTTGTTTTCCCTTTGAAGCATGAACACACATTTTGGATATAGACTCAATTTGACTATGTTGATTTCATTTTGGTTTGACCATGTGTATTGCACTCTTTTGGTCTTATGTAAATGGTCCTTATAGCTCTCAAGCTTTGTTTCCAAGATATGACTATATACGCATATTGCTTATCTCATTTTGTATTTAGGATGATGCCTCTTGTTGGTTCATTTGACCATTATAGATGTTATAAATTGAGTTTCAAGTGCATGATCATATGGCTTTATGTTCATCCATCATTAGGAGAAAATTCTAATCTATAATTTCATTCAGTGACGGTAACCGTACGACCCTCTGAAATTTGATAAGTTTACCTAGTGAATACTGGTACACCCTATTCTGAGTATCGGTATGCCCCTCGTGGTTATCGGTACGACACCCCTGTATCAATACAATTTTTGGTTATTAGAATTTTGGGAAAAACTCGAGTACCGAAATGGGTCTTCGTGTACCAGTACGGATAGTAGGTAAGTTAGTTGGAGGGTAGTTTCAGATTCTACTTTTTTGTATTTTGGTCCTCCAACTTTCATGTTCAACTGAGAGTGTTCCTATGCTTTGTTTAGGTTCGAATTTGACCCAAACGCATGTTTATAACTGAATTGCATACATGTTTGTTTAATTTCAATTTATGCCATGATGTTTTGTGGCTTTTACATTTTAATCCCAATAATGTTAACGCATAAAATTGAACATGTTCTAAGTGTTCGATTCACCTGAAGTTTTGCATGCTATTTAATTAAAATGATTAGGATTCAGTAATGCATCTGGAGTGCGAAAAAGTTTTAAAAATACTCGTGTTTGGTTCGTTCAAGTTAAGATCACTTCGATGATCAATGTGATATTCGTCACTCGGATCTATTCCTTTTAGGTCGGGTGATGGGTGTTATAAATATTGTGGTCAATAATATTTTTGATATTTCATTAATACTCATTTTCAGCATCAACCACTAATATCGTCGAGCCTTTACGAAAAGTAACTTGTGAGACGAACACAAATACTTAGTTATGATTAAATACATGTTTTAGTAAATAAACATATATATGATTACGCATAGTATAAAAGGCCATTTCGTAGCTCTCCAAATTTTGGTTTAATTGTTTTCAAGTTTTGGTTTAATTCACTGATCTATGGTTTGTGATATTTCCTCCACTTTCAGTAATCGGAATTGACCCCTTGACAACAACGAAAACAAACCCTTGAATGATGTGTACCTGTGCCACAAAATACTATGTTAAATATCAATATGCCCTAACCTTGTCTCTATTATTTCTCTCAAAACCATCTTTCAGCAACTTCGTTTTGGGTAATACTACTTGTGCTTTATGTATTTAGTTTTCATGGGGCCATTAACTGTAGGGGTCTTCATAGTAGGTTAACTGTACCATTTAGCTTAAACCGTTAGTTAATTGTTATAGTAGTTATTAACTGTAACCTAACCGTTAAGAAATGGTTAACCGGTAATTTTTTTTAAATGGTTAACCATTATAGTGGTTAACCGTTAAGAAACGGTTCGGTTACAAGCTAACCTGTAACCTGTTACAAATTTCTTTTCAAATGTTCATTATTTCTTTTTAGAATTATAAATCTATCTCTCCGATAAATATTGTATTAAATTTTTCAAAAATAAATTAAATAGAGAGATTTTAAACACAAACTTCGTACTTAGTTAAAAAAAAGTACCTATAAGTTAATCATTAACCATCTTTTTTAACAGTTCGGCTAACCGAAACCGTTTAACCTTAACGGTTAGGTTAATTAACCTATAAAATGAACGGTTATACCGGTTAATGGTTACGGTTAACGATAACCGTTTATTTTGCACACCCCTAATTAACAAGCAATGCCAAAACAACTAACGATTTTCTGTAGGGTTGCTTATTGAGTTGAGTAGCACACAAACAACTCGAGCTCGACTCGGTCAAAACTAGGTTAACGCTCGACTCGAGTTGACTCAACTCAAAATCAAGCTCGACTCGAGATCTTAATGAATCAAGTCGAGCAAGACCCAACTCGACTCGATAAGTTCGTGAGCAGCTCTTTGTTTTTTATAAGGTCTTTTATGGTTTTTTTGGTGGCTACCTTACAAAATTATGTTTCAAAGAAGTTTAAATACTAGGTAAAACTCTAGAAAAGTTCAGTGAATTGCCATAAAATTTTGGTTTCAAATTTCTAAAATATTTTGTATTTCTTGAGAATTAAAAAAGTTAATTTTTATTAATAAGAAATTAAATTATAATAATGAGTTTTTTATTAAAGTCTTTCATTTTTCTTTTTTATTATTTTATGTATAAAGTAGAAAAGAGGAAAAGTCTTCATTTTCCACTTCCCATATAAAAAATACGGTTTAAAGTTAAAACTCTGAAATTCTTAAGGCATTCTCTCCTTTGTTGTTCATTGAAGATTGTTGAGAAACTAAAAAGAGTCTCACACTTGAATATCGACTTCATTTCTAACTCAGTCATGGCAAGTTCGTTCTCCTCAGACCTCACATTTTATTTCTGAATTTCTATGTTTATATTTATATTAAGCTCTAATAGTATCACTAGATTTTACCTATATTTAAAAAAACAAGGTAAAAATTTTGACGAGCTTAACGAGCAACGAGTTGAGTCAAGCAAGGAGATTTTTTAATGAGCACGAGTCAAACAAAATTTTATCAAGCTTAACGAGCAACAAGTCGAGTCGAGCAACAAGATTCTTAACGAGCACTACTCAACTCGCGATTGACTCGCTTGATAAGCACCCCTAATTTTCTGTGACTTGTTTTTTAATGTAGTTTAAATTTTCAAAATAAATACTTTGAGTTATTTAAGTCTTTAAATTAACTTAATAAATCATAAAGTAAATAATTTTAATTTTAATTTTAATTGTACAACACGAATTATACGAATAATTAATTTGCTTAATAATGACCGAATTAACAATTGAAGGGTCATCCATACTCCTATCAAGTTTTACATTGTCTAAAGGGTATATAAATGCCGCTTTCCAAAAGATGAGTTAGCTGTATAACCAATATAACTTTACGATCTATAACATAAACGACTTTCTTTTTAAAAAAAAAAATATTCTCAACTTTCTTTCATTGTCTAGAGGGCAATAAGGGCGTCCGCCCAAGGCTCACCGCTCATGGAAGTTATATGTTTGTAATATTTTTCGAATTATATTTGGTTTTAGAAGTTTGTTTTTATCTAATACTTGTTATTAGGGGCCCAATTTTTTTCCAATAGTTGTTAATAATGGGCTAATTTTTCCTAATATATATTATTAGGGGTCTATCTTAAAATTCAAATATTTTTCTAATACTTGTTATTAGAGGCTCGATTTTTCCCAATATTTGTTATTACGGGCATAATCTTAAAATTAAATTTTTTCAATATTTGTTATTAGGTGCTCAATTTTCCAATGCTTGTTATTATGGACCTACTCTTAATTTTTTTCATTACTTGCTATTAAGAACATGAATTTAAATAGCGGTATGCAACAGCAACAACGACTGTTATATGGAGATAGCGGCATCATCTGATACCGCGATACCTGCAACTATTATGTCCACAATAGCGTATGTTATTAAAAAAATTCAAATGAATCATCTTATGTTATTGCCTTGTTGCACATGGTAGTCTGCAGGTTTAGCCAAGGGGATCCAGATCTTTAATTGATATTTCTTCTACTTCCGTTAAGTTGTTCTTTGCTTTCACATCAACCGTATATTCAATCATTTTTCTCTTCCTTTACAGTTACAATTGTTATACTACAGGGGCGATAGTGACGAGGTAAGTAAATAAACATAAACACATAAAAGACAAATAACACCAAGAATTTATGTGAAAACTGATAAGGGAAAAACCATGGGCAGAGAATGAGAACTTTCACTATGATGGAGAAAGAGATTACTACTGATTTATGATGTTCTATCTAAACCTCTAATCCCTATTATCTATTTATAGGGATAGGTTTCTTGTTACAAAGGAAACTTGCATAGAAATAAATTCTACTTAAACTGAGTTTCCTACCTTCAATTAATGTAAAGTAAACAAGATCTACTAAAAATAGGATTCTCACTTTAAACTAAATCCTAAAAGAACTTGGATCACAACAAATCTCCACCTTGAGACAAATTCTTGTCGAACAATATCTCCCCTATTCCACGAAACCCCTTCAAGGGGTAATCTTCAGCAAACACTGACCGAATCCAAGCCTTGCCCAAGCTTGGATGTACAAGGTAATTTAGTCTTCACATCGGTATGATCAACATTAGTTCCAACTTTTCTCTCAATTATATCACCACGAGCAATAACATGACCCCAATCATCAATGGCAATACTATCTTTCTCATTATTTATCCTTGTAGCAAACCGAACTCTCTCAAGCTTCTCAAATCCATTATGCCCACGAAATTCAACTTTATTCTTTTTTTCAAATTCATTATGCCCAAGAAATTGAACTCTTTTCTGCCTACCAAAGCCGTTATGCCCACGGTTGTCATGTTCAACACAAAATCCTCTTTTACTTGATTCAGTCAAGACGTCTTCACAAGTAACATCGTCATTTGGCACGTAGGAGGAAACAAAGGATGCATCATGAAAGGCTTGTAGCATGCTCGAATCGATCTCCCAAAACCGTCAAGAGGGTTGATTTTTGCTCTATGATGAATTGGCTAAAACCGATAAAAATAGTAGACAATTTGAACAAGGATTTTTGAGTGGTTCGACTACCCAACCGAGTCTACATCCATTACCTTAGCACACCACTAAGGATTTTCCAATTCACTATTGAATTCTTCTTTTTTTCCCGGGATCAAGAGGCAACCCTTACAACCCTATCTTTTCAATGGCTAAGATAAAACCACTCTATTTTTTACTTAGGCTAAACAAGAACCTCTTCCTTTTACAAGGTTTGTTTGGTAAACTAAATACCTCACAAGGTGGGTGTTTACACAATTAAGCTCACAAGAAAGAGTGAAGGATAGTAACAATAAAATCACTCTCTACAAATATTTACAAGAGAAATGAAGAAAATAAAGACTTAAACTCAATTTCTCTTGAACATTAAGCTTGGATGTGTTTTGTTTTTTTCTTCAAGTGTTCCAACCTCCTTTTATTGATTGGAATGAGTTTTTGGTCGTTACTAGCCGTTAGGGGTAATTTGGAGCCATTGGGGACATTTTCCAGCCTTTGGAGGCAGTTCTGGGCAGTGGGTATCAGTACGCGTGATGTCTGTATCAGTACCTGTATTTAAATCAAAACTAGCCATTACAAACTGTTAGACGAGTACTGGTACATGATACTTCGTATTGGTATGGGACCCCACGTTTTGCCTTGTGTATCGGCACAGGCTAACCCGTATCGGTAAATGTTTCAGTCCTTGGAAAATTCGGGCTGGGGAAAACAAAGGGCATATCAGTATGGGTTTAACCGTATCGATACGGGCATGTTGTTTTTGACATTTTGGAATGTTTAAAATATGTTTGAACAAGTCAAAAACACTTAAAAACAATTTTCATTTGTTAAATCGAAATAATATCTCAATAATCTCCCCTTTTTGATATAACAAAACATTTGAAAAATTGTTTTTAGGATTGCTCCCCTTAGTAAAATAATTTTTGGAAAAGAGAATATTTTGGAAAAATATTTAAAGTCTTCCCCTTTTTTCTTTTTGAAATTGAATTTTTCAAACCTATCCATCCCTCCTCTTTTTGTTATGTTAAAAATAGTTTAAACCAAGTTTGAAAATCTCATTAAGTTTATAACAATGGAGAAAGGATATTTTCCTTTTAAAATCAAAGCTCCTCCTTAATCAAAGCATTCCTTTTTAATATTTGGTTCAAATGCTTGACACTTAAAAGACATTTAATTTTAAGATAAAATCAAATTAAGAGCATATGAAATTCAATTTATCCAAGAATTAAAAAAACCTTATGCAAAAATTGATTGACACAATTTAAGAACAAATATACATAAAGTACTTAAATAATGTCATGCTATTTAGATATTGAAATAAAAAAATACATAAATACATGAACATTAATCAATCAAAATATAGATAACCAAAAATATAAAATTAAAAGCATTAAGCTTAGAGGTTACCTATTTTCTTCATTTGTGTGACTAGAGCATTTCCATGTCTTTGCATTTATTTTCATTGCTCCAACACACCTACAGGAGACTTTTATTTGGGTTTTGGTATCCAAATTGCTTTGGATCCATTTACATTAATTTCAATGTCTCTAGTTCTCTAAGGAACTCATACTTGTCTAATCCTATAAGTTTTTCTTTTCTTTATAGGACAAGTATGTAAAGAATGACCATGATAATGGCAATATGAGCATTTTGCCATTATGTGACAAGATGAATTATTGAAAACAATTTCTTTTCTTTTGTTAAGCTTTCAAGCTTAACTTTCAAATCAAGATTTTCTTTTTCTAAAACTCCAATGCTTGTTTTTGAAAACTCTAAGTCATTTTTCAAAATTTCATTTTGGTTTTCAAAATCCAACTTTGTTTTCAAAAGAAAATCATTTTCAAATTCAAGTTTAGAAATCATTTCTTAAATTTGGAATTCATCGTCTCAAATTCCAAAAATAATTCATAGAAAGCATCTTGTAACTCATCAAATGGATAAAAATTTGAATCACTAGAGTTAGAAGATACCTTTTGCTCATCGAGAGCCAAAACACCATCCACCTTTGTAGATGAGAGGAGGTTAGCACTTGATGGGACTCCATCTTTCTTCTCTTCTTTCCCATAAAATTTCTCAAGCTTCTTCCAAATTTCTTTTGCACTTTTTGACGGGGAGACCTTCTTGAAAATTTCTTCATTTAGGGCGAAAAAAAGAATGTGCATCACCTTTGCGTTTAGCTCGGCCTCTCCTTTGCTTTTCCTTCCTAAGAGCTTCCAAGTAACCATCTTCAATGATATCTCAAACCTCAAAATCGAGAGATTTGATGAAATACTTCATGATATTGCTCCATTGGAAGTATGATTCTCCTTCGAAGAGTGGAGGACACGAGATAGAGCGACCTTCTTCAAATCTTGCCATTTTTCTTGATCGGTTGACTTTGTGCAAATGATCTTTACTCCCGGATGTTAGTCCTTCGATAGAGAAAAGGCTCTGATACCAATTGAAAGGCTTGTAGCATGCTCGAATGGATCTCTTGAAATCGCCAAGAAGGTTGATTTTTGCTCTTTGATGAATTGGCTAAAACCGATAAAGATAGTACATAATTTGCACAAGGATTTTAGAGTAGTTTAAGTACCCAACCGAGTCTACATCCACTACCTTAGCACACCACTAAGGATTTTCCAATTCACTATTGAATTCTTCCAGTTTTCTAGTATCAAGAGGCAACCCTTACAACCTTATCTTTTCAATGGCTAAGATAGAACCACTCTAGTTTTTACTAAGGCAAAACTAGAACCTCTCCTTTTTACAAGGTTTGTTCGGTAAACTAAATACCTCACAATGTGGGTATTTAGACAATTGAGTTCACAAGAAATAGTGAAGGATAGAAACAATAATTACTCTCTACAAATATTTACAAGAGAAATGAAGAAAATAAAGAATTAAACTCAATTTCTCTTGAACATTAAGCTTGGATGTGTTCTTTTTTTTCTTCAAGTGTTCCAACCTTCCTTTTATTGATTAGAATGAGTTTCTGGCCTTTACTACCCGTTAGGGGTAATTTGAAGCCGTTGGGGATATTTTCCAGCTGTTGGAGGCAGTTCTGGGTAGCGGGTATTGGTACTCGTGATGTTCGTATCGATACTTGCATTAAAATCAAAACTAGCAGTTGTAGACCGTTAGACAGGTACTGGTACATGATACTTCATATCGGTACGGGACCTCACATTTTGACTTATATACTGGTATGGGCTAACCCGCATCAGTACGTGTTTTGGTCTCTGTAAACTCAGGCTGGCGAAAACAAAAGGCGTATCGGTATGGGTTTAACTGTATCGGTATGGGCATGTTGTTTTTGACATTTTGGAATGTTTAAAACACATTTGAACAAGTCAAAAACACTTAAAAACAATTTTCATTTGTTATATTGAAATAATATCTCAACACATCACCTAAAATAGTTGAACCTTGGGGAACATAAAAATTGGATGCTTTTTTATACCCTTTCATCACAACGAGAGAGCCCTTGTAAATTTTTATAGCTCCACCTTCATTGGAGTATCTATACCCTTTTGAATCCAGAGTACCTAACGAAATCAGATTTCTTCTCAAATCTGGAACATGCCTCACATTACCAAGTGTTCGAACAATCTCATCGAACATTTTAATCTTGGTTGTGCCAATAACTGTAACTTTACAAGATACATTATTTCCCAAAAGCACAGCACCTATAGACACATGTTTATACGTCGCAAACCAGTCCCAATTTGGACTCATATAAAACTACTACCAGAGTCAAGAATCCAATCCTCGCTTTCTATAGAGTCTTCGCCAGAAGCAACTAAAAGTTCACCATTATCGTACTCCTCTGCAACATCAACTTCATCTTCATTGGAAGTTTGATTCTCAGATTCTCTCTTTATCTTATTCTATAATCTGTAACACTCAGATTTAATGTGACCTTTTTTGCAGAAATAAGATGTTTTACCTCAATTTGACAACTTGGATCAGCCCTATTTTGACTGCCAAAATTACGATAACCTTTTCTTCTGCGGTCTGAACTAGTCGATCCATGCACCATGAGACCCTCTGCTTGGAACTCGTTGCTGGTAAGATGTTGCATCTTGTCATGCAAATTCATATTATCATATACCTCTTCAAGAGGAAGGGTATCATGGCTGTGTAGGAGGGTGCTTTTAACAAACAAATATGAAGCGGGTAATGAGCAAAGTAAAACCAAACATAAGTTTTTCTCATTGTACTTTACCTTCATCGTTTCCAAATCTGAGATGATCTCTTTGAAATCGGTTAGGTGGTCATCAAGACACGAACCTTCTGCTAACTTGTATGAGTATCGGCGTTACTTTAGGAGCAACTTGTTGGTCAAAGTTTTCTTTATGCAAATTTGTTCCAATTTTTTCCATAAGTCAACAACTGTCTTCTCTTTGTGAACATCTTGAAAAATACTGTTTGATAAGTGCAAATAGATCTGGGAAGCAGCTTTCCTATCCTTGCGGCGCTTCTCTATATCCGACCATTCTTTCAGCATATTATCAAACACATCTGATGCACCATCTAAATCCATCTAAACAAGAACATCTCGAACCTTCACATGCCATATCAAAAACTTGACTTTGCGATCTAGCAGCGAAATTTTATAATTCATCATCATCATTATCTTGAGTAACTTGAAAAGCTCTGATACCATTTGTTAGGAATTTGGTATATGGCAAAATAACCAAAGAGATAATAACATAGACCAAGACATGCACAAGAGACAAGATTTAACGTGGTTCATCATAGCCTACCTCCAAGGACAAGAGAAACGAATAATCCACTATCAACGTAGAGAACACGAAGAGTACAAATACATGATAACCCATGTAATCCCAAAACTCAGTGGACAAATCCCATGACCCGGTGGAACTAAAACACTCTTCCCAACATTCCTACAATACCCATCTATAACATAGTCACAATAGTTGTAGAGAACTTAAAAGTGGTTACATTTCTCCAGAAAATAATTCTCTTTATCTCTCATTCTCTCATAAATCAAAAGGTTAAACCTACTCTATATTTATAGATCCAAATACTTGGTCACTAAGAAACCTTATTCATAAGATCTCCTACCTAAAATAGATATTTACTCATTAAAGTAAATCCTAATTACCAAGTAATCTTTAACCACTAGGATTACAATAAAACACAATTTAATTATCAATTAGAATTTGAGTCAAAATATAACAAATCTCCCCATTGACACAAATTTTATTCAAGCATTGGTCTTCAAGTCTTCAGCAGCTTCAATTTTACGTAAGCCAAATATCCGTTGAAGCGCCGCCAAAAAGTCTTCAACAACTCCAATTCTTACGTAGTATCCGTTGAAGCACCGTTGAATCAATTTAGAATTACTCCTCCTGCAACTCAAAGCTCGTTGCAGCAATACTCCTCTGGCATGTCTCCAACATCACTCCACAAAATCTGCACCAAAAATTCTTTCAAAAATGCGCAGCTCGAACCATGGTCATGATACCAATTTGTTATACTACCGGTGTAATACCCTTAACGTATACTCGTAGGCTAAATATACATTAAAGATGTTACAAAATTGTTGGAAAAGATCTTGACTTGTAAATTTTTTTTACCAAAATTTAGATTTTAGTTTAACCCTTCCTCGATTTTAAATTATAACTATGTCATCTAGATGTAGCTAGTTTAAACCCTGAATTGGTTTATAAAACTTATAATTGAGTTATTGAAATGAAAAATATAACTAAGTGTGAAAACTATGTGTGTTGTCTAGACCCTTTCTTGATTTTAAAACTTCTACATGATTAGGGTTAAACTATGTTTAATTGTACCAAAATTTATTGCTACTATTAACAAACTATATTTCTAAACCTATTCATCACAAAAAGCATATCTTTAACTAGTAAATGTATACTTTAAAACAATTTAACTATAAAATATTTACATGCCCACTAGATATCAATTTACGATAAGGATGTACTTACGGTAGTAACTTAATTTTTCCAAACATTTAGCTCCTCTTCGCTAGGTAATTCCGGAGAACCTACGTGTGACATAAGACACACGCTAAGTATGAACCTAGTGAGGCAGTTAAACTTATTTATTTCAGGAACATGAAATAATATAATACAGTATGGCATATATAAAAGTGCATTTCGTTTTCTTTATAACATGGTAAGTATATCACAATGTACATATGTCATGTATCATAACTATCCTATAAATCATGTTATTATTGCATAATATATTCTCTATCATGGACATGCTTTCAACATGTAATCATTTACATGCCGTGTACTTTATCATGGTCATACTTCATTATGCCATCATTTGCATAAGATGTAATCTATCATATAGCATGTAATATTTCTACCATATATCATGTAACATTTCTATCATATATCAATAACATTTCTATCTCGTATGTCATGTACTTCTCAGTCATGTAACATATAACTTCTTTATCATGTATCATGAAATCATGTAACATCTTTTTCATGTATCATGTAACATCTTTGTATTATGTATCATTTCTGTCATATGAATCATGTATTGTCATGTAGTCATTTGCATGCTCATGATCTACCATGTAATCATCTTGTTATTATTATCAATGTGTCTGGTTAGAGGCCCATGGAAACCCCGTAGCCTATTTGCACTGTAGTGCCATGTAGAGTACGTACTCGGGAGGACGCTCTTTGCTCCTCATATAAGGACGCTCTTTGCTCTTTATATTAAAACACCTCGCTAGTGCCATTTGCACCCCAGGGTGTATCTTGTTTCATTTTAATTTTGTCATTATCCATATTTCATGTATACTTAATGCATCATCATTTATGCACACAATAATTCGTACCTGGTATTCCTTCAAGCTTGCCATGTCGAGCAATGTATCATATCATGTATTATAGAGAAATGCAATGTCATTTTCAATGAAATGCAAACATTTAGAAATGCACTCACCTGGGCTATGTAATAGTATGCCTTACTAAGCTTACTTGAGGTTCTTATCTTTCTTTTTATCACTGGTTCTCCTCCGATCTCTTTTAGAACTGTATAAGACCAGTCGGACATTTTCATCATTTCTCTTGCGTTAAACTTAAATCTAACATTGCTAACTTGATTCTTAAACATAACTATTCGAATATAAAATTTTCTGAAAATTTCCCCAATATTCTTCAAAGTTGCTAAATTGGTTCCTAGGTCCTTAGTGACCATTTTGAACATTAAACAATTGTTCAAGCCTAATTTGAACAATTTCCATAATCATTTACTAATTTTGGACTATTACCTTTTTATCCTCAAACTTTATAAAAGTGACATTTTAGTCACTACTTCACTTTTGTACATAAATTCATGTACAAATAAACCATTCATCTATTTTCTAACATTCTTGAAATTTTCCTTCAACTTTCAACTTTATTCAACTTGGTCCTTCACTAAATTCTTTATTTTTGGAAAGGTCCTCAAATTTTTCCTTTTCTTTTCATTTCAATCCTTCAACTTTCATAACATGCTTGAATCTTCAATTCTAGCTCATTCTCATCTAAGCCACTATATCAAAACAATAAATTTCCAAAAGAATCCTCTATTTTCCCCTTCTTGCCAGAATGGTCTTTTTTCATCATTTCAAGCCAATTTGATCACATTTTCAATAATTACTCTTTAATCCCTCCTTAATCTAATATTTTTAAAATTCCCCTTTTAACTTTTTGAAGTTGCCGAATAGGTCACCAAAATTTTCCAAATGTACAATTTTTGTCCTAAATTGTCAATTTAGGCTTAAAATATTATTTTCTACCCATTTCCAACATCAAATAAAATTTTGACAATTTAGTCCCTAATTCTTTCAAAATGCCGAAATGGTCTTAACTTTTCAGAATTTTCATTTTGGTCCCTAATCACCAATTCAAGCTACTTTCACCATAATTCAATAATTCCAATGCTAAAATAAATTTTCTAATAATTTCCCCTAATTTTTCTCAATCTTTTCAAAATGGTCCCTGTAATTTTAATTGGGAAAATTATTTAATCTAACATCAAATTCAAGCTCTCAACATCATAATCTATTCAATTTCATCCTTAATTTAACTCCCTAACCAAAATCCCCAATTCTTAGGGTTAGGGTTTATAACCTTGGACATGGAATTAATCCAAATTCAAGCTTGATTCTATGTTTACAACATCAATTCTACTAAATACAACTCTAATTTCCATCATAGACTTCAAATTCCATAATCATCTTCATCAATAACATGAACTAAAATTAACATTTATCATGCAATATTACTATCAAAACGAAGAGAATCAAGTGTATAACAATTTACCTAAATTAATTTTGCTTGAAACTTGTCTTGATTCTTCAATTTTGGACTTGAAAATTCAAAAAATTTCCTTTCTCCCCCTTTCTTTCTTGTTTCCAACAGCCCCTTGGCTGATGAAGATGATTTTTATTCATCTTTTATTCTATTTAATCCATGTGTAAAGTTTAAATGAATTTTAAATTCATTTAACTAGTGAATTACTAATTTGCCCTTTTAGTCCAATGGCCAAGATTCAATCTCATCAAAAATCAATGGCTATGATTAAATCCATGTGTATTTGACCTTTCAAAATTACCCTCAAAGTTTCAAAATTTTTCAAAAATGCCATCCATGGAAAATGACCAATTTGCCCTTCAACTAGACTTTATTTACTTACATGACTTAAAATTACCATTCCATAAAACTTGAACCAATTTGGTTCCATTCTAACCAGCCTCCTTCCGAAAATATCATAAATTTTAATTTATGATATTTATTCGATCCAATTATTCGAATTTCATTCAATACAATTTTTAAATTTTCTTTCTTTGAGCTTTATAACCACTCCATCATATTCTAACTAAATCTAGTTAGAATCCCTCCAACATTAATAAAATATTCATAAAATAATATTTTATGAATTTCCCATAATCTTTGGAACTGTCTTTAAAATTTCAATCCGATCTAATATACTGATATCCATAAAATACTACTACTGCGATTTTACCTTCTCCGAGCTATTGGATTTATTCCGAAAATTCTATATTTCCATATCCGGGAAATAAACTCTATTATCCCATAAAAACTTTATTTTCCAAGGGCGTAGACTGAATTTTCCTAACTCAGTCTATTATTTCGATAATTATCGAAAATCTTCATAGAATAAAATTTCTCTTAGAATTCCTTTATCGATAATCCATACGGATTTTCTCTACTCTTACTGAGTCCAAAATATCAATCAGAAACACTTTTATGGGACCTTCTCGGAGGTTACCCATCTTAATATTTCCCTTGCCTCAACTAGCTTAACAATTTTATTCGATCCAAATTCGAATAATATAAGCCTTGTATGAAAAATTCGGGTAACACGGAAATATCACTCTTGGGGGTGAAATATTCATTTACGGGGTTAAATTACATAAGTTTTTAAAATTACACTTTGGTCCCTAAACTTTTCCAAAGTTTACACTTTAACCCCTAAACTTTCAAAATTACATTTTAGTCACTTAGAAAAAATTGGGATATTACAATTCCTCCCCTTAAGAAAATTCATCCTCGAATTTTCAACGTTTACCCGTTTCAAATAAGTTCGTATATTGCTTATTCATTCTCTCTTTAGTTTTGAAATAATTTTCTCTACTTTGTGATTTCTCCAGAGGATCTTAACCATTGAAATTTTCTTGTTCTTTAATTCTTTGACTCCGTATGCTAAGATTTTCACTGCTTCTTCTTCATACATCAATCTGGTCGCCATTCAATTTCTTCAGAAGTAAATACATGTGAAAAATCTGATTGATACCCCTGAAGCATGAATATGTGAAACATATCATGAATCTTACTCATATCTAGAGGTAAAATCAATTGGCAATCCATTAATTACACTCTTTTTAGAATTTCATATAGCCCAATAAATCTAGGACTAAGTTTTCCTTTTTAACTAAAACGTAATCACCATCTTCCAAGGTGAAACTTAAAAAAAACACTTTTTTCTCTAACTCCATATTCAATATCCTTTTCTCTTCTTATTTACATACATTTTTTGTCGATCCATGGCAGCCTTGAGATTTTACTCCATATTCAATATCCCTTTCTCTTCTTATTTACATACATTTTTTGTCGACTATTCGCAAGTCTTCCTAATTGCATTTTAAAACATGTAAATGCACTCACCTGGGCCAAGAATAGTATGCCTCACTAAGCTTACTCGAGTTTCCTTTTCTTTTTTTATCATTGGTTCTCCTTTGATATCTTTTAGAACTGTATAAGACAAATCGAACATATACATTACCATTCTCGTATTCGACTTAAATCTAACATTGCTAACTTGATTCTTAAACATAACTATTATAATATAAAATTTTCTGAAAATTTCCCCAATATTCTTCAAAGTTGCTGAATTGATCCCTAGGTCCTTAGTGACCATTTTGAACATTAAACAATTGTTCAAGCTTAATTTGAACAATTTCCATAATTTAGTACTTATTTTGGACTATTACCCTTTTAGACCTCAAACTTTATAAAAGTGACATTTTAGTCACTACTTCACTTTTGTACATAAATTCATGTACAATTAAACCATTTAGTTATTTCTAACATCCTTAGAAATTTTCCTTCAACTTTCAACTTTATTCAACTTGGTCCTTCACTAAATTTTTTATTTTCGAAAAGGTCCTTAAATTTCCTTTCTTGTCATTTCAATCCCTTAAATTTCATAACATGCTTGAATCTTTAATTCTATCAATTTTCTATAATTTCAAGACCAATCCTTAATTTTTCCTAAATTACCGAATTGGTCCTTCAGCTTTCAAAAGTTTTCATTTTTGATCCCTAATCATCAATTCAAGCCACTTTAATCATAACTCATCCATTCCAGTGTAAAAATAAAATTTTCAATAATTTCCCTAACTTTCTCAATCTTTTCGAAATGGTCCCTATAATTTCAATTGGGGAAATTATTTAATCTAACATCAAATTCAAGATCTCAACATCATAATGTATTCAATTTCATCCTCAATTTAACTCCCTAACCAAAATCCCCAATTTTTAGGGTTAGGGTTTATAATCTCTAACATGGAATTTATCCAAATTCAAACTTGATTCCATGTTTACAACATCAATTTTACTAAATAGAACTCTAATTCCATCATATACTATCAAAATCATAACCATCCTCATCCATGAAAATAACTCATACTTGACTTTATCATGCAATATTACTATCAAAATGAAGAGAATCAAGTGTAGAACAATTTACCTAAATTAATTTTGCTTGAAACTTGCCTTGATTCTCCAATTAGAGCTTGAAAATTTCTTTCCCCCTTCTATCTTTGAACTTTCGAACAGCAGTTGGAAAATATAGATGATTGTTTTCTTCATTTTTTGACTATTTAATCCACATGTTTCAACTAGATGAATTTTAAATTCATTTAATTAGTGAAATTACTATTTTGCCCTTTTAATCTAATGGCCAAGATTCAATCTCATCAAAAAATCAATGGCCACGATTATTTCCATGTGTTTTTCACCTTTCAAAATTGCCCTCAAAGTTTAAAAATATTTCAAAAATGCCATCCATGGCAAATGACCAATTTGCCCTCCAACTAGACTTTATTTACTAACAAGACTTAAAATTGCCATTCCATAAAAATTAAACCAAATTGGTTCCATTCTAACCAGCCTACTTCCCAAAATATCATAAATTTTAATTTATGATAATTATAAGATCCAATTATTCGAATTTCACTTAATACGATTTCCAAAATTCCTTTCTTTGAGCTTTATAAACACTCCATCATATTCTAACTAAATCTAGTTAGAATCCAACCAATAATAATAAAATATTCATAAAATAATATTTTATGAATTTTCCATAATCTTTGGAACTGTCTTTAAAATTTCAGTTCAATCTGATATACCGATAAATTTTCGGGAATTTTTATCGGATACATTTCCTCTTAGAAATCTTATCTCAACAATCCATTATGAATACCACTGACTCAAACTGAATCCTTTTTATCAGTCAAAATATTGGATATGTGCTACTCTAGTTTGAGCACGCTTAATAATTTTTATTCGATCTAAATTCGAATAATATAAGCCTCGTATGAAAAATCTGTGTAACACGGAAATACCACTCTTGGGGTGAACTATCCATTTGCGGGGTTAAATTACATAACTTTTTAAAATTATACTTTGGTCCCTAAACTTTTCCAAAGTTTACACTTTAACCCTAAACTTTCAAAAGTTATATTTTAGTCACTAAGCGGAAATTGGGATATTACACTATAGGCATGATCTCTATCCAAGCATGCATTTCACGTTTCAACCCCTCAAAACAAGTCATATAGCCACATACAAATCCGAAATACCAAAAGAAACATGTCCAAAATAGAGAGTAAGCATACAACCCTCCCAATTACTACTTGGTCACATTGCCCTTTTTTACTACAAGTTCGTTTATTTAAACCATACTTGAAATGATTCGAATCTTGGATTCCTCCTTACTTGCTTGCTGTCTCGAAAGCTTACTTTCCTGCATTGATGAGAAAGGAGAGCGTAAGCAAATAATGCCTAGTGAGGGATGCTCTAAAAACACTCATGAATGCATTTAAACCCATATGAGTCAAACCAGATTTTCAACATCATGCTAAAACATCTCATGCGCTTTTTACCTTTGTAAAACATGCATATTAAACCATATGCAAACATGTATCATGGATCTCTTGCATAATCTCATATGCAAAAACCTCAATTTAAGCCTTTACATGCCTATTCATCCAATAGCAAAGCTTAAAGAGAAAAACGTGTATAAATCACATTATACAAAACACATTTATCCTTCATGATACATTAATTCATATATTGGCATTCAAGCGACCCAAAAATAGAACCTTTCCTTTATCAAAACACATCAGATACACAAATTTCACAGGTGGTTCCTTCGACCATTTCACATACATGTATAACCGGAGCAAACGGCACATTTAACCCCTCAACAATTATGATGTATAATATCTACAATGGGAGCAAACGGCACAATTAACCCCTCAACCATTGTGATACGTAATCCACCAACGGGAGAATACTGCACAATTAATCCCTCGACTGCTGCAGTTCCCATGGTGGAGAAAACGGCACAATTAACCCCTTGACACACATGAGGAAACCTTTTATAGTGCACTTTAAACCTTATGGCATGCAAACTATATCCGATAACATTTATTTCGTTGTCAGTTAGCCAATATATTCCACTTTAAATATGATACCTCACTGTTTTTCATATGCATCCTTCAAACCAATTTCCAATGCAACAAAACATGCATTTATATATCATTGAAATCCTTTTCACAAATCATTTTCCATACTCAAATTTCATCAATATAAGATCATTTACATCATATTCCATTTTCCCAAAACATGCATAAACAATAGGTATCAAAACATAAACATAGGCATGAGAAAATCAACTTTGAAAAACCGAAATTGAGAGTGAATTCATCTAATACTTACTTCTGAGCTTAAAAAAGTGTTTCAAGCTTATTCTAAACTCCCAAAATCACTTGCAAACCTTTTTAAAGCTGTAAATCACATTTCTACTCACTGACAACACAAAGCTCCAATTGTTGATGCGAAATCAAGATTAAAATGAGTAAAATATCATCATATTAAAAATATCAGACTAAATTATAAAAATAAAAATAGGGGAAAATTTTGGTTTAAATAAAAAAATTTAGGCCTAAAATTAACAAAAATATAATTACATTAAAATATCAAACTAAATTAAAAAAATCAAAAAATATGGGTCAATTTTGGGTTAAGTAAAGATTTTTAGGACTAAAATGAATAAAAATATAATTATATTAAAAATATCAGGCTGAATTATAAAATTTAGAAAGAAATTAGGGTCATTTAGGGTTAAATAATGAGTTTAAGGAATAAATTGAACAAAAATATAATTATATTTAAAATATTAGAATAGATTATAAAAATTAGAACGAAACTGATGTTAATTTCGAGTTAATTAAAGATTTGCAGGACAAAATTGAACAAAAATATAATTATATTTAAAATATCGAACTATATTTTAAAAATTATAAAGTAATAGGGGTTAATTTCAGGTTAAATAAAGATTATTAGGGCTAAAATGACCAAAAATATCAACATATTAAAAATATTGGACTAAATTTAAAAAAAATATTAAGAAATTGGGGTCAATGTCGGGTTGAATAAAGATATTTAGGACTAAATTGAACAAAAATAAAAATTTGACAGACTAAATGTGCAATTTACCCCTTTTATTAAAGTCAACTGATTTTTCTTTTGTTTATTAGTGATACATGGCGCGTTCTGATTGGTGAATGAAATTTTTTTAACAGGAGTTAATGGTAGGGGACAATTGAGGTTACGATTTAAAGTCTAGGGGGTAAAACGTCTCAAAAAATTCTTTAGGATCCAATTCGTTATAAAGTTTATACTTTAGGGGCTATTGTTGCCATTAAGCCTATAAAATCATGGCTTAAGGGTATACGACGACCTTGAAATTTTGAAAAAAAAATTAAGCTCTTGAACATTTTGTTGCACCAAATTAATCCCTTGAATCAAGAAATCGAATCAATAAAGCCCTTGAGAAATTGAATCAATTAAGCCATTTGACCAAATTTGACCATTAAATATTGACAATTTTTTAGATATTACTGGCACATAGAGGTGGAAAATTGACTTGAGACCCGAACCGATTTACCCGATATCGACCCAAACATGATGACCTAAACTTGATTCAAAACCCAAAACAAACCGAAATCGACCTGATTTTTAATTAAATTGATATGGATCCGAACTGATTTTCAACCGAACCGATTTTCACTCAAACCAAAGGTAACTTGAACCGAAAGAAACCCAAACCCAATTGAAACCTAACATCGATATAATTTGAACCCGATAATTGAGTCAAAAGTGAACGAATATTTTATTTTTACTATTATTTTGTAAAAGATGTATGTTTTATTCCCTTTTGTGTTAAACTACTAGTTAATTGCCACCTTTAGTAATAATTTAATGCGTCAATATCATCTTTCCTCCTTTAAAGACCATCTCCATATCATATATCCGATAATTTTTTTTAAAAAAGTATTTGATATGAAATATTAGAAAATAAATTTACTCACTATCCAAATTTTTACTTTATGTGATTAACTTTAATTGGCATCACTTAGACGGTAAAATATAATTAACTTAAAAAAAGAAATTTCATTTTATTACAAACACAAATTAACTTGAAACACATATCTCAAAATAAAGAACTCATTTAAAAGTAATTAACTCAAGTACATTGAGTTTCTTAATAAAGTTTAAAAAATCAATAAAGTCTAAAAAATCAATAAAGTCGTCAAATAAACACAAATAATGTATGAATCAATTGTTAAATTTTGTTGCAGTCCAATTCACATCAGAGCCAACAATCTCGTCATCTTCCGTAGCTGCAAAAATAATAATAAAAATTATTAATTTGTTTACGAATGAAACAAGAACTTAATCAATGTAATTTTTAAATTAAAAAAATAAATACAATAGACTAGTAGTACAAGAAGATGGTGTAATGAACAAGCTTTACTGTAAGGAATTAAAAACAAATTTAAAAGATAGAAAAAAAACTTACATTCATGACCGAATAACCAATTACGATATATTATCAAAGCCTCCATATTTTCAAGGATATAAGAACTTCTCTATTTATTCAAAATTCGACATCTTATGCTAAAAGTTAATTTTGAAGCAACAGTTGTGAGGGGCACAATCAAATTATCCCTAGCAAGATAAGAATGTTTTCTGTACCAGTGCTCACATTACATCAAGCTCTTTCCTATACATTTATGTTTTGACTATGAAAGTATAAAAAAATACATAAAAGGAAACTTAAGTAACCTTATGTTTATGTAGATTGCAAATGAAAAATTAGGGAATTATATCCCAAAAATGCATGGTTGTTGATATTTCATAAATTATTTTCTAATATCTAAGTCGATGCAAGCATAAAATATGAACAATATTTCTGCAGTTAATGCAGCAATCAATGGTGATTGTGTGTAATTAAAAGTTTCCTAGATTAGTGATTCTTTGTTAACTATAAATAGTTGCCACATTTATCAATAAAATAATAAGAAAAACAGAGAAATTCATTCATTTTCTTTATCAAAATCTCTGTTTTCAACATGGTATCCGAGCTAGGAAATTTTGAAAAATCCCAGCAAGATGTCTGATTCTGTTCTTTTTAATTGTTCTATAGTAACCAATGTAAAAGGTAGGAAAATGTTATAGTTTAGCCTTAAAAATTATCTAGTTCTATCTTAACCATCCATTGTAAAATATAGGGCAAGATTATGTTTTATCCTTAAAAACTATCTGGTTCTATCTTAGCCATCCATTGTAAAAGATAGGAGAAAGTTATAGTTCAACCCAAAAAATCTATATGGTTCTATCTTAGCCATCCATTGTAAAATATAGGAGAGGAAGTTTTAGTTTAGCCTTAAGAAAAGCTAGATAATATTTTTAAGGCTTAACAGTCAAATAAGTGCCCAAACTATACCCTTTTTTTTTCTAGATAGGTGCCTGAATTATATTTTGGGCCAAATATGTGCATAATGTTTCATTTCGTGGCCCATTTAAGGTTTTTCTATGATAGACGTTATTTTTTGCATTAGCCAATGAAATTTGAACAGGTGACATGGTTGATCATTTTTTAAAATTAAAATTCGAAAATGAGAAAAATAAAAAAAAATATACTAATTAACTCAACAATCTTTAATTTCTCTAAAAAAAAAACCTAACCCTAAATTCCTCCACTCTGACCATTGATTCAACCACCCAAGGCCACCCTTGTCTTCATCGGACCCCCTCTACTAAAAACCTATATCGTCTTCAAAAATCGACGAATGAACCGTTGATTGCACTATCGACAAACACCCAATAATAAAGAAAAAAGAGGTCGATTGGGTTCCCACCGACGGGTAAAGGATGGAGGATGTCGAACGGTGAGGTACATGACAATGGGTGGTGAACAGTGAACCACCGACTTGTGGGGGATGCCAGACGGTGAGGGAGATGTAATTTGAGGGTTTGATTGAAAGAAATTAAAACTTTGGGGGTTTTAAAGAAATTTAGATTTTTAAAGAAATTCAAAAATTAAAAATATAAAAAAACATGCCATGTGTCATGTTCTGATTGGATGGTAGAAAATTTTTTACGATTGTTGATGGAAAAACTTTAAATGGTTCACAGAATGAAATGTTAGGCACCTATTTGACCCAAAATATAGTTCAAGCGCCTATCTATAAATGGTATAGTTTTGGAACTTATTTGACTGTTAAGCCTATTTTTAAGGGATTTTACATCAAATATCCAAGCTGGGACTTTAGTACGCGTACCTACCAGCTTGTGGGGAAGTGTAGATTCATGGATCATTGTTCAATGGTGATAGATTTCAACTAGGAAAGTATGGAAAAATCTAACAGATAACTCCATAAAAGGGTATATTTCGTGCCCTTTTACGTGCGTTATTCTTTTTTTTTCGAGTCCATATAGTTGCATTTAGGATCATATTGCATGCTTATTTAGGAGTTTACTCTCAAGCTTAATGAAATATGAAATTGATGCTATTTATGGGAAAAGGTAGTGTTTTTAGTGGTGATTGTGTAGGTTTTATGGTAAAAGGTGGTGAAGGTACGCTAAAGCATTATTGAGTAAAGAACTAACCATGTCACATCAATTCTGGGAAGCTAGAGGCAAGGCCATTATTCTTGGTCCTCACTCAATACGTGGTCTCCTCTATTCATTTAAGGTGTCATTATGCATATGAGAAAGAAAATATCCTTTTTAGGTTACATGTCCTAATTAGGGAAGCAAACCCTAGGGGGCTTCCACTATATAAATACAATAAGGGCAACTTTTCTAAAGGAGCCGAAATTAAGGAAAACTGCCCCATTGTCTTCTACATTTGGAGAACCTCCATTTTTGTGGAAGAAAAGGATTCTTTATCAACACAAGCTATTTGAGAGAGGCTTGTAGATCTTGGGGAAGTTGCAACGGAGCTCGAAGCACGCAAAGGGATTTTTAGTACGCTTTGTACCTCTTTCGTGTAGCCTATATTTTTCTACAAAATGATTTCAAACTATTTTTGGATGGTTGATATTTGCTCATACATGAGCTAAATACTTTTTAGTTGGGTTTATTGTTGAATGTTTATGTTTAATCTTTTCTGAATGTCAAAGCACTTCTACTTTTATCTATTCTATTCATTGTGCTTAATGCTTAGATTTGTAAGAGCTAGCGAGAGCGGGCTTAATCTTTGATTTATGGTTTAATATTCGAGAGAGTTAAGCTAGATTAGATGAACAATGGAGCTTGAGCTGGGAAGCTTAGGTTCTAACCCTCTTTATACATAAGATTAGGGTTTAAATGGCTAAAAAGAGTATAGCTAAATAGGTAATAGTTTCGCTACACGGACATGTATTGCCATAACATTTTGTTATCGACTTCGTGCTAGACATAGTTTAAAGGTTCTTTCGAAAACCCTATCGAGTAGAAAAATGGTGCCTCTTTGTTGAGATATTTCAGTAAAGGTTGAGAAAAGCATTTGATGATAAACCCAACCATCCATTCATCTTGATAATCTAGTGTGAGCTTGCTACTGTTTGGTTATCCTTTAATTTTCTGCTTCATTTTATCTTTTTCTATAGCTTTTTTCTTTACTGTTTATGTTCATTCATTACCTTACTATCATTCTATACTTGTGTTCCTTTATAACAACTTCTTTGAGTTTAATCCTTCCAATCTTTGTGGGGATGATATTCTCATCGTTATATTACTTGTGCGACGAGTATACTTGCTCTATTTGTGCATTTATATTTTATGCAACACCAACTATGGCTACATATTTCGCATTAGATCTTTCAATCATGAATTGTTTCAATTTCCAATCCTAATATTCCAACTGATGCATCAACCATCTCAAACGTGTCATAAGTTGAATGACAATAAATACTACCAGGCCGTGAATGGCAGAGGAAAGCTGGAGATATCTTAGAATGGCAGAAGAAATGTGAGAGATATCTCAGGAGGGATGAAGAAATCAGTGACAACAACTGCAAAAAGATGAAGAAACTAACGACAAAAATTGCATTTTATCAACAATGGCTATGGAAGAACATCATGGTTTTGTCCTGACTGTTCAAATCAATGACTCTTGAGAAAGGGGAGCATTTTTCTCTAAGAAACAACACATGAATTTTAAGTTGCTATCAAAGAGACTTTTTCCAGCAAAGATCCTGATCTATTTGTTTAAATGCAAAATCTCAAACCTCCATCTTAGAGAAGGTCACAAATTGATCAAATTTGCTCCTAAAAAAGGCATCACATCAAAGATCCAAGTTGGTGCTCTACTATGTTTACTCACCAGCTCGAGGAGAGTTTAGATTGTAGATGGAAAATTAGAGATTTATATCCCAAAAATGTATGGATGCTGATATTTAGGAAATTATTTCCTAACATCTAAGTTGATGCAAGCAATAAAATAGGAACAAGATTTCTGTAGTGAATTCATAAATCAATGGTGATTGTGTGTAATTAAATTTTTCCTAGATTAGTGATTCTTTGTAAACTATAAATAGTTGCTACATTTCTCAATAAAATAATAAGAAAAAACAAAGAAATCCATTCATTTTCTTTATCAAAATCTCTGTTTTCAACAGTTTATCTTTAAGATATTGAAATCATGTATATGTTATGTTGTCACACCATGCTCATGAATATTTATGTGTACATAATTAATAGTATTTCATTTATATATGTTTAAGTTTAACTACTTCACTAAGCTATATATGTTTACTTTGTTTCTTTGCATACATTTTAGGTAATAAATCATGGTAAGTGCCCGGGATCATATTTAGGGGTTGCAAGTCAATCTTAAATCATTGAGTAAGTTTACCTTTGACAAACTCCTAGCTGGTGGCATATGAGCTAATCATGTTAGATTACATTGTGATCATTGTGTATTTGAATTGATGCTATGAGTATTTAGGTGAAATGAGGAAATTTTTTTATGGTAACTTATGTTATGACTTGAATGTTTAATTATGATGTTATGTAAATCAAAGTATATGAATGGGTTTTTAAAATGAGTGGGAGTAAATGGACCTTCATGTAACAAATTAGTCATGCTTATTGTATGATGTTAAGTTTATGTTATGTTTGACTTGGGAGATATTTTCTTAAATATGTTATGCTTCATTAAGTCTAAAAGTTAAGTAAAGATTTGACAGATCATTGTATGTTTAAATGGTATATACTATGTTGGTAAGTATGAAACATGGAAAACATAGTAAGTTATGATTATGGGAAGGTTAGGTTCAAAGTGTATATATTTGGTTTGAACCATGTATCTCTGAATCATGGGGTTAGAAATGTGGAAAAATTGAAATATAATGTATGTTTATTTAGCTTTAACAAGTAAAAACTATAATCATATATTTAGGGTGGTTTTGTACCCGTTTAGAATGGATTAAATATGGTTTCATGTTAAAAGCTGCAAAATGATTGCAGGGCGTTCCGGTACGATAACTGTGAGTAGGGTACGATTAGGCAAAAATTGACCATTTCATGCACAGCGTACTGATATGATGCTTTTGAGTATCGATACATATGGTATCGTACTAGTACAAAATACCATACCAATACGAAAATTAGCTACTGAAATTTTAATTAAGCAAGCATGCCGGTATGGCCCCACGAGTAACGTTACCGAAGGTAGCTAAGTTAGTTACTTGTTTTAAGTTTTGATATATTTGCATTTTGATCCTAAATGTCACACAGATTATTTAAGTGAGTTTTAAGCACTCATTTGAGCTAAACTTTAACAAGTATGCATGAAATGATATGAATTTCATTAAAAGACCTTAAATTTTCAGTAATTACATTTAGTCCCTAATTGTAAAACAAGACTTTTAAGTCATTAAACAACCTGATTTTGATTTGATCAGGTGTAATTCAGTAAAAAGAAAGTTTAAAGATGATTTCAGATTGGTCTCTAATGATTAAATCAGAACTTTGAAATTTTATACTTTAGTCCTCAAATTTTGAAAGCTTTACAAATTGGACCCTAATGATTAAATCATAACTTAGAAACTTATGTCTCGTAATGTTTGAATGCCTGGTCTTGAATTTATGTATGTTTTGTATCTTTTAAATTTTGATTTTAATATTTGATGTTTCGAATTTATTTTCGAAGACACTTTTGATCTGATTTTCTTTCAGACCGAGTAGCGGTGTTACAATTCTAGAAACTTATCGGTTGATTATTGAATCTCATCTAAACATATTTATACAGGCTTGTTGGGCTGGAATCTATCAACCGAAAGTGCCAAGAGGAGGTGAATTGGCTTTTAAAATTTGGTGAATGAAAAGGTTAAGTATAAAAAATATGACACAATGATTTATAATGGTTCGACTTCTCAACTAATTCTACATCAACTACCTTAGCTATCCATACTAAGGATTTTCCACAAGTTCACTAATTTGTTTTTCTTTTGAGGACAGAGAGATAACCTTACAACACACAAGGTTTATACTCCCAAAACTTTGTCTAACTCTCTCCCAAAGAGAAATACAAATAAAGCAAACAAGAGAAAAACCTCACAAGGCAAAATGTTTGCAAATTGAACATCTAGTCCTAAAACTAACACTTGATCAAATTGACAATTAAAACTTACAAGTGTTTTACAAATGAAAAATAGACTTTAGAAGCTCAAAAACAAATTTCTCTATAAATCAATGTTGGCCAATGTTTTCTTGTTGTTCTTCAACAGCTTCGAGGTCTCTTTTAACTCCTCTCATAAGTTTGTGATCGTTTCTAGTCGTTGGAGAAAGTTTGGAGCCATTGGGGATTGAATTTCCATCAATAAATGCAGTTTTGCAGCTAAAGGTATCGAGACTCGACTTAAGGTATCGATACCTGCTCAAATAAGAACCAAAAACATTTTTCACTTAAATTTGTTATATCAAAATATTTATCTCAACAATCTCCCCATTTTTGATATAACAGAACACCTTAAAAAATTATTTTGAAAAATGCCCCCTTTAAAAAATAATATTTGAAAAAAATAATATTTTTATAAAAATATTTAAGTTCACCCTTTTTCTTTTAAAAAATTGAATTTTCACTTATTCTCCATTTTTGTTATATTAAAGATAATTCAATCTTTAGAGTTCAAAATAACAATGGAGAGTAAGTTAAAAAGAATAATATGAAAGATTATAAAAAAAACTCTCCCTTAATCAAGCATTTCAAGTGTTAGTTCAACAATTCAATAGAAATAAAGTATTGAATTTAAAAAATATAAGACAAGCAAATAATAAAGCAAGAAATACAATATACATGGTATGTAACTAATATTCCATGAAGCATACAAAAGCATGGTTTAAGGGAAAATTTTAAAAAAATTATCCCATTTTTAACAGTGTGTATCGGTACTTGCGATAAGTATCGATACCAACTATGAATGCAGTACCGATACAGTATGGGAAATATCGATATCGTTTGCACGATTCTGGTGTAAATACAACAAAATTACTTCAAGAGGCCTTAAATGATCAAATTAAGAACATACAAAGGCTTTGAGAAGTCTTAGATATGCATTTTGGACATATTAACTACAAATTAATCATCATACTCTCAAGAATCATCATAAAAAAAAAATTAAGGCATGGGAAGCATGGTTTCACCAAAATTAATCAAACATTACAAGTTTTATGCAATAAAGACTACCCATATCTATTTGCAATTAACTACAATGTAGAGCCACTCAAACATGCTTAGATAAAAAAAATTCACAAGAGAACATGATCAAGGAAATTGCATGAATTTTAAACTTTACCACTTGAACGAAGGTAGGTTGATTAGGCCACGCCTCTTCAAGTGTCCTAACTTCTAGTGTCTAGAGCTTCCAAGATTCATAAATTTGCTCTCCATTGCTCCAACACACCTACAATAGACAATCGTATAAGTTTTGGTGTCCAAATTGCTTTGGATATATTAACATTAGTCTCAAAAACTTTAGTCCCTTAGGAATCTATTATCCAATTTCATCATTATCTTTAGAACAAATAAGCCCTTTTTGGGACCCCAAACATTTTTTATCGTTTTCCTTTTACAAATATAGAGGAACTAGATTGTCGATAATAAAAGATTGATTTAACAAAATTTGTTTTGGAGCTTTCTACATATTTATCTTCAAATGTTTTGTTATTTTCAATGATGGAGAAATGATTCAACATAGCTTTGATGTCTTCATCCGAGTCCATCTTGAAGTTTTCATAGCTTAGATTGAGAAGACCAATCTTGGTCTCCTTCACTTCATTTGTTCCTTCATGAGTGACTTCAAGCTTTTCCCATATTTTCTTGGCGTCGGCACAAAAAAACTTTTCCATACTCATCGAGACCATTTACATAAAATAGAATATGCATAGCCTTGGAATTTAATTGTATTTGTCTCTTGTCTTCCTTATTCCACTATTTTTTGTTCTTGAGAACAAAAATTTCTCATTTCTTCTTGTGTGGGATTGAAAGGCCATCAACTATGACATCCCAAAGAGAATAGTCGTTGGCTTGAATGAAGAACATCATTCTATCTTTCAATAAGAATAGTTGACCCCACCTAAGTAGGGAGGCTTGGAGATGGATTGTGCCGATTGAACCGGTATATGAAGAAAATGATCAAGTACTTTAAGGATCTTCTCAATTGTTGTTAGACCTTTAATTGAGCCTTTCTTTCATATCAATTTTTGTGCTCGAATCTATCAACCGAAAGTGCCAAGAGGAGGTGAATTGGCTTTTAAAATTTGGTGGATGAAAAGCTAAGTGTAAAAAGATACAAACAATGGTTTATAGTGGTTTGACTTCTCAACTAATTCTACCTCCACTATCCACACTAAGGATTTTCCACAAGTTTACTAATTTGTCTTTGTTTTGATGACAAAAAGATAACCTTACAACACACAAGGTTTTATACCCGAAAACCTTGTCAAACTCTCTCCCAAAGAGAAATCATAAGTTAAGCAAACAAGAGAAAAAAAATCTCACAAGACAAAATGTTTGCAAATTGAAGCTCTCACCCAAAAATCTAACACATGAGAAAAATTGGCAATTAAGGCTCACAAGTGTTTTTCAAATGAAAAATAAACTTTAAAAACTCAAAAATAAATTTCATCAGACATGAATGTTGGTCAATGCTTGGTATGTTTTTGACACTTAAGATATTGAAGATATAGGTCTACTCCAAACACACTTAAAAAATATTTTAAACACATTTTTCAAGTTAAAATGGACTTTGAATTATTTTTGCAATATTTGAATAAGTAAAAAACATTTTCCTTTAAATTGTTATATCCAAATATTTATCTCAACAAAACTAAAATTGGACGGTTAATTTGATGAAAATTCAAACAAATATAAACTATTTTTAACACTAATTACATCAAATAAAAAAGTTAAATTGTGATTTGTGAATACATAGAGAGAACATATATATGGAGAAGAGGTAGACTATATATTACAACGTTGATGATATCGATAAAGTACAGCATCCAAACGCATCAATATGTGTAGAAATTCTCAAATGGAATTGAATCAAAACAAATATCTCAAATTAATATTATTAATTCTATTAGAATTTAGATATATGATAAGAAAGTAACGGCTTCCTTCTCCAAGTAGTCGACAGAAATTCAAAAAGGGGCAAAACACAAAGAACACATCCACAAAACCTAATTTTAGCAGGTTCAAGAATCCTTTGAAGACAACCCACATATACCAATAAATTAAAACAATGGACATATGAATTAAATAGAAAAAAGAAAATTGAGTACTTTTAGACTGTAGAAGGAGTTGTTAAAAGTCTCCAACGATCGAGAGTTGGTGATTTTAGCCTCCAACGACGAAATAGTGAAGAAAAAATGATTTAGGGATTAAATTCTGATTTAGGAATTTTGACATGGAAACGTGAAATTGTAATATTTTTGACACGATATTGTAATATTAAACCTAATGAATAAATTGTTAAAAAATTGATATTTTTTTAGCTTTGAATGAGAAATTGATCCAAACATTATTGAGGAAAAACGTAGAACCAATTGTTGATTTGTAAATGTGCATACGTGAACGACGTGGGTAACACGTATGTCCAGACCGGTCGGGCCCTCCGTGGGCTTGCGAATATTTTAACACAAATATTTTTTCTCAAATAGAGCATATCTTTTCCAAATTACATTTTGGAATTAAAAGGATAAATATTCAAAGTTTTATTTAATTCAGACAGTAATTTTGAAAATTGTTCTTTAAAAGATAATTAATTTTCTAATCATAAATGCTCTATTAGGTCAAAATTTCCAATAGTTCACTATGTGAACCGCTATAAATACCATGTAAACCTACTAGGCTTTACACAACTTAAAAACATAGAGAATTTTCTATTGTTTTACTCCGTGGTTTTCAAAACTAGTTTTTGGTAATAGAAGAATGCGAGGTTACGATTCGTTGATCACTGCAGATGTGATATTGTTCTGTCATTCCGTTGTTGTATCCTGGGAGATAGACGTCCAACGTTTCTCAAGCACCATAAGAGCAAGAGACGTCCAACCTTTCTCAAGCACCATAGGAGCAAACGAATCTGTCTTAAGGAAACTACGTTTTCACAGGCCTCAACTATTTCGCTCATCCAAATTGTTATCCGGATACAAGTAAACGATTTCAATTTATTATTTTTAATATTCGATTTATGTTACGAATATTCTTGTATCTAATATATAAATTTGACTGGATTTAATAATAATATCAGTATTTAATTTTACTGTTTAATTTTACTTCTTAGATGAATATCGTTTTTTCTAACAGTCTTAAGACAGAATCTTTAAATTTTAATTCAAGACAAACAGATTACATGTTCATGGTCATGATCAGGCTATATTGTACGTGTTGGTGGCAGTCTTTGGAACCTCTAGAATTCGGATACTATACAAAGGCCATGAATAATCTATCAAGATGCATAAAGGATGAGTAAACGTGCAAAGAGTCTATGTGGAGCCAAGGGCCATATTCGCATATTAAGTTGCTGCCAACTCTAAGTTATGGTGCAATGGCAGCCATCTCTTACCCTATTCAAAGGGTTTATATGTATATGAGGTAATTTTGTCCTTATTAACATTATATGCCATTTTTTTGAAAAAGAAATATATTCGTGCATATATTATTAAGGTAAATTTTTTAATTATGATATTATTTTAATATTATCATGATAAGATTTCGCCTATAACTGTACATTAATTATGATGTTATTATGGTAATATTTATGGTATTATTACCTTATAATATTTGGACATTTAATATTAAATATGGTACGAGCAAGCATATTTGGCCAGTTGGCCAAGCTGCTCATCTTTGTTCCCTTATATTCCCTTAGGTCATGGGTTCTAGAACCACTAGAAGCACTCTCCTTCATCCCCCTAGAGTCCCCATTCCCCTTCTCTCTGGATAGAATTAGGATAAGAATTAGAATTTGTCGAAAAAATATTAAATATGGCATAAATATGGTACATCCTATGTCATAATTTTGGCTTTTATAATTATTACCAAATGTGATAATAATTATTATTGGTGTTTTTGGAAACACTATAGATTTTTATTCTTATACTAATAATTTCCTTTGAGAAATTTTATAAATATGAACAGGATATCTAGACGAAATCTTGATATTTTGGAAATTGAGATCTAGTAAATGAATTCATTTTTGAGAATTTAATTCATGTCGTTTTAACGGGTTTACTTGATATCCTTTCCAAACAAAAATCAATGAAATCTGTATCAGTTTGAAAACTGAGGTCTAGTAAATAAATTCATTTTCGAGAATTTAATTCCTACAATTTTAACGGGTTTACTTGATCTCCTTTCAAACAAGTTGGGCAAATTTATTTTAACAGAATTTGTTATTGAACGTAACGCTGGTTACTATACAACATAATCTAAAACATTGATTCGACCAAGGTCTTGAATCAAAATATGGAAGAACTTTGTTTTCTATGTCGTAACTACATTCTCAAAGCCTTATCTAATGCGTGTTATGAAGTGTACATATTTTAAAAATGGCTAAAGAATTGTGAGGGTCGTTGGACCATCAATACAAAATGGAAGATGTCAGTGCTAAGAAATTCTTAGTTACCAAATTTTTAATGATTGATTCCAAATTGTTGTGAATCAAAGGCAATGACTTTAATTGATCACTCACAATATTCTCGCAAAAGGAATGTTGATAAGCGAATCCGTTCAGGCGTTAGTCATTTGAAAAGCTAACCTCTACTTAGAATGACTTCAAGAACTTCCTTAAGCATAAGAGAATGAAATCCATAAACGGATGATTGAAAAACAATACAAAAGTACATGTATAGGACTGGTTCTTTGAAAGACCTGGTATTTAAGCGTGCCTAGTGCATCACCTCTCTTTTCATAAGTTACCTATCTAGTGCATAGTTCATTATTATTCTTTCTATTAGAACTTTTGTTTCGGTTTTTTAGTTCACTAAATTCCTTTCGTTTAACAAAAGTTGAAAATTATGTTTATGTTTCTGGTTTTAGTTTCTGACTAAATTCTTGAGGATGAACAGGTCATAAATTTTATGTTTATTGTTTGTGAATATAAGCCACAATGAAAACCAGTGAAATTCATTGGAGAGAATTTCAAAACAAAGCAACTGTGATTGTTGTTCAATTTGACCATGATAAACTTGGTCAAATATCTAAAGGATGATCCTCCTATTATTAGAGAGGATAAGGTAAATGTTATTACCACATTCAAATGTTGTTAAGACAAATATTGTCATCGTAAACATAGTGGAAGTCAAAAAAGGACTTCATACCACAAAAGATGGTGTTTTCAAGAGAAAAAAAATCATGGGAAATGCTTCAATTGTCATAAGACGGGGAACAAATCTAAAGACTATAGACTTCCAAATGAGGTCAACAATTGACATGGCAAACTATCATTTAAAGGACTAAATTTATTACCTTCAATGATGATTGCACAAACTAGTGCTATGTGTATTTGCTTAAAAGAAAAGATAAAGCTATAGAGAAATTATTATCTATAAGCATGATGTTGAAATCTAGACTTAATAAAAGGATTAAGTTGGGAGAAACTCTATATGAGTAACGTTGGTACTATGATTTTGAAGATGACTTTTGAAAATAATTAAAACTTCAAAAACTGTGCCTAACATATAGGTGGAAGTTGTTCTATCAACTAATTACCTTTTAAATAATGTTTTCCATAATAAAAGAGATAAGACACCATATAAGTTATGGAAGGAAATAAAACATTCCTACAACTACTTGAAAATATGGTGGTGTCTTGCAAAGGTAATGACGTCCTTACCAAAGTAAATGAAAATAATTCTCAAAATGGTGGACTGTATTTTCATTGGCTATACATATCATAGCAACGTATATCATTTTCTTGTGTGCGAATCAAAGAACCCTGAGATTCACAAGAACATGGAAATGGAAACAAAGAATGTTTCATTCTTTGAACATATACTTCCTTATATAACTAGTTAAGTTAATCCAAGATCAACGAAATGAACTTTAGAGACTATCAATGAACATAGTCTAGACGTTCAACAAAAGGTTGAAACTAAGATATTGTCATGATGACAAATAAGTGTGAAAAATGTGTGTATGTCAAACCTACCAGCATTAGGATACATGATCTTATGTTGATGAAATACTTATTGTTAGACGTAATAATGAAATGGTAAACATACCAAAGGCATGTCAAATTCAAGATTGACATGAAAAATATGAGACTAACATATTTGATTTTGGGCAGTCAATCTAACGACTGTTAGATGGTCTCATATTGACGTAGTCACACACGAGGACAAGAGAACTTTGGCAAGAATGTTTCTGGCATAGCCAAAACTCCAATGAATACGAGCCAGCATTTGTCCAAATAGAATATGCAAGTGTCGTAGATAGTCTAAATAAATTATACTAGACAAGATATTACTTTCATTGTGAGTAGTTTAAGCAGATTCACAAGCAATCCATTGCGAAACATCTAGAAAGTGCTTGTGAGAGTACTGAGATATCTTAGATATACTCAAGATTATGAAATGCATTATTCCAGAGATCATACTATTTAGAATGATACTTGAATACGAATAGGATATCTGATATTCAAGATATCAAAGGGACAAGTGAATATGTTTCACATCGAAAAGAGGAGCTATGTTTTGGGATTTCTCAAGACAAACGGTTATAACCAGATCTATAACGGAATCTAAGTTTGTAGTTCTAGAAAAGTCTAGAAAAAAGTCGAATGGCTTCAGAATTTCATGGAGGATATTCCTGAATGGCCAAAGCATGTGCCTACAATATGCATATATTGTGATGACCAAGCAAAAATTGGTAGAGCATAGAGCTTTATATATAATGGTAAGTCGAGACATATACGTCATCGACTTAATATTTTTAGACAACTAATCTCAAATCGAGTTATCTCTATGATTTTGTAAGATCAAAGGATACTGCTAACCAAAGGGTTAAATTAATATCAAGTTGAGAAAACATCCAAAGGAATGAGACTAAAGCCCAAGAAAATTTAAGTCGCTATGTGAAAGAAAGCCCTACCTAGTTGACTGAAGATCCCAAGATCTAGGTTCAAAAAGACAACCTAGACCTTGTGCGGTCATTGTGAGTGTTCTTCTGTAACACCCAAAAAACCGGTCTAGTTGGAATTAGGTTTCGACGATCAAAAATTCTATATCAAAAAGGTCTAAATATTGTATTGACTTTATTTGTGTGGTCAATTATACCGTATTGGACTCTAACTGGTCAATTTATAGAATTTGGACCTAATTGAATTCCTTGAAAACAATTTAGCGACTAAATTGTAGAAATTTAAAGTTTGGGGTAAAAGTGAGAAGTATAGATAGGTGAAGGACCACCCTTGCAATTTTCCCATTTTAGGTTGTGAGTCACCTCTTTGATTGGGTTATTCACGTGAAAAAGGATAGATTTTGTCATGAAAGATGACAATAGGGTGTAACTAATTATTGTTTCTCTTAAAATGCTAAATTGGAAAAGAAATTATTATTAAAGAAATGGTTTCCTCCCTAGGAGGGAAACCATCCTGCCACTAAGTCTCTGACAAGCGTCGTAATTGTCAAATAAATTATGCCTAATTCTCAAAATAAAGTAAATAAAATGTAGTAAAGAGAAGTAGGGTCGATCCACAGGGACTAAGGAATTTCCAATGTCGTCTTGTTTTGATTCTGATCCAAAGAAAAATGATAAGTAATAAAAGGGGGTTTAGAAATATAAGAAAAAATAAAAATAAATAAATCTAAAAATTGCAATAAAAAAGAAAGTAAATAGATAAAAATAACAATGGTAGAAATATAGCCTCAAGCTTCGCTCTGCGTCAATTTGTTTCGATCATCGAAAGAGATTTTACTTCGGGATTTATGCCGGTTACAGTCTACAAAGCCGAACCCTTGTAACTTACTTTTCTCTCGGTAAACCGATATTCCCAAGCCTATCTCTAGAATTCAGTATTTACTGGACTAACCACGCCTATCGTCGTTGGCACCAAAGTAGTTTAAGCGCTAGAAAAGCCCGAATCGAGTTATGTTGTATCAATCGAGAATCAAACCTGATCTCAATTTCCCTTAGCGGACCACCGCCAAGTGTGTTCACAGGAAGTTGAATATGCTACCAGCCGACTCTTCCTTACAACAGTAAATCAGAACAACATTCACACCAACGAGCGCTTTTTGAGATGAAAGTGTAAAGAATTTTAAAAGAAAGGCCGATTGCCTATCTAAGTTTTCAAAATATTGAGAATGATATCCGGAGATATTAAGTACCTTTTAATTCTCACAAAACGAATTGAGTCATCGCTAGGCCATCGACTAATAAAAAGTTTAGCTAGGCATGATAGAAATCATACTTAGCATTTTTAGAAAACAAAGTAAAAAAAGTAAAAGAAAAGTTGAAAGAAAAATAAAAGACAAAACCTGAGATAACTTTTATTAATGAGAAGAAAAGTGAAAAAGATACATCTCAAGCTTTACCCCAAAGGGGGTATTTATAGTCTTCTAAAAACCCTAAAGATAATAAAACGATAAATCCTAATGAAAGATAAATTCTAAAGAAAGATAAATTCTAAATATAATAAAATGATAAATCCTAAAGATAATATTATCTAAAAGATAATATATCCTAAAGATAATATTAATTGTCCTAAAGATAATATTATTTAAAAGAAAATAAATTAAAATTAAAATCCTAAGATATTTTAAACTCAAATTCCTAAGATAATTTCTTCCAGAATGTGTTGACTTGACTACTTTCTAGAAACTATTATTGACTGGAAAACAGATTCCTGTAACAAAAATGAGCAAAACAGAACCAAATCAGCTGTAATAATTGACAACGAATGAGAATTTACAAGAAAATATATTCAATTTAAAACACTTATCAAATTCCCCATCACTTATCTTATGCTTGTCCTCAAGCATGCTAGAATTAAACAAGTTAAAAATTTTGCTTATTCTCCTTCGTCTCGCCTCATATCCCAGAAATTCATGCAAGTCAAGTCCACAACAATCATCCAAATTAAAATCACAATCAATCAGAAAGCATAAGTAGAATAAATTTTAAGTGAAATCGTGATATCCATTCATTCATCAATCTCAACGTAACCAAACTCAATACCTCACAAGGATTCACTCTATTCACTCAAAGTGTTTCGGGTTCAAATACGCTCAAAATCAGAACTGAACATGATATTACCATAGACCTGTAAGAAAATCAAATCTCCACTACTAGTTAGAACATGATGCAATAATCAAAGGGTCTTAAATAGGTTGTAATAGGGCTTAGGTAAAGGTGGGGAGAAAGGCAAAAATTCGGCTAATAATCAAGACAAGAGAACACAATAAATTAGATCAATCCCACATAAACTCAAAAGTAAACAAAAAAAGGCTTCAAACGGAATTTGTTCCCTTTTTTCTTTTTTCAAACTATTTTTTTGTTTTTTTTCTACAATTATATTTTTAAACTGCTATTTTTCATTTGAACTATTTTTTTTTTATTTTTTTCTCTTTTTTGTGGGAACAAATCATGCAACGGTAATCTCGTTCTCTTGTCCTGACAAGGGTGAAAAAGATAGTCAAAATAAAAGGCTCGGGTTTAAAAATGTGGTAAAAACAAAGAAAGGGTAAAATGCACAAAAATGGCTAACTAGGGGAAAATAAAAGGGTGGGGAAGTTTTAGAGGTAAAAGAATGGGTAATCCTAAGTGCATTAATCATATTAAATCATCATGTTCTTGTGTAATCTCGACATGCATTCAATTATAGGTTCTAGAACATCAATGTCAAGCTCGACACACTCAATCAAAGAATAATATGAGCAAGAATGTAATGAATATGCTCGTAAAGGCTCAAATCTTACCAAAGTGTGTAATATGTATTGATTTAAGCACATCTCAACCAACAAAGTCATGGAATATCACAAAAGGTTTCAAGAAAATTTCTAAATATGACACCCTTTTATCATGTATATCCTAAATCAAACAAAAGTGTGTTCTCAATCAAGAATGGCATTCTAAAATATTCAACAAAGCGAAGGATTTCAATGAAAATTTTCACAAGTTCAACCAAGCATACTAGAATCATAGCATGAAAATAAGCAAGGGAAAATATAATCAATACTCTACTCCCTCACTTAAGGCATATTGTCCCAATATGAAAATTAAAGTATAAGAGAAGGAATAGAGATACTCCCTGTGTCTAGTGGTGACAGACTGTTTCAAACCGAACGAGTTCCTCATTTTCAAACTAAAGGAACCCCTGCAAGCTTTCCTTGGCCGAGACAGCATAATGTCGGCCTTGATGGTTTCGTTCGAGATTCTCGGCTTGTGACTACATTTGAGTCTATTTAAGTTCGATCTAAAAATACTTGGGTACCTAAAAATTATAAGAAAAATAAAAACGACATAAATACGTAATAAAAATAGAAAAATAAACCTAATTAAAGTGAACAAAAATACAAATGGGTTGTCTCCCATTAAAGCGCTTTGTTTAACGTCGTTTAGCTCGACGACCTGATTTAGACTACAGGTTCTTCCAAAATGATCTCTTCAATCTCGCATGCTTGATGGTTTTCGTAGTACGGCTTCAACCATTGACCATTCACCTTAAAATAGTCCCCCGAATTATCTTAAACTTCGATTGTTCCATAGGGAAATACTTGAGTTTCCGTGAAAGGTCCTAGCCATTTCGACCGAATTTTACCTACAAAGAGTTTAAATTTTGAGTTAAAAAGTAAAACTTTCTACCTAATAGAAAAGGATTTAAAAGAAATTTGATGATCGTGAAATTCTTTTGTTTTATCCTGATATATCCAGACACTATCATAAGCGTTTCTGCGGATTTCTTCGAGTTCTTGAATGTGAAGTTTCCTAGTTTCGCCGACCGCATCAATCTCCATGTTGTATTCCTTTACCGTCCAGTAAGCTTTATGTTCCAACTCAACTGGAAAATGGCAGGGCTTACCAAAGACTAGGCGGTAGTGGGACATGCCAATGGGACCTTTATATGCGGTTCGATAGGCCCACACGACATCGATCAACTTCAAACTCCAATCTTTGCAATTTGGCTTGACTATCTTTGCAAGAATTGCCTTGATTTCTCGGTTTGATAATTTCTCTTGACCATTCGTTTGAGGATGGTAAGCCGTGGATATTCTTTTTGTTACACCATACTTCTTCATGAGTGCTTCGATGATTCGATTGAAAAAGTGTGTTCCTCGATCGCTTATTATCGCTCGTGGCGTGCCAAACCTGGAAAAGATAAAATTCTTTAGAAACTCAACAGTAGTTTTGGAATTATTATTTTGAGTAGCTCTAGCTTCACCCATTTTGATACATAATCGACAGCAAGTATGATATAACAATTTCCAAAAGAAGAAACAAATGGTCCTATGTAATCGATTCCCCATACATCAAATATTTCGCAAATATGAATCGGATTAAGGGGCATTTTGTTCCTTCGGCTCAAATTACCTGCGCACTGACATATTTCACATGACCTGCAAAACATATATGGATCACAAGAAATGTTAGGCCAGAAAAATCCATATTCAAGAATCTTATGCGTAGTTCGCTTTGGTCCAAAGTGGCCTCCGCAAGAATAAGAATGACAAAAATTGAGTATAGATTTTACCTCACTTTCATCAACACAACGCCGAATTACCTGATCCGAGCAATGCTTCCAAAGATATGGATCATCCCAAAAATAGAATCAAGACTCACGCTTAATATGGCTTACCTCAGCTCGCGGTAAATCCGACGGTACTCTCTAGTGGCCAAGTAATTCACCATATCGGCATACCATGGGGTGGTCTTTTGCGCCAACATCAAGCTTTCCTCAGGGAATTCTTCATAAATCGGTGCGTCATCATTGGAGAGGGGATGTCGGCTGAGATGGTCAGCCACTAAGTTCTCACTTCCTTTCTTGTCTGTGATTTCTAGATTAAATTCTTGTAAGAGTAAAATCCATCGGATTAGGCGTGGTTTTGCTTCCTTTTTTCTCATTAAATACTTCAAAGTTGCATGATTAGAGAAAACAATTATTTTAGTGCCAGAAAGGTATGAACGAAATTTTTCTAAAGCAAAAATAATAGCAAAAAGTTCTTTTTCGGTAGTGGAATAGTTTCGTTGGGCCGCATCTAGTGTTCTTGACGCGTAGGCTATGACGTGGGGCTCCTTGCCAATTCTTTTTCCTAGAACGGCTCTAACACTCCAATCGCTTGCATCACACATTAATTTGAAGGGATAGTCCCAATTGGGAAGTTGAACGATAGGTGCCGAAACAAGCTTCTTCTTAAAGACATCGAAGAAATTCTTGTATACTTGGTCGAAGTCAAAGGCTTAATCTTTTTGTAACAAGTTGCAAAGTTGTTTTGCCACTTTTGAGAAGTCCTTAATGAACCTACCGTAAATCCCTGCATGACCAAGAAAATATCGAACTTCCCTCACAGTTGTGGAGTACGGGAGTGAGCGTATTACGTCAGTTTTGGCCTTATTGACCGATATCCCATTAGAAGACACAATATGACCAAGAATCAAACCTTTATCGACCATAAAGTGGCATTTTTCATAATTAAGTACTAGGTTGTACTTGAGGCATTGTTTCAACACATTGGTTAAGTTCAAGAGTCACTCACCAAAGGAATTACCTTATACCATGAAGTCGTCCATAAAGACTTCGATTCCCTTTTCGACGTATTCGGAGAATATATGTAGCATACATCTCTGAAAAGTGACAAGCGCGTTACAGAGATCGAAAGGAATTCGTCGATAGGCGAAGGTACCAAATGGGCATGTAAAAATGGTTTTTTCTTGGTCCTCTGGCGCCACTGGGATCTGGAAGAAACCTGAAAAGCCATCAAGACAACAATAGTGAGATTTACCAGCCAATCGTTCTACCATTTGATCTATAAAATAAAGTGGGAAATGATATTTCCGAGTTAACGAGTTTAACTTCTTGTAGTCAATACAGACTCTCCATCCGTTTTGAACTCGTGTAGGGACAAGTTCACCTTCAGAATTTTCAATGATCGTGACTCTGGTTTTCTTTGGGACCACATGGACTGGACTAAACCAACTACTATCAGATATCGAGTAAATCATATCGGCATCTAAGAGTTTTTGAATCTTATTCTTTACCACTTCCATCATCGGGATATTTAAGTGCCTCTGGCCCCTCGGGATGGCTTCACGTCTTCTTCAACCTTTATCTTATGCATGCATGTCGATGGACTAATCCCTTTGATGTCGGCTATTGTCCATCCAACTGCTTCTTTTTAAGCTCACAAAACCATGACTAAGTCTTCTTCCTCCTATTTTCAAACCTTATTTGAGATTATAACCGACAAGGTGGTGTTATCTCCCAAGAATACATATTTTAGGTGCTTCGGTAGCGGTTTTAAATCGATCTCAAGTGCCTAAAAATGGAAGGTAAAATTTTAGTTTTAGATGTAGTTAGGCGCAAATCTGAATAAATAGAAAAAATGTTTTCTAACTCCCAGTTCTCTTTGTCCTCATCCTCCAGTTCCCTATATAAATCATCAGACACGTTAGTTTCCATAAAATCATCAACAAAAGGTTCAATAATATCGACGAAACTAATGTTCACCACAGTATCCGGGTACTTCATCGCCTTGTAGACGTCGAATTTAACAACTTCACCATCGAATTCCAAGGTAAGAATTCCACTCCTCACGTCAATTTTGGTATGTGACGTGCTCAAAAAGGGTCGGCCAAGTAGAATTTCAGAGGATGTGTTTGTTCAGTCATTTTCTATGTCGATCACGTAGAAATCTACCAGAAAAATTAAATCGTTTACCTTAACTAGTACGTTCTCAAGGAGTCCTTCAAGATAAATGACGGATCTATCGGGGAGTTGGATTGTCACTCTTGTTTCCTTCAAAGGCTCAACACTAAGTAAGTTGTAAACAGAAAGTGGCATAACATTTATGGAAGCACCAAGATCACACATAGCACTTTTTATTCCTACCTTACCAATTTTACAATGGATAGCAAACATACCTTGATCCTTGTACTTAGGTGGAAGCTTACATTGAAAAACAGTTGAGACATTTTCACCTAAGTTTACCTTTTCATTCCCGGTAAACCTTTTTTTGTTTGTGCAAAGGTCTTTCAAGAATCTGGCATATCTCGGTACTTTTCGAATCACATCAAGGAGAGGCATGTTTATTTACACTTTCTGAAACACGTCAAGAATTTCTTGTTCTTCGGCTTGCTTATCGCGCTTTACTAATCTTGACGGGAAGAGAGGTGGAACAGTGTAGGGAGATGGTATGGAAAGACCCTGCTATTTGACCTCTTTTTTCCTTTAGGGGTGTACGGCTTTCTTTTCTGGGACCTCAGCTGCGACAACAATGCCACTTCGGAGGGTGATGGCACTAACGTTTTGCCTCGAGTTTGGCTCGGTTTGTGACGACAGCTTCCCTTGTGATTCAAGTCGTCCCATGATTTGAGCTAGTTGACTCATCTGCTTATCTAGTTCTTGTAAATGAGCTTCGGTTCGATTCTAGAATTTTTCTTGGGACAATGCCAATCATTCGACTAGACTCCAACGATGGTTTCGGTGGCTGGTATGGTTATGGCGTAGGCGTCCTCGGTTGGTAGGCTTGATTTGGTCTAACATTGGCTCCATAGTTGAAGTTCGGATGGTTCAACCACCCCAGATTGTAATTGTTGGCGTTAGGATCATATCGCCTCTGGGGAGGTACCGAAAAGTTTCCTACAGTATTTACTTGAGTGGAAGCATCATCTTGAAGCATTGGACAACAATCTGTAGAATGATCCGACATTGTGCATATTCTGTATAGTCTAACTGGACCTGTTTTACCTACAATAAGAGATTGGACCATATTAGTTAACTTATCAATTTTATCCTCTAATGAAGGTGTACTTATCTCGTGAACCCGTCGAGTGGGTTCACTTGGTCGAAATTGTTGTGCATTGGCGGCCATGGTCGAAATGAGATTTCTAGCCGCAATGGGAGTCATATTTACGAGAGCTCCTCCACTAGCTGTGTCGATCATCTTTATTTCCATCAGAAGCAATCCTTCGTAGAAGTATTGGAGTAGGGTCTATTCAGTTAGACCATGTTGCAGACAAATGGCACAAAGCTTTTTAAATCGTTCCCAACAGTCGTATAATGACTCTCCATCCTTCTGCCGAATTCCTAAGATATTCCTTCTTAATTCGCTTGCTTTTGCCGCAAGGAAGAACCTGTCAAGAAACAATCGTGACATGTCAGCCCATGTATTGATTGAACCAGGTGGTAAGTAAAATAACTAATCCTTGGCCAAATTGGCTAAGGAAAAAGGGAAAGCTCTAAGTTTGATTTGGTCCTCGGATACTCTCTATGGCTTCATGCTAGAGCAAACCATGTGAAATTATGTAAGATGTTTGTGTGGGTTTTCATTTGATAGCCCATGAAACGTCGGTAAGAGGTGAATCAGACCCGTTTTCTACTCAAACGGTGTTTCGCCATTCAGAAAGGTGGTGCACATCGGTTGTTGTTCATTGGGCATTGCGACTAATTCTCGAATCGTCTATTCTGCTATTCGTTCTGACCCTTCGTCAAGTGTAAATAATGCTTCAGTGTAAGAAAGCTCTTCAAATATGAGATTTGGTTTTGACTGGAAGTCTCGATTCAACCTTTTGCACCTAAGGGTCTCTCCGCGTAGTCTCCGAGCAAGAGCTTCGATCTCAGGTTCGTAATCTACTAGTTTTCCCAGAAGTGACCTGGTCATAGATCAAAATAAAACAATATTAGTAATTTTCCAAAGTCTCCGACAACGGCGCCAATTTGACAAGCATCGTAATTGTCAAATAAATTATGCCTAATTATAAAATAAAGTAAATAGGAATGTAGTAAAGAGAAGTATGGTCAATCTACAGGGACTAAGGAATTTCCAATGTCGTCTTGTTTTGATCCTAATCCAAAGAAAAACGATAAGTAATAAAATGGGGTTTTGAAATAAAATAAGAAAAAAAAGTTAAAAAAATTAAATCTAAAAATTGCGATAGAAAAGAAGGTAAATAGATAAAAATAACAATGGTAGAAATATAGCCTCAAGCTTCGCTCTGTCTCAATTTGTTTCGATCATCGAAAGAGATTTTACTTCGGGATTCATGCTGGTTATAGTCTACAAAGCCCAACCCTTGTAACTTACTTTTCTCTCCGGTAAACCGATATTCCCAAGCCTATCTCTAGAATTCAGTCTTTCCTAGACGAACCACGCCTATAGTCGTTGGCACCAAAGCAGTTTAAGTGCTGGAAAAGGCCGACTCGAGTTATGTTGTCTCAATCAAGAATTAAACCCAATCTTAATTTCCCTTAGCGAACCGCCACCAAGTGTGTTCACAGGAAGTTGAATATGCTACCAGCCGACTCTTCCTCCCAACGGTAAATCAGAACAACATTCACACCAACGCGCGCTTTTTGAGTTGAAAGTGTAAAGATTTTTAAAAGAAAGGTCGATTGCCTATCTAAGTTTTCAAAAAATTGAGAATGATATCTGAAGATATTAAGTACCTTTTAATTCTCACAAAACGAATTGAGTCATCGCTAGGCTATCGGCTAATAAAAAGTTTAGCTAAGCATGATAAAAATCATACTTAGCATTTTTAGAAAACAAAGTAAAAGAAAAGTTGAAATAAAAATAAAAGACAAAACCTGAGAGAACTTTTATTAATGAGAAGAAAAGTGAAAAAGATACATCTCAAGCTTTACCCCAAAGAGGTATTTATAGTCTTCTAAAAACCCTAAAGATAATAAAACGATAAATCCTAATGAAAGATAAATTCTAAAGAAAGATAAATTCTAAATATAATAAAAAGATAAATCCTAAAGATAATATTATCTAAAAGATAATATAACCTAAAGATAATATTATTTGTCCTAAAGATAATATTATTTAAAAGAAAATAAATTCAAACTAAAATCCTAAGATAATTTAAACTCAAATTCAAGATAATTTCTTCCAGAATGTGTTGACTTGACTGCTTTCTAGAAACTGTTGTTGACTGGAAAATAGATTCCTGTAACAAAAATGAGCAAAACAAAACCAAATCAGCAGTAATAATTGACAACGAAGGAGAATTTACAATAAAATATATTCAATTTAAAACACTTATTAGTCTCTTAGAGTATAAGTGTTCTTAACACTTTTTATTATATTCCTCCTTTGTCTAAAGTCACCACCGAGACCATCTCTTTCCATCTTTACTTTCTTTTTGAGTTGGAAGCAAGCACCTCCATTGTCATCCCTTACCTAAAGCTTAAGCTAGTACCTCTATTGCTAGTTCAAGTTTTCTTCGATCTCTCTACACCGTTGAATAGCCCTTGGATTGGTAAACTAAAGTCCCCAAACAATTTTGTGAATCCATGGATTATTGAAGTTTAATTTCAAGTTTAAGCTCTTGAAGACCATAGTTGCACCCATGCTTTTAAAGCATAAATCCATGGAGATTTCATTGGCTAAAAGCTATGTTAAGCTTAAACATTGATTTTGAATTCATAGTACTGATTCTAACATCTCTCTATTGTTTTTACCTAGGTCAAGTGTTAGAGAAAGAAGGACCATCATCTCCTTCAAAGGCTAGGGACGAAGGGATTGTCATTCGATAGCCTTGAGAGCTTCGGAAGCTAAGGTAAGTGTAATTAGAGTCCCAGGAATATGCTAGGTGCCTTTCTTGATTTATTAAATATTTATTATTGCATTGCTAACCCTTCTTATTGAGGATTTTGCATAAAACGTTATTAGAAGCCATATTGGTAAGTTGGTGAGTGTTGCATCGAATCATTGTTCATAGCACCGTTATTGTTTTCATCAGAATCATTAAAATATTGTCATATAGAAATAATGGTCATTGGCTATTGTATATTGCTATTGAAACACTGTACTGAATCATTGTCATTGAAATATTGTTATTGGATCACTGCTATTGTATTATTGATATCGAATCATTGTTATTGAACTATTGATATTGATCCATTGTTATTGAAATATTGCTACAGAATCATTATACCGAATCATTGCTATTAGACTATTGTTATTGAACCTTAGATTCAAGTGGACTTTGGATACAATTGACATACCGTAGAATTCATGAGCTCATTGGTACGGGTGGATAGGGCCTTTATTGTGGTGAGGCAGAGGTATGTTGTATTTTGTTCATAAAGGTGAGGCGGAGGGACATGACCACTATCGATTTGGTGAGGTGTAGGAATTTGCGTATCCACACTCCCTACATCGATCCAATGAAACCTATTGCTATTGAATATTGATATTGCTTAAATATTGTTATTGTATTGATTATTGCCATTGCATCGTTTATTGTTATTGTACAAAGCATAGACTTGTACATATTGTCATATTATTGCTATCAATGTTATTGAAGCATGGTGTTGATGCATTCATTGCAATTTTTATCATTTGTGACTACCTCACTAGGAAAAGTATGACTAATGCATTCATTTTCCATGCATTTCAGTTTAGCAAGGTTTTGAGTTGGATATTGAGGTTTGGAAGGTTTTGGCAAGTCACCGGAGTCTTTATAGTAAAGTATGTTAATACTACAAACTCCTAGGAGGGTGGCATAATGTTTGTATAAGTTACTCTTGACCGTTTGGGTGCATGTATGTCATGTATGCTTTTGGTTTATTTTGATGGCCTAATTGGGAACTTTAGAAATGGGTTAAAATGGACAAAATGCATATTTGGCCTAAATTGGGAAAACATTGTAAACGAATTCAGCTGATCCTAAAATTTGACATGCTAATAGATTTAGGCTAAACAAACTTACTGGTAAAATTTCATTGAATTTGGCTAAGGTTTGGATGGGTAAATGGCTAATAAACCAGATAAAAATTGTTATTACAGACCCTACTATGCCGATACGGATGGTAGCGATGTACATGCTTTCATAATTTGACCCAGGTTAAAGGGCATACCGATATGGCTTGAGCCGTACTGGTACGAGATTTTGAATCTAGAATTTGGAATTGTAGTTGGACATCAGTACGTTTATAGGTGTACCGATCCCTTCATTGTATAGTTGGCCTCGTACCAATACGGCTATAGGCGTACCGGTACTCCTTTTTGTCACTAAGTTCTGAAATAGTGAATTAAGGCATCGCGTACTGATACCTCATATCGATACATATAAAGTGTATTGAAACCTTTTTAACAGTCATTGGCATATCGATACCTAGTATTGGTACGCATAGTGTTCTGAAACAATCTTCATTTGTATCGAAACAAATCTTAATATCGAACCATAAAAGTATATCGATATGGTGGGACTCGTATCGGTACGACCCCTATATTGCAATAAAACTTACCAAACTCAGCTAAGGCGTATCGATATGGTCCAGCATGTACCGATACCCATACCGTTAATTCTGTTAATAAGGTTTAAAATGAATTCTGGAACTTTACAATTTGGTCACTAAATATTGTAAGGTTAAATTGGGCTAGTAAATGAACTCCGATCAATATGAAAATTTACAAATACATTTTCTATAGCTCGAATTACATTTTGGTAGGTTTAATTTATGAAATAGACCCTTAATTTATCAAAATTATAATTTAGTCCCTAAAACTTATAAAAGTTTAAGATTGGTCCAAAATTTAGTAATTCGGTATCGTATTCAAATATAGACCTTATTGTTTTGAATGTTGCACTATATTGCTTATCGATTCTCTATCAAATCTCTAATTATTGAACAAATTATCACACCAAATACCGTATCATTCTCTAATAACATATTTCGACCCGAATTCTTACTAGGCCAGGAAAGGGGTGTTACAATTGTGGTATCAGAGCTAGAGTTTAGTCAATTATAGGACTAAAATACATTCTATTGTGTTGTTATTGCATTGCATTATGCCACCTAGGAGTTATTTATTCTATATTGTGACTTGCTGACTAACCCGATCCCTTTACTTATAGTAAAATATCTGACTCTAATGAGGCTCGTATAGACGAGTATGTTACTGGCTCCTCGACACATGATGAGGAGATTAGGGGGAAATCCTCCACACCTGCAGAACCCTCTGGCATAGGACCCTGAGCCAGAGGTGAAGACTAATCAAACCAAATGTTATCAGAACACGGCTGACATGTTCAAGTTGTTCATGACCTCAATAAAGGCCGAACAGACTCCCCAACCTTTCACCACTGCTTTCTAATATACTCGAGCTCCTATTGATAAGCTATCTCAGCATTGGGCCTACTCCTTTACCGGTCGAGATGATGATAATCTCAAAATTATTGAATATTGGTTGGATAGCACCTTGAGGATTCTAACTAAATAGCTACAGTGTTCTGATGAACACAAACTTGAGTGTGCCCTTGCATTGCTGGCTGATGAGATACTCTATTAGTGGGAGACTACCATTCTCATAGTCTAGGAAGAAGCTGGGACATGGGAGTTTCTTACAAGAATTCTTAAAGAAATACATCAATAAGTTTTACCTAGCTGGGAGGCATGATATTTTCCTCCATCTGAAACAAGTGGAAGACCTGTGGAGCAGTACATCCACGATTTCTGCAAGCACTACAAATATGGTGTTGAGTATATCAAGAGAGAGGAAGAAAACTGCATGATGTTTATTAATGGACTGAATGATGATTTGCACCCTATGTTCACGACATTGGGAATTACCGACTTCCAGGACCTTGTAAACAAGGTCAAAGCCGCCAAAGCTACACAGAGAGCCCAGAAGACCGATGGGTCAGGATAATCTGAGAAGAGATATTGAGATAACTCTCGTCCTTCAAAGTCTTCCAAGAAAGGAAAGTATCATGGCCCGAAGCAGAATATGTATTCATAGCCTTTCCGCTTCGGCAATATTGCTAGACCTCAAGCTGTGACTCGGTCTTTTGCTAGGACTAACTATGTCGATAGCACTGGTGGTTCTGGATGAGAGACACCGCTTCTTGTTTGCAACTTTTTCCAGAATAAAATCATGTGGGACAGTGTCGTAAGAAGTTTGGGGCGTGCTTTTATTATGGCGAGATGGGCCATCTTATACGTGACTACCCCAAAAGTATTATTAGATCTACCATTACATCGGCTAATCCTTCATCTCCTACACAGTCCTTCCGAGGTAAGGGAGCAAAACAAGGATCATTAGGGAGACCTAGTGGCTCCACTAGGGCATCGATCAAGCTAGAATCAAAGGCTCCAGCTCAAATGTATCATGTGAGGAACAGAGAAGAGGGGGATGATCCCGACATCATTGCAGGTGCCATTAAATTGTATTCACATTCTATCTGTGCATTGTTTGATCTAGGATCTACCCATTCCTTTATAAGTACCCTGTTAGTGAAACAATATAAGCTATCTTATGAGCCTATTGTATTGAAGATCACCATAACCAATCATTTGGGTGATTGTGTCACCATAAGCCTTGTGTACAAACTTTGTCCCTTAATGATTCAAGGGATTCTATTTCCTGCCAATTTGTTGGCATTACCAATTCATGAATTCGATGTTATACTGGGTATGGATTGGCTTAGTGAACATCAAGCCTAGGTAGATTATTGCAAGAATAAACTGTACCTCCAGGGTCTTGGAAAAAAAGCATCACTTTGATGAATTCAAGGACTCCATCATTGTACACTTTGTCATTGAAAGCCAAGGATGAACCTCAACTGTAAAATATTGACACCGTATGTGAATTCCCTAACATTTTCCCGGTTTAACTTTTAGGTTTACCTCTCAACCGTGAAGTAGAGTTTGGCATCAAAGTGCAACCCGGAACGACCCTAGTTTCCATTGCACCCTACTGTATGGCAGTGTTGAGCTTAGAGAGTTAAAGCTCAGATTCAAGAGTTGTTAGATAAAGGCTTTATTCGACTGAGTTCTTCACCACGGGGAGCTTTGTTCCTCTTTGTAAAGAAGAAAGATGGTTCTATGAGACTATGTATTAACTACCGGTAGTTGAACAAAGTAACCATAAAAAATAAATATCTATTACCAAGAATTGATGACCTATTTGATCAGTTTAAGGATGCTTCTATGCTTTTTAAGATCAATTTAAGGTCAGGGTACTATCAGATGAAAGTTAAAGAATGTGATGTACTCAAAACTGCCTTCCGTACAAGATACGGCCACTACGAATTCTTGGTAATGCCCTTTGGGCTAACCAATGCATCGGCAGCTTTTATGGACCTAATGAATCGGGTTTTTAGACCCTATTTGGATAAGTTTGTAGTGGTATTCATCGATGACATATTGATCTATTCCAAGAATGTTGCCGAACATCGAGATCACCTTCGTATTGTGCTTCAAACCCTTCGGGAGAAGTATCTTGTAACCCCCTAAACTCGCCTATGCAAAATGCCTAATTTAGGAGGTCACATTCGGGTCACCGGAGTGACCCACGACAAAAACAGAAGAACATTCTTAAAAATACATTAAAAAGTGTGAAAATAAAAATTCTGTTAAAATACTATTTTATAATTTATATAACCTATAACGAAAATTTCAAAATAATCATATTACAGACTCTGGCACAAAATAAGACACGACATACATGCCCACTGACTATACTGGTATTGTACTCCAAAAGCAACGCCGATGGGACTCCAATCATTAGTGTCGATCACTACCAAGATAGGTTTTTTCTATCCCGCGATGGTAAAAACAACGTGAGCTTCGAAAAGCTCAGTAATACAGAACTACTAACTGATGTTATAGGCACAAGCAGGTAAATGGCAAAGCAATACTAATATAATGATCCAAGAAACAACAAATTTCATTTAAGATATTGATATTCGAAACATCGATATACCTAGGTAATAGGAATGTTCTTTATCTGAACACCTGAGTACCAGACAATATACTTATATTCCGAAGACTCAGAAGAGGTGTGGATTACGAAAGTCAAATTGCGAAAGTTAGTGTGTTTCAAAGATATCAAATTCGAAGCATAGAGAGTTTCTGACTTTGGTCAACTAATTTAGTAGGGTAGAATTATACAAAGAAACATAAAGTTTTATTTTAAATATTTGACTACCCTCCAACCATACATCGACATTTAGTGTTCCAGAACAGTATCCAGAAAGACTTACCTTGGGCTCATTGGGCGTAGGAGCTTACAGAAAGACTTACCCTAGGCTCATTGAGCCTAGGAGCTTACCTAAGAGGTTACCTTAGGTCCATAATGACTTACCAGCGGTGAGCCTACATATCTTCAATCATATCCCAGAAATACCCCAAATCAGATAGTTTAGTAGACAGACGGAATAAGAAAACAATAATCATACATATATTTCTAGAGTATCAGAAATCAGAGAGCATATTTTTCATATCAGACATAGTGGTATATTTATTTATTATTATTAATTATTATTTTATTATTATTATTATTTTAACAGACAAAATTCACGGTTCAGATTAGAGAGAGAATCTTAGTTTCAAAACAGAAAGAGAATATATGTGTGTAAGGAACACACCAAGTGATTCAATTTATCACTTAGAGAATCTTGATAAATACAGATAGAACATACTGAACTTTAGTCCATGCTATACTGAATTCAGAATTAAAGAACTTATTCGAAGAGTCCTATAATCATCATCTTCATTCAGGTATCTAGGGTTCTACCTCATGGTCATTCAAAAATTTCGGTATTTCATGCTTATGCGAGATTTTGAATGTAACAAATTTATTCAGGATTTTAAATATACTCAGAGAGTACCAGACAATTTGCTCAAAGGTTTTTGACTCCAAGGGGCAATTTGGTAATTCAACCCAAGAGGTGTAAAACTAAACTCGCAATGCATATGATTTTAAGCGGCTAAACTGACTTTCACAATCATCCGCTATAACCATAACCCATTTTTAATGGGGTTCCCAAAGTTTTGATAAATATGACTCACGGGCGTTCTTTCCTTAATACTAACAGCATCAAAAGCTGAACCACTCATCATCATAAACATTACTGAACTTCCGCCGCATAGTTGAACATGTCTTTATATTTGATAAACCAAACTTACAGTAGTAATAGAGGTGGCCAACATTTCTAGATTTGGTTCCTCATCCTTTTGGAACGATACAGCTATCACACTTTATCTGAATTAAGTCTTATCCTGGGTACACCCTTATGCCACAATATGAGGGAAAAATTAATTATTCTAGGGGTCATGGATGTCTTAATCATTAAAAGTTTTGGTGCACAAATATATTTTAGTCAATATAGACATTCTGGCTTATCTTCAATCCTTTCGAATATTTTATTCATTTTTAAAACTCAAGGGCATATCCGTCATTAGAAAATTTAGCAAATTCGGTGCTTGACAATATTTTAGTTATTCTGGTACTTTCAGTATTTCCAACTTCATTTATTTTAATTCTCGAGGGTATATCCATCATTTTAGTTAATTTGGCAATTAATGCCCGAGGTATTTCAGTCTTATTGGTCGTTACGGTCATTCCGATCAGATCAGCCTTATTAAAATTTTCAACTCTTTTTGTCATCTCAATCAATTCAATCTTTTATGCCACTTTGACTAATCCAGACATATGAATAGTTTTCCGTAAATTTATCCTTGTAGATTTATCTAGAATTCAAGAAAATACAAATACCTTACAATTTTGAAGGTTTAAGCTTTGTTACCATAAATTTTCCAGCAAATCGCTTTCATATGAATAGTGTAGATTTATCTAGAATTCAATCTTTTTGTCATCTTAGTCAATGTTGACGTCAGGTCAACAGTTTGAGTTAACTCGGATGGGTTAACTCGGTCAACTAAGTTGACTCGGACAGGTCGAGTTGGTTCGAACTCGGGTCGGTTCGGGTTAGGTCGATTTGGTTTAGACTCGGGTCAGATAGTTCAGGTCAATTCGGGTTGAACCAGATTGGACTAGGTTAAACCAGGATGGATCGAACTATACTAGACTGGTTTACAGGCGAACTGGTCACAGTGGCTGAAATTCGCAGCGGCCGGCGCGTGGAGCTCACGCGCCACCCTACACGGCCAGAAAAACATCCCAAAATGTATATTTTTGACCTGAATTAACCATATCACAACCAAAATTCCAAAATCGTGAAAAAAAACACATTAAACAAGCCCAAAACTTACTGTACTTACCAACTCGGCTTAAACTTTGACGGAGGTTCGATGAACGGTGACCAAGATCTGATTCATCTCGTGGTGGGGAAGACGAGGGTGGCCACCGATTTACCAATGGACGACCGTGGCGGCCGAAATCAACGTCGATTCGAGCAGAAATAAACCTAGGTTCATTGGTTTTCAACCTTTGACTTTCGACGAACGGTGAGGCTAAACGGCGAGTGGTTATGGGGCTTTCGATCAGGGAAGGATGGTGAGTCGAAAGGCGGTGGAGGTGCTCAACACGGACGGCCGATAAGGCAGATTGGGGTGGTTGTTGGGAGAGTGGTTAGGAAAAAAATTTTAAGGGTGTTTCGATTAATCTCAGGGAAAAATTTTGGTTTTCAAAAGATGAAGGGTCCAAATGGGTCTTTAATTACCCTAGTATAACATACAAACAGGTTCAAAAATACTTTAGAGCAACTCTATAACAAGAGCTGCCTTAGCTTAAATGGTTACACTATGGGGTTGCCAACCCCAAGGTCACAGGTTCGAGACCTGGGGCCAGCAACTCACCCCTTCTCTCTCATTTTTTTACACAGGCGTTACACAGTTATACGCCAAGTTTTCCAAATGTGAATTCTGGCTATTATAAGAAATATGTTAAAGGATTCTCTATGATAGCAGCCCCTTTGACTAAACTATTGAGAAAAGAAACTATATTCGTTTGGTTCGAGGATCAACAGAGAAGCTTTGATCAGTAAAGCAAGTCTTAACCCACTCGCCCATCCTTACCCAACCTGAGTCTAGAAAGGACTACACAGTTTATAGTGATGATTTGCATCTCGGGTTAGGATGTGTTCTGATGCAAGAAGGCAAGGTTATTGCTTAAGCACAGCTCAAGTCGCATGAGATGAATTATCCCACCCATGATTTGGAACTGGCTGCAGTTGTCTTTGCATTGAAAATCTGGAGGCATTATCTCTACGGAGAAAAATGTTATCTCTTTTTCGACCACAAAAGCCGCAAATATCTTTTAACTCAAAAAGAAAGTAAAGATAGAAATAGATGGTCTCGATGGTGACTTTTACCTCGGCGCAATGTTCTCAAAGATTGATCTTCGATCGAGCTACTATCAGCTAAAAGTTAAAGAAAAAGATGTACCAAAGACGGCATTCAGGACCCATTATGGACACTGTAAGTTTTTGGTGATGTCGTTTGGACTTACTAATGCGCCCGCCGCATTAATGTATCTGATGAATAGGATTTTCCAAACCTATTTGGATCAATTTGTGGTGGTCTTCATTGATGATATTTTGGTGTATTCGAAGACAGAAGCTGATCGTGATCGCCATTTCCAAGTAGTATTGCAGACATTAAGAGACAAGCAGCTTTATGCCAAGTTTTCCAAATGTGAATTTTGGAAGTCAAAAGTAACCTTCCTCGGACATGTGGCATGGATACGAGTTGATCCTAAGAAAGTACAAGCCATTCTTGAATGAGAGGCACCAAAAAATATTTCTGAAGTTCGTAGTTTCTTGGGATTAGCCAGATATTATAGACGTTTTGTGCAAAACTTCTCCATCATTACTTTACCACTTACACAGCTGCTACGGAAAGGTGTTTCGTTTATGTGGACAGAGAAATGTCAAGAGAGTTTTGAAAAATTAAAGAAAGTTTTGACAAAGGCACCAGTTCTAATACAACCAGAGCCGAGGAAAGAATATACATTGTATAGAGATGCATCCCATTGCGGTTTGGGTTGATTACTGATGCAAGAAGGTCTTTTTGTAGCCTATGCATCGCGGCAGCTCAAAACTCATGAAAAGAACTACCCAACTCATGATCTAGAAATGGCGACTGTGGTTTTTGCTCTAAAAATATTGTGGCACTATTTGTATGGTGAAAAGTGTTATATTTACACTGATCACAAAAGTTTGAAGTATTTGATGATACAGCAAGGTTTGAATCTGTGACAACAGAGATTGGTCGAGATCCTGAAAGATTATGAAATGGTAATCGACTATTATCTAGGAAAGGCTAATGTGGTAGCTAATGCTCTTAGCCGGAAGACATTCTCTACTCTGCGTGTAATGAACCCACAATTATCTGTGGGACATGATGGTTCGTTGGCAGCAGAATTTCAGCTTAAATCAACTTTGCTGGATTGAATTAAAGAATTACAAGTGATGGATGAAGAATACCTTGAAAAGCGGAAGCGAGCTGAATCTAGGAAGGCCCAAGATTATGAAATCAAGTCAAATGCCTGCTTATATTATAGAAGGAAAGTTTATGTTCCTAACAATGGCAATTTGAAGAAAAAGATTCTGACGGAAGCTCATCATAGTCCGCTAACTATGCACCAGGTAGCAACAAGATGTATTAAGATCTAAAGAACCGGTATTGGTGGCCGGGAATGAAGAGAGCAATATCAGAATTTGTAACAAAATGTCTAACATGTCAACAAGTCAAAGCGGAACATCAAGTGCCTTCTGGACTACTTCAGCCTATCTCTATTCCCTAGTGGAAATGGGAAAAAGTAACAATAGATTTTGTAACAGGGTTACCAGTCACTCCAAGTAAAAAGGATTCGATATGGGTTATTGTGGATCGGTTGACGAAGTCGGCACACTTTATCCCAGTCCGTATAGATTATACTCTGAATAGATATGTTGAGTTGTATGTACAGGAGATAGTTCGACTGCATGGTGTAGATAGAGACCCTAGGTTTACCTCGAGGTAGTGGGAAGCTTTACATGAGGCTTTGGGTACTAAATTGAATTTTAGTACATCATTTCACCCATAGACAGATGGACAATCAGAGCGGACTATTCAAATTTTGGAGGACATGCTTTAAGCCAGTATTATTGAGTTTACTAGATCTTGGGAGAGGTACTTGTCTCTATCTAAATTTGCATATAACAATAGCCACCGGTCAAGCATCAAGGTGGCACCATTTGAAGCACAATACAGACGGAAGTGTTGAACTCCTCTCAATTGGTTCGAGTTACAAGATCGAAATGTTCAGAATAATCCAAAAATAGGTGGAGTTGATTTAACTTGAGAAATGTAAGACAAAGTACGAATTATTCAGAATAATCTCAAAGCAGCCGCAGATCAACAAAAGGTGTATGCGGACAAGAGGAGAAAGATATTGAATTTGAAGTTGAGGACAAAGTATTCCTGAAGGTATCACCTTGGAAGAAGGTCTTACGCTTTGGTCGAAAAGGAAAGCTTAGACCCAGGTTTATTGGACCTTATGAGATCCTAAAAAGAGTTGGCCCGATGGCCTATTAGTTGGCCTTACCTCCAGAGATGAGTAAGAATCACAATGTATTTCACGTGTCCATGCTTCGGAGGTATCGATCGGACCCTTCACATGTCATTACTCTAGAGGAAATTGAACTGCAAACAGGTTTGAAATATGAAGAGGAACTGGTGGAAATCCTATCGTAAGGAGTCAAGGAATTAGGGAACAAGAAAATTCCATTGGTTAAAGTCCTTTGGAGGAATCACAATATAGAGGAAGCCACTTGGGAAACCGAGAAGAAAATGAGAGAACAGTATCCGCAACTTTTTGAAATAGGTACATTTTGAAAATTCGAGGACGAATTTTTTTTAGGGGAAGAATTGTAACACCCCAAAATTTGCTATGTTAATTAAGGGTCATTTAGTACTAATATTATAGCTTAAAAGCTAACTTAGTGACTAAAATGACAAAAAGGCAAAAGTTAGGATTTCTTAAATTGTGAGCCTTAGAAAAATAAATTTCTGAGATTATAAGGCATCATGTGAAAGAGAGTAAGCTGAATAGGGTACTTGCAAAGTTTGGTTAAAATCCGATAAAAAAATTGGAATGGGAAATGAAGGATAAAGTTTAATGACCAAAATGACAGTATGTCAAAAGTTGGTGTCTAGAGTTTAAAGATGGGAAAAGTATAGGCTCCTAAGGAATAAAATATGATATAGGTCCTGGGAATGAAAATGCAGTATAAGATATTGAATTTTGATCGAACTTCGTAGTTAAGCGTGCTTTGGCCATTGGATGGGAACCTACTAGTAAGGTCCCATGTCAGTATTTTTGACTGATAAAAAGGATTCAGTACGATTTAATAATATTCGTAATGGATTATTGTTATAAGATTTCTAAGAGGAATTATATCCAATAAAAATTCTTGGTAATTAGCGGTACATCGGGTGAAACTAGAATTTTAAAGACAGTTCCAAAAGCTATGGAAAATTCATAAAATATTGTTTTATGAATATTTTAATATGTCTAGTTAGAACCCAACTAGATTTAGTTTAATTTTTTTACAAAATGGCAAACTAGATGAAATTGTGAATAGTTGAGGGCAAGTTAGTTATTTCGCCTCCAATGGCAATTTTAAAATATTTTGGAAGTGGCATGGGCATTTTAGTAATTTCCTATCTCAAGATTTAATCCTAGCCATTGATTGATGATGGGATTAATTTGAGCCCTTGGATTTAAAATTAATTAATTAAATGAAATTAAAATTCATTTAATTAATTACAAGTGGCAATATTAGATTAAATTCAAAATTATAAGTCAAAGATGAACAAAAAATTTGCTCATTTGTTCTTCTTCATTTCATGAACTCAAGGAAGCTTAGGGGAAAAAATACAAAAAAAAATCTTTGGCAATTTTGAAGGCTCAAAAGTTAGAATCAAGGTATGTTGCTTTGGGAAAAATGATCTATGTTTAATGCTCTTTCTTTTGATAGTAATTTTGCATGGTAATATGAAGAGTAGTTCATGTTCTTGAAGGAAGAGAAATTGGAATTTCATGAACCATGTTAGGATTAAGGCTTGATTTAAGTAAACCAAGTGTTGTAGAGATGAAAACAAGCTTGAATTTAGTTTAATTCCATGTTGAAGGTTATAAACCTTAACCCTAGAATTTGGGGTTTTATTTAGGGGTTTGAATTAAGGATGAATTTAGATGATTTATGAAACATGGAGTATGAATATGAAGTTGGAATACAAAAACCTTTATTAGATTCCAAAGTGATCATTTCGGCTTGGAGGAATAATTAAGGGGTTTTGTTTCGAATTTTATTCTAGTAATGGAATTGAAGAGATTAAGATTATACAAGCTAAAATTTGTCAATTAGATAAAAAAAAATAAGTCCTTGAATAATGAAGGACCATTTCGGCTAAGGGAAGAAAGTAGAAGGGTTTATTCTTGAACTTTGGTTTGATGATGGAAATGAAGAATATATGATGGAAAAATTAATTTAAGCATGTTAGTATGTTATTTGAATGAAAATCAAACCTTTAGAAGGTTACTGACTAATTTGGTCAAATGAAGAAATGATGGACTAATTTTGTAAAAAATTTAATATGTGATTTTATGATTTGAATATGTTATATGAAGTTAGTATTGATTTTTAGGAGGCAAGGGGTTAAAATGACAAACAAGGAAATCGCAAGGGACCTTTTCGGCAAGTGAAGGTTTAAAAGGGGGATCAATTTGGCTTTTGTTTAAAAAAATTATAGGAATGTTGGATTAAGTATTTGGTACATGTTTGTAAGTTTATTTGTAATATTAGTGACTAAAATGTCACTTTAGCAAAGGTTAGTGATTGAAGAATAAAGGTTCAAAGTAGATGAATAATAATGGAAATATGGAAAAATTATTCAAACTTGAATAATTGGTTTGTTGTCCAAAATGGTCACTGTTAAGTGACTAAAAGTACTATTTTATTCATCCTTTTTATTCATATTATTTCTAGACTTAGGCTCATATTAGTTGCATTATTAGCCATTCATGCATGTTTGCATTGTTTCCTTGGTGGACAAGCTTGATTTCATATTTTGCTTAATTTTGTGGAAAAATGGTGCTGTCGATAGTTGTTTTCGTGTGTGTGCAGAATCACTTGCCTAAACAATACCGACGCAGTTGCCAGGGCAATGCATGAAGGAGATGTCGAGCTAGTTGCCAGGGCAATTGTCGATAAGGGATAAGATGATATGGCAGTCGAAATTGATGACTAGATAAGCCCAAGATGACGTGGAGCAAAGTTAAATCCCAAAGGAGTTTGATTTCCATGAATATGTCAAAGAGAAATTAAATCCCAAGAAGATAGGAGAATATCTAGAAGGAATTTAAATATAATAAAGAATTATATTCTTTTAAAGTATGTAATTCCAACTTAACTTCTTCCTCAAGAGAGACTTTGACCTAGCCATCTCCTATTTAAAGGAGATCAAGCCGTCAACTCCAAGGGGAGAGCAAAATGGGGGGAATTCGATTGAAAGAGAGAGCAAAAGGGGAGAGATTTCGACAAAGAGGCTTCAACTATTCTGCATATTTTTCTTTCTTGTTCAATTAGGTTTATGTTAGGGATTCTTTGTTTTGTGTTTCTTTGGAACCTAGCCATAAACTAATCTATCTGGCTAAGGTTATTTTGTTTTGTGGTTGTGAGAAACAATTGAATTTTGTTTAGGTAATAAGAGTTTGCACTTTCAATTCAAGGATTCAAGGTTTACTCATTCTTGGTTTTTATTCTTGTTTGCGAGTGAATTGGGAGAGGATCTCGTAACTCTATCTATTTATCTAATATCGGGAGAATTAGATTCAAGAAACGAATGAGTATGGTCTTTATTCAATCTATTGATGGTGAAGATTAATCCGACTTAGGAATAAGTTAAGGATTTCAACGGCTAAGAGGAGCGCAAGGTTGGTTGTTGTTCACCCTTGATTCACGTAGGGATATATTGTCAAGGCATGCACAACTAGCTAGAGTTTTGACTTAGGGATAAGAATAAACCATTGAAGAATACTCTGCCGAACCTTGAAGTTGCTGCCCAACCGGCCAAACAGTTTAGTTGTTAGTTAAACTCCTACATTCTTCTACTTGTGTTCTTTTACTTTTTACAGTGCAAGAGATTAGATTCTTGAAGTGGCACCAATCCCTGTGGAGACAATATCTTTTATACCATAACTTGTGACGTTTACACTTGCAAATTGTAGAGCACTCAATACGCGCAACAAGTTTTTGGCACCGTTGCCGGGGATTGACAATAGCAAATTTGTTTTTATTTTCTTGCACTTTTTATTTTTCTTGTTTAAGATTCAAAAGGTTAACAAACTTTGGTTTTGCATTGGTATATGACCAGGGCGAGACCGATTACACCAGAATACCCCTTTGATCTAAAAATCGAACGAACCTTGCAAAGACTCAGACAAAGGTTAAGAGTAGTAATGGCTAATCAAGACGGAAATATGAATCAGGATGTTCCAACAGGAGGAGGAGTGATTCTTGCACGAAACAGAACTATTCGAGACTATCTTGAAGAAGATCTTGAAGGACTCAATCCAGGAGTTGTCACACCTGAAATTGAAGCCGACCACTTTGAGTTGAAACCAGTGATGTTCAATATGATCAACACAATTGGTCAATTTGGCGGCTCAACAACTGAAGATGCACGATAACATCTTAAATCTTTCCTCGAGATTTGCAATTCATTCAAAATACAAGGAGTCACCCCCGATGTTTTACGACTAAGATTATTTCTCTATTCACTGAGGGATAGGGCGAAAGCATGGTTGAATAGTATTCCTGTCAGATCAATAGGATCTTGGACCGATCTTTGTCATGATTTCCTTGCTCGATTTATTCCTACAAATTTGATTAATAAGCTTTGTAACGAAATTACTTCTTTTCGGCAGGCAGATGATGAATCCATGTACAAGGCTTGGGAGCAATATAGAGAACTTCTACACAAATGCCCCTACACGGATTCCCAGTGTGGACACAAGTAATAATGTTTTACAACGCTGTGAATACACCAACAAGGATGATGCTAGATGCCTCGGCAAACGGCATACTCCTAGATAAGTCGTCGAAGGAAGCAATGTGATAAGTGTTCAAAAGTACTATTTTTCTTACCCTTTTTACTCATATTATTGTTAGACTTAGGCTCATATTAGTTGCATAGTTAGCCATTCATGCAATAATCCATGTTTCCTTCAATCGTTGAGCTTGATTACATAACTTGGTGATTTTTGTGGAAAAAGATGCTGCTTTGGTGTGTTTTTGTGTGTGTATGTGCAGGATCACTTGCCAAAGCAATGCTGAGCTAGTTGCCAGGGCAATGCATGAAGGATATGCCGAGCTAGTTGCCATGACAATGCATGAAGGAGACGCCGAGCCAGTTGCCATGGCATTTGTCGACAAAGACAAAATGCAATAGGGATGTCGAAATTAATGACTTTACAAGCCCAAGATGACATGGAGCAAGGCCCAAGCCCAAAGGAATTTGATTGCCATACAGAGATTAAAGAAGAATTAAATTCCAAGAAGATAGGAGAAGTTCTAATAGGAATAAAATTATAATAAAGAATTATATTCTTTAAAGATAATTTAATTCCAACTCAAACTCCTCCTCAAAGGACTTTGGCCTAGCCCTATAAATAGCAAGGAGATTTCGACAAGATGCATAGAGAGAGCAAGAGGGAATTTCGACAAGACCAAGAGAGGAAGCAAAGGGGAATTTTCGACAAGCCTCATTCTTCATCCTTTTCTTTCTTGTTCGATTGGGTTCATGCTAGGGATTGTTTATCTTGTGTTTCTTTGGAACCTAGCCATGAACTAAATTTACTTGGCTATGGTTATTGTGTTTTGTGGTTGTGAGAAACTATTGGTTTTTGTTTAGGTAATAAGAGTTTGCACTTTTCTATTTCAAGGTTTATTCATTCTTGGTTCTTATTATTGTTTGCGAGTGAATTGGGAGAGGATCTCGTGATTTCATCTATTTATCTAATATCGGGAGAGTTAGATTCAAGAAACGAATGAATATGATCTTTATTCAATCCAATGATGGTGAAGATTAATCCGGCTTAGGAATAAGTTAAGGATTTCAACGGCTAAGAGGAACGCAAGATTGGTTGTTGTTCACCCTTGATTCACGCAGGGATGTATTATCAAGGCATGCACAAGTAGCTAGAGTTTCGACTTAGGGATAAGAAGAAACCATTGAAGAACGCTCCGCCGAACCTTGAAGTTGCTGCCCAGACGCCCAAGTAGTTGCCCAACTAGTCACCAGGCAACCATCAATTAGTTGCCAAGGCAACCCCGTCGTGCAAGTTGCCACGGCAACTGAGTTATCCGTGCACTCTTTTACCAAGACGATCCAATCGGCTATCACACATCAACTCACGATAACCTAGCCTATCTCTCTCAATTGAATTCATCTTTTCTTTTACTTATTTGCTTTCTAGATTAGTTAAACTTCTATAATCTTTTATTTGTGTTTTTACTTTCTACAGTGCAAGAGACTAGATTCTTGAAGTAGCACCAATCCCTGTGGAGACGATATCTTTTATACTATAACTTGCAACGTGTATACTTGCATAGCACTTATTACGCGCAACAAGTTTTTGGCTCCGTTGCCGGGGATTGGCAATAGCGACTTTGTTTTTACTTTCTTGCACTTTCTTTTTATTTTTCTTGTTTAAAATTCAAAGGGCTAACAAACTTTGGTTTTGCATTGGTATATGACCAGGGCGAGACCGACTTCACCAGAATATCCCTTTGATCCAGAAATCGAACGAACCTTACAAAGACTTAGACGAAGGATAAGAGAAGCAATGGCAAATCAAGACGGCAATATGAATCAAGATGTTCGAGCAGGAGGAAGAGTGATTCTTGCACGAAACAGAACTATTCGAGACTATCTTGAAGAAGATCTTGATGGACTTAACCCAGGAGTTGTCGCACATGAAATTGAAACCGACCACTTTGAGTTGAAACCGGTAATGTTTAATATGATCAACACAATAGGTCAATTTGGCGGCCCAACACTGAAGATGCACGACAACATCTGAAATCTTTCCTCGAGATTTGCAACTCGTTCAAGATACACGGAGTCACCCCCGATGTCCTACGATTAAGATTATTCCCCTATTCACTGAGGGATAGGGCGAAAGCATGGTTGAATAGCATTCCTGCAGGATCCATAGCATCTTGGACTGATCTTTGTCATGAGTTTCTTGCTAGATTTAATCCTACAAATTTGACTGATAAGCTTCGTAACGACATTACTTCTTTTTGGCAGGCAGATGATGAATCCATGTACGAGGCTTGGGAGCGATATAGAGAACTTCTACACAAATGCCCCCTACACGGATTCCCGGTGTGGACTCAAGTAACAATGTTTTACAACGCCGTGAATACACCAACAAGGATGATGCTAGATGCCTCGGCAAACGGCATACTCCTAGATAAGTCGCCGGAGGAAGCAATGCAAATTTTAAACAGGCTGGCCAAGAATGATTATCAATTCCCATCTACTAGAAGAGGAGGAGTTAGACGCCAAGCCACAATACATGAACTAGGATCATCAGATTCAATTTCGGCACAATTGGCCACTTTAACCAAGATGGTCCAGAACATGCAAAAACCAAACAACACACATGAAGTCAAGGTAATGGATTCTTTTTGTGAGTCATGTGGTGATAACCATAATTCTTCTGAATGTATGCAGAATCCAGCTTCTATGTGGGGAATTACAATCGGAGCAACAACATGATGTCAAATACATACAATCCAGCTTGGAAGAAGCACCCGAATTTTTCATGGAGTAATCCCAACAATGCTCTAAACCAGAACAATCAGAATGCACAAGCATCGGGATTCTAGCAGAATATGCCACGGCAACAAATGCCGCAACAACAACCGACAACATCTAGTTCTTTAGAAAATTCTCTAAATGCTTTTATGATGAAAACTGAATCTTATATGGCTGAGAATAGTAATTTCATAAACAGAACTGATGCTTTTATTAACAGGGCCGATATGAGATTGCAAAACTAAGAGGCGACAATCAAATCATTGGAAAATCAAGTCAGACAGTTTACTCAAAATCTGAACACTAGACCACAAGGAGGTTTACCTAGCAATACTGAAGTCGCAAGAGGAACTGGCCATGAGCAATGTAAGGCAATCACCACCAGAAGTGGCCAACAACTTAGAGAGGTTCAAACCCGCTCATCAAACAAAACTCCACAAAAAGATCAAGACGAACCTAGCGGCAAAGCCTCAGATGCTGAACCAGGAATTGTTGCGGCAACCGGCAATAAACATGCCTCGACAACCGACGACGCCTCGGCAACTTGCGATAAGCATGCCTCGGCAACCCCAGTTGATAATGCCTCGGCAACTCCAGATGTCCCAGCAATGCCGTCAATCAGGTTTCAAACCAATGAAAGGATCGAAGATATCCGACTCCACCACCATTCCCACAAAGGTTGAAGCGACAAAAGCAAGAATACCAATTCAAGAAGTTTCTTGATATCCTAAAGCAAGTCCACATCAACTTGCCATTGGTGGAAGCAATTGAACAAATGCCAAACTATGCCAAGTTTCTTAAAGACATTGTGTCCAAGAGAACAAGGCTAGGAGAGTTTGAAACAGTTGCCGCAACAGAGGGATGCATGGCAATGTTGCACAATCGTATGCCACCCAAGTTGAAGGATCCCGGAAGTTTCACAATACCCTGTTCTATTGGAAATCACTATGTCGGGAAAGCACTATGCGACATAGGGGCTAGCATAAACTTGATGCCTAAATCGGTTTTCCAGAAACTAGGAATCGGGAAGGCAAGGCCTAAAACAGTCATGCTGCAGCTAGCCGACAGATCCTATGTGCATCCAGAGGGAAAAATCGAGGACATACTGGTAAAAGTTGATAAATTTATTTTTCCCGCTGACTTTATTGTTTTGGATTGTGAAGCAGATGAGCATGCACCTATCATTCTCGGGAGACCATTCCTAGCGACAGGGAGAACCTTGATTGATGTTGAAAAGGGAGAACTCAAAATGAGGGTGAATGACCAGCAGGTAAAACTAAATGTGTTCCAAACACTAAGGCATGCCGATGATCTAGAAGAATGCCAACTACTTCATGCCACGGCAGAGTTTAACTTCGATGAGGAATTTAGTTGCCTCGGCAACTACATTGCCGACCACGAGGAACATGAGGAGTATGAAGAACCGGTCGATGAGGAACAACCAGAAGAGGCAAACTGGCTAGTCAATCGACTAGTCAATCGACCAGGTACATACTTTGAACCACTGGACTACTCAGGTAAGGAATGTAAGCTCAAAAAACCCTCTATTGAACAACCACCAATTCTTGAGTTGAAACAATTGCCAGAGCAACTAAAACATGTATACTTAGGGACCGATAATACATTACCTGTAATTATTTCTTCTAAGTTATAGCCTGAGCAGGAAAAGAAGCTGATCAAGATGTTGAAGCTACACAAAAAGGCAATAGGGTGGACAATTGCCGACCTGAAGGGAATTAGCCTGGCGGTGTGCATGCACAAGATCTTGTTGGAAGATGATCACAAACCTTCAATTGAGGCCCAGAGAAGACTGAATCATGCCATGAAAGGGGTTGTAATGAAAGAAATCATCAAGTGGCTTGACACCGGCATTATATACCCTATCTCTGATAGTACGTGGGTAAGTCCGGTACAATGTGTACCGAAAAAGGGAGGTATAATAGTGGTAAGCAATGAAAATAATGAACTTATCCCAACCAGGACTGTGACCGGTTGGAGGGTTTGTATGGACTATCGAAAGCTAAACAAAGCCACTAGGAAAGATCACTTCCCATTACCCTTTATTGATCAAATGCTTGACCGTCTTGCAGGTAAACCCTTTTATTGTTTTCTTGATGGTTATTCAAGTTACAATCAGATTGCCATAGCACCAGAAGATCAAGAAAAGACAACCTTCACATGCCCATACGATACTTATGCCTTCCGAAGGATACCGTTCGGAATGTGTAACGCCCCGGCCACCTTCCAAAGATGCATGATGGCACTCTTTTCAGACATGGTCGAAGACTTCCTTGAGATCTTCATGGATAATTTTTCGGTTTTTGGTAAAGACTTCGACGATTGTCTCGGCAATTTATAGAGGGCGTTAGCAAGATGCGAAGAAACGAATTTAGTCCTCAATTGGGAGAAATGCCACTTTATGGTAGATGAAGGAATAGTGCTCGGCCACAAGATTTCATCCAAGGGAATTGAAGTAGACAAAGCCAAGGTGGACGTGATCGAGAGATTACCCCCACCAAATTCGGTTAAAGGAATTCGAAGTTTTCTCGGACATGCAGGTTTTTACAGGAGGTTCAGTCATAATTTTTCTAAAATCACTAAACCTTTGTGTAATCTGCTTGAACAGGATAAAGTCTTTGATTTTGATGATTCTTGCACTCAAGCATTCGAAACCCTAAAGAAAAAGCTTGCCTCGGCACCCATTGTCGTTCCACCAGATTGGACGCTACCTATTGAGCTCATGTGTGATGCAAGTGATTTCGCGGTAGGAACAGTCCTAGGCCAACGCACAGGTAAGACCTTCCATGTGATATACTACGCTAGTAAAACTCTTAATGGTGCTCAAGTGAATTACACAACAATGGAGAAAGAGTTACTAGCTGTAGTTTTCGCATTTGACAAGTTCCGATCCTATTTAATTGGTACAAAGGTAATCGTTCATACAGACCATTCGGCAATCAAATAATTATTTGCTAAAAAGGATGCTAAACCTCGTTTGATTCGTTGGATATTACTTTTACAAGAATTTGATATTGAAATTAAAGACAGGAAAGGAACAGAAAATCAAGTGGCCGATCACTTATCACGTTTGGAACGTAATAGGGAGGAGGACGCAGATATAGAGATATGCGATGCATTCCCGGATGAACAAATTCTAATTGCCTCGGCAACCCTCAACGCCTCGGCAACCCTTGACGCCTCAGCAACCCTAGATGCCTCGGCAACCCATGACGTCTCGGCAACCATGGATGCACACGCCTCGGCAACTCTCGACGCCGCAGCAGTCTTTGACGCACACGCCTCGGCAATTCTGGGAGCAGTCACTACGGCAGCACATGCCTCGGCATTACCCTGGTACGCGGATTTAGTTAACTTCCTTGTTTGTGGTATTTTTCCTTATGGCATTACTCACCAAGGGAAGAAACGGTTCCGCCATGATGCTAAGCATTACTTTTGGGACGAGCCTCTTTAGTTTAAACAATGTGCAGATCAGGTTATACGCCGATGTGTCCCTGAAGAAGAGCAACAGAATGTACTCCGGCAATGCCATTCTTCACCCTATGGAGGACATTTTGGAGGAACTCGTACCGCGGCCAAAGTCTTGCAATCAGGTTTGTATTGGCCAACATTGTACAAAGATGCCCAAGACTTTTACAAGCAATGTGATCGTTGCCAGAGGACGGGCAATATCTCTAGACGACATGAGATGCAACTTCAGAACATCATCGAGGTGGAACTGTTCGATGTATGGGGGATCGACTTTATGGGACCTTTCCCATCTTCATTCGGCAACCTCTACATCCTACTTGCCGTCGACTACGTGTCTAAATGGGTAGAGGCAGCTGCGCTCCCAACAACGATTCCAAGACCGTGCAAAGATTCTTGCGAAAAAACATATTTACACGGTTTGGGATGCCGAGAGCAATTATCAGCGACGAAGGCAAGCATTTTGACAACAGACTAATTGCCAAGATGTTGCAACGCTCGGCATATCACACAAGATCGCCACGGCATATCACCCACAAACCAACGGGCAAGCAGAAATTTCCAACCGGGAGTTGAAGGGAATACTCGAGAAAGTTGTAAATCCTTTAAGGAAGGATTGGTCATTAAGACTAGATGACGCACTTTGGGCATATCGTACTGCATTCAAAACACCATTAGGTATGTCCCCCTTCCGGCTTGTCTATGGTAAAACATGTCATCTACCGGTGGAAATCGAGCACAAGGCGTACTGGGCAATCAAGACCGTGAATATGGATTGGGAAAGTGCCGGACAAAAGCGCTTGATGGATCTCAATGAGATAGAAGAATTTCATGCACTAGCCTATAACAATGCACGAATCTACAAGGAGAAAACAAAGCGATGGCATGACCAGAAACTATTGCCACGGCAGTTCGCGCCAGGGCAACTAGTTCTCCTATTCAATTCTCGGCTAAAACTCTTCCCGGGAAAGCTGAAATCAAGATGGTCATGACCATTTAAAGTCGTCAAACCATTCTCTCATGGTGCCGTGATAATCAAGTCCATCTCTGACAACCATGAATTCAAAGTTAATGGACAAAGATTGAAGCACTACAATGGTGCCCACGTGGAACGTAACAAGGAAGTGGTCAATTTAGGAGATGCATGAGCATGCTCTCCCTTTTTATATGTTTATCTTTTTTTATTTTTTTATTTTTATTTATTTTTATTTTTATTTTTATTTTTTTCGACTAATTAAGTATTTTATTTTTCCGATTTCTTTTATTTTTTTCGATTATTAAGTAGTTTTAGGATAGATTTTTTTTTTAGTTTAAGAATCCTATTACACATCTTTATTTATTTTCTTTATTAGTTTATCTTTAATTTTAATCCTTATTTGATTTATTTTTGAATTGTAGGAAAGGAAGTTCAAGATAAAGAAGGAATTCTAAACCAAGTAGGAAAACATCTTCAACAAGGAAACTAATGGGCTGAATCTAAGGCTTATATAAAGCCTCCAATTCATCCTAACCAAAACCCTTTTGTCGAAAATTCCTACCAAACCCTAACCCTTTTTTTCGATTTCCCCCAATCCCAACCACCTATCTTTTCTATAAAACCCATCACCCTTAACCTATTCCTGCTTTCCATCTTGCAACTTTTTAGTTTCTTTTCTTTTCTTTGTTTTTACTCACAACCAAGATCATACATGGCATCCAAGATTAAACTTTTAGTTCATCCAAGTTCCTCTAAAGAACCAAGATACAAGAAGTTTGCTACACCGGCGGTTCAAGAAAGATTTCAATCCAAGTTTGAAAGCCGGAAGATTCATGAAGAACAAGGCTTTGAATACTCCAACTCTCATCAAGATTTCGGCCTTGAACCATTCATCTTCAAGAGGATTGCACATCAAAAGTGGCAAATCTTTTGCCATCAACCGGAACCGGGTAACATCTCATGGGTAAGAGAATTCTATGCTCACTCACCTAACCCGGATAATCCTTATGTTTTGTTCATGACAAGGCCATACTTATAAGTCCCGAAAGCATCAACATCTTTTACGGACTTTACATTGAGAAGGACGAGCATCAAGCCTTCGTTGACCAAATCAATCCCAAGCAACTCGACAAGGTGCTTCAAGAACTCACTCAACCGGGAACTTATTGGAACGACGGTAAATACAAGGGCACGATAAATCGCCTTCGGCTTAAACCCGAGGCAAAACTATGGAATAAGTTTGTTAAAACTTCTTTAATGCCCTCCACACACAATACTACCGTTGATATACCACGTCTTTTGCTCATACATTCTATTTTGCATAATCGCATCATTAACATTGGAAAAATTATTTGTGATGAGATTTTTGTATGCAGCTCAAAAGATAAGGGTTATCTTTTCTTCCCTTGCTTAATTTCTAATCTTTGCAAGGAGATGCATGTCCCGAGTGAGTCCACCGATGAAAAGGCCCTACCCAAGTCTGGTTGGAATCAAGCACTAATCCGAAAACTAATGGGAGAGGCACCAGGAGATTCTTCAAGGCCTCCAATTGCCACGGCAACTCCTGCCGCCGCAGCAATCCCTAATGCCCAAGCACCTAACGCCAAGGCAACTCAGCCATTAATCCCGGGACACTTTGAAGCACTTTTGCACCCATTGGCAAGCCGCCTAAGGCAAATTGAAGATCGGCAACTAATGTTCATGCGGTACATGAAGGAGCACAACAATGTCATCACCCAAGTCATCCTAGAAAAGTACCTGGACAATCGTGTGCTGTTCCCAATCTTTCCCGCCGAGATCCTTGCCCTGGCAACCAATGAAGCAGTCGCCACGGCAACCAAGGAAGCTGACGCCACGGCAACCAACCCTGACGATGCCCCGGCAACCACTGCAAAAGCCAAAGGTAAAGCACCTATGCCCGAATCAACTCCTACGGAATCATTTTCTGATTTTTCAGATTTGGACGAGTCCTCCATTGAACCAATAAAGACCGCACCAATTGAATCCTCCAAGCGAAAAGCCATTAACATTGATGAAGAGGACGATGAGGACAACCCCGTACGAGGATCGATTCCACCACCGGCAACAAGAAAACAACCATCGCGTTCAAGCAAGATAATCAAGACACCGACTAGAAGGAAACTAATCATCTACGATGACGAACTCTTGGAGTAAGTCCTCGTATGCATTTTTATTTTTATTTTTATTTTCGGTATTTTTATGCATGCATTGAGGACAATGCCTAACTCGAGTTTGGAGGGGGATTGTTATTAGTAGTTACCATGTTTAGTTACATTCATCTTAAGTATTACATTTAGGATACATAAATTGCTTGCCATGCCTTTAATTGGAACAAGAATTGCTTAGATTTGATAAATATTAGATGATGACTTTGCCAATGCACTTAATTGATAGAATTTTTATTCTAGATAACTAGGGAAAAACTTAGAATTTTACTATGATGCTAAATTTGATAAAACACTGTTGTGGTTTGATTGATTTAAGGAGTTCTAGTAAACTTAGGTCGATAATTAACAAATTGTGGGATTAGAATAAAAATTGGATGAATGCTAGAGGTGCCCAAAATTGGCTCCAGCATGTGCTAAAAAAATTGATCACTAGAGGTGCCCGAAAATGGCTCTAGGAGGCGTTAAAAAAAATTTAACTAGAGGTGCCCGAAACCGGCTCTAGTCGATTAAATTAACTTAAGAAAACTAAGAATAAAACACTAGAGGTGCCCGAAATTGGCTCTAGTTAAAACATGTTAAAAAAACCCAATGAAGTAATTTGAAAACCTATTGTTTGCATAGAATCTGAAAAATCAACTTGCACACAACTCCGCACACACTCACAAGCATTATAGTTTGATTCCGAGTAACTCCTCAGTTTTCCGAAAAATAAAAAGCCAATCATACTTTGTGCCCCGGTTCAGAGAATTGAAATCAAGTTCAAAGCTAAGTTTGTGAAAATTGAAGTCTTGGCAGGTAATTATGAGTTTGCATTGCTTGAGGACAAGCAATAGTTCGAGTTTGGGGGTGTGATAAGTGTTCAAAAGTACTATTTTTCTTACCCTTTTTACTCATATTATTGTTAGACTTAGGCTCATATTAGTTGCATAGTTATCCATTCATGCAATAATCTATGTTTCCTTCAATCGTTGAGCTTGATTACATAACTTGGTGATTTTTGTGGAAAAGATGTTGCTTTGGTGTGTTTTTGTGTGTGTATGTGCAGGATCACTTGCCAAAGCAATGCCGAGCTAGTTGCCAGGGCAATGCATGAAGGATATGCCGAGCTAGTTGCCATGGAAATGCATGAAGGAGACGCCGAGCCAGTTGCCATGGCATTTGTCGACAAAGACAAAATGCAATAGGGATGTCGAAATTAATGACTTTACAAGCCCAAGATGACATGGAGCAAGGCCCAAGCCCAAAGGAATTTGATTGCCATGCAGAGATTAAAGAAGAATTAAATTCCAAGAAGATATGAGAAGTTCTAATAGGAATAAAATTATAATAAAGAATTATATTCTTTAAAGATAATTTAATTCCAACTCAAACTCCTCCTCAAAGAAGGACTTTGGCCTAGCCCTATAAATAGCAAGGAGATTTCGACAAGATGCATAGAGAGAGCAAGAGGGAATTTCGACAAGACCAAGAGAGGAAGCAAAGGGGAATTTTCGACAAGCCTCATTCTTCATCCTTTTCTTTCTTGTTCGATTGGGTTCATGCTAGGGATTGTTTATCTTGTGTTTCTTTGGAACCTAGCCATGAACTAAATTTACTTGGCTATGGTTATTGTGTTTTGTGGTTGTGAGAAACTATTGGTTTTTGTTTAGGTAATAAGAGTTTGCACTTTTCTATTTCAAGGTTTATTCATTCTTGGTTCTTATTATTGTTTTGCAGTGAATTGGGAGAGGATCTCGTGATTTCATCTATTTATCTAATATCGGAGAGTTAGATTCAAGAAACGAATGAATATGATCTTTATTCAATCCAATGATGGTGAAGATTAATCCGGCTTAGGAATAAGTTAAGGATTTCAACGGCTAAGAGGAGCGCAAGATTGGTTGTTGTTCACCCTTGATTCACGCAGGGATGTATTATCAAGGCATTCACAAGTAGCTAGAGTTTCGACTTAGGGATAAGAAGAAACCATTGAAGAACGCTCCGCCGAACCTTGAAGTTGCTGCCCAGACGCCCAAGTAGTTGCCCAACTAGTCGCCCAGGCAACCATCAATTAGTTGCCAAGGCAACCCCGTCGTGCAAGTTGCCATGGCAACTGAGTTGCCCGTGCACTCTTTTACCAAGATGATCCAATCGGCTATCACACCTCAACTCACGATAACCTAGCCAATCTCTCTCAATTGAATTCATCTTTTCTTTTACTTATTTGCTTTCTAGATTAGTTAAACTTCTATAATCTTTTATTTGTGTTTTTACTTTCTACAGTGCAAGAGACTAGATTCTTGAAGTAGCACCAATCTCTGTGGAGACGATATCTTTTATACTATAACTTGCGACGTGTATACTTGCACAATTGCGTAGCACTTATTACGCGCAACACAATGCAAATTCTAAACAGGCTTGCCAAGAATGATTATCAATTCCCATGTACTAGAAGAGGAGGAGTTAGACGCCAAGCAACAATACATGAACTGGGATCTTCATACTCAATTTTGGCACAATTGGCCACTCTAACCAAGATGGTCCAGAACATGCAAAAACCAAACAACACACAAGAGATCAAGATAATGGATTCCTTTTGTGAGTTATGTGGTGTTAACCATGATTCTTCTGAATGTATGCAAAATTCGAAATCTAGATTTTATGTGGGGAATTACAACCGGAACAACAATGTGATGTCCAATACATACAATCCAGCTTGGAAGAAGCACCCAAATTTTTCATGGAGTAATACCAACAATGCTCTAACCAAAACAATCAGAATGCACAACCATCAGGATTCCAGCAGAATATGCCACGACAACAATTGTCGCAGCAACAACCGACAACATCTAGTTCTTTGGAAAATTCTCTTAATGCTTTTATGTTGAAAACTGAATCTTATATGGCTGAGAATAGTAACTTCAAAGAAACAACTAATGCTTTTATTAACAGGACTGAGATGAGATTGCAAAACCAAGAGGCGGCAATCAAATCATTGGAAAATCAAGTCGGACAATTTGCTCAAAACTTGAATACTAGACCGCAAGGAGGTTTACCTAGCGATACTGAAGTCGCAAGAGGAACTGGCCATGAGCAATGTAAGGCGATCACCACTAGAAGTGGCCAACAACTTAAAGAGGCTCAAGCTCGCTCATCAAACAAAACTCCACAAAAAGAACAAGACGAACTCAACGGCAAAGCCTCAGATGCTGAACCAGGAATTGTCGCGGCAACCAACGATAAGGATGTCGCGGCAACCAATGATAGGCACGCTACGGCAACCCCAATTGACGATGCCTCGGCAACTCTAGTTGCCTCAGCAATGCCGTCAATCAGGTTCCATACCAATGAAAGGGTCAAAGATATCTGACTTCCACCATCATTCAGACAAAGGTTGAAGCGACAAAAGCAAGAATATCAATTCAAGAAGTTTCTTGATATCCTAAAGCAAGTCCACATCAACTTGCCATTGTTTGAAGCAATTGAACAAATGCCAAACTATGCCAAGTTTCTTAAAGACATTGTGTCCAAGAGAACAAGGTTAGGAGAGCTTGAAATAGTTGCCGCAACAGAGGGATGCATGGCCATGTTGCACAATCGCATGCCACCCAAGTTGAAGGATCCCGGAAGTTTCACAATACCTTGTTCCATCGGAAACCACTATGTCGGCGAAGCATTATGTGACCTTGGAGCAAGCATAAACTTGATGCCTAAATCGGTTTTCCAGAAACTAGGAATCGGGAAGGCAAGACCTACAATAGTTATGCTACAGCTAGCCGATAGATCCTATGTGCATCCAGAGGGAAAAATCGAAGACATACTAGTAAAAGTTGATAAATTTATTTTTCTCGCTAACTTTATTGTTTTGGATTGTGAAGCATATGAACATGCACCTATCATTCTTGGGAGACCCTTCCTAGCAACAAGGAGAACCTTGATCGATGTTGAAAAGGGAGAACTCACAATGAGGGTGAATGACCAGAAAGTTAAACTAAATGTGTTCCAAACATTAAGGCATGCCGATGATCCAGAAGAATGCCAACTTTTTCATGCCACGGTAGAGTTTGACTTCGACGAGAAATTTAGTTGCCTCGGCAACTACATTGCCGATCAAGAGGAACCTGGGGAGTATGAAGAACTGACGATGAGGAACAACAAGAAGAGGCAAATTGGTTAGTCAATCGACCAGGTACATACTTTGCCCACTGGATTACTCTGGTAAAGAAGGTAAACTCGAAAAGCCCTTCATTGAACAACCACCGATTCTTGAGTTGAAACAGTTGCCAGGGCAACTTAAATATGCTTACATGGGAACTGATAATACATTGCCTGTAATTATTTCCTCTAAGTTACAGCCTGAGCAGAAAAAGAAGCTGATCAAAATGTTGATGCTACACAAGAAGGCAATAGGGTGGACAATTACCGACTTGAAAGGAATTAGCCCGATAGTGTGCATGCACAAGATTTTGTTGGAAGATGATCACAAACCTTCGATTGAGGCCCAGAGGAGACTGAATCATGCCATGAAAGGGGTTATAATGATAGAAATCATCAAATGGCTTGACACAGGCATCATATACCCTATCTCTGATAGTACATGGGTAAGTCTAGTACAATGTGTACCGAAAAAAGTGAGGTATAACGGTGGTAAGTAATGAAAACAATGAACTCATTCCAACCAGGACTATGACCGATTGGAGGGTTTGTATGGATTATCAAAAGCTAAACGAAGCCACTAGGAAAGATCACTTCCCATTACCCTTTATTGATCAAAATGCTTGATCGTCTTGCAGGTAAACCCTTTTATTGTTTTCTTGATAGTTATTCAGATTACAATCAAATTGCCATAGCACCAGAAGATCAAGAAAATACAACCTTCACATACCCATCCGGTACTTATGCTTTCCGAAGGATGCCGTTCGGATTGTGTAATGCCCCGGCAACCTTCCAAAGATGCATGATGGCACTCTTTTTAGACATGGTTGAAGACTTCTATGAGATCTTCATGGATGATTTTTTTGTTTTTGGTAATGACTTCGACAGTTGCCTCGACAATTTTGAGAAGGTGTTGGCAAGATGTGAAGAAACCGATTTAGTCCTTAATTGGGAGAAGTACCATTTTATGGTAGATGAAGGAATAGCGCTCAGCCACAAGATTTCATCCAAGGGAATTGAAGTAGACAAAGCCAAGGTGGACGTGATAGAGAGATTACCCCCACCAAGTTCGGTTAAAGGAATCCGAAGCTTTCTTGGACATGCAGGTTTTTATAGGAGGTTCATTCATAATTTTTCTAAAATTACTAAACCCTTGTGCAATTTGCTTGAATAGGACAAAGTCTTCAATTTTGATTATTCTTGTGCCCAAGCATTTGAAACCCTAAAGTAAAAGCTTACATCGGCACCCATTGTCGTTCCACCCGATTGGACGCTACCTTTTGAGCTCATGTGTGATGCAAGTGATTTTGCGGTAGGAGCAGTCCTAGGCCAACGCACAGGTAAGCCTTTCATGTGATACACTACGCTAGTAAAACTCTTAATAGCGCTTACGTGAATTACACAACAACGAAGAAAGAGTTACTAGCCGTAGTTTTCGCATTTGACAAGTCATGGTCCTATTTGATTGGTACAAAGGTAATTGTTCATACAGACCATTCGGTAATTAAGTATCTATTTGCTAAAAAGGATACCAAACCTGGTTTGATTCGTTGGATATTGCTTTTACAAGAGTTTGACATTGAAATTAAGGACAGGAAATGAACAAAAAATCAAGTGCCCGATCACTTATCATGCTTAGAATGCAATAGGGAGGAGGACGCAGATTTAGAGATATGCGATGCATTCACGGATGAGCAACTGTTAGTTGCCTCGGTAACCATGGATGCGTATGCCTCGATAATCCTTGACGCACACGCCTCGACAACTCCAGACGCGTATGCCTCGGCAACCACTGATACGCACGCCTCAGAAACTCCAGACGCGTATGCCTCGACAACCACTGATGCACATGCCTCGGTAACCCTTAACGCGCATGCCTCGGCAACTCTAGATGCGCACTCCTCGGCAACCATGGAAGCAGTTGCCACAGCAACACATGCCTCGGTAATACCCTGGTGCACGGATTTAGTTAATTTCCTTGTTTGTGGTATTTTACCTTATAGCCTTACTCACCAAGGGAAGAAGCGGTTCCGCCATGATGCTAAGCATTACTTTTGGGACGAGCCTCTTTTGTTTAAACAATGTGTAGATCAGGTTATACACCGATGTGTCCCTGAAAAGGAGAAATAGAATGTACTCTGGCAATGTCATTCTTCACCCTATAGAGGACATTTTGGAGGAACACGTACTGCGGCCAAAGTTTTGCAATCCAGTTTGTATTGGCCACACTGTACAAAGATGCCCAAGAGTTTTACAAGCAATGTGATCGTTGCCAGAGGACGGACAATATCTCTAGACGATATAAGATGTCGCTCCAAAACATCATCGAGGTGGAATTGTTCGATGTATGGGGGATCAATTTTATGGGACATTTCCCATCTTCATTCGGCAACCTCTACATTCTACTTGTCGTCGACTACGTATCTAAATGGGTTGAGGCAGCTGCAGTTTCCACCAACAATTCTAAGACCGTGCAACGATTCTTGCATAAAAATATATTTACACGATTTGGGATACTGAGAGCAATTATCAGTGATGAAGGCAAGCACTTTGACAACAGACTTATTGCCAAGATGTTGCAACACTTCGGTGTGTCACACAAAATTCCCACGGCATATCACCCACAAACCAATAGGCAAGCAGAAATTTCCAACCGAGAATTGAAGGGTATACTCGAGAAAGTTGTAAATCCCTCTAGGAAGGATTGGTCAGTAAGACTAGATGAAGTACTTTGGGCATATTGCACTGCATTCAAAACACCCTTAGGTATGTCTTCATTTCGACTTATCTATGCAAAACATGCCATCTACCGGTGGAAATCGAACACAAGGCATATTGGGCAATCAAGACCGTGAATATGGATTTGGAAAGTGCCGGGCAAAAGCGTTTGTTGGACCTCAACGAGATAGAAGAATTCTGTGCACTCGCCATAACAATGCACGAATCTACAAAGAGAAAACAAAGCAATGGCATGACAAGAAACTATTGTCGCAGCAATTCATGGCAGGGCAACTAGTTCTCTTATCAATTCTCAGCTAAAACTTTTCCTGGGAAAATTGAAATCAAGATGGTCGGGACCATTCGAAGTTGTCAAACCGTTCTCCCATGGTGCCGTGATAATCAAGTCCATCACTGACGAACATGAATTCAAAGTCAACGGACAAAGATTGAAGTACTACAACGGTGCCCATGTGGAACGTAACAAAGAAGTGGTCACCTTAGGAGATGCATGAGCATGCTCTCCTTTCAATATTTTATTTTTATTTTTATTTTTCAAACTATTTAATTTTTTATTTTATTTTTTTTATTAATTTCGGTTATTTTTCTTTTTAGGATAAATTTATTTATTTTCTTTAGGATTAAGACTACATCTTTCCTTCATATTTACCTATTTGTTTTTAAATTTTAGGTTTAAGAATTTCTTTGCCATCTTATTTTATTTGTTTTTAAATTGTAGGAAAAGAGTTCAAGATAAAGAGAAATTTGATTCAAGAAGGAAACTTCTTCAACAAGGAAATTAATGGGCTAAATCTAAGGCTTATATTAAGCCTCCAATTTACCCTAAATAAACCCTACATAGCCGGCCAAACCCTTCTCCTTCCTCAAATCCCCTAGCTGTCCCCTTCGCCCAATCAAAACACTTATTTTCTTTCTTTCCAATTAATCCCACCCACCATATTTACTACCTATCTTTTCTATTTAACCCAACACCCTTAACTTCCAAGAAACTTATTCCTACTTTTCATCTTGCAACTCTTTAGTTTCTTTTGCTTTCTTTTCTTTGTTTTTACCAAACTCACAACCAAGATTATCCATGGCATCCAAAATCAAATTTTTGGTTCATCCAAGTTCCTCCAAAGAACCAAGATACAAGAGGTTTGCTACACCGGTGGTTTAAGAAAGATTTCACTCCAAGCTTGAAAGCCGGAAGATTTGCGAAGAACAAGGCTTCGAATACTCCAACTCTCATCAAGATTTCATCCTTGAACCATTCATCTTCGAAAGGATTGCACATCAAAAGTGGCAAATCTTTTGCCATCAATCGGAACCGGGTAACATCTCATGGGTAAGAGAATTCTATGCTCACTCACCTAACCTGGATAATCCTTATGTTTTTATTCGTGACAAGGCTATACTCATAAGCCCCAAAAGTATCAACACCTTTTACGGGCTCTACGTTAAGAGTGACGAGCATCAAGCCTTTCTTTATCAACTCACGCCTAAGCAACTCAACAAGGTGCTTCAAGAACTCACTCTATTGGGAACTTATTAGAACGACGGTAAATACAAGGGCACGATAAATCGCCTTCGGCTTAAACCCAAGGCAAAATTATGGAATAAGTTTGTTAAAACTTCTTTAATGCCCACAACACACAATACCACCGTTGATACACCTCGTCTTTTGCTCATACATTCTATCTTGCATAATCGCATCATTAATATTGGAAAAATTATTTGTGATTAGATTTTTGTATGTAGCACAAAAGAAAAGGGTTCTTTTTTCTTCCCTTGCTTAATTTCCAATCTTTGCAAGGAGATGCATGTTCCAAGTGAGTCCACTAATGAAAAGGCCCTACCAAAGTCTGGTTGGAATCGAGAACAAATCCGAAAGCTAATGGGAGAGGTATCGGTAAAATGCCCAACGCCTTCAATTGCTGCGGAAACTCCTAATGCCCAAGCAACTGATGCCCGGGCAACTCGGAAAGTAACCCTGAGACAACTTGAAGCACTCTTACAATCGTTGGAGAACCACCTTAGGCAAATTGAAGACCGTCAACTAATGTTCATGCAGTACATGAAGGATCACAACAATGCTATCACCCAAGTCATCCTGGAAAAGTACCCGGATAGACGCGTGCTGTTCCCCATCTTTCCTACCGAAATCCTTGCCACGGAAACCAATGAAGCAGTTGCCACGGCAACCACAACAGATGATGCCGCGATAACCTACAATGTGCCTGCCCAAGCAGTTGCCACGGCAACCAACACTGAAGATGTCGCGACAACCAAAGCTAAAGACGCCCCGGCAACCACTGCAAAAGCCAAAGGTTAAGCACCTATGCCCGAATCAACTCGTACTGAATCATTGTCTGATTTTTCAGATTTGGACGAGTCCTCCATTGCACCAACTAAGACCTTACCAATCGAATCCTCCAAGACCAACCGAAAAGCCAATGACATTAATGAAGAGGACGATGAGGACAACCCCATACAAGGATCGATTCCACCATCGGCAACAAGGAAGCAACCACCATGTTCAAGCAAAAGAATCAAGTCACAGGCCAAAAAGAAACTAATCATCCACGACGATAAGTCCTCGTTTGTATTTTACTTTCCTTTATTTTTATTTTTATTTTTATTTTTCTTTGTTGCATGCATTGAGGATAATGCCTTACTCGAGTTTGGGGGGATTGTTATTAGTTAGTTACCATGTTTAGTTGCATTCATCTTAAGTAATGCATTTAGGATACATAAATTGCTTACCATGCCTTTAGTTGGAACAAGAATTGCCTAGATTTGATGAATATCCGATGATGACTTTGCCAATGTACTTAATTGATAGAACTTTTTATTCTAGGATAAACGTGGAAACACTTAGAATCTTACTATGATGCTAAACTTGATGAAACACTGTTGTGGCTTGATTGATTTAAGGAATTCTAGCGAACTTAGGTTGATAGTTAAAAAAATTGGGGGATTAGAATAAAAATTGGATGAATGCTAGAGGTGCCCGAAATTGGCTCTAGTATGTGCTAAAAAATTGATCACTAGAGGTGCCCAAAATTGGCTCTAGTATGTGCTAAAAATTGATAGCTAGAGGTGCCCGAAACTGGCTCTAGTCGAATAAATTAATTAACTTAAGAAAACTAGAAACGAAACACTAGAGGTGCATGTTGCGCATAATAAGAGCTACGCAATTGCGCAAGTATACATGTTGCAAGTTATAGTATAAAAGATATCGTCTCCACAGGGATTGGTGCCACTTCAAGAATCTAGTCTCTTGCACTGTGAAAAGTAAAAACACAAATAAAGGATTATAGGAGTTTAACTAATAACTAAACTAGAAAGCAATAAAGTAAAAGAAAAGATGAGATCAAATGAGAGAGAGATAGGCCAGGTTATCGTGAGTTGAGGTGTGATAGCCGATTGGATCGTCTTGGTAAAAGAGTGCATGGGCAAACTCAGTTGCCGTGGCAACTTGCACAACGGGATTGCCTTGGCAACTAATCGATGGTTGCCTGGGCAACTAGTTCAGCAACTTCTTGGGCGTCTGGGTAGCAACCTTCAAGGTTCGGCAGAGCGTTCTTCAATGGTTTCTTCTTATCCCTAAGTCGAAACTCTAGCTACTTGTGCATGCCTTGATAATACATCCCTGCGTGAATCAAGGGTGAACAACAACCAATCTTGCGCTCCTCTTAGCCGTTGAAATCCTTAACTTATTCCTAAGCCGGATTAATCTTCACCATCAATAGATTGAATAAAGATCATATTCATTCGTTTCTTGAATCTAACTCTCCCGATATTAGATAAATAGATGAAATCACGAGATCCTCTCCCAATTCACTCGCAAACAAGAATAAGAACCAAGAATGAATAAACCTTGAATAGAAAAGTGCAAACTCTTATTACCTAAACAAAAACCAATAGTTTCTCACAACCACAAAACACAATAACCATAGCCAAATAGATTTAGTTCAAGGCTAGGTTCCAAAGAAACACAAGATAAACAATCCCTAGCATGAACCCAATCGAACAAGAAAGAAAAAGATGAAAAAGGAGGCTTGTCGAAATCCTCCTTGCCCTAGATGCTTGTCAAAAATTCTCTCCTCTTGCCTTCTTTGGTGTTGTCGAAATTCCCCTCTCTTGCTCTCTTTTTAGTTGTCGAAATCTCCATCTTATTTATAGGGCTAGGCCAAAGTCCTTCTTTGAGGAGGAAGTTAAGTTGGAATTAAATTATCTTTATAGAATATAAATCTTTATTATAATTGTATTCCTACTAGAACTTCTCCTATCTTCTTGGAATTTAATTCTTCTTTAATCTCTGTATGGAAATCAAATTCCTTTGGGTTTGGGCTTTGCTCCACGTCATCTTGGGCTTGTCTAGTCATCAATTTCGACTACCATATCACCTTTGCTCTTGTAGACAATTGCCATGGCAACTGGCTCGGCGTCTCCTTCATGTATTGCCCTGGCAACTAGCTCGGCATATCCTTCATGCATTGCCCTGGAAACTAGCTCTAGCCTTACTTTGGCAAGTGATCCTGCATATACACACAAAACACACCAAAGCAGCATCTTTTCCCACAAAAACTACCAAGTTATGTAATCAAGCTCAACGATGGAAGGAAACATGGATTAATGCATGAATGGCTAATTATGCAACTAATATGAGCCTAAGTCTAACAATAATATGAGTAAAAAGGGTAAGAAAAATAATACTTTTGAACACTTATCACACCCCCAAACTCGAACTATTGCTTGTCCTCAAGCAATGCAAACTCATAATTACCTGCCAAGACTTCAATTTTCACAAACTTAGCTTTGAACTTGATTTCAATTCTCTGAATCGGGGCACAAAGTATGATTGGCTTTTTATTTTTCAGAAAACTTAGGAGTTACTTGGAATCAAACTATAATGCTTGTGAGTGTGTGCGGAGTTGTGTGCAAGTTGATTTTTCGGATTCTATGCAAACAAGAGGTTTTCAAATTACTTCATTTGGTTCTTTTTTTAACATGTTTTAACTAGAGCCAGTTTTGGGCACCTCTAGTGTTGTGTTTTTAGTTTTCATAAGTTAATTTATTCGACTAGAGCCGGTTTCGGGCACCTCTAGCGAAAAAAAAATTAACACATACTAGAGCCAGTTTCGGGCACCTCTAGCGATCAATTTTTTTAGCACATGCTAGAGCCAATTTCGGGCACCTCTAGCATTCATCCAATTTTTATTCTAATCCTCAATTTGTAAATTATCAACCTAAGTTCACTAGAATTCCTTAAATCAATCAAACCACAACAGTGTTTCATCAAAATTAGTATCATAGTAAAATTCTAAGTTTTTCCATGGTTATCCTAGAATAAAAATTCTATCAATTAAGTGCATTGGCAAAGTCATCATCGGATATTCATCAAATCTAAGCAATTCTTGCTCCAATTAAAGGCATGGCAAGCAATTTATGTATCCTAAATGTAATACTTAAGATGAATGTAACTAAACATGGTAACTACTAATAACAATCCCCCCAAACTCGAGTGAGGCATTGTCCTCAATGCATGCATTAAAGAAAAATAAAAATAACAAAAAATAAAATGCATACGAGGACTTACTCCGAGAGTTCGTCATCGTAGATGATTAGTTTCCTTTTGGTCGATGTCTTGATTTTCTTGCTTGAACGCAATGGTTGTTTTCTTGTTGCCGGTGGTGGAATCGATCCTCATACGGGGTTGTCCTCATCGTCCTCTTCATCAATGTTATTGGCTTTTCGCTTGGAGGATTCAATTGGTGCGGTCTTTGTTTGTGCAATGGAGGACTCGTCCGAATCTAAAAAATCAGAAAATGATTCCGTAGGAGTTGATTCAGGCATAGGTGCTTTACCTTTGGCTTTTGCAGTGGTTGCCGGGATGTCTTTAGCTTTGGTTGTCGTGGCATCTTCAGGGTTGGTTACCGTGGCGTCAGCTTGTGCAGGCACGATGTAGGTTGCCGCGGCATCATCTTTTGTGGTTGCCATGGCGAAAACTTCATTGGGTGCCGGGGCAAGGATCTCGGCAGGAAATTTCCCTAGCATAGTGGTTGTGAGTCTTGTTGTGGAAAAACAAAGAAAACCTGGAAACTAAAGATAATGAAGAAAAATAAAATATCTCTTAAAAATAAAAATGAAAATAAAAAGAAAAAGAAAATATTGAAAGGAGAGCATGCTCATGCATCTCCTAAGTTGACCACTTCTTTGTTACGTTCCACATGGGCACCATTGTAGTGCTTCAATCTTTTTCCATTAACTTTGAATTCATGGTTGTCAGATATGGACTTGATTATCACGGCACCATGGGAGAATGGTTTGACGACTTCGAATGGTCCCGACCATCTTGATTTCAGCTTTCCCGGGAAAATTTTTAGCCGAGAATTGAATAGGAGAACTAGTTGCCATGGCGTGAATTGTCGTGGCAATAGTTTCTTGTCATGCCATCGCTTTGTTTTCTCTTTGTAGATTCGTGTATTGTTATAGGCGAGTGCACGGAATTCTTCTATCTCATTGAGGTCCAACAAACACTTTTGTCCGGCACTTTCCCAATCCATATTCACGGTCTTGATTGCCCAGTATGCCTTGTGCTCGATTTCCACCGGTAGATGGCATGTTTTGCCATAGACAAGTCGGAAGGGGGACATACCTAAGGGTGTTTTGAATGTAGTGTGATATGCCCAAAGTGCATCATCTAGTCTTAATGACCAATCCTTCCTTGAGGGATTTACAACTTTCTCGAGTATACCCTTCAATTTTCGGTTGGAAATTTCTGCTTGCCCATTGGTTTATGGGTGATATGTCGTGGCGATCTTGTGTGATATGCCGAAGCGTTGCAACATCTTGGCAATTAGTCTGTTGTCAAAATGCTTGCCTTCGTCACTGATAATTGCTCTCGGCATCCCAAACTGTGTAAATATGCTTTTTCTGCAAGAATCGTTGCACGGTCTTGGAATCGTTGTTGGGAACTGCAGCTGCCTCAACCCATTTTGACACGCAGTCGACGGCAAGTAAGATGTAGAGGTTGTCGAATGAAGATGGAAAAGGTCCCATAAAATCGATCCCCCACACATCGAACAATTCCACCTCGATGATGTTCTGGAGTGGCATCTCATGTCGTCTAGAGATATTGTCCGTCCTCTGGCAACGATCACATTGCTTGTAAAAGTCTTGGGCATCTTTGTACAATGTTGGCCAATACAAACCGAATTGCAAAACTTTGGCCGCAGTACGAGTTCCTCCAAAATGTCCTCCATAGGGTGAAGAATGGTATTGCCGGAGAACATTCTTTTGCTCTTCTTCAGGGACACATCGGCGTATAACCTGATCTACACATTTTTTAAACTAAAGAGGCTTGTCCCAAAAGTAATGCTTAGCATCATGGCGGAACCGCTTCTTCCCTTGGTGAGTAATGTCATAAGGTAAAATACCACAAACAAGGAAATTAACAAAAGAGGCTTGTCCCAAAAGTAATGCTTAGCCGTTGAAATCCTTAACTTATTCCTAAGCCAGATTAATCTTCACCATCAATAGATTGAATAAAGATCATATTCATTCGTTTCTTGAATCTAACTCTCCCGATATTAGATAAATAGATGAAATCAGGAGATCCTCTCCCAATTCACTCGCAAATAAGAATAAGAACCAAGAATGAATAAACCTTGAATAGAAAAGTGCAAACTCTTATTACCTAAACAAAAACCAATAGTTTCTCACAACCACAAAACACAATAGCATAGCCAAATAGATTTAGTTCATGGCTAGGTTCCAAAGAAACACAAGATAAACAATCCCTAGCATGAACCCAATCGAACAAGAAATAAAAAGATGAAGAAAGAGGCTTGTCGAAATCCTCCTTGCCCTAGATGCTTGTCGAAAATTCTCTCCTCTTGCCTTCCTTGGTGTTGTCGAAATTCCCTTCTCTTGCTCTCTTTTTAGTTGTCGAAATCTCCATCTTATTTATAGGGCTAGGCTAAAGTCCTTCTTTGAGGAGGAAGTTAAGTTGGAATTAAATTATCTTTATAGAATATAATTCTTTATTATAATTGTATTCCTACTAGAACTTCTCCTATCTTCTTGGAATTTAATTCTTCTTTAATCTCTGTATGGAAATCAAATTCCTTTGGGTTTGGGCTTTGCTCCACGTCATCTTGGGCTTCTCTAGTCATCAATTTCGACTACCATATCACCTTTGCTCTTGTCGACAATTGCCATGGAAACTGGCTCTGCGTCTCCTTCATGTATTGCCCTGGCAACTAGCTTGGCATATCCTTCATGCATTGCCCTGGCAACTAGCTTGGCATATCCTTCATGCATTGCCCTGGCAACTAGCTCTAGCCTTACTTTGGCAAGTGATCCTGCATATACACACAAAACACACCAAAACAAGGATTAATGCATGAATGTCTAATTATGCAACTAATATGAGCCTAAGTCTAACAATAATATGAGTAAAAATGGTAAGAAAAATAGTACTTTTGAACACTTATCAGTGTCCGAAACTAGCTCTAGTTAAAACATGTTAAAAGAACCCAAGGAAGTAATTTGAAAACCTCTTGTTTGCATAGAATCCAAAAAATCAACTTGCACACAACTCCGCACACATTCACAAGCATTATAGTTTGATTCCGAGTAACTCCTAAGTTTTCCGAAAAATGAAAAGCCAATCATATTTTGTGCCACGGTTCTGAGAATTGAAATCAAGTTCAAAGCTAAATTTGTGAAAATTGAAGTCTTGGTGGGTAATTATTAGTTTGCATTGCTTGAGGACAAGCAATAGTTCGAGTTCGGGGGTATGTTAAGTGTCTAAAATTACTATTTTATTCACCCTTTTATTCATATTATTGCTAGACTTAGGCTCATATTAGTTGCATTATTAGCCATTCATGCATGTTTGCATTGTTTCCTTGGTGGACAAGCTTGATTTCATGTTTTGCTTAATTTTGTGGAAAAAGGGTGCTGTGGATAGTTGTTTTCGTGTGTGTGCAGAATCACTTGCCTAAATAATACCGACGCAGTTGCCAGGGCAATGCATGAAGGATATGTCGAGCTAGTTGCTAGGGCAATTGTCGATAAGGGATAAGATGATATGGCAGTCGAAATTGATGACTAGATAAGCCCAAGATGACGTGGAGCAAAGTTAAATCCCAAAAGAGTTTGATTTCCATGAAGAGGTCAAAGAGAAATTAAATCCCAAGAAGATAGGAGAAGATCTAGAAGTAATTTAAATATAATAAAGAATTATATTCTTTTAAAGTATTTAATTCAACCTTAACTTCTTCCTCAAGAGAGACTTTGACCTAGCCATCTCCTATTTAAAGGAGACCAAGCCGTCAACTCCAAAGGGAGAGCAAAAGGGGAAGAGTTTGACTGAAAGAGAGAGCAAAAGGGGAGAGATTTCGACAAAGAGGCCTCGACTATTCTTCATCTTTTTCTTTCTTGTTCAATTAGGTTTATGTTAGGGATTCTTTGTTTTGTGTTTCTTTGGAACCTAGCCATGAACTAAATCTATTTGGCTAAGGTTATTGTGTTTTGTGGTTGTGAGAAACAATTGGATTTTGTTTAGGTAATAAGAGTTTGCACTTTCAATTCAAGGTTTACTCATTCTTGGTTTTTATTCTTGTTTGCAAGTGAATTGGGAGAGGATCTCGTAACTCTATCTATTTATCTAATATCGGGAGAGTTAGATTCAAGAAACGAATGAGTATGGTCTTTATTCAATCTATTGATGGTGAAGATTAATCTGACTTAGGAATAAGTTAAGGATTTCAAAGGCTAAGAAGACAGCAAGATTGGTTGTTGTTCACCCTTGATTCACGCGTGGATGTATTGTCAAGGCATGCACAATTAGCTAGAGTTTCGACTTAGGGATAAGAATAAACCATTAAAGAACACTCTGCCGATCCTTGAAGTTGCTACCCAGCTGCCCAAACAGTTGCCCAGCTAGTTCCCCAGGCAACCATCGATTAGTTGCCAAGGCAACCCCGCTGCGCAAGTTGCCACGGCAACTGAGTTGCCCTTACACTCTTTTACCAAGACGATCCAATTGACTATCACACCTCAACTCACGATAACCTGTCCTATTCTCTCTCATTTGATTACATCTTTTTTTACTTTATTGCTTTCTAGTTTAGTTGTTAGTTAAACTCCTACAATCTTCTACTTGTGTTCTTTTACTTTTTACAGTGCAAGAGATTAGATTCTTGAAGTGGCACCAATCCTTGTGGAGACGATATCTTTTATACTATAACTTGCAACGTGTACACTTGCACAATTGCGGAGCACTCAATACGCGCAACAGTCACTAAGGACCTTAAGGACTATTTCGGCAATCACTAAAAAATAAAGGAAAATTTTGGAAATATTTTATATTCAATTAAAAATGTTCTGGAATATGTTTAAGTAATGTTAGATATGAATCTAACAAGTATTGTGCATGTGTTCGATTAATATTCTACTGTTCCCGAGAATTCTAAAAGAGGTAATAGTACGAGAGGCTAGGAAAAAGAACATAATTAAGCTTAATGAGGCCGGTTTTGTGCTACTCAGGTGAGTGCAATGTTTATATGTATGTAATTTTACTAAAAGGAAGACTTGCTATAAGTCGACCTTAAAAGTTAGTAACGATATTATATTGTCTGGAATTTTATTATGATTTATGGAAATGGCATGACAAGTGATATGTGTATTATTTTGTCCTTAAGACGGTATGTTTACCTGATACATTATATTTGATCATATTATCTTTTTTGCCCAAGTATTACATCATGAGAGTCGGGTATAGTTGGCATGCCATAGAGTCTTAACAGCTCTATTTTCGATTCTGATATTTGTCTATTATTGTGACTACTACGGTGTCACATCCACCTTGGGGATCTAAGCCCATGGTGCTAAGTGCACTAAAGAGGTGCTTATATGAGGAGCAAAGAGCGTCCTCGAGTACATACTCATATATCTGTTCAGTTAGACACTACGGTGTCTATTTCAGATGACTCGCGTACCTTGATCTCATACAGTATACCTTGGGCTATTATCTTAAAATACTGATATGCAGGTGAATAAACTCGGATACTTGATATGTTCTGGTATATTTAGATATGTTCTGGTATATTTAGAAACATAATTATCTGTATTTTGTTTGTACCTCGGTGATATGATAAATTGATATAAACTGTTCTGGGACTTGCTTGCCATTTTGCAGGAACTGTGTTATCTTGTTATGTTATTTGATTATATGATATTGTTTTTGCCTCACTAAGTTATACTTAGCGTGTGTTCTTTTCACACGTAGGTTTCGGACTAGCATTAGAGGAAAAAGGAGATGTACTTTTGGGAATCAAGTTACAGCCTGCAAAACTTCAGTATGTACTTATACATCCTAGACTAGTGGGCATGTATACGTATTTTTAATTAGCAGCTATTTTATATTATTAAACTTATAAGTTAACTATAAGTTACAAGAATGTTTAACTTTAGTAATATGAATTAGATGTATGATATTAGTAAACTCGATGATGACGTTTTACATGGTTTAAATATTGTTTATCGTCTATTATGTAACAATTTTAAAATCTAGAAAGGGTCTAGTCAGCACACATAGTCTTCACCCTGAATCATATTTTCACATTATTAACTAACTTATATGTTTTACAAACAAATTCAGGGTTGAAACTAGCTGCGTTTGACTGAAGCGGTTTTTAATTGAAAACCGAGGAAAAAAGATGAAACTATAAAACTAATTGTGGGAATTGTTTAAAAAAATTACAAGCCTGAAATTCAGCTAAACAATACTGTGACATCTTTAATGTATATTCGGCTTATAAGTATACGTTAAGGGTGTTACACATTCCCTTATATCGAAGTATTGCAACACTATTTATAGGACATTCAAATTCCTTAGCAACACAACCAAGCAATACTTTCAAGGCATTCAATCAACATACGGCTCAATACCATACTCGAGTATATAGCTTTTAGTACATTATAGAAGAGTTATTAATCACATCTTATTCACTATGTTTCATTAATCCCATAGTGTCACTACCCATCCCATTATCAACATAATTAATCATTGGGTAAACTACGTCAGGTACCACCCAACCATAGAAGGTGACCTGTTTTTGCCACCAACATTTGAATTGGTCCAATTGTACCACCAAATTTCAATTTCAGTCTCAATTATACCACCCTGCCCTTAAAATATGGACAATGTGATGACATGCGCATCCTTTCCTGTTAAGCCGCTGACTTAGCTTATTAAATATTATTTTTTTACATAATTATTTTTTAAAAGTAAAATAAAATTTGTTTCAAATGCAAAATGACGTAGTTTTAATAAAACACTCTTTTTAATCCCTATAACTCCCAATTTAGATTTTCACTAACCTTAATTCATTTTCTTTCTCTACCGTCTTTACTCTTTCTATTTCTATATCTCTCAAAATCATCAACCTCATTCCCTATATTTTGCGAAAAACTCGTTTTGTTTCTCAACGGAATTTTGCCTCTCCAAGTTTTACTTGAAGAACCATTATTCTCACGACCTTCCACAAAGTTCAGCTGCTGATTTCACAACAAAGATATCTCGTTATTTGGTAAAGCCTGTCGTTCTAAAAACCACCATTGTAGTAGTCAAAACTCGAAAACTTATCTGCGTTAGGCGTTGTGGGCAGGGATTTAAATCTGTTCGTGGTCACGTTTTCGGTCGCGTCACGGTTATCGCGGTTGCGGACATAATGGAGGTTATTACGGTCACTGCAGGTGTCGCGATCGTAATTTTTTTTAAAACTTGCACAACTTAATGTAAAACATATTAATTATAATTATAATTGTAACACGTCAATTTTAACAATTTTTAGAGCATTTTTAACACTTATGAACTTTTATTAATATGAATTCGAAAATGAAAGTGATTTTGTTTAAAGAATTCTAGATTGTATTGTGATTTTGTTTTGTTTAGTTTGGATAATAAAATCATATGAATGTCTAACTAAACAATATGCTCCAATAAACTTACTAAACATGTGAATAAACCTAAACAAAAAAATAAAAAAATATTAGTATAATAAAAATAATTAATAATATTAATAAATAATAAAAATTAAATAAACATATTATAAAAACTAATAATAAACAATAAACATATTATAAAAATTAAATAATTATAATATTATTAATAAACAATTATGCCACATTAAATATAAGTCTTCATTCTCATTTATTTGATTTTCTTTTTCAATACTTATATTCAATATATACTCTAATTTTATTATTAAGTAAAAGGAAAATAAAATTAATATAATGTTTAAGGACTAGATTGAACAAAAAATCAAATCTTTAAGGACTTAATTGAGATAAAATAGAAATTTAAAGGCTTAATTAAAAAGTTTTGAAAGTTTAAGGGATCAATTTGAATATGAATTAAAGTATTGAGGTCAAACTGAGAACTTTGAAAAGTTCAATGTCATGATATGTAGTTTACCCAATTTTTCCAAAATTTTATACGCCCGTCATTCTCTGTTTCGGTCTCTGTTTTCATTTTCTTCCGTAAATATCGAATATAACGGCCCGTTATTGCCTTTTTTTACTGTTACAGCCGCAATCTGCCACGATAAGTGTATCACCGTGATTTTTACCAAAACGGTTTCCGCTGGCGGCGATACCGCAATATACCGACCGCGATTTAAGTATCATTCCGATATTTAAATCCCTGGTTGTAGGAGCCATAAAAAACAGGAAAGCATTGAAAGTCGTTATACGTATGGGCCTTGACGAGTTTAGACCATTCAATTGGCCATTTGGTGAACTTTGGAAGACCAATTATCGGTACGAACCTTGGAGCTTGTTTTATCAAGACTTTTGACGACCACGACAGACTAGGACCAGCAGCGAACCGGCCAGTGGATGCGGGAAAAGAGGTGCTTGATTCTCTTGCTGATGAGTTTGAACTTGGTGGAGAAGTGGGTGGTGAACAAAATGGGTTGTAAAGTTTTTGAAGATTGTATGAGACAAAAAAGGTTGCAGAGTGGGTTTCAGAGAGTTAGAAAAAGAAAATTTGTTTTCTTTAGTAATTACATTAAAAGAGATGGTGGCAAAGGAGGATTAGGTTACTCGATTCCACCACTACTCTGTTGTCCTTCGCCCTTTGCCTTCCTTCCATTGTTGTCGACAGAATGAAAGCAGAAGTATGCAGTGAAAGAAAACGAATTAGGGATTGTAGAAATGGAATTTTAGGGATTAAAAGGAGTATTTTATTAAAACTACTCATTTTGCATTTGAAACAAATTTTATTTTACTTTTAAAAAATAATATTTAATAAATCAAGTCAATGACTTAACGAAAAAAAGTTGTACATGTCATTACACCGTTCATGTTTTAACAGCAGAGTGATACGATTGAGACTGAAATCAAAGTTTAGTGGTACAACTGAACCAATTCAAAAGTTGGTGGTAAAAAATAGTCACCTCCTATAATTGGGCGGTACATGGCGTAGTTTACCCTTAATCATTTTGCAATGTGAGTGCCGACACTCAACCTTGAGTATTGATATAGCCTTAAGGGAGATCAATACTCCATATGATTACCAGTACTAAAATGTTATTTTAAGTTTCCAAAATTAATTCAGTATCGGTAATTCTCTATGAGTATTGGTACTGCCTATACAAGTTTCTATACTCGATCTGAGTATCAGTACAAAAAAAATGCTTGCAGGCCAATCGATCTTATATTGGAGAGACTTTGTTCAGAAGGTTGTCGAAGACAAGCTAAGTATGCAGTGCATGCATGCACTAGCAGCAATAACAAAGGATGATGGGCTTAAGTCTATCTCTATGCTATATAAAGTCACATGACAATCCATGCATCATCATTCATATATATCAAAACTTGGAGAAGAAATTGTATAAAAAGCTTTTTCTTTAATTTGACTCACATGCATTGTCTTTATTCAATTTACATAGGCTTGTGGACTTGCTGGAGGAAAAGACACATTTGCAAGCTGTACTACAGTCTTTATTTTGAGATGTAGTGATGTGTGCCTTTAAAGATTCTTTATGTTCTATTATTGTATACATGTCATATATATATTGTTGCTCATCTATAAACCTTCATTGTTTTTGAAAGCAGATATCGTGAATAATAGAGATTTTAAGATAAAGAAAAATTGTTTTCTATTATTTTGATTTTTATTGACAAAAATAGCACCTATTTATAATATACAAAAAGTTCATAATTTAAGAAAAATTACATAAAATTAATAGTTACTATCTGCACCTAATTAATGCTAAATCTCTAATTATCAACTGCTAGAAATTTTTTTCCTCGCGGAACTTTTATCTTAGTAAGGTTTTAATAAGACATGTTATCTTCATAAACAGCCAAGGGGAGTGTTATGAATATGTATTTATATAGATGTCTGTCATAATAAGAACTTTATCTAATATATTTGATTTATTTTATCACTAAAAATATTATTTTTATTAATTAGAGTTCAATGTATTATGTATTTCTTATGTCTATAAATAGATGATTGATGAAGGCATTATACACAAGTCTATATTGAAAATAAATACAAATCTCATTCTTTCTCTCATCTCTTTGTTCTTGTTATAATTTTCCTTTATTTTATTGACAACAGTGTAAATTTAATAGAACACATAGACTAATTAAATCTTTAAGGTTTATACAACTCCATTAAACTAATTAAAATAAAGTGCAACTTCACTAGTAATCAGTATACGGCAAATGTAAAGAACATGAAAAAAATTATTTTGTGCGATTAATATTTGTCATACTTGATATAACGTATATATTTCATTTTGGTGCCGTATAAAATATTTTTCATATTAAATTTTTGCATCGGTTTTTCCTTTGTTAACCGTTTAACCAAAAATTATAACTAATATCGTCTCTAGCTAATAACCCTGTTTTGTTTTTCTGATTTCTTGTACAAACCAATCAAACTGGTAATTATGTTGGAATGAGGGAATCGTTCACTTGAGTATTTTATTGAACAAACGTAAACACAACTTGGCCTGAATTATCAAGTCTGATTGCAGCATCTTTAATCTACGGCGACAACAGCGGCGTTATGGGGAAGAAGAAATGTTAAGTGCGTGCAGGGGTGTGGATCCAAAATTTAATTTTGAGTTCACCGACTAGTCTAATAATTTAGAATTAATTTATACCGGTGTAATAATATATTGATAAAAGGATAATTGTTGAGCAAACAAAAATGGTTTATAGTCGGAGGCATTGACATTAAAGAACAAATGTATAGCGTGTAAATACGCTCAAGAGATTAGAACTATTTGATACTGGGTAATTGTGTTTTAGAGAGTAGAAAAACTTACTCTAGTGAAACTAAGTATTGATGATGACAATTGTTGTGCAATCAAGTGCAAGTTTTATATTTCAAAATCGATTTGAAGTTTTAAGATTTTTTTTAAAAATTACGAAATCAAAATCATTTTAGGTATCAAATACTCAAATCGAGTAGGGATTAAAATCATAAATTAGAACCACAAATCATAAATTCTAAACCTAAATCCTAAACTAACTCAAATTTGAATAGAACATTGAGGAAGTTTTATAAATAGGAATAAAGTTGTATTTAGTTCTTGGATTTGGCGTATTCTCTCACGTTGATCATAGAGTTCTTTTTTTAATCTTATTCATACTAATCCTTGAAATTGATTTCTGAAACACAAATAAGTCATTCACTCTGGCACTGTTATAAGATTAACTTTATATAAAGGAACTCACATTCCCTCTTTTCTCTATTCAATCACTTTCTACTACAATACACGGTGTTTCAAGTTTTTTTTTATTTTGTTTTGTCGGCGGCTGCACAAGCTTTGATGCTGGTTGTCGATCGACGGTTCTTTTTCTTTTTTTTAGTTTTTAATAATAAAAAAATTCTTCTTTTGTGACACGTTTTTCTCTACCTTTTGGTAAATTTTTCATCTTCTTTTTGGGTAGTTTTGGTTGTTCTTTTTATTTTATATTTTCTCGTGGTTGGATTTGACTACGCCATAACTAATTAAGATGGCGCTTATTTGTAATCTTGTTGACCTTCCATGCTTTAGACCTTCAGATTGAATTTGGATACACAGTTTGCGTTCGTGGATAGTTTCTCCAGATGCTTGATCGGCTATGAAAAGTCATAGCAATAGTGCAAGCGTACACAAGTCGGTGCAAGTATAGTTGATAGGTTGATCTTATCGGATATCGATCCCATGAGGAAAGTGATTTTCTGCCTATTGACGTTAGTGCAAAAGTTCTGAAAATAAAAGAAAATGTGAGTAAAGTTGTGGGTGCAAGAAAATATAAATGCAAAAGATTTCAGAGAGTGATGTGAGTACAATAGTGACAAAATAGTAAAGGAAAATGATATGCTATAAAAATTCTGGATTCCCTCGGAGTAACTCGGCAGATTACCAAATGTTGCAAGGTTAAAGCATGAGAAGATTATAAAGCAAGATAAATTAAACTTATCCTACTAACTTTCCTTCAACTCTCATCTAATGACCTAAACAAACAAATCTACCACAACTTTCGTTGCTGAGAGATATTTCGTGTCCTCGAACGAGTGAAGCAACTTTCATTGCGTCCCCACACAACTCTCGCTGTGATGCTCGTTACTTGAACTGTCACTGCACCTTTCAGTGACAGTGGCTGCAATAAACATTTCCATGCAAAATAGTATTCAAACCTAAAAGTTAAAACAAGAAAAAAAAAGCTTCATAAAATAAGTTGAAGTTCATAATCCCAAATAATTCTCGTTCTTAAGGAAAGAAAACAGTAAATCATCATTCAAGTTTTACACAAGAAACAAGTGAAAATAAATGGAAATCTCTATCTCGAAGTATTTCTACGAATTTTTCCTTGCTTCAGTACTTGGATCCTCTTTGTCACTAAGAGATCTGCCTCGTCTTCACCTAGGTTCACCAGAACGAAGCTCAAGCCGCCATGAATAAAGCTTCGCAAGAAGGAAAAAATTATCTTCCAAAAGATAATGGCTATTAGAAAAGGTAAGGATAAGATGATATATATATATATATATATATATATATATATATATATATCAAGACGCATCGTTTCTTTCTAATAAGGTAAATACATGTGTCCCTCATGGATTTGTATCTGCGAAAATTCGTAGGCAGTTGCACCAAATTGTCAGCTCAAGGTCCTTTGATCTTATCTTTTTTACAGCTTTTAATGCGCCGATAATCCTGAATGCAATTCGGTAATAATCCTATTTTAATGTGGCGACATCTAGTCTATACAACAATTGTCGTAACTAACTGTCAGCTCATTGTCCTTTGATCTTATCCTGACAGTTGTCATTGCGGCGTCAATAATTGTTTCATTGTGCCCACATCAGGTTCAGACAAAATTTGTTGTAACTAACTGCCAGCTCATTATCCTTTGGTTATCCTGGCAACTTCTGACAACTGTCAATGTGGCGACAATGACTTAACGCAATCTAAGCAACGCTTATGCAACGACATCACAAGACAACGACAATCCTGGCTATAATAATAAGATGCTTTTACAGCAACATTAGCAGTATAGTGACAACAGCAAAAATGGCAGAAATAAGGAGAGTTCGAACAAAGTAAATTGAGTTAAAAAAATATACAAATAGAAAACAAAAATGCAAAAATTCATGCATGAAATACCGATATAGGGACAAATTAATTGATAAATAGGGGGAATACTTGCTCTTTAGAGTACCATCAACGCTCGGCTCTAATTTGTAGTTCTCGGTGTTCTTTCAATAGCTTAATCTCCTTTTGTGGTTTGTTTGCCAACACAGTCAGATTTGTTCGTATTTATTTTTCGTTCAAGTTTTTTTGTTGGGTTTTTAACCTTTTTTCATGTATGGTAAAGTGACTAGCTTCTTGTGTCAATGTTATAGAAAAATTTCTAAATTATATATTTAATTTGTAATGCTAGTCAAAGGGGGTTCTAGACAGGCGCGATAGGAGCGACCACACATGGCCCCCGAGAGAGAGGGGGCCCAAAAATAAAGAACTTAAGTTAAATAGTTGTACAAAAAATATAAATTTGTATATATAATTATGTGTATATATATAACAATTATCTAAAACTTTAAACATGCAAAAAGAATGACACCTTTTAAGTGAAAATGTTTGATTTTTAGATGTTTATAAGTCAATTTTTTGTTGCCCAAGAGGATAATATAATAATATTTTTCTATTAAGGTAGTTTTTTTGAAGAAAAAAATTATATCACTTACCGATTATAAATTAAGGGCCGCATTTTAAAATTTGCACAGGGCCCCCAAAATCTTTGAACCGCCCTGATGCTAGTTATAATCCTTTATTATAATTTTAGATATTTTTCTTTTTATTAAGTATAGCGATTTTTATTAAAAAATTAATAAGACTAACTGTTTTTATTAAAAAAAAACTTTAGATAAAGAGGACCAATAGAAAGCTCACGCGTGAAATGTTGATTAAACAAATAGACAATTGCTCTTCCTTGAGAGGGCTCTGCTTTTTTTAATTCTTTTGGAAGGTTCATCCATCTTCCTGATTACCTCCATTGCCATCTGCATTGCATCATTCTTTTAGTTTACTGCATTTCTCTTCATTCAATACATCAAATTGTAATTGATGTAATTCACTTATTTTATATAAATAAATTAATCCTATTTTTTATGCAAACAATGACATTTATTTTAATAAATGTGTCATACTAAAGCAGAATTTACTTAGTAACAATAAAAAAATTAATATATATTGGGAGGTAAACTTTTCAATTCTATTTACATATAATGTAAAATAAATCAAACCTAAACTAAAACTCAAACTGAACAAAAAAAAAACAAAAGAAAAAAATCTAAACTCAAAAAACTTCAAACTTGGAGAGAAATAAAAACTCAAAGCCAAAATAAAACATCTTAACTTGAAAACAAAATACAAACCCAAAATTTGTTACAAATAAATAAATAAATTCATCTATTTCACACAAATTGGAACATACAGCCGAAATTATGAAATAATCCCTCCCCACTTTTCACAGCAAGTTCCTAGATTTCTATATGAAAAAAATAAATAAAAGGTGTGATACTCTCACAAAATTTTGCTCAAAATCATTGTTGTATTTTTACTCAAATTCTAATGGGTAATTAAGTTGGGCTTTATTGTAATTCTAATAGTTGAAGATTACTTGGTAATTAGGATTTACTTTAATGAGTAAATATCTATTTTAGGTAGAGATCTTATTGAATAAGGTTTCTTGGTTACCAAGTATTTGGGACTATAAATATAGACTAGGTTTAACCTTTTGAATTATGAGAGAACAAGATGAGAGAGGGGAATTACTCTAGAGAAATGTAACCACTTTTAGGATCTCTACAACTATTGTACCTACGTTGTAGAGATGGGTATTGTAGGGATGTTGGGAAGAGTGTTTTGGTTCTACCGGGTCATGGGATTTGTACACAGAGTTTTGGGATTACATGGGTTATCATATATTTGTACTCTTCGGGTTCTCTACGTTATTAGTGGATTGTTCGTTTCTCTCGTCCATGGAGGTAGGCTATGCTGAACCATGTTAAATCTTGTTTCATGTGCATGTCTTGGTCTATGTTATTATCGCTTTGGTTATTTTGCCGCATACCTAATTCTTAACAAATGGTATCATGAGCTATGGTTCGAGCTGCGCGATTGTGGAGGAATTTTTGCTGGGGATTTTGAGGTGCGATATTTGGGACATGCAAGAGGAGTATTGTTGCAACGAGCTTTTAGTTGCAGTGGGAGTAATTCTCAAAATTCAACGGTGCTTCAACGGATACTATGTAAGGATTGGAGTTGTTGAAGACTTGGCAGCGGTGCTTCAACGGATATTTGGCTTACGTAAAAATTGAAGGTGTTGAAGACTTGAAGACCAATGCTCGAATAGAATTTGTGTCGAAGGGGAGATTAATTATATTTTGACTCAAATTCTAATTGGTTATTAAATTGAGTTTTATTGTAATTCTAGTGGTTGAAGATTACTTGGTAATTAGGATTTACTTTAATGAGTAAATATCTATTTTAGGTAGAGATCTTATTGAATAAGGTCTCTTGGTGACCAAGTATCTGGGTCTATAAATATAGACTAAGTTTAACCTTTTGAATTATGAGAGAACAAGAGAATGAGAGAGGGGGGAAATTACTCTGGAGAGATGTAACCACTTTTAGGATCTCTACAACTATTGAGCCTACGTTGTAGAGATGGTATTGTAGGGATGTTGGCAAAAGTATTTTGGTTCCACCGAGTCATGGTATTTGTACACCGAGTTTTGGGATTACATGGGTTATCATGTATTTGTACTCTTCAGGTTCTCTACGTTATTAGTGGATTGTCCGTTTCTCTCGTCCGTAGAGGTAGGCTATGCTGAACCATGTTAAATCTTGTCTCATGTGCATATCTTGGTCTATGTTATTATCGCTTTGGTTATTTTGCCGCATACCAAATTTCTAACCTCATTTACAGCGCAACACACTGTTTATGACAAACTTAAAAAGGCTGATGCTAGCGGATTCAGATGTAGATGCAGACGTAGACGACATGGTTTGTAGATGATCCAGAATCTGAGAGACACGTCTAAAGATGGGTAGGACATGCATGGCAATTGTTGGATCTAAGGGGACTATGGCCACAGCTACATCAGTCATCCATGCCAGTTTTCTACTTGTTTCCTTGTTGATATCATAAGCCAGTAGCTGAAAAAGAGCTACCAATTCTCCTTGGCTCAGCGGGCATGGTTTCATCGACAATATCCCTTGCAGATAGACCTGGTGAATTCAATTCACAGTCAGTCCAGGATCTCAAACTACAGCTTTCTTCTAGTGTGCAACCAAGGGTTGCCTGGAAAATGATATTGTCATCACGGATAAGAGTGGGTACGCTTATTCATCCATTGTTAACTTACCTGAGAACACAACCACGGAACTATGGAGACATCACTTCTATGAAGGGCTGCGGTGAATGCTTCATCATATTTCTTCCTATCAATCATTCTTCCTAACTCTTCCATTGGATCCATATGTGCCTTCTGCTGCTACAAAAAAACATATTGTAGCGACCTAAAAATATTTCAAAAGTCACTAAAAAATGTTCGTAATTCGATTTTCTTTCGCCTTTTGGAAAATATTTAGAAAATGGGGAATTCTTTTAAAAATCGTATTTTAGAAAATAAAAAGGCTTGAAGTCGCCACCGGCCACTAAGGTAGGCCGGACACCATAAAACCAAAGATTCGCTCGAAAAAAAGTTTGGGAGTTGGTTATGCGTGGGGAAGGATTATAGCACCCCTATCACTCCCAGAAATCGGTACCAAAATATATGTTGCTTTTAATTGATGGAAATTATCAAAATTTAAATTGAATTTAATTAAATTGTTCGTAATCGAAAATAAGCTTTAATTAGACGGGCTTTGTCAAATAGATAGATTCAGAATAATTAAACATTTAATTAATAAGGGTGACGAAACCTCGGACCATAGATTAAACCGACATCGAATAAGCCTGACTACCGTGTTAATTTATGGTTCAAACTTCGTTTATCACCTTTATGCATGATGCAAGCAGTTAAGGATAATGAAATGACTTGTCAAAATTTTAATTCGTTTTAAATTACCTTTAGACGATAAGGATTAATTCGAATATTTGGTCAACATCCAATGAGTCAGGACTGTTACGACACAAATATTGAAATTAATAAATACCTCCGTTTTATAGTTTAAATTGATTAATTACATGCATGTCAATAAAAAATTAGAGGTCTCATGAATGACAATTATAATGCATGACATAGAAAGGCACAAAACTAAAGCCTAAGACCCACTAAAGCCCTAAACTAAAAAGGCCCAAATTATTGAAAATAAAATTAATGATCTAATTATTAACTAGGTTAGACTAAATATTAACCCTAAATTAAATAATCCTAAAAACTAAAAAGAACCTAACATTTTATTGGTTATCTTGAACCATCAATTCGATTAATTTTGAACTAGAATCCCAATGAGCCAAGAAACTATCTAAAATCAATTGAATTAACTAGTCATGATTTTAAGTTAGGTGGTCTACGTAAAATTCCAATTTTACCCCTAAAAAAGATTAAGAATTGTTCAATCAATTTAATACATTTAACATTTACTCCAATGAGCCAAGGGCGAATTTAAATAGGTTAAAATGATTCAAGCCTACAGTCTAAAATAAGGCTCTAAACATAACCTAAATTTAATTTAATTAATTTAAAGCCTATGCCCCAATAAAACGAGCGCATAGTTTAAATTAATTAAGTTAAATTTTAAACTCTAAAACTAATCCTAAAGGGCTAAACTATCCAAATACTACAAGAGAGAACAAAAAGGCAAACATCGAAACATAAACTATACGTACGAATAACATACATATCTATGCATAATGACTTATGAAATGAAGAAACCCAAGATACATCATTAATATATATATATATATATATATATATATATATATATTGATGTACATGCTATTATACGTAACAAACTAAAAAGCAAGTTAAAAACATATACATGCTATACGATTCTATATGTATATATAAAACTATATATGTATATACAAGCTACATAATATACGGTAAAAGGGAAACAAACAAAGAAAGAAGTTTGATATAAGGAAACTGATCTTGAAATATTTAATTAAAATATATTAATTAAATAATAAAAAAACACTAAATAGGGTATCTAATATAAGGAAAGTATATACAAATTTGAAAGCATTTAAATATATATATACTTTATATACATAGCAACCATACCGTAAACTAAAACGTATATACCATACTTAGAACATTTAAAGTATAAAATATGTATTACATACATTAAGGAAACATACTTATATAGAATTGTATATGCACTAACGTTTATAGTAAGAAAAAAAAAAAAGGAAAACGAATGAGGCGGCATGAATAGGAAATAAACTAACTAAAAGGGAAATTAATCCCACGTTTCAAACGCAGGTGGACGAAAGGGCTATCTCCCTTAACCTTTTGTTCTCTCAACTTCAAACCTTAGGGTTTCTTATGGCCGCCGTTCGGCGTTATTCCGGCTGCTCCTCCTGGCCAACGGTGGTCATGAAATGAACCTGCCGTCACCTTCGATCTTCTCCACGGACTGTATTCGTGGAAAGTGGCCCCAAACGTCACGAAATAACCCCGAGTCCGTCAAGCTTCCATGTCACCGATCTGAACCACCGGCCGTCAGATCGACTTGGTTTTGAGATGTGTTGTCCTCCTCGCCAAGATGCTTCAGTCCATCGTTGGGATCGTCGGTCAGAGATTCCGGTCGCCGGAAAATCCCTTGAGTGCGATAAACCGCTTCGACGCCGATCTGAGAATCCGACCGTTGGATGGGCTTGGTTCCGAGATAGACGCCTCCCCACACTACGTCGAACGTTTCCACCGATGGGATCGTCGGAAAATTGCTCCGGCCATCGATAACCGCCGTTGCCGAAGGTAAAGACTCCCTTTTGTTGTTTTTGAAGAATTTTAAAAACACTCTTAGTTTGCTCGAAAAATGATATGTCTATGTATTTTTCGAAACCCTAATGTTCTACTGAGAGCAAGAAGAAGAAATTTCTTCAAAACTTTTTCTATTCATTTTCAATATTTTCCCCGAATGGGTTTACACTATTTTTTGTTGTGGTTTTATAAACCAGGTGTGTTACATGAAAAATGAAAAAAAAAAAAAACTCGTGTTGAACTGGTATGAAATCCGCCGAAAGGGTTCTGTAAATTTGCTCGTTTTGATCTCTGCCCCCTTTTTTTTCTCTTTTTGCTGGTGCCTGTTCATTTTTGGTTGTTTGTAATATGCCCCCTGACACTCTGTATTTTTTGTTGCATGGATGAGCCGAAGAAAAAAGGGACCAGATGCTCTACTGGTGCGTGTTGTGGCAGAGGAGGACCACAATAGAGGTCTGAAGAGTCGCGCGTGTGATTCACGTGCGCGTGGTGGTATTGAACGTCTGAGCGTGTGATGCACGCGCGCATGAAAGGCATTGAAAAATCCTGCGTAGAAGTTCTGGAGTATTCTCAGTTTTGATCCTAGACCGTTAGATCGAGATTAGATCTAACGGTTCTCCTTAGGCTGCGCAAGAAAACAACATGAGCATTAGGGCAAATCAATTAGGGTTTTTGTTTTTAGATTTGGGCCCTATCGGCTAAATGTAATAGTTATTTGTTTTTGGGTTTTTTAATATCTGTAATGGACTATAATATATGAACTTTGGGCTTATTTAATGTTTAATTATTGGGCTATTTATTTAATCTGTTTTGTTTTTTTGTGTGTTTTTTAGTATTAATATATAATAAAATCAAAGCCTATTATTTAAATATTTACAAAAAATAAAATTTCCATATAAAATTAGTAATTATACATATATCAGTCGCTGTGAGGCAGATCAACATGAATAGTGACATAAAGAATACATTAGTCGCATTAGATATTTTCTTCTTCCTTTCTATTTCCTGAGAGTTTTGGGGCGAGAAACAGAGAGCAAGCGAGTATACCATCTCGCGCAGATGAGCTAACGGTCCATTACTCGATTGTGTCACCAAGGGATTTCCTGCATTAGAGCTGGCACCTGCAGCTGCCATAGCTAGAAGTTTCTGTTGTGCACTTGCCAATTCTCCACTTAAAGTTTGTGTGATTGAAGCTGCAGAATTAATAGCATCCTACAAACAAAAAGCATGTCTCTTAAAAGACTCGATTGTACCAGCCAAGTCTGTAATACATAAATGTGAAAATCTTCCTTCGTAAATTTCATCATATTGGACATCATTAAAACTGGCTGCCCACAGCTGTATAATCATCCATTAGGGAAGTTCTTGGGAACAAACAAGTCTTAGTAACCTAAAACCCAATACTTCACCTAATATTAAAAGCCATCCTTCTCTGGTTCAATTATGTCCATGTCAATGTAAAAGCACCGGCTATGATACTATATTCTTAGAAATCTCCCATTCAAGCACAAATCCAAATATTGGTCATAAATATCTACCTTCAGAACTTATCTTGGTAGTTTACAAGGTTAATCAGGCAACCAGATTTTGCAGATAAAAATGTTCGGTTAAAGCCACCTCTATCACCGTATAAAACTCATTATATGCAACATCAGTCAATCTACAACTATCAATAAATGGTAATAATACTGACCTGCAACTTATCCTAGAAACGATATTAACTCGGCAACTTTTGCGAAGACTGGGGAAGATCATAAAGGACGAGAAGAATATTCAATAAAAATTGTTGATAGTTATGCTACCAAGAAAGCTCACCTTTGACATTCTTAACACATTAAAGTGGGAATTAAATCATGATCCAAGAAACCACTGAACCATCGCTAATCTACCATACCTGTAGAGCAGAGGCAATGGAAGAATGCGGTCTTTCAAATTGCTGCTGAGCAGTAGCTGTGTGTTCTCTTAGTCCTTTCTGAAATGTGACATCAATTTGCTCAAACATGGATTTGCATGACATCTCGAATGCAGGAATAACATAAGTTTCCAAGCTAGACCTCAGTGAATCCTGCAGACAAATCCAGCATTTCTCTTATCAGCGGAACATTATCTGAGTTCAAATGGAACATATATGGACATTCATTCCAACCAAAAAGAAAAAGGTCCGCAAAATGTCAACAGGGAGGATGACCACTAAAGGTGGATATCTAAAAAGACTGAATTTAGAGACATCAAAAACAACAAGAAATAACCAGAGAACTCGGCATAGTTTTTGGACATTTATCTGAGGGGTACTAAAGCTAAAGAGTTATCTTCAGGAGACACTAGCCAGGTATCTATCCACCCCCGTTAGAAAATGAAAAAAAAATCTGCTATCAACTTTAAATTCACAGCAGTGTAAGTTCAACCACCTGTGTCAATATAAAGTAGAGGGGAAAATAGGAACACAAATTTTCATGTAGAATAAAATTTAGTGTTTCTACCAAACCATTACGGAAGCTTATCGATTTAGTAGGGGTACAACTCATCAATTGAATTTGGTGATACTGGACAATCTATACATGTAATTGAATTTTGCAATAAAGGTAGAAAACCATGTGAAAGGTTGTGACTTTCATTTAGAAATGCCCATGAAACATTTGAATGCATATTTGTTAAAGAAGAATATATTCACCAATCTAAACGGTCTAAATTCTTATAAATGAACCTTAATCATCTAGAATAAATTATCTTTCCTTATCAAGCTCCAAATAGGGAAAGAGAAAATGCATGGGAAGGTTCAAATGAATATAAAAAAATGACAGAAGTACAAAAAGAGGATGCATGAACAAGAAATTACCTGAAGTGATTGCTTTCCAGAAGTTTGAAATTGTGCTTGGATTTGCCTGGCCAATGTCACTTCAAGTTTTGAACCGACTGCCTTCTCCAAATTATTAACTGCCTTCTCTCCAACTCCTTTCTGTAAATTACCCAATTAAAACCACATAATATAACTACTAGTTTTAGTGGCATGAGGGAATTGTATACCAGATTTTACTACATTTAGAGGAGAGAATTCACTAGCATAAAATGAAGCCACTTGATGAGAGAAAGCTACCACAGCAACAAATAGCGTAGAAACATTGAGGCATTACCAAATTTTACCCAGACACAAAGTAAAAGATAGGACAAGATAGACGGAATCTTTACAGCATAATTTCAATAATAAGATCATCTCTGTTTAACACTAGTTAAATTACTATTTAGCATTTGTGATTCATTTAGTGTTTAGGTGTTCTTTCACTATTTAATTCACAAGTTTCAACAAATTCAATAGAAAACAATACATTAAATACAATTTTTTTCCTATGAATATCACATTGACCAGTACCAAGAGGCAACTGTTAACATTATACTGGTGCATCTGTCCAAATAAATGAACACTCCACTCATATACGGCTCCAAACAATCTGATATGTCACCACAATTTGACCTTTCGTTATTTACCTGGAATGACTCTGTAATGGCAGAAGATATACTTTTCTCCAGAGTGGGACTAATAGCCCGAGCCACAACAGGGCCAACTGCAGCCATTTCCTTTAAGGATTCTCAAACATGGCTGGCAAGTCCTTGTTAATACAGTTGGTGATCAAATTTGTTATCTGCTGCATGCAGTCACTTTCCAACTCTTGTCTTGCATTTTCATCTTGGAAACGAGCCCACAAAACATCTGTATTTGCCTTTACAGTTTCTCAATGCTCCTGCCCAAGGATGTTTCCAGTCTTTTCCCTTATTTGATAACCGGAGCAGAGACAATTGCATTCATCTGCTTCTGCATTTCCTTCTGCACGCTAAGTGACTACTTGGTGCAACAAAATCATTATATTAAGAAGATTATATCACAAACATTAACGGACGCAATCAAGCATGAGTATGTAGAGAGGAGATTCTTTAATATCTTTTCAAAAAGAAAAGATTTTTTCCTCAAAAAGTTGTTAATCTATTTTTTTTTTAGGAAAACTACCTGCTCAAGCATATCCTGCATGGCCAGCAGCTGAGGGAAAATAGCATCAGCTGATAGAGCCCTGGAATTGCATCCTGATTCATTAGATGAATCTGCAGAAAAGATGCTCCTCTAAAGGGGAAGAGAGGATAGATACTTGAGAAGTTTTCTTCTTCTGCTTTTTCCCTTTAGCAGAAGCAGGAGAAGGGGAAACAATGATGGGAGTGTTTGTTTCGCCAACCTTCGGAGGAGCATCTTTATTTACATTCTGGCCACCTACATCAACAGCATTAGTAAGTCTATCTGCTTGAACTGAAACATCGGTGAGATTAGATTGAGCTCCCTCAACATCATAACTTTCTGCACAAAATATCTGGCCATCTGAATGCCAAGATCTGATGCCTGGGAGTAGAATGCCTTTTCTTTGTCATCTGCAACAGTAGTATGAGAGCCTTGTAAACATTTGGTTTCATTAGTTTTAGAAAATCTTGTCTCACCAAGAACTTCGCCATCTACCTCTATTCTTTCAGCATCATTCTTGACCACATCTTCAACCGTTGCCTCATCCTCGTTAGTAACCTGACTAATCTGTGGATTCTCTGCCGTTGAACACTGTACGAGGATCAGGAACAGTTGAAATGATGTTTTGGGCAATATCTTCACCTTTTTGCACATGATCTCCCGAGTAGGGCATTTTAATCTTATTCTCTTTGACTGTATCCACCTTGTGGTCAACAGAATGATCATGTGCTGAGTGGTTAACATGATCAGCAATTGATGGACTTCTAAAACCAGAAGACTTTCGTGATAACCTTGGGGTTAATGGATGTGGAGGTGATGCAATGTGCATATTTTCGGCACTACTACCATGTGAGAAAGGGGCCATGGTGGCCGGAGAAGATAAACGCCAGTGAACAATGAATAATAAAATATAAAAAGCTAGAATCTAACCATAGAACAAAAATAGTATTTTCAACGGATAACAATGTGTTTCTCTGTATTTTCTCTTATTCTTCTTAATTATCAAATGTATACAGAGTAAGCCTTTAAATAGGATGATATAGAGTTTTAATATAACTAAAATTATATTTTTATCTTTAATTTAAATAATACTTATTCCTAATTTAAATAAGACTTCTAGTAAATCTAAACTACTGGTTAGGAATAAAATCTAATTACACATTAAATAAAAACTCTAACACTCATCGTCAACTTACACTCCCCTCAAGCTCTAACACTTCTTGGATAACTTACACTCCACCTCAAGCTGGTGAGCAAACGTAGTAGAGCACCAGCTTGGATCTTGGATGTGATGCCCTACTCATATTTCTTTTGTTGTTTCTTAGAGAAAAATGCTCACCGTTCTTGGGATTCTTTGATTTGATGAGTGAGGACAGAACCATGATGTTCTTGCACAGCAATTGTTGATGCCATTCAACTTACGGTACGCTTAAGATGGTTGATGCATCAATTGGAATATCAAGACTGTTCTACGGGATGCTCTAGCATGCAGTTCCTGACTAAAAGGTCTGCTCCACATGATGCTCTAGCATGCAGCTACTGACTAAAAGGCTAGGAATCTACACTTCCCCTCAAGCTGGTAGTTACACAGACTATAGTTCCAGCTTGGATCTTTGATGTAGAATCCCTTAAAAATATTATCTAGTTTTTAATGTTAAACTAGAACCTCTTCTCATATCTTTTAGGATGGATGGCTAAGATAGAACCAAATAGTTTTAAGGCTAAATTATAACCTTTTTATCTATCTTTTTTATTGGCTAAGATAGAACCATTAAATAGAGAACAAATTAGCAAAATTAAACGAGTAGAAATTTCACCAGAGACGTAAGATTCCAACGAGAGAGAAACCAAGGAACGAGTGTGGCCTAATGACAGCAGTGAAAAAGAAAAACGATGTGCATCTGAAAAATTAGATCGTCGATCTGTTTCAAGTTAGAGATGGCAGCAGTGGTGACGGCATCAAGACCATTGTTGGCTCATGATACCATGTGAGAAAGGGGCCATGGTGGCCGGAGAAGATGAACGCCGGTGAACAATGAACAATAAAATATGAAAAGCTAGAGTTTAACAATAGAACAAAAATAGTATTTTCAACAGAGAACAATGTGTTTCTCTGTATTTTCTCTTATTCTTCTTAATTATCAAATGTATACAGAGTAAGCCTTTAAATAGGCTGATATAGAGTTTTAATATAACTAAAATTATACTTTTATCTTTAATTTAAATAATATTTATTCCTAATTTAAATAAGATTTCTAGTAAATCTAAACTACTGGTTAGGAATAAAATCTAATTACACATTAAATAAAAACTCTAACACTCCTTGTCAACTTACACTCCCCTCAAGCTCTAACACTTCTTGGATAACTTGCATACCATACGGAAAATCACTTGGCTTACTATCCATACCAAACACAGCACTCTCGGATATTGAAGTCACCTCTGAAGAAGTTGATTTTTGTGGATCACTCAACATGGTGGCATTTTCAGGGCTACTTGAGTTTATAGATGACAATTGAACTAAGGTATTTAGAGTCATCCTAGTTGGTTTATATCCATGAGATAATTCTAGAGAAGAAGAACCATCAGAGTTCACGGCATCAAAAACACGAGCAACATTGGAATCTGGTTTATCCAAGTCTGTCTTTTCCAGGGGTGGTGGCAGGCATTGAGACAATTCCAAAGCATATTGCTGAATAACCTGTGTTTGAACACAGTACACTTCGACAGATTCTCCACCCGGCAAATTATCACTTGTTACAGGTGAAACTCAATATAAGCATAGTGGCAGTGAATTCAGCTATGTAATCCATGCAGGTAGCTGCTGGATAAGGCCCACAATCTATGTGTACAGCATATGTAGCATTCTCCTTTTCATTTGCTAGCAGAAACAAGCCTGCACGCGGCAGTGCCACAACTTGGTTAAAGAAGGCATTGTCAACCTCGGAGCCAGCAGAACACCTCAATTCCAGTGTCTGGGTACACTGCCATGGTTCACCATCATTGGGCAACAATCAGCCTTCTTCACTTGAAGAGGCCCACACCTTCACTCACGGTTTAGTGGGCCCTACAAGTAAAAGGAAAGTAGCAAATCAGACATTTAGCATAATGAAAAGAGAATTTATGCCACATTACTAGCACAAAAGCATAAGTGATTTTATGTCAAAATCACATAAGCTTAACATGGTCATAGAAAAGTTCTATAAAAAGAAAAGAAATAGAAGCTTACTCCTGTAATAAGAAAAATATGATAAGGGCGATGTGGGGCAGTCAAAAATGTTGCTGAGCTAACAGGATATCGTGCGATGTCAACACTACAAGTGGTAAGGGCTTACGATCATCCCAAATTTTCACCTGTCACGGAAATTAACAGTTTCCGCCGATATCAGTACTTAATTGAAGAATGAATACAGATGGTGCAGTCTGAATCTAAGCATACAAGCCTAATGGAACAACTGACACAAGCCAAACCACAATCTTTAGCATTATGGGCATTAAAAAGGTCAACGGCTGTCAGGTACTTGATCCGCAGTATTCCCACATCAATAACAGTGAATAGTTTGTCTATATTTAACATATATATTACCACTTTTATTGTATAGATGTCTTTCCTTTTAACTATAGAATTCTTTGTATATATAGGTCTCTAAAGTTGTAACCTAAACATAAGAAATACAACAGATTTTTATCTATTGTTCTGTTGATTTGCATGGTATCAGTAGCAGGTTTTTTCTGATCTTTTTTGTGAGGGTTCATCAATCCCCTCTTATGTGATTGATTTCTTGTGCCTCTATTTTTTGAGGTTTGAATCTGTAATTCAAGATGGCTGAAAGCTCTGATTTACGTGTTGCTGTTGGAACTACTGTCAAGTTCAATGGTAGAAATTATGCTCTTTGGTCACAAGCGTTTCGCGCCTTCCTTGCTCCTCAAGAACGTGATCATCATCTCGTTAAAATGATGACAGGCACTAAGGATTCCAAATATGCAATCCGGTTTCAGTCTGATTGTGCACTAAAAACGTGGTTGTTGAATTCTTTGGAACCGAAAATTGCTGCCTCCGTTGGGATGGTTTCAACTCCTAAGGAGATGTAGGGTTCCATCAAGGAGATGTTTTCAAATGATGGTAACAATTCTCGAATTTTCTCTTTGTTTCAACAACTTGGGGATAACAAACAAGGTGAGAAATCGTTTACTGATTTTTTTGCTGCCTATAGAGGAATTATCAACGAATTTAAATTGCAACCTCTCCCTACATATTTAGAAACTAAAAAATGTCAATGGGAAAATCTCTTTGTTTGTGGATTTTTTTATGAATTTGACTGACCAATACAATACTCTTAGAAGTAAACTACTTGGAGAAAGTACCATGCCCACCCTTCAAGCTTTATCTCTCGCTTGTAATCAACCTCTTTAACTGTATCATCCCCATATGTTACTCTTGAACATTCTGCAGTAGTAGTACAAGGGCATGAATACAATAATCGAAAAAGTAGAGGACGTGATAGAAAATGTGGATTTTGTGGCAAAGAAAATCATGTTGAAGATGCGTGTTGGGACAAACATGGTAAACTTGAATGGGCTACCAAATGTGCCAAAGGACATAACACTCCTAAGGCAGCTACTGTTACATTCTCTTCAGTTGGTTCTGTTTCATCAATTGAATATGAGGATATTATTCAAATTTCTAAAGTGGAGTATGAATGGTTAATTCACTTGCAACCTAATTCCACCGCCTCTCATACTCTCCCAACAAGTATCATTGCACTTGCAACTCTTTTTGGTAATTCTTGGTTAATAGACTCTGGTGCATCAAATCGCATGACTGGTGATCAACGTCAATTTCATAATTTTACTCCATGTCCATCTTTGTCACCAATTACTGTTGTCAATGGGTCTATTTCTACTGCCTCTGGCTTTGGTATTGTTCATACCTCATCTCTTACTCTTAATAAAGTCTTACATGTTCCAAAATTATCATTGAACCTTATTTTAGTGAATCAAATCACAAAAGCTTTAAATTGTTACGTAACCTTCTTTCCTACTCATTATATTTTTCAGAATCTTCAAACTTATACATTGATTGGACACAGCTCTAAATCAGGAGGCGTTTATTATCTTAATTTTTCGTTGCTGGTGGTGTGTCTCCTCAAGATTGGCATTGTCGTTTAGGTCACCCTAGTTTTCCCAAGCTAAATAAAACACTACCTTTTGTTAAGTCTTCCTCTTTAATAAATTGTGATGCATGTTAGTTAAGAAAACATCACGTAGCATCATTTCCATCTAAAGAGAGTCGAAGTTTAAGTCCTTTTGATCTAGCTCACTCTGATATATGGGGACCTTGTTGTTATCTTACTTTATTTGATCATAAGTATTTTATTAATTTTGTAGATGATTATTCACGAATGACTTGGATTTATTTGTTAAAAGATATGTCTTTTGCACTTGATGTATTTCAAGCTTTATATAATGAAATAAAGACTCAATTTTCTACCATTGTTTGTATCTTACGATTGTTTGTATCTTACGATCTGATAATGCTTTGGAATATATGAAAATTGACTTCTCAAATTTCTATTCTGCTCATGGTATTATTCACCAAACATTTTGTGCTCATACTCCCCATGTCGCAGAACGCAAAAACAAACATATTCTTGATGTTGCTCATACTATTATGATTCAAATGAATGTGCCCAAATACCTTTGGAGTGATGTTGTTCTCATTGCTAGATTTCTCATTAATAGGATGTCATCTTCTACTCTTGGAGGTGTCATTCCTTTTCAATACCTTTTTTCCAAATTCTCCACTATTTTTTCTAACTCTACGAATTTTTAGGTGTGTTTGCTTTGTTCATTTATTTGAAACTGGTATAGATAAGCTGTCTCCTAGAGCAGTTCATTGTATTTTCTTGGGCTATTCTCGAACTCAAAAAGGCTATAAATGTTGTTATTAGGTGTCCAAAAGAAAATTTGTTTCAGCTGATGTCACTTTTTTAGTCAGAATTATATTTTCAAAACTCTAAAGTCAAATAGTCAGTCCCCCTCCCTACCTCCGTAAAACTGCTTCCCGTCAAGCCTTTACAAGTTTACACAAGAAGAAATAAGATGCAAATTCCTCCTACCTCACAACCAACTCCTTCAATGCATTTTGCTGATAATCTTCAAGAGTTGCCAATAGCTCTCCGAAAAGGTAAACGTTCTTGTACCCAACATTCTATTGGTAACGTTGTTTCCTTTGATCATCTTGGTTCTGATTTTCGACGTTTAGCTTTATCCTTGTCTTCCATATCTATTCCTAAGAATTTTATAGAGGCAGTTCAAGATTCTAATTGGAAACAGGCCATGGATGAGAAAATGTCAACTCTTCTCAGTAGGCATACATGAGATTTGGTATCTTTACCTAACGGAGCTTCCCCTGTTGATTGTCGTTGGGTCTTTATAGTCAAATACAATCCTAATGTCTCTATTGATTGATATAAAGCCCGACTAATTGCCAAAGGATACACACAGACACCATACATCGACTTTTTTGAAACTTTTTCACTTGTTGCTAGGTTGAACTTTATTCGTTGCTTATTTCAGTTGTAGTCAATTGGGATTGGTTGCAATCAATTGTGATTGGCCACTATATCAACTAGATGTCAAGAATGTGTTTCTTTATGGATACTTGAATGAGGACGTTTATATGGAGCAACCATCTGGCTTTGTTGCTCAGGGGTAGACACACTTGGTATGTAAACTCAACAAGGCTATTTATGGATTAAAAAAGAGTCCTAGAACTTGGTTTGATAAGTTCAGTCAAGTTGCTTTTGCAGCAAGATTCAAGTGAAGTCAAGCTGATTATTCGATTTTTGTTAAACATACTTTAGTGGGAATTATTATTCTTATTGTTTACGTTGACAATATACTCTTATCAGGTAGTGATGTAACTGGAATTGAAGAAACCAAAAAACACCTGCAACAACAATTTGCCACCAAAGATCTTGGTCATTTAAGGTACTTTCTTGGTATTAAAGTTGCTCGTGGTAAAAATGTGTAGTATTGTCTCAAAGAAAGTATGCAACTGATCTATTACAAGAAGCATGTTTACTTGGTGCAGAAACATTGGATACACCTATGGATCATAATCTTGACTTGTGGAAAGAGGATGACGACTTTGAAAACTATGGACAATAAAGAAAACTTATTTACTTAACAGGTACTAGATCAGACATTATGCATGTTGTTGGATTGATTAGTCAATTTATGGACAAGCCTAAAAAAGGTCATTGGGAGGTTGCTTGCAACATTTTAAGAAATATAAAGAAATCTACGAGAAAAAGGTTATGGTTCAAAAATAACAATCATGTAAAATTAGTTGGCTATTCTGATGCTAGCTATGTCGGTGACAAAAGTGATAAAAAATCTACAATAGGTTATTGTACCTTTGTGGGTGGAAATCTAGTGACATGGAAGAGTAAGAAAAAAACAGTTATATCAAGATCTAGTGCTGAAGCAGAATATCGTGTCATGGCTCAAACAACATGTGAGTTTTTTTGGTTGGAAGCTCTACTCAAAGATTTCGAAATCACCTATTCAGATCATATTCCTATGCATTGTGATAATCAGGTTGCAATTCATATTGCAAGCAGTCCTGTTTTTCATGAACGGACTAAGCACATTGAAGTTGATTGCTATTTTGTGAGAAATGCAGTTGCTGATAAGAATTGTACTCCTTTTACATCTTCAAGGGTTCAAATTCCTGATATGTTCACTAAAGCACATAAGAATGAAGATTTCCAAAAATTAAGTGACAAGCTTTGCATGATAGACATCTATGCTCCAGCTTGACGGGGAGTGTTAGTTGACTTACCATTTCTAATTTTGTCTATATTTAACGTTGATTGATTATTGACAGATTCTGTCCATATATTATCACTTTTATTTTATAGTTGACTTTTCTTTTAACTATAGAATTCTTTGTATATATAGATCTCTAAAGTTGTAAACTAAACATAAGAAATACAACAGATTTTCCTCTATTTTTCTATTGATTTACAAGTTATAATGAGAAAATCACTTTGGACCACCAAAAAACTTTTATATGCATTAAAATGGCTCAACATGCATCACTACAACTATCATGTTAGACGGAAATAAAACATATCAGGTATACATGTCAAGTTCTGGGGTGATAGGAAAACCTATTAAACTTCAAGAAAAAACCTATTAAACTTCAAGAACTTCAAGGAGGTTTTCTGTGTTCAAGAATGGCAATCATGTACTTAATTTGCATTATTTGAATTTTATTTTCAGTTTTTCCCTTCAGAAGCAACTATATTAAGAACTAAAATAGAGATAAAAAAGCAGGAAATGAGGAAAAGATTTGATTCAAACCGTGCCATCTACAGAAGCTGAAGCTAAACGGGTGGTCAACCATTGGCATATTATGTAATCTCGCCATCATGTTTACCAACAAACTAAACTCCATCAATAAGCTTATCAACAGAGCAATTAAGAGGTTCCTCTGCTAAAAAACCTTCAAGTTTTCCAACTTTCATTGTATCAATTTTCTGGACACGATTTTCGATAGCAACCATCAAGATCTCCTATTAAATAATATTTGTTTAAGATTTACAACAAGGAATAAAAAATATGGACGGGAAAAGCAAGACTATGGAAGAAATACAGACTTTGCATAACAATTACTTTTTGATAACATAAAATACAAACTCATTTTTATTACTTGTTTGTAAGGATGCAAACAGACGCGTGGATGTTTCGATTCTTCTTGTCCCATGATCTGAATGGAAATAACAACTTTGCCAAACCTTTGCGGCTTATCTTCATCATCAGGGGCTTCATTGATCTTCCATACAAAAACCTGGGCATCAACACTTCCACTGCAGAAAATGAAAGATGAGCATTTTTATGACACAAATGAAGTCAATCTATTATCGGGGGGAGTACTTGGCCAAAAGGTGGACATCTTTGGCAAAAAAAGCCTTATCAGTTACTCTTTACATATAAAGACAAATTAAATGACAAGGTTAAGCCGGTAATAAGGTGGTTGAAAATAGAAACTTGATAGAAGCAAAGTAGGTATGTATTAAATAGGTATACCTGAGTGTGGCTCGAAGCAAGGATCAGAGGTTGGTGTTGATGCTGAGGATACAAATATTCCCAAGCTTGAGACCATAGCAAATGTAATTCCTATTAATAGCAATCTGAAAACCAAGAACAGGGCCAGGATTAAAAGCATACTTGGTAATGGGAGTGACCTCAAGTTGGGGTTGTACTTCACTGGGTAGCCTGGCATTAATATCATAAAGAAGATTGGTTCCATGGAGATATTTGCCCTTGGAGAGCTTGCTACTCAACAGTCAGACAGGTGACGGTGACGAAGAGGCAGATCGGTTGACATTCGTACTAAGAGGTGGGGCAGAAAGAGGAGGTGCAGGAGCTTGTGACTGAGATTGAGTGCCGAAAAGGCCATTAAGATGCCGTTTCCTGAAAGTGGAGTAGCGGGTGCTGAGGATTGGGGTTGAAAAGGAATGGGTCTATTGGTATTAAGAAGTGGTGGATTTGGATTAGGATGTATGGGGTGTTGATGCTGAGGAGGGGTGTAGGAAAGGTAGTGGTTGTGGAAAAGGTAGGGCCCAGTAGGCGGAGGGTAAGAGAAGGACAACGTCAAGTAAGATGGAGGAGGCGGCATGAAGGAATGGGCGGTAAAAGAAGATGATGTAGTAATGTTGGTAGTGTTAGAACTCGGACTTGGACTTTGACTTGGAGGAGTTGATACTACGTTCATGTTCTAAAGATGCTACAACATAGGGCTGGAACTGGATTTGAACAGTTTGTTGAAATCAAACCCTCCACCGCCGCTTTTACCTCATCCGTCGCCGCTTTGTGGTTGTGGATGAGGATTCCCCGAGGAAGCCATCCAATTCCAAATTCAAAAGTGACGAATTAAGGAACAAAGTTGTTGAGATCTTACTTATGTGGAACACAAGGAATAGGAGGGTTTCATAGACCTGCGTGCTTGGATTCAGATATCCAATCTTGAATCTCTTGCTCCCAGATTATGACTCAAAGGCGCCAATAAACTATAAAAATAATGGAACACTAGAGCTTTCACTTTTATCTGTTTAATTAAAGTTTAAAAAATTGTTTAATAATGGGCAAATAAGTACCCAAACTATACATTTTTCAGATAGGTGTTTGAACTATATTTTGGGTCAAATAATTACTTAACGTTTTATTTCGTGACTAACAGATTATTATTTTAGAGATGCTATTAATTTATCGAGTATTAATTTATAGAGGTTCTACTGTAGTTCAGACGCCTATCTGGAAAAAAATGTATAGTTTGGGCATTTATTTGACTATTAAGCCTAATTCAATGGCTTAACTGTCAGAAAGATGCCCAAACTATACTTTTTTTCTAGTTTGGTGCCTAATGTTTATTTCAGACTACTTTGGTGCATAACATTTTTTTCCGTAGCTCAGATCATGTTTTTTCGTTAATGGCCGTTAAAAAAATACCATCATTCAATTATAATATGACACGTGGTCTGATTTGAATTTCTTTAAAATATGAATTTATTAAAAAACCACAAATTCTAATTTCTTTCAATCAAACCCTCAAATCACATCTTCCTCGCCGTCTGACATCCCCCACACATTGGTGGTTCACCGTTCACCACCCAAGCATCGCGTATCTCACCGTTCGACATCCCCCGCCCTCTAGTTGTCGCTCAGAAGCCCAACCGGTCTCTTTTTTCTTCATTTTTAGATGTTCGTCAATAGAACAATCGATAGTTCATTTGTCAATTTTCAACGACGGGATAACGGGGTTTTCAGTTGTGGGGTCCAACGAAGGCAAGAGTGACCGGTGATGGTTGAATTGATGGTAGGAGGTGAGGAATTTAAAGATTTAGATTTTGAGTTTGGGGTTTTTAGAGAAATTAAAGATTTTGGGTTGTTTTATAAAATTAAATATTTTTTTAAAAAAATAAAAATTAAAGAAAATACCAGAATTATGCCAAGAGTAGTATTTTTATTGGATGATATAAATTTTTTAACGTTTTTCACGAAAATGCCTAGTATAAGTTACGGAAGAAAACGTTAGGCACCAAGGTGACCCGCAATAAACGTTTGGCCCCAAACTAAAAAAATGATATAGTTTGGGAACCTTTCTGACGTTTAAGCCTAATTTAATTTGAGGAAACATGAGACGAAAATAATGGAACACCAAAAGGTATTTACTTGTTTTGTCATCGAATTTCTAATTGGTCTAAATTTAATTGGATGAAAATTAAAAAATTATCTTATAGGGTTTGAATTGAGACCTTCGGAATCAAAAACCTAACTTTAGCCATCAAGCCAACTTACTAACACAAATAATATCTATTAAAATTTAGTTGAAATTAATTTAATTAATTTATTTTTGGCTTAACTACAAAGTAGGTGCCCAAACTTTGCCTCTTTTTTACAAGGCATGATGTCAAAAAATGGCCCTAGCATTTGACTAAATAGTCGTTTTAGCCCCCTTATTCTTTTCCGAAGCAATTTAACCCACAACGTTTTATTTTGGGTCAAAATGACCCATCTGCAGATGAAGATTGTTAGTCGACTAATGGTAAATGGCTTGAAATGACGTGACAAACCTACATGGAAGTGCACGTTGACATGGCAATGTCATATAGACAAAGGTATTGGCTCGAAACAATGTCACATTTGTCAAAAATAATTTTATAAAAATATATAAAATATAAATTAATTTTTCTATTGACGTGTCATTCCGTCAAGTCATTTCAAGATGTTTACCATTAGTTGACTAATAGTTTTCATCCGCAGATGGGCCATTTTGGTCCAAAATTAAATGTTTAGGGTTAAATTGCTTCAAAAAAGGAATAGGCCAAAGTGACTATTCAGTCAAACATTAGGGACATTTTTGGCCTTTATGCCCTTTTGCAATAGGTGTCTACAATATTTTTTTGGCTGAAATAGGTGGCTAACATTTCATTTTGGCCCGCTTTAAATTCAATATGTCAAAAAAAATTCATCATCCAATTATAGCTTGACATGTGGCTTTTCCTTTTTATTTTCAAAACAAACTAAAAAGGAAATAAATTAAAAAAATATCCCAAATTTTCAAAAATCACAAAGTAGTCTCAAATCTTAAAACCCCAAGATCTTAAACCTAAAAATGACAACATTGTCGCCACTAATAGCCTCTCCAGACCCATCACCGTTGTCAAAAGTCGTCGCCCATTTTTCCCAACCATCCATCGTATATAACTGACATGAGGTGTGTCAATCGAAAGTCAAATGATGAACACGAAAGGCTTCAACCATTCGAAATTTGATTGGCACGTTTCTCGCTAGTTACCAGCGATGAGTGGTTGGGGGAAATTGGCGGAGGCCTTCATCGACGGTGGTGATGGGTCCGACGAGGATATCGACAACAACAATGGTGTCAATTTTGGGGTTTTAGTGATTTGAGACTTTTTTGGTGATTTTGAGAAGTTTTAGATTTTTTTAAAAAAAATATTTCCATTTTTCAATTTTTTGAAAAAATAAAAATTAAAATAAAAGACACGTGTCAAATTCTGATTGGATGATCAATTTTTTAACGACGTAATCTTAAAAAAATAACGGAATGAAACTTTAGGCACCTATTTTAGACAAAAAAGAAACATTAGGCACCTATTTCAACCAAAAAATATATTAGGCACCTACTGCAAAAAGAGGTATAGTTTGGGAACCTATTTTGTAATTAAGCCTTATTTTTTAAGGTTTCCTGTTCAATAATTGCAAAATTAGTCCTCATTTTTTTTTGTTTTAAATTTCGCCCTTGATTTTTTAAATTCCAACCCCATTGATTCAAAAATATGCAAACAAACCCTTTTATTCTTTATATACTCCTTATATAATAACAAAACTAGTCCTTGAAATTAGTTTCGATGTGATTCCAGTATTTGTTATATTAAAATTAACAATAAAGTTAAAAAATAGTCGTTAAATTATCTTATGTTCATTTCGTCACTCAACTTTCAAATGTTATAAAATAGGTATTGAATTTATAGTTTTGTTACAAAATGATCAACCTTAACTGTGGTTAGAGATGTGCATTTTTAGATATTCGACAAAATATCAATTCGTATGTTATTCGAAAAAAATGGAATATCTATTTTTTGGATATTTGAAATTTTAGATCGGATATCTGACTTTTCAAATAACTATTAGTAAACTTAAAATATTTTTTAAAAAATAAACTGAAATAAAATAAAAACAATAAATAAATAAAATAAAAACAATAATAATAATAATATATGGTAATGAAAACAATTAAGACGATAATAATAAAAACAATCATGATAAATATAATGAAATAGAGAAAAATATATTATATAATAATGATAATAATAATAAATATGATGTTTTATAATAAAAATAATAATAGAAATACTAAATATAGTGCAATAAATAAATGACAAAAATAAAGAAAAACATATTGCACCCCTTCTTTGCTAGGTCAAATCTAGACCTAACAAATTTGATATGAACTTGATTATTTGTACCAATTCATCTAATCCGAGACCTAAATATGATAATCCAAATTTAATTTGAAACCCGAAATAAATTGTACTAAACAAAAATCAATCTGAACAAATAAAGAAAGGTAAGGCATGAATGGTAACTACTAACTATGACATGAAATGCTTGGTTATATATATATGAGAATGAAGCGTAATAAGTTTATGAATGGTGAGTCATTGATTGGTTTTGAATAATTCTTGTACATTGGTCTTTGTTTATGAATTGGCTTAATGTCTTAAGAGTCATTGATTGATTAATGTATGTATATGAGTTAAGTCTTGCTTGTTTTTAAGGTCTTTTGGTGTATTATATGCTTACGTTTTCGGTTAGGATAAATGGTGTTGTTTGGAATAAGTTTGATAGTATTTTAAAGGTTAAAATTGTGACATTATAGGTTATGGCCTCGATAACTCACTTAAGGTTTCAATTCTTTATAGCCTACTTGAATTTATGGTTTCGATACCTCACCAAAGGTTTCGAAACCTTTGACCTGATTTTACATTTTTATATTTTGGTCACTATTTCATAATTTTGTCAATTCAACTTTGATTCAGTCGTCGTTTTTTTAAATTTAAGTTTTGGAATGAACAAGTGAATAAGAATAATACTTATTAATAAAATAAGTTTTCTCTTGGTCCTTGAAACTTTTAAAAATTTACAAATAAGACCTTAAGGTATGAAACCTCATAATTTAGTTCCTAAATGTTAAAACATGACCTATGTAGTAATTTTCTTCATGTATAAGCCATAATAGGACCCAAATCTATAAGAGTGTGAATTTGATAGAATTTTATAGTTAAGTTCCTAAACTTTTGCAAATTCATACTTTAGTCCCTAAATTTTGAAACTTTGTAATTTGGTCCCTAAATGTCTCATTATGTATTTATTCACCATTAATCCTTCAATAATATTTTATCTTGCTTTGATTCACATTGTTATAAATTAATTTGATTTATGATTCTCTGTTTCTATTTTCAGTAGGACCTATGACTCGGTTTTCTTCTAGATCAGATAAGGGGCGTTACAACGACACAACAATAGCATCTTTGCTTCATTCTGACTGTTTTCCCTTAAAATGTGCCTCCAGTTACTGATGCCGAGCGATTCTTGGCAATCCTATTCTCCATGTTCTTTACTCCTCTTTCCATCGTCCCTAGCAAGTTGTATAAGAAATTTTGAAAGCCCAAAGACTTGCGAAGAAATTAGTGAGAAAATTTTGAGTTGAAAAACTTCCAACAATGCAACTAATTCATCCCTATGGCACTTTATAGTCGGAGAACGTGTTTCCCCAAAGGTGTAACACCTCAAAAACCGACCTAGTGATGATCGGAAATTTATCCCGACAGTTTAAATGAAGGAAATTAAGTGAGTAAAATGGATTAATTTGATAAATTGTAAGGTTTCAGGTCTAATTTGAAAGATTAAAGAATCAAGACTAATTTGTAAGATCATGAAATGTGAAGCCCAGGGCTAAACTGTAACGATGTGAAGCATTGAGTCATAAGCGTGAGATATGAAAGAATGGAATGACTAAGTGAGTAATTACACTGCTTAGTGATTAAATTGAAAGAATTAAAATTATGCTTAATGACTAAATTGTAAGAGAATGAAGTTACGTGACTAAAGTTTAACCAGAGAAAAGATCAATGGCTCATGACTAATTAAACCATGAGATTTCTTCTTATAAAGGAAAGGTAATTGAGGGACTCAAGGAGTGATTTACCCATTTCTCTAAAATGTTGAATAAGCACGTTAGATGTCATTATATTACATTTTGGGTCCTAAAGTAATAAAAAGAAAAAAATATGAAAGATAGCCAAAATACAGCTATCCATTGCTCGGTGGGAAAAGAAAGAAAGAAAAAGAAACGATGAGATGTCATTGGCTAAGGTAACATGGTGTCATTAGCTAAGGCAACATGGTGTCATTAGTTGATGAATAATCTATGATTTAATAATTAAAGACATTGTAGTAAAAAGAACAGGTAAGAAAGCAAGAAATAAATGGTTTGCTTCTTTTCCATTCGTACGAATGGAACTGGTTACTAAAGTAGAAAAGAAAGTTTAAATTCTTCAAATTCTTTCGAGTGCTTTGGGAAACCAAGCATGGATATCTATTCCTGCCTTATGGGGTCATCGATTTAAAAATATCGATTAGGTAAGGTTAAACCCTAACCTTAGATTAAGATTAAAAAATATATATTAGGGGTGTGAAAAAAATCAAAAAACCGAAACCGATCCTGAAACCTGAAAAAATCAAACTGAAAAATTGGTAACCGAATCAAAAAATTGATTAAACGAACCGAAAAATTCGGTTTTGGTTTGGGTTTTTATTTTTTTTTAAAAACGGTTCGGTTATGGTTTACGGTTTTGGGACAACCTGTGTAACCGAACTTATCGGTTATATAATATATATTATTATATTATATGCCATTTTAAAATTTTATATTAAAAAATAGATTTTATTTTATTTTCTCATTCCCAAAAGTAAAACCATAATTTTATTTTATAAAATTTAAGTATTTAACTTGCTAGTATTAAAAACGATACTAATATAATGTGTCGGTTTTTAAAAGTATATACTTTTTTAACATATTATTAAAATTTATATTTTTAATAAACAAAATAAAAAACCGTTACCCGAACTGAACCGAACCGAATTTTTCGATTAATCGAATAAACGGTTAACCAGTTGAATGGTTACAATTTAGGGTCGACAATTGGGTGACCCGAACCTAACGGTTAACCGAAGTAATTTGCAATTGATTAACCGAACCCGGTTTTACACACCCTAGTATATATGATGAATTTGAGTATGGATTTCCGATGAACAGTGGTTCATTCAAGCTAAATGGAAAACAGAAGTTAGTCAAGAACTCGATGAATTCAAAGAATAACGGTAACTCGAATTAGGTGAGTGTAGTTCACGATCCGAGATGACCCGATGTCATCTCGGTTTGTATTTATTTACACATGAATTATGCCATTTGTTAGATATGGTAATTGGATACATGAAGCTCACATAGAGCGAGTTTTGGGTGGTATTCATGGTATGGTATGATAAGCTTATTTATGTTTCATGAACGTGACATGATACTACATAAAAATGCATGGCATGATTATATGTTACATGAACATGAATCATGACTATCCATGAAGCATGAATTATGATATGCAAGTTAGCAAGTATGTTAGAAGCGAGCTAAGGCTCTAGCATGCTACATGAAATACTAAACGAATCATGAAACTATGAATTATAATGTTATGGACCTCTTGGATATAAGTGTACTTTGGATACAATTGACATGCCATAGAATTCATTGAGCTCATGATGTACGGTTCGACTACGATCCTTGGGTAACAACCTTTATGTGGCGAGGCGAAAGGATGTATGGTTTGGTCATTGGCGAGACGGAGAGATTAACCACTCATAGCTAGGCGATGTTGGTTGGGAATTCATGTATCTATTGCTACTATGATCCAAGGCAAATTGATGAACTAAATAAACACTCATGCATTATGCAAGTATGTACTCATGTAAATATGCATTGTTATTCCGTTAGCATGACATTTCATGAAACTCATATGGAAACTTATGTTATTACATGATTCATGATCATTGTTGCGAACTTTAATTTGGTTAATATTAAAACACATGTAATATGTTTTGCATGTTGTTAATAGAAATTATTATTACTATCTCACTAAGCTATGTAAGCTTACCATGTCTCTTTGTATACATGTCAGGTATTAAATATCCTTTAAGAGCTCGGGATTGTATTTAGAGGTTGCAAGTTACACTCAAGGCATTGAGTAAGTTTTTCCTTGTCAAACTACTAAATGGTGGCATATGAGTTAAGCATGACTAATTGTATTATTATGAAGTGATATGTGTGATTGGTGGAGGATAAGAATCAAGTCATGTAATTATGTGTATTGCTATGGATATGGTTCAAGTAATTAATATGACAAGTAAATTAAATAAGGATATCAAGATAGCACACTTAAGTCTTACTTGATAGATAAAATATATTATATTATACGATGCCAGGCTAAGTTGTCTTAGCATGATATGTTTGAATATGTTGTGGCATGTGATTAAGTGTGTGTTAAGTCATGAGATGCATGAAACCTTTGTTTTTTGTGTATGTTGTATAAAAGGGTTAGTCCAACATGCTAGAAATTTAGTGTATAAATTTGAAATGGTTGAGCATGTCTTGGATAGGTTTTGAACTAAAATCGATTATGAAAACTGTAATTTAGCGTAGAGCGTACTGGTACCCTATCTGGTGTGTATCGGTACGACAATGCCAAAAATGACCAATTGGGACAAAGCGTAAGTTACCAAAATTGATTACTAGAATTTATTTATGCATGGCATACCGGTACGGTACCTCAGCGTATCGGTACAGGCCCTTGTACCGGTACTAAAAATGGTTACTAAATTGAAGAAAATGAGAGCGTACTGGTACGATACCCTTGAGTACCGGTATGGATGGCAATTAAGTTAATTATAACTTAATTCAGTTTCAGAATCTTTACATTTCAATCCTAAGTAAAGCATGTATCAATTGGTTAAGTTATTTATGTCCTACCGAGTTAAAAATTGACAAGTAGGCATGATTTATCATAAATTTCAAGATTGCGTCTTTAACATCTAAAAAGGTTCATGAATTTATAGAAGTTCACAAACTAGTACCTAATTGGCTAACATGTTAATTGAGTGAGTTCTAGACTTCCAAATAAGTTGGAAATTTATAGGTAAGCCTATTAAAGCATGAATTTCGAATGTGTAGATTTAAATTCTAGTAATTTCATGAATTTATAAATTACAATTTAGTTCCTAAACTTTAAATTCTTTGCAAAATGACCCCTGAATATGGAATCAAGTTTGACATGATTTGATATGATTATTTGTATGACATGCATGACAAGAAACAAATTTCTACTTTATGTTGACACGGATAATTTATGACTTGTGATATCATCACCAAAATTATATTCTGGTCCCTATTTGGGAATTGAGATCATTAAGTTAATAATTAATTTGATTTTGATTCTATAAGGTCAAATCCAATAAAAAGTATAGGATAAAATATAAATTTTGATAAGACCTCCAATTATGAAATATTTACACTTTAATCCCTAGACTTTAAAAACTTTACATGATGGTCCTTAATGAATAAAATTCAGAATCTAGAATCTTTTATGGTTAAAATGGCTTGCTAGATATAGAATATGAATTACATGAATTAAGTAAATGTTGATTTGTAATTGTTCGACCTTGATTTGATCATTGATTGTTCCGAGTTAATTTTCAGTGATACTTTCGATCCGATTTTCTTCCAGACCAGATAGCAGGTGTTATAAAAGGTCTCTTAATCTGCATTTCGAAATGATGACCAATTGTAGAGAGACACATGTACTCTCTCGTAGCCAAAAAATCAGAGCATCATGAACGTACAATTAACACGACTGTCTATTGGCATTTCAACGGACACAAGGAAAACTTCCTTCATACACTTCAACTAATGCCACTTTAAGGTATTATTTAGACCAAGGGGGACAAGTGTTTTACCCTCGCCAACTCTGTACTCGAAAGCTCCGGAGATGGCCCTCAACACCTCTACACTTGGCAACTCTAGAAGGGTTTCATGGTATCAACTCATCTGGAGGAAAGCAACACCTAAAACTAGAATATCAGAGGCCTACCTGATCTAGAGAGCTGACACTGTCAAAAGCTACAATGCTTTACCCATGTGACTGGACTGTAAAACCTAGTAACTAGGAGCTGGATCTATCTCTTCCAACTCATCCATAGGCTGTCACTAGACTTAGCACCGTCCCATCATCAACAGTACCGGAGTTTATAAAAGCCCATGCAACCATAGGGAACGGGATAATGAACATCAAGGATAACACCCATACTCATCCTCTATCTTTCCTTCTTTATTCCGACCACCACATTGTCTGTGACTCTCCATTCAAATCTAACGGGGTGAACTGCCTGAATCCTTCATTACTATCGTGGTCCCTACCTCCACCTCCCTTGTTTGGTGCCTGTCAACTCTCGACATCAACACAAAGGTACCGATATGAAAATATATAATTTAAGGGTTTAAATTATATAAAAAGCATTATTATAACAACAATTACTTCATAAGCAATAAAAATAGATAGCTGGTAAACAAAATAAGGTGAAAAATGTTTAATTACTCAAATGCCTAGTGCCTACCCAACTTTTAGAGCACTTACATTTTGGTCATAAAAAATTCTCTCAATTTAGTTACTGTTGTTAGAGAAATTATTTATTTTAATCACCTAAATATTAAAACATAACTATATTAATGATAAACTATCCAATTAGTCACCCAACTTTCAGGGTGCTTTCATTTTGGTCACTATCTTTTTATATTTTAGCACCCAACCATTAAATTCCCTAACAAATGTTAACACGATCTTTGACTATATAAAACTCACTTTGACACATCCATCGATACAACGACACACTTCAAGTCAAATAACTTATTGTTCCCAAATTTTTACCTACAAATTTATATTCATAACTAGGTAAATGTAAGCTTACCAATAACAATCTTATTTCCAACACTAAGTGGATTAAGCTATAACTTATAGTTTTTTTGTTCATATGACTCCTATTAACACTAAATAAAACAATAAGAATAAGACTTTTTAGAACTATATGAAATACCACAATATAGAAAGTCTTGATCTGAAAAAAAACACTAAATTACTCAAAGACTCAAATGTCAGAACTTATGAAAAAATTGAGATTCAAATACTAAGCAACTCCTAGAACAAGAGACATAATACACATTAGGGGTGAGCGTTCGATCGAGTCAAGTTGTGTCAAAAAATTTTGAGTTATTCGAGTTGATGTGTCATATTTTACAACTCAAACTTAATTTGAAATTTTTTCAATTCGAGTCGAGTTTATAAAATTCAAGTCGAGTCGAGTTTTTGAATTCCTATACAAATTTAATTGTAATTATTTATCATGTTATAGTACGGTTTGATTCCAATTTAAAAGACTTTCTCTAATCATATAAGATATGCATATATATTTCTTCATATTATTTTCACATGTATAAATAAGATTTGTAATGTTATTTTATAAAAAAATATCATCTAAACTTTTAAAATATATTTATAATATTATTTTTAAATAAGGAACTTTTGGGATAAAGTATTGATGGGGGTACAAATGAGTCAATGAATTGATGTGAAGAAAAACTTTACAAAAAAATTTCAGTTGAATGATCATATTGAATAAAATGTAAAGTTAAAGGATTAAATTGCAAAAATAATATATTTGTTAAAAATATGAATTGAAGTTATGTAGATATTATATAGTGTTAGTGAATCATGTGGTTTAATTTTGGTCAAAAATAGACTTAAAATCAAAGAGGAATTGAAGAAATGGGAAATCATTTAAAGTTGAAGGGCTAAATTGCAAAATTAGGAAATTTAATTTAAAAAATATGAATTGAAGCTAAATAGTTATTCTATAGTGGTTTAGGAGCATGTGGTTTAAATTTGGTCAAAAATTGACTTAAACAAATGAGGGATTGAAGAAATGAGGAAATCATACAAAGTTAAAGGGGCTAAATTGAAAAAAAATATGAAATTTATTTTCAAAAATATGAATTGAAGCTAAATAAGTATTCTACACTGGTTTAAGAATATGTGGTTCAAATTTGGTCAAAAATAGACTTAAAATGAAAGAGGAATTGAAGAAAAATAAAACCCGGGACCAAATCTCAAAACTGTAAAATTCGATTTTTCGTTTTTTTGAGTTGGGCAAATTTCAACTCGACTCGAACTCAAATTTTTTTTGAGTTACTCGAGTTGAATAACTCGAACAGCTCGAATAACTCAAAATTAAAAAAAATAATTTTTTTAAGTCAAGTCGAATTTTGCTCACCCTTAATACACATATGAAGATATTCACAAGAAAACAAAATATATAAAACAAAATAATTAATCAAATCAAATACCAAAACATGAAAGCTAAAGAAAATGCCCCAAATTATCAGACGTGCTCCAAAATTTATTGAAAAATCATATATAATAAAAATATTGTAATTATCAAGTTTTAATATTAAGAATCTTTTGATACCATCAACAATGTCATCAATGTTTGTTGGAATAAGTCATGGAGTGCAATGACTTGACCACAGCTATAGTAGCAGCATGCGATGATATTGGCAGGAGGAGAAAGCTAACAAGAGGTTAAAGATAAAATCAAAATGAACTACTATGATGGATCAAAATGAGTTTTATTTGGTTAAAGGACACATGAAAATTTACTAGGAGATTTAACGTTTGAGTGGTTATGATATGTAAAAAAATTAATGATTAAAATGTTAGTATTAGATCACTAATCAGATCGTCTTTTTTTTAATTAATTTGAACTGACATGTCGCACATTTAGTTTTGGTAAGTAAATTTTTCAACAAAATTTTTTTATATATATAAAACTCCGAACTCGATATATGCTTAAGCGATACTAAAATGTTTGCCACTTAAACTAACCCTGTTGGTTTTTAAAAGAAAGGAGAAGTCCGTCAGACAATTGCTTGACCATCTCATTCAATCAAATAGTTTATCATTAATGTCATTAGATTTATACTGTTCGAGCGATTAAAATAAACAAAATTTTTGATTATTATGACTAAATTAAAAAAATTAATTTTGATAAAAATAAAAGTGTGTTAAAAATGGTGAGCACTTATAATTTTGTAAAATTTGATCTAAATTAGTTAATTATTAAATTAGATACCGATAATTAAAAAAATTATGAGAGTAGCTTACTTTTTTTTTGACAATTTTTAATTTTAATCTTAATTCTATGTAGAGGGTGAGGAAGGATAAATTATAAAGTAAGGAAGGAGAATACTTTTAATGAGTCTAGAATATGATGGAACAAAGATGAATAGATTGATCACACTAATTAATACTTAAATTATTTATTGTTATTATAATTGGGTTTCATTTAATCGGTTCGAATTTAATAGTACTTAAACCCTGTGAAATTTAAACAAGGAGAAATCCATAAAGAAGCTTCTAGAGACAGTCGGGAGAAGAAAGAAAAAGAGAAAAAGGAAAAAAAAAATAAGGGTAGGATCTGCAGTGCAGGAGAGGCGGCACAAGAAGAAAGAAAAGCAGTGGGGCCGTCAGATTTGTTTTGGGTTAATATTATCACTGCCTGATCGGCGTCGGCTCTGCTCACAGAATAAACATGTGAGTTTTTAATTTATTCATTTCAATATGTTTCCTTCTTTCAATTCAGTGTTTGATCATATCGCAATTCAATTCCTTATTCTTTAATCGATGATTGACGTTTATTTTGATGCAATTTTTAGATTACAGAGTTATTTGACTTTTTTTCTGTTCTTTTCTTTTCATCCTTTGAATTTCTTTTTTAGCTCTATCTTCATTATATATATAGTGTTTGAGATTTATTTCTTGAACTTGTTAGCGTGAAAAGCGAACTGTTAGGAAGATTGCGTTTTTAGTTGTGAAGGGGAAGAAGATTTTTCTGTTTTGTTTTTGTTGTTCAATGCTTTGGATGTGAGATGTTTATGAAATTCCACACTTGATAGAACTGAATGTATGTATGCATCTTTTATCCAAAAAAAAAGGAATGTATATAGGTGTATCATTGTGTGCTAGTAGCGCTCCTTCCCGGTTTTTGTATCAGTTCCGAAATGGTTTATTAGTGAATTTACTTGACTAATAGAACTGAAAGGCTTCTGGTGTTTCAATTTTATAGTTTATTGGCATCTTTGAGTCATTGTATTTGTCCGTCCCGGGCCACCCACGCAAGAAGAGAGTGGCGGCAAGAGATTCAAGATTTGATATCTAAAGTTTCGTTTCGGATCTGAATCGAAGTTAGACAGATCCTTGAAACCCTCCTATTCCTGTATTCTACGTAAGTAGGATCTGAACAATTCTGTACTTCCGCTTCCTTAGTTCATCGTATTTGGATTTGGAATTAGATGGCTTCCTCTGGTAATTCCAATCCTCAACCACAAAGTGGTGGTGGAAGCGGAGGGTTCGATTTGAACACACTGTTTAAACCCAGTTCCAGCCCTATGTTGCCACATCCACATCTTCAAAATATGAATGTAATAGCAACTTCTAACACTACCAACCTGACTACATCTCCATCTTTCCCAGCCCAATCCTCCATGCCGTCTCCACCTCCCTATCTGGCGCCTTCCTCATCTTACCCTCCTCCTACTGGGCCTTATCCTTTCCATCACCATCAGTACCTTCCCTACCCACCTCCTCAACACCAACACCCTTTGCATCCTCATGCTATTCCTACTCCTCAGCTTAATATCAATAGACCCATTCCTTATCAACCCCAACCCTCAGTACTCACCATTCCTACTTCAGGAAACGACATTTTGTTGGCCTTTTTTGGCACTCAAACTCCATTACAAACTCCTGCTCCGCTCCCTTCTGCCCCACCTCTTAACATGAACCCATCTGCTCCTTCGCCCTCTTCCTCTCCCTCACCTATCCGACTGCTGAGCAGTAAAGTCCCCAAGGGAAGGCATCTCTTTGGAACCAATCTCCTTTATGATATTAATGTCAGGCTGCCTAGTGAAGTACAGCCCCAACTTGAGGTCACTCCCATTACCAAGTATGCTTCTGATCCCAACCTTGTCCTGGGTCGTCAGATTGCTGTTAATAGGAATTACATATGCTATGGTCTCAAGCTTGGGAATATCCGTATACTCAACATTAATACTGCCCTCCGATCCTTGCTTCGTGGCCACACTCAGGTATATCTATTTAATACATACCTACTTTGTTTCTATCAAGTTTCTATTTTGAAACATCTGCTCAACCTTTTTGATTACATGGTCTCTCCAACCTAGAGAGTAACAGATATGGTCTTTTTTGCCGAGGATGTCCACCTTTTGGCCAGGTACACCTTTTCCCTTGGAATAGGTTGGCTTCATTTGTGTTAGAAAAATGCTCATCTTTCATTTTCTGCAGTGCAAGTGTTGATGGCAGGGTTTTTGTATGGAAGATCAATGAAGGCCCTGATAATGAAGATAAGCCGCAAATTTTTGGCAAAGTTGTTATTGCCATACAGATTGTGGGGCAAGAAGATTCGAAACATCCACGTGTGTGTTGGCATCCTCACAAACAAGTAATAAATTGGTTTGTACTTTATGTTATCAAATAGTAGCTCTTATGCCAAGTCTTTCTATTTCTTCCAGTCTTGCTTTCACCGTCCATACATTTCATTCCTCATTGTAAATATTAAAAAAATATTATATTTCAGGAGATTTTGATGGTTTCTATTGGAAATCGTATCCTGAAAATTGATACAATGAAAGTTGGAAAACATGAAGGGTTTTCGGCTGAGGAACCTCTTAATTGCTCTATTGACAAGCTTATTGATGGGGTTCAGTTTGTTGGTAAACATGATGGTGAGATTACAGAGTTGTCAATGTGCCAATGGTTAACTACCCGTTTAGCTTCAGCTTCAGTAGATGGCACGGTTTGTACCAACTCTTTTTACTGGTTTTATAATATAGTTGCCTCTTAAAAAACTTAAAAAAAATTTGACTGATTGCTTTATTTTGAACATGGAAAACCTCTTGGAAGGCTTTCCTATCATGGCAGAACTTGCATGTAAACATGCTAATGTTTTATTTTCATCCAACATGATGGCTGTAGTGATGCGTGTTGGGCCATCTTAATGCATCTACAAGTTTTTTGGTTCTCCAAAGCTATTTTCTCATTATAACTATTGACTATTATTGACGTGGGAATGCTGTAAATCAAATATTTAACAGCCATTACCTTTTAAGGGACAGAAAACTAAAGATTTTGGTTTAACTTGTTTCAGTTGTTCCATTAGGATTATGTTCTTAGATTCAGGGTAAACCATCTGTATTTATTCTTGAATTAGGTACTGATTCATGGGAATTCTTAATTTCTGTGACAGGTGAAAATTTGGGAAGATCGTAAGCCCTTACCACTTGCAGTGTTGAGACCACATGAGGGATATCCTGTTTACTCGGCAATGTTCTTGACTGCCCCACATCGCCCTGATCATATAGTTCTTATAACAGGAGTAGGCTTCTGTTTCTTTCCTCTTTTATAGAACATTTTCTATGACCATGTTAAGCTTATGTGATTTTGGCTGAAAATCACGTACTGCTTTTGTGCTAGTAGTGGCATAAATTCTCTTTCATTATGCCAAATGTCTAATTTGCTTTTTATAGGGCCCACTAAACCGTGAAGTGAAGATATGGGCCTCTTCAAGTGAAGAAGGATGGTTGTTGCCCAGTGATGGATCATGGCAGTGTACCCAGACATTGGAATTGAGGTGTTCTGCAGAGTCCAAGGTTGACAATGCATTCTTTAATCAAGCTGTGGCACTGCCCCGTGCGGGCCTGTTTCTGCTTGCAAATGCCAAGAAGAATGCTATATATGCTGTACACATAGACTATGGGCCTAATCCAGCAGCAGCCTGCATGGATTATATAGCTGAATTCACTGTCACAATGCCTATATTGAGTCTCACTGGAACAAGTGATAGTTTGCCAGGTGGAGAATATACTGTACAAGTCTACTGCATTCAAACACAGGCTATTCAACAATATGCTTTGGACTTGTCTCAATGTCTGCCACCGCCCCTGGAAAACACAGACTTGGATAAAACAGATTCCAATCTTGCTCATGTTTATGACGGCATGAACTCTGAGGCCACTTTGGAATTATCTCGTGGGCATAAACCAACTGAGAAGACTCTAAGCTCATCAATTTTGGTGTCATGTATAAACTCAAGTAGCTCTGAAAGTGCTGCCATGTCGAGCCATCCACAAAAATCATCTTCTTCTGAGGCTGCTTTCATATCCGAGAGTGCTGTGTCTGGTACGGAAATTAAGCCAAGTGCTTTGCTGTCTGGTAGTAATGCCGAAATTATGCACACTGCATCACCTCCACTTCCATTAACTCCAAGGTTGTCACGAGAGTCATCTGGTTTTAGAAGTCCATCAAGTTCGGATAATGTTAACAACTCAACACTTGATCATTCTGTTGACCACAAAGTAGATACGGTCCAAGAGAATAAGTTTGAAATGCCTTACTCAGGTGATCACTTGAAGAAAAGTGAAGATGTTGCCCAAAACGACATTTCAACTGTTCCTGATCCTCATAATGTATTCAAACATCCAACCCATCTGGTAACACCATCAGAGATATTGTCTAACGTATCTTCATCGACAGAGAGTGCTCAGGTTAGTCAGCTTATTAATGAGGGGCAGGCAACAGTCGTTGATGTGGTCAAGAATGATGCTGAAAGAATAGAGGTAGAGGACAAAGTTCTTGGTGAGACTAGATTTTCTCATACTAATGAAACCAAATTTCAACAAGGCTCTCATACTACTGTTACAAATAACAAAGAAAAGGCCTTTTACTCTCAGGCATCGGATCTAGATTTCTGTGTAGAAAGTTATGGTGTTGAGGGAGCTCTACAAGCTAATCCTATTGGTGTTTCAGTTCAAGCAGATAGACTTACTAATGCTGGAGATGGAGATGACCAGAATGTGATTAAAGATTCCTCTCCAAAGATTGGTGAAATAGATACTGCCGTCTCTGTTTCTCCATCTCTTGCTTCTGCTAAAGGGAAAAAGCAGAAGAAGAAAACTTCTCAAGTATCTATCCAATCTTCCCCTTCAGCGAGCCCGTATAATTCCACAGATTCATGTAATGAACCAGGGTGCAGTTCCAGGGCTCTGTCAGCTGATGCTACTTTCCCCCAATTGCTGGCCATGCAGGATATGCTTGAACAGGTAGTTTTTCAAAAAAATACTATAGACAACTTTTTGAAGAAAGTATAGTTTCTTTTAGAAAAAAGTTAAAAGAATTGCTCGTGTTTGTGTGTGTTAACATTTGTGATATAATCTTCTTAATATAATGATTTTATTGCACCATGCAGTCCCTTAGCTTGCAGAAGGAAATGCAGAAGCAGATGAACGCAATTGTCTCTGCTCCAATTAACAGAGAAGGGAAAAGACTGGAAGCATCCTTGGGCAGGAGCATTGTGAAAACTGTAAAGGCAAATACAGATGCTTTGTGGGCTCGTTTCCAAGATGGAAATGCAAAACAAGAGAAATCAGAAAGAGACCGCTCGCAGCAGATAACCAATTTGATCACCAACTGTATTGATAAGGACTTGCCAGCCATGTTTGAGAAATCCTTGAAGAAGGAAATAGCTGCAGTTGGTCCTGTCGTGGCTCGGGCTATTAGTCCCACTCTGGAGAAAAGTATATCTTCTGCCATTACAGAGTCATTCCAGGTAAATAAAAAACGGTCAATTATAGTTACATCAGATTGGCTGGTGTTCTGTATGAGTAAAGTGTTCATTTATTTGGACAGAATCACCATTATGATGTTAACAGTTGCCTCTTTGCTTGGGTCAATGTGATATTTATAGGAAAAATGTTCATATTTTATGCATTGTTGTCTCTTGAATTTGATGAAACTGGTGGATTATTTTTTTCTTTTCTTTTAAAAAAAAGCTAAACTCCAAATATTAATTTTTAAAAAATCACATGTTAAATAGTAATTTAACTTGTTTTAACACAGCTGATCTTATTACTGAAAATATACTGTAAAGATTTCCTTCTATCTTGTCCGGTCTTTTACTTTGTTTCTGGGCAAAATTTGATGACGCCTCTAATGTTTCTACACTAGTTGTTGCTGTGCTGGATTTCTTTCATCAATCGGCTTCATTCTATGCTATTGAATTTTCTCTTCTAAATGTAGTAAAATCTGGTATATAATTCCCTTATGCGACTAATACTGTGGTAGTTATATTATGGGGATTTTAATTGGGTATTTTGCAGAAGGGGGTTGGAGAGAAGGCAGTGAATCATTTAGACAAGTCGGTCAGCTCAAAGCTTGAAGTGACATTGGCCAGGCAAATCCAGGCACAATTTCAAACTTCTGGAAAGCAAGCACTTCAGGTGATTTCTTTTTCTATCCTCTTTTTTATACCTATGTTAGTTGTTTTTCTTTATTGAATTCATTTGACCTTTCCCTGCATTTCTCTTTCTCTCATTTGGAGCTTGACAAGGACAGATAATTTATATCCAGATGATAAAGGTTCATTTATAAGAATTTAGATCGGTGAGATTGGTGATTGTATTCTTCTTTGACAACAAGCATTCAAATGTCTCAAGGGCAGTTCTATATCATATTCACAATCTTTTATGGGGCTTTCTACCTTTATTGTAAAATGCAATTATCTGTATTGTCCAATATCACCAAATTCAATTGATGAGTTGTACCCTACTAAATGGAGAAGCTTCCATTATTGATTGGTAGAATCACTAAGTTCTATTCCACATGAATTTTTTGTTCCTGTTTTTCCCTCTACTTTACGTTGAGGCAGGTGGTTGAACTTACACTGCTCTGAATTTAAAGTTGCTAAAAGATTTTTTTTCTTTTGTTTGGGGTAGGGGTGGGGGAAGGAATAGTTGTCAGTGTCTCCTGAAGATAGCTCTTTAACTGTAGAACCCCTCAGATGAATGTCCTATAACTATGCCGAGTTCTATGGTTATTTCTTATGTTTTTTTTATGTCTCTAAATTCAATCTTTTTTAGATATCCCTCTCTATTGGTCATCCTCCCTGTTGACATTTTGCTGACCGTTTTCTTTTCGGTTGGAATGAATGTACATTTATCTTCCGATTTGGACTCGGATAATGTTCTGCTGATTAGAGAAATGTTGGATTTGTCTGCAGGATGCACTAAGGTCTAGCTTGGAAACTTATGTTATTCCAGCATTTGAGATGTCATGCAAATCCATGTTTGAGCAAATTGATGTCACATTTCAGAAAGGGCTAAGAGAACACACAGCTACTGCCCAGCAGCGATTTGAAAAATCGCATTCTTCCGTTGCCGCTGCTCTACAGGTATGGTAGATTAGTGACAGTTTGGTGGTTTCTTGATCATGATATAGTTCACACTTTAATGTGTTAAAAATGTCAAAGGTGAGCTAAGCTTCTTGGTAGCATAACTATCAACAAATTTAATTGAATATTCTTCTCAGCTTTAATGGTCTTTACCAATCTTAATAAAAGTTTCTGATTTATCTTTTCTAGAATAAGATGCAGGACAGTATTATTACCATTTTTTTGATAGCTGTAGATTGGCTGATGTTGCATAATGAGTTTTATACAGTGATAGAGGTGGCTTTTATGAGAAAGGGGCCATGGTTGCCGGAGATGCAATGAATGATGGTGGTTTGTGTGTGATCGGTGGTTAGGGATTTGTTGTTTGAAGAAGATGAATAGGATATTTTCCAGAGAGAACAATGTGTTTCTCTGTATTTTCTTATTATTCTTAATTATCAAATGTATACAGAGTAAGCCTTTAAATAGGATGATATAGAGTTTTAATATAACTAAAACAATACTTTTATCTTTAATTTAAATAATACTTATTCCTAATTTAAATAAGACTTCTAGTAAATCTAAACTATTGATTAGGAATAAACTCTAATTATACATTAAATAAAAACTTTTAACACTCCTCGTCAACTTACACTCCCCCTCAAGCTCTAGCCCTTCTCGGATAACTTACAGATTTAACTAAACTTTTTTTTCTGCACAATCTGGTTGCCTGATTAACCTTGTAAATTACCAAGGTAAGTTCTGAAGGTAGATATTTATGCCCAATGTTGGGAATCGTGCATGAATGGGAGAATTTTAAGAATATAGTATCATAGCCCCATGCTTTTACACTGACATGCACAGAATTGAACCATAGAAGGATGACCTTTAATATTAGGTGAAGTATTGAGTTTTAGGTTACTAGATTTGTTTGTTCCCAAGAACTTCACTAGTGGATGATTATACAGCTGTCGGAAGCCAGTTTTAATGATGTCCAATATGATGAAATTTACGAAAGAAGATTTTTACATTTATGTATTACAGACTTGGCTGGTACAATCGAGTCTTTTAAGATGACATGCTTTCTGTTTGCAGGATGCTGTTAATTCTGCAGCTTCAATCACACAAACTTTAAGTGGAGAATTGGCAAGTGCACAACAGAAACTTCTAGCTATGGCAGCTGCAGGTGCCAGCTCTAGTGCAGGAAATCCCTTGGTGACACAATCGAGTAATGGACCGTTAGCTCATCTGCGCGAGATGGTATACTCGCTTGCTCTCTGTTTCCCGCCTCAAAACTCTCAGGAAATAGAAAGGAAGAAGAAAATATCTTATGCGAGGACTAATGTATTCTTTTATGCCACTATTCATGTTGATCTGCCTCACAGCCACTGATATATATGTTTTTTGTAGCAGCCGGAGGCACATATGGATCCAATGGAAGAGTTAGGAAGAATGATTGCTGGGAAGAAATATGATGACGCATTCACCGCAGCCCTTCATAGAAGTGATGTCTCCATAGTTTCGTGGTTGTGTTCTCAGGTAAGTTAACAATGGATGAATAAGCGTACTCACTCTTATCCGTGATGACAATATCATTTTCCAGGCAACCCTTGGTTGCACGCTAGAAGAAAGCTGTAGTTTGAGACCCTGGACTGACTGTGAATTGAATTCACCAGGTTGATCTGCAAGGGATATTGTCGATGAAACCATGCCCGCTGAGCCAAGGAGTATTGCTAGCTCTTTTCCAGCAACTGGCTTATGATATCAACAAGGAAACAAGTAGAAAACTGACATGGATGACTGATGTAGCTGTGGCCATAGTCCCCTCAGATCCAACAATTGCCGTGCATGTCCTACCCATCTTTAGACAGGTCTCTCAGATTCTGGATCATATACAAACCATGTCGTCTACATCTGCATCCGAATCCGCCAGCATCCGTCTTCTTAAGTTTGTCATAAACAGTGTGTTGAACTGTAAATGATTTTGTGCAAAATTTTGCAAGAATGTCACTTTTTTTTTTCATATAGAAATCTAGGAACTTGCAGTGAAAAGACAAGTGGGGATTATTTCATAAATTCGGCTGTATGTTCCAATTTGTGTGAAATGGTAGTCTAATTATTCGTCATTTTCCAGATGGATCTTTGTGCCGTTAACCTCCGTTAAAAAGGTGATGCAGCTGTTAATTTTTTTGTATAATAGTACATTTAGTCCTCATAGTTACACATTCAATCAATTTAGTCACAATTCAAAGAAATTTAATAAATTTAACCTTCAATTTTTACACATTGTTATAATTTAGTCCTAGTTCTAAAATGTTAACACTTGATATTTCAAAATCACTTCAATTTAGTCCCTCTTCATCCCTTCATCATTCCATTATCTCTCTTACCTTTTTAAATTTTCTTAATTTTTCATCCCTTCAAAGAACAAGGCAAGATTCGAAGGAGTAACATTTAACGATGTAGCTGGCATTGATGAAGCCAAGTAAGACTTTCAAGAGGTAGTGGAGTTCTTAAAAGCCCCAGAAAAATTTACTGCAGTGGGTGCCAAAATTCCCAAAGGAGTGCTTATAATTGGACCTCCGGGCACTGGTAAGGCATTGCTTGCTAAGGCGATTGCAGGGGAAGCAGGGGTTCCTTTCTTTTCACTTTCTGGTTCAGAGTTCATTGAGATGTTTGTGGGCGTCGGAGCTTCGAGAGTTCGGGATCTGTTTAACAAGGCGAAGGCTAATTCGCCGTGTTTGGTGTTCATCGATGAGATTGATGCTGTTGGAAGACAGAGAAACTGGGATTGGTGGAGGAAATAATGAAAGAGAGCAAACATTGAATCAATTGTTGACTGAAATGGATGGTTTTACTGCTAACACTGGAGTTATTGTCCTTGTTGCTACTAATCGGCCTGAAATTCTGGATTCTACTTTGCTCAGGCCTAGAAGATTTGATAGACAGGTAAGTGTTGGATTACCAGATATAAGAGGAAGGGAAGAAATACTCAAGGTACACAGCAACAACAAGAGACTAGACAAGGATGTTTCACTCGATGTAATCGCCTTGAGAACACCGGGATTCAGTGGTGCTGATTTGGCAAACCTCATGAATGAAGCCGCCATTCTTGCCGGTAGAAGAGGCAAGGACAAGATCACGATGAAAGAGATCGATGACTCGATCGATCGAATTGTCGCTGGAATGGAAAGAACACATATGACAGATGGAAAAAGCAAGATCCTTGTGGCTTACCATGAAGTTGGCCATGCTGTATGCGCGTAAGTTCCCATCAATAAACTCAATAATGTTGCTAACATATTGGAATATCCTCCGGAATTCGACATTGATAGCCTTGGTAATGATCGCAGGACATTGACACCAGGCCATGATCCAGTTCAGAAAGTAAATCTGATCCCCAGAGGCCAAGCTCGAGGGCTAACATGGTTCATACCAGTTGAAGATTCGGATCTTATTTCAAAAAAGCATTTTGAAAAAATTGCCTTGAAGGGATGAAATATTGAGAAATTTGAAAACGTAAGAGAGATAATGGAATGAAAAATTGCATTTTGAATAAATGCATTTTGTGGCGGCAAGAGGGTTTTTGTTAATTCAATCATTCGAATCTTGCCTTGTTCCTTGAAGCGGTGTAAAATTGAAAATTTTGAAAATGTAAGAGAGATAATGGAAAGATGAAGGGATGAAGAGGGACTAAATTGAAGTGATTTTGAAATATCAAGGGTTAACATTTTAGAACTAGGACTAAGTTATAACTATGTGTAAAAATTGAGGGTTAAATTTATTGAATTTCTTTGAGTTATGACTAAATTGATTAAATGTGAAACTATGGAGGACTAAATGTGCTATTATACAAAAAAAATTAACAGCCATGTCGCCTCTTTAACGGAGGTTAACAACACAGTTACTATTTTGTAACAAAACATAAAGTTTAATTGTCATTCTGTAATTTTTGAAAGTTTTGTTACCATTTTTTTCGGGTATAATTTAGTGACCATCTATGTACTTTACCCTAATCTTAACTAATAGTTTAAATTTTAAACTAACTCTATCTTGTATAGGATAAGTGATAAGAGATAAAGTTCTATCCTAGAAGTTAGCTATCTAGGTTAAATCTCTTTGTAAAGAGTCTATAAATAGACTCACCTAGTGTATTTCGAGATATAACAGAGCTTATAATTCTCCTCTATTTTTTACATGGTATCAGATTAGGTTGATCCTATCTCTCCTACAATTTCATTTTTTTTCACTCCTTGATTGTTTCTACAATCTTCTATGGTTACCTCAGAGCCCTCTAATTCAAAAGTAAGCTCTCAAACCAACCCTCGTCCATCTGATTTCAGATGTCAGATGCCTCTCTTTCCCCAATTACCTCGTATAAACTCAATGGCAACAACTATTTTTCTTGGTCCCAGTTTGTGCGGCTATACATCACTGAAGAAGGAAAGCCTCTTATATCTCGAACTCTATGACCATTCCAGAAAAGTCTGATCGAGCCTACTCAAATTGGCTAAGTGAAAACACCATGATCATATCATGGTTAATCAATTTCATGGTGCCTAAAATTGGAGAAAACTTCATGCTCCACAAAACTGCTGCAGAAATATGGAATGCAGCAAGGGATACATATTCAAGTGTAGATAACACTACAGTCCTATTTGGTGTTGAACATCAGATAAAGGAGCTTCGACAAGGAGAGATGATTGTAGCTCAGTATTTTGGAATTCTAACTAAGTGCTGGCAGTAGCTAGATCTTTATGAAGAAAATGAATGGAAGTGTGCAGAGGATATTAATTTTTACACCAATTGGATATGGTGTTTTGTTACTAGAGCATGCTAATTCTTGGGTTGTACATTAACTTTTCTTTCTTTTTGTTGTTTTTGCTGAGCCATTCTTATAGTATGTAACAAAGTAGCTGTAATAAGCAATTTAACTCATATTCTTTCTTTGGAGGCTACTTGTGTCTTATGTTTCATTGTTGCTATTTTGCTAAGCCATTTGTTCAAGTTCAGAAATAATCTTTGCATAAGCACTCTTTATTATCTTCAAGTATCTTATTTTACTTACTTTTGTTTTGTGTGGATTATCATTGTTGTTATTATTTTTGCATACAAAGGTAAGTGATCACTCTTTATTATCTCTAAGTATTTGGTTGATGCAGGATTATATAAAAGAAAGTGATAATCTAGCATCTCTCCATGATCAAATTCGTGATGTGATAACATCTTGTCACAAATGGAAACCATTCTCAGTGGATTTCAGGTATGCTTGTTCCTGAAACCAGTTGAGTTTTTAAATTTATTTGTACCACTAGATCATCTCTTTTTTTCAATATATACGTTTTTCTTTTCTTTTACCGGGGGTCCATAACTAACTAATGAATATGTGAAGTTTTCATATTTTATACTTCAATCTAACTTCCCGCTTTCTCAGATTGCTTATAAGCAAATACTTTAAGACACTTAAGTATGTTATTAGATGTCCTTTGTTCAATTTATACATAAATAGTGATAAATTACATTTGCATAAAACAACGAACTAGAGTGAAATATTGATTTGATTTGTTTTTTTATTGCATAATTGAAATGACTTTGAGCTCGTTGCACTGGCTAGTCAGATTAAGGAGTAGACGACTTTCAGTTAATTTCTAATTGGAAGGCCATTTGAAGTAGTGCAATTGGGGCAAGTTATAAGAATATTAGGATGTATTTGAAACTTAAAGTAGGAGGCAAATAAATGATTTTTGTTTAATCTTCTTGTCATGCTTATATTTGTTCGCACAGAATTTGATGGGCTTATTATCATGATTTGCTACTTAACTTTTTTATACTTCTGTGGATCAGTTTTACCTTTTCTCAATTGCATTAAAAATCTCTGCTATTCGTTGTTTTCATAATTAATATGCTCTAAAACTTGTTTCAGGTCGAGATTGGTTCTATCAATTTAGACATAAAAATTCTCCAAGAGAAGTCTATGGATATGGGTCTAAAGCTAAAGAATCGCAAGGTGTGCCTCCTTTGAAAAAAAGTAGTTCTTTGTTTGCATTGGAGCTAAACATAGGACAAATGCCCTTATGTTGATAATTTGATAAACAATAATTGTCATCTTGTATCTTGCCTCAGTTTTGCAAAATGAACAATAACCTTTAAGAATATGTGCTTTTCATGTGAAAAAAGTATTTTTTTGTTCAGCTTTCAATAATAAGCCTATAAATTTAGTTAATTAATGTTTAGCTTCTCAAAGATGCGACTTAGAACACATCCATAATTGAGAGAGCTAGAGGGATTGCTAATGATTTTAACAAGCGAGTTGAAGATAATTTGGGCAATATTAGGACGATTACAGGTACAAAGTTGGTGTAACTACCAATAGTCGATAATGTCGCATGCGAGTGCATCTTCCACCGTAGGGCCGAAAAACCAAGTGGTGAAAAGATGAAGAAACCTATCATAGATGTAAAAGTGAGTAGGACTATCATCATCAAATTTTATAGGAACACTTTTGGACTCTTAAAATCAATCCACATTCATCAATTTCATGCATAAATTCTTAAAAAACCAACATGAATTTCGAAATACCCATAAACTTGACATTATTTGGAAAATCAATATTTGAGTTGTTAGAAGCATGTTTAAGAAGCTAAAGCATGAAGACAATACATTAATATTAAAGATTTAAAACATGAAAAACAAAATTTTTAGTGAAGATTGTATCAATTTCGATTGTTTGAAGTTTTGATAAGTATGAGTTTTTGATGAACTTACCCTGAGAAATTGATGAAGATGATGAAGCAACCCAAGTACTTGAGAGATTTTGCAACACTAAGGCAGAACATTTGAGCGGAATTTTAGAGTATTTCGAGTGTATAACGTTTACGAAAACTGAAAATAAGATTGTGGGTTCTTAAAATTACTTTTAGGGTTAAAAGCAAACACCCCCGTCAATTAGGGGGTGTTCAAACAGTCGGTTCGGTTAACCGTCCGAACCGAACTTCCAAAATTTCATTAACTAAATTTTTTTCCTATTAACCGTTAACCGAACCGAAATTTTTTCAAAAATTTTTAACCGAATCGAAAAAAGTTCGGTTAATTTAGTCGGTTAATCCGGTTAACCGAAATTTGTTATAAAATTTTGCGTAAATTACACAAATGGTCACTAAACTATGTTAAAATAATATTTTCAGCCAATGAACTTTCAAAAGTTATAAAACAACCATTAAACTTATCGAATTATTACAAAAATGACCATTGATTTATTACACATTATAAATTATTGATAAATATTGAAATTTTTAATGATTACTTTTTAATGATTATTTTTTAATAATTTAATAAATTTAATGATCATTTTGTGCAAATTTGATAAAGTTTAATGACCATTTTATAATTTTTAAATGTTGAGTGACTAAAAATAAATATATATAAAATATAAAATATAAAATATAAAAAATTTAGGTAATTCGATTAATTTGGTTAATTAACCGATTTCAAACCGAATTAACCGATAACTGAAGTTTGAAAAAATCATTAATCGTTAATTTGGTTAACCGAAATTTTGAACACCCCTACCGTCAATTGTACAAGATGGTTTCAAAACCATCAATGCGGTTTCGGTACCATAGGTTTCGAAACAAAAGGGTAGTTTCGTAACCTCTTGACCCACATTGCTACTTGTAATACCCCTTTCCCGGTCTGGTGAGATTCTAGGTCGAAAAGCGTTACCGGAGAATAATATGGCGAACGGTATACCAAAATCGATGTCTTAGACTATAAACATTGAATTACTGACATTCAATCGATGCAATGTTTGACTATAATCATTGCAAACTCATTCAAATTATGACCATGTGCCAATTAATAACTTATACAAGTGTATAAGTTTAAGACTAAATTGTAATTCTTGCAAATTTTTAGGACTTATCACTAATTCAAATCATCAATGTGGAATTTCATGCTTGATTAACTTGCATATAAAATTTTAGAGGTTTTGGAAATCATTTACACATCCAATTAGGTCATATCTGAATCAATGACTATTCTGTAAAGTTTTCAAAACCAGTTAACTGACTTAACTAACTCACATGTATCGGTACTGGTACTCAAGAGGCCGTACCGGTACGCCCTTAATATATTTTCTTTCGAATCTAAATCCAATATCGGTACGCAATACCATGTACTAGTACTATGATTCGATGCCCTTCGTATCGATATAGGTCTAACACCATACCAGTATGCTAACCCTAAAATCCTAAATTGATTCATTAATGAGTATTGATACAACACTAGTTGTACCGGTACTAATGCTACAGTAAAATTCCGGTGTTGATTTGGCGTATTGGTACTCCCACACCAGTATCAGTACGCCTTAAAGCCTTATACCAATTTTGCATGACTGTACCGGTACGACTTCACCCGTACCGGTACGCTTGGATTAACATTGCCCCAAAATGGTCTGTCCGTACCGATACGACACCACCTGTACCGGTACGCCTGTATCTGTAATGTCATATTTTGCCTGAACTTGTAGGGTTTTCAATGCTTATAACACCGAGCTTGAGGTACCTTTCTATTAGCCTCTTGAAGCCCCAACAATTTTCAATCGCGTGGCCCACCTGTCCAGTGTGATATTCGCAACTCGTGTTAGGATCATACCACTTAGGGAATGGGGGCTGCGTCAGAGCCTGGTGGAAATGTACCACTATATGAGCTTTTAGCAGTTCCTTATACAGATCTCCATACGACATCGGCAGGGGAGTGAACTGTATCTTCTCAGTGTTTTTCCTCTGACCAGAACCTTGGCTTGAGGCAACGTGAGCACTTGGCACGGCCTTAGATTGCACAACTGTGCTGGGCTTGGAATAATTGGCATTGTAAACTCCCAAAGAGTTCACTTCTTGGTCTTTCCTTCCATGGTAAGGCTTCTTATGGGACGAACTACCCTCATCATCAATTTTGCCAGTCTTGAAAGTATTCTCGATGAGCTCACCAGATAACACGAGGTCGGCAAAATTGGTAGTCGCATTGCCTATCAAGCGACCCAAGATCGAACCCTCCAAAGTTTGTACAAATGTGACCACCGTCTCTCTCTCACTGAGTGGCGGTTGGACCTGAGCTGCTATATCCCTCTAGCGCTGAGCGTATTGCCTGAAGCTTTCATTATGCTTTTGTTTCATCTGTTGTAACATCCACTGGTCTGGCATCATATCGTTGACGTGTCGGTATTGCTCCAGAAAAGCTTTGGCCAAGTCTCTCCACGACTTAATCTGATGGCGGCTCAACTGATTATACCATCGGGCAGTAGATCCCGATAAACTATCCTGAAAGTAGTGAATTAACATCTTATGATCTCGGCCGTATCCAGTCATCCTCCGACAGAACATAGTGAGGTGAGTGCGAGGGCAGCTGGTTCTGTCATACTTTTCAAATTCTGGGACCTTAAATTTCGGGGGTAACACCAAATCCGGGACAAGACTGAGTTCACTGGCATTGAATCCACTAAAGGTATCATCTACTCCCATAGCCTCTAGCTTCTCTTCGAGTATCTTACATCGATCTTCGATTTCCTTTGAAGCTTCTACCTTCGGCCCCTCGGTCTCAAACAGATTATCTATTTCTGAGATAAAATTTTCATCTTGATTGCCCCCGGGTTTATCTTTCGATGCAGATGGCTGATTTATAGGGATCGAAGTACCGACCTGATGTAGATGAGACTTTCCTCGAGAAATGATCATCTGGGGTTGAGTTTATGGTTGTATCCTGGTTTGAGCGGGCGTGAACCCTAGAGGATATATAAGATCCTCGTCACCAGCAGTGGGTCTAGGATTTGCAGTGGGATTTACAACAGAGGCCTCTCCAGGCTTGGGAAGCTTTAATCCCAGCATTTATGCCATTTGGCCCAGCATGTCTTGTTGTGACTTTGCAAGTTGTTCCCTCATATCCTGTTGGACTCTCGCTAACTGTTCCTCAACCTGCTTGGCTATGTTCGCTTGCAATTCTTTCTGATCTCGCTCGATTTTTTTCAATCTTTCATCGTTTACCATCTTTGTTTTGTACCGAGTTCCGTTTGGATGTTGAGCTGACTGATCTTCTACTTTATCCAGTATCACTGTCATAGGGCACCCCTAGAGTCAGTTTTCTTATTTTGAAAATGAAAGTATATGCATGCAAAATGTGTCCTAAATTGATGCAATGCAAAATCAAGATTGCGATGATATTGTGCAATGATGCAGGTGAAATCAATGCGATGAGAATAAAATGAAACGAGTTAGCACCAAATAAAACGATTAAATAAAACAAATGAAAAATAGAGTAATAAAAAATGTACATAAACAAGAAATAAGGCACCAGAGCTTAAATAGGGTAACCACTAATCGGGCAGAGTTTCACAAGGCTCTAAAGAGTTGGCTCATACAGTTCACTATATGCAATTTTGGTGCTAAGAGGTACCCGAATTGTCCTCGCTGTCCTCTACTAAGAGTAGCAAGGCCCCCTGTCATCACCCATTATAGGCTCCTTTCAACCGGTTTCAATTCAGGGGGACCCATTCGCTTATGCCTGCACGAAGGAACGATATCCTTACGAAAGCATAAGGTACTCGAGCCCCGAAGGTACTTGCTAGGCCTACACGGGAGAACGATATCTCCACAAAAGCATTATCGTTTTCCCTACTTAAAAAACGTGTTTATATGCCATATTTTAAATGCGTTAAAATAAACACGCAATTATAGCTGAATGCTAGTTTAATAGTCACTTTAATCCAGAATTTGTGATATTAATAAAGCGGAAATTATTTGAAAAAAGCTCGACTCTCTTATTTTTTTGAAAAAACAAAAATATCCCCAGCGGAGCCGCCATCTGTAGCGATGTCCCATTCTCGTTAAAAAAGAAAGTGTTTTTTATTTATTTTGAAAATATTGTCTTCCGCGTGGAGTTTTACAAAGCCCGTTTTTTATTTAAGAATGGAGTCGCCACCGGCCACTTAGGTAGGCCGGACACTGTAAAATCCAGAGATTTTAAAATGTCGGGTTCGGGAGTTGGTTACGGATGGGGAAGGATTAGCACCCCCACACCGCCCAAAATTGGTACTTTAATAATTACCGCTTTATTAATATTAGACTTTCCGGATTAAAGTGACGATTAAATTAAAATTCGGTTATATGTGCGAGTAGATTTTAAAGACCCCGTTATCCGAAAGTAAACTCCCAACCACTATCACTACGCTTGATACTGGCCCCGTTTACGGTCGAGTAAAAGGGCACCGCATTGACAAAATATATATATGTTATGCAAACTTAAAAAAACATGGCAAATACAAATAAATACATTGCGATAAAAATATAAATAAATACTATAATAAAATATTAATCTAACGTAAATACATAAATATCAATCGCATAAATAAAACGAATCTAACATATAAAATATGATAATAATAACAATAATAATAATAATAATAATGATAATAATAATAATAATAATAAGTGATGCATGGCATGAACTAATTTAATACATATAAAACATTATGAAATTAAACATTCAGGACTAAATGCATTAAAAATAAATTACATGGCAAAAAACATAAAAATAGGACTAAAACGAAACAAATGCAAAATGCATGAACAAAAAATTAACAACTTAAAAACTAAAGTACTAAAATTAAATTCAATATAATGGCAGTGACGAAATTGAAAGAAAACCGAAATAAAAAGCCACTAAAAACATGAAGAGACGATTTTAAATGCGCATAAAAACTCCAAGGGACTAAACACATGATTACACCATGACTAGTAGTTAAAACGGGATGAAAGTTTGAGGACTTAAGGTGTAATTAGACCCTGGGTTAAAACGAATGCGGGAACAAGATGGAAGGATCGATATGGTAAATATACTGTGGACAGAAACGAAGGAGGGGGAAGTTCAAGGACCCGGTGTGTAATTTACCCATTAAGGACACGCGGATCCTTCCTCGGGTTACCGGGTTACCGCGGGTTGAGGCACGCCAAACGACGTTGTTTTGCTTACTGGTTTAAAACAGATATGTGGGTTATTGGTTTCATTCGAAACATATGATAACAAAAAACCCTAACTTCATAATCTCTCAAATCCCATCCTCTCATCTTCTACCAGAGCGACGGCGGCGCCACTCCCCTCACCGTGCCGTTCACCGGCCTCACGGTGACGCTCAACTGGTAAGTAATCTTCCAAGTTTTTTTTATTTTTATAAACCATTGAGTCAAAACGAAAAGGAAAACGGATTTTGATTCGAAAAGAAAATATGATTTTTTTACCTTCAAACTTTCTTGTATTCCTTTAAAAAAATCTTACAAAACTTCCCCTTACAAAATTTTTCAACCGAGTCCCCTCTCTCTCTGATATCCGACTTCTTAAAAGGGACCCCTTTTTCTTATTTTTTGATTTTTTTCAAACCCCCCTACATTTCAATTCTGGTTTCTTTTATATCCGATCTAAAACCATAACCACTCCACTATTTTAATCTTGCAGATCTGATGATGGATGGCCGGCTTCAAGCCGGATTTCATGGGGTTGTTTTAAAGCAGGGTATGGTTGAAGGTATGGTTAAGTTAGGGTGTTGGCAGTGGGTGGTTAGGTTTTAGGTTTGTTTATATTTCTTTGGATTTTTTGGATTTTGTATAGATTTTAAGGATTGGGATTTTATTTGGGGTTTGTTTTGGTTGCCGATGAAGTGGTGGCCGGAGTGTGACGGCTGCGGCAGTAAAGGAGGGTGGCGGTGGCGGTAGTGGAGGGTATAAGGTTAGGGTTAGGTTAATTAGGGTCAAGGGTATTTTGGTAATTTTAGATTTGGGTCGGGTTAGGTTATGGTTTCAGGTCGGGTTGAGTCGTGGATCCGGGTCGGTTTGGTTGAGTTGGGTTAAAATGGGTTATTACAACCCTAAATTGAGCTCCTTTTGATTTTGGTGATTTCGGGTAAGAAATTCGGTACGTACCTTTTTTATTACCATTTCTGTAACAAATTATGTATATTATGTAATAATTTCTGTACCTACTGAAATTCTCATCGTTCTTGTAAGAAAATAGGTTTTCTTGTATGTCAATCTGTATGTACACAAATGCTTACTTTAAGTTGAGCTCCTTTTGGTTTTGGTGATTTCGGGTAAGGATTTCAGTACGTACCTTTTTTATTACTATTTTTGTAGCAAATTATGTATATTATGTAATAATTTTTGTACCTACTGAAATTCTCATCGATCTTTGAGAAAATAGGTTTTCTTGTAGGCCGATCTGTATGTACACATATGCTTACCCTAAGTTGAGCTCTTTTTGGTTTTGTTGGTCTTGGGTAAGAATTTCGGTACGTACCTTTTTTATAAGCATTTCTGCAACAAATTATGTATAATATGTAATAATTTCTGTGCCTACTGAAATTCTCATCGTTCTTGTAAGAAAATATGTTTTCTTGTAGGCTGATCTGTATGTACACAAATGCTTACCCTAAGTTGAGCTCCTTTTGGTTTTGGTGAACTCGGGTAAGGATTTTGGTACGTACCTTTTATACTAACATTTCTATAACAAATTATGTATTATATGTAATAATTTTTGTACCTACTGAAATTCTCATCGTGCATGTAAGAAAATAGGTTTTCTTGCAACCCAATCTGTATGTACACAAATGTTTACCCTAAGTTGAGCTCCTTTGGCTTTGGTGATTTAGGGTAAGACTTTTTGAAGTACCTTTTTTATTATCATTTCTATAACAAATTATGTATATTATGTAATAATTTCTGTACCTACCAAAATTCTCATCGTCCTTGTTGGAAAACAGGTTTTCTTGTAGGCCAATATGTATGTACACAAATGCTTACCCTAAGTTGAGCTCCTTTTAGTTTTGGTGATTTCGGGTAAGAATTTCGGTACGTACATTTTTTATTACCATTTCTGTAAGAAATTATGTATATTATGTAATAATTTCTGTACCTACTGAAATTCTCATCGTTCTTGTAAGAAAATAAGTTTTCTTGTATGCCAATTTGTATGTACACAAATGCTTAGTTTAAGTTGAACTCCTTTTGGTTTTGGTGATTTCAGGTAAGGATTTCGGTACGTACCTTTTTAATTACCATTTCTATAACAAATTATGTATATTATGTAATAATTTTTGTACCTACTGAAATTCTCTTCGTTCTTGTAAGAAAATAGGTTTTCTTGTAAGCCAATCTGTATGTACACAAATGCTTACCCTAAGTTGAGCTCCATTTGGTTTTGGTGACTTCTGGTAAGGATTTCGGTAAGTATTTTTTTATTATCATTTATGTAACAAATTATGTATATTATGTAATTATTTCTGTACCTACTGAAATTCTCATTGTTCATGTAAGAAAATATGTTTTCTTGTAGCCCAATCTGTATGTAGACAAATACTTACCCTAAGTTAAGCTTATTTTGGTTTTGTTGGTCTCGGGTAAGGATTTCGGCTCGTACCTTTTTTTATTACCATTTCTATAACAAATTATGTATAATATGTAATAATTTCTGTATCTACTGAAATTCTCATCGTTCTTGTAAGAAAATATGTTTTCTTGTAGATCGATCTGTATGTACACAAATGCTTACCCTATGTTGAGCTCCTTTTGGTTTTGGTGATCTCGGGTAAGGATTTTGGTATGAACCTTTTTTATTACCATTTCTGTAACAAATTGTGTATAATATGTAATAATTTTTGTACCGTCTGAAATTCTCATCGTTCATGTAAGAAAATAGGTTTTCTTGTAGCCCAATCTGTATGTACAAAGATACTTACCCTAAGTTGAGCTCATTTTGGTTTTGGTGATATCGGGTAAGTATTTCGGTATGTACATTTTTTATTACCATTTCTGTAACAAACTATGTATATTCCGTAATAATTTCTGTACCTACTGAAATTTTTATCGTTCTAGTAAGAGAATAGGTTTTTCTTGTGGGCCAATCTGTATGTACACAAATGCTTAGTCTAAGTTGTGCTCCTTGTGGTTTTGGTGATCTCGGGTAAACCTTTTTTATTACCATTTATGTACCAATTTATGTATAATATGTAATAATTTCTGTACCTACTGAAATTCTCATCGTTCATATAAAAAAATAGGTTTTTTGTAGCCCAATATGTATGTACACAGATGCTTACCCTAAGTTGAGCTCATTTTGGTTTTGGTGATCTCGGGTAAGGATTTTGGTACGTACATTTTTTATTACCATTTATGTAACAAATTATGTATAATATGCAATAATTTTTGTACCTACTGAATTTCTCATCGTTCTTGTAAGAAAATAGGTTTTCTTGTAGCTCAATCTGTATGTACACAAATGCTTATCCTAAGTTGAGCTCCTTTTGGTTTTAGTGATCTCGGGTAAGGATTTTGGTACGTACCTTTTTTATTACCATTTATGTAACAAATAATGTATAATATGCAATAATTTCTGTACCTACTGAATTTCTCATCGTTCTTGTAAGAAAATAGGTTTTCTTGTAGCTCAATCTGTTTGTACACAAATGCTTACCCTAAGCTGATTGGGATTTTATTTGGGGTTTGTTTTGGTTACCGGTGAAGTAGTGGCCAGAGCGTGACGGCGGCGGCAGTAGAGAAGGGTGGCGTCGGCAGTAGTTGAGGGTATAAGGGTTAGGGTTAGGTTAATTAGGGTAAAGGGCATTTTGGTAATTTCTTATTTGGGTCGGGTTAGGTTATGGAACCGGGTCTGTCGAGTCGTGGATCCGGGTCAGTTTGGTTGAGTTGGGTTAAAACGGGTTATTACAGTTGCCCCTCTTTGCTCATTGTTGTGTAACAACAATAGAGCAAAGACTAAAAATAACCCATTTTGTCTGGCCTAGCTGAGTTTCTCCCCTGTTGACGCATGTCTTCGTTCTTCTGTAGATCTTCTTTCTCTTTGATGCATGTCTTCTTTCTTGTCTTGGTTGATCTACCTTGTCACTTTTGGGGAGCAAAATTCTTCAAAATGGGGGTTGTCTGTTGGGAAGCAAAATGAGTTCAGCTTGCTACATTATTGACGACGATAATACCTAGAGAAGATTTGACCCAGCTGCAACACTGACGAAGAAACAGGGTCTACAAAATTCGATCCAGCTGCGACATTGACGGGGAGGCAAGATCGATGGATGAAAGTTCTGATGTCTGATCCAGCTACAATTCTGACGAAGAGGCAAGATCAGAAAACTGACAACTTTTTCCTTCTTTTCTTGTTTTTTCGTTTTTGTGTTTTTTTTTTGTTTCTTTTTTTTGATTTTTTGTTTCTTTTTTCCATCATGGTAATATGAGAGTAAAAATGACCTGGCTACAACACCGACGAAGAGACCGGGTCAAAAGATAGATGTTAGACCCCACTATTCCATCAACAGAGAAGTAAGATCGGAGAACGCTGGTAACATAGAATCAACCACCCCATCAGTGGAGGGGCTAGATCGGATAATGGCGACCTGGAACCGGCTACACCATCAACGGAGAGCAGGATCAGAGGACGACTGCAACTTGGACCTAGGCACTCCATCAGCGGAGGACTAGATCGGGCGATGAAAGTTGATAAATTTTGAATTTTTCTTTTCTTTTCATTTTTTCTTTCTCATTTTTTCTTTTCTTTTTTCTTTTTATATTTTTTCTGATTTTTTCTCTTTTACTTTTTTTTAATAAAAATGACTTGAAAATCAGTAAAGTTGGATTTATCAACGGAGAAATAGAACATTAACTGGAACCCTACTACACCATCAGTAGATAAGTAGGACAAAAGTAACTGGGACCTAGCCATCCATCAACGGAGGATTGGATCGGATAATGACGACCAATAATCGACTATACCATCAACGGAGAACAAGATTAGAGGACGACTGCGGCTTGGACCTAGCCACTCCATCAGCGGAGGACTAGATTGGATAACAACGACCTGGAACCGGCTACACCATCAGCGGAGAGCGGGATCTGAGGATGACGATAGCTTATACCTAGCCACTCCATCAGCGGAGGACTAGATCATATAATGACGACCTGAAACCGGCTACACCATCAGCGGAGAACAGGATGTGAAGACGACAGGAGCTTGGACCCGGCCACTCCATCAGCGGAGGACTGGTTTGGATAATGACGACCTGGAACCGACTACACCATCCGCGGAGAGTAGGATCTGAGGAAGACGGTAGCTTGTACATAGCACTCCATCAGCGGAGGACTAGATCATATAATGATGACCTGAAACCGGCTACACCATCAGTGGAGAGCAGGATGTGAAGACGACAGGAACTTGGAACCGACCACTCCATCAGCGGAGGACTGGTTTGGATAATGACGACCTGGAACCGACTACACCATCAGCGAAGAGCAGGATCTGATGACGACGGGAGCTTGGACCCGGCTACTTCATCAGCGGAAGACTGGATTAGATAATGACGACCTGGAACCGGCTACACCATCAGCGGAGAGCAGGATCTGAGGACGACGGCAGCTTGGACCCAGCTGCTCCATCAGCGGAGAGACTTGATCGAGCGATGAAAGTTGATAAATTTTTTTTATTTTTTGATTTTTTCATTTTTTGACTTTTGATGATTTTTTTCCTTTTTTCTTTGTTTTTCAATTCTTCTTTTTTTATATAATTTTTTCAATTTTTCAATTTTTTTGATAATTTTTCCAATTATTTTTTGATGATTTTTCTTTTTTCTTGAATTGTACAAAGAAGTAAAACTCGAGAAAATTAGGTTTGGCTGCACCGTCAACGTAGAAATAAGACCTGAATAGAAATTCGATCTGCTTGGGGAAAGGTTCGGATATGTTGCACCATCAACAGAGAAACGAGATCTTTAGGATATCTATACTGCTGTACCATCAGCGGTAAAGCAAAATTTAGAAATATTGGCCTATCAATAATGACGAAGGCAAGATCTGAAAATGCTACTTCTGCTGCTCTACTGGCGGAGAGGTGTGACCTGAAAATGGAAAAAAAATTAATCAGTAAATGTTCACAAAATTTGTCATTGTTACCTTTTATTGATGCTTCAGCATCCTCTTTGTGTTTGGCCTTCTTCATGGCTAGAGGTTGGCAGTTATGTTGTTGCCCCAATGGCTAAGGTTCTTTGGTTTATTTCGAACCTCTTTATATGTACAAGCAAAAATGCATGAATTTTAGGCCTAAATGCATGTGTCTATCCTAAATGCAAGGTGACTTTAGTGTATGCACTGAACATAGATGTGTGACGTATGCAAAATGATTTAATGCAAGATGAATGCAACTAAATGCATGAATGTGATATGTTTTTTCTTGCCCTCAAAGGGATGCCCCTGACGCCTCACCGGTCTCGTCAGGATCTTGGTTTTTTTCATGCGGCGGTGCCCCGACTTTGTCCTGAGTTCTATCAGCTTTCATCTGAGTGGATGCCCTAAAATTTTATTCATTACATGACATCATCTGACACTATTCTCGTAATATTTTTGAAACTTTAGGGTGATGTATTTTGGATATTCAAGACTCAGATATGAACAAAAGATGTTTGTATTGCTATTTGTAGTTTTGATCCATTACAAAATATTCTCACCACTATTGTACTTAAGTCGGTGAGGTTGGTTTACAAAAAGTATTACTTTGAAAGTGATAAAAACTACAAGGGGACCTACTATGGTCAAGACAGTGCAATACTTAACATGGTCCAGTTCAAAAAAAACCTTCAACACACCCTCAGTTGGCATCTTCATGCTTCGGTAAAGGGTTCCCACTTGTGGCTGAACTTGTAGGGTTTTCAATGCTTATAACACTGAGCTTGAGGTACCTTTCTATCAGCCTCTTGAAGCCCTAACAATTTTCAATCGTGTGGCCCACCTGTCCAGTGTGATATACCTGTCCAGTGTGATATTCGTAACTCATGTTAGGATCATACCACTTAGGGAATGGGGGCTGCGTCGGAGCCTGGTGGAAATGTACCACTATATGAGCTTTTAGCAGTTCTTTATACAGATCTCCATACGACATCGGCAAGGGAGTGAGCTCTATCTTCTCAGTGTTTTTCCTCTGACCATAACCTTGGCTTGAGGCAACGTGAGCACTTGGCACGGCCTTAAATTGCACAATTGTGCTGGGCTTGGAATAATTGGCATTGTAAACTCCCGAAGAGTTCACTTCCTGGTCTTTCCTTCCATGGTAAGGCTTCTTATGGGACGAACTACCCCCATCATCAATTTTGCCAGTCTTGAAAGCATTCTCGATGAGCTCACCAGATAACACGAGGTCGGCAAAATTGGTAGTCGCGTTGCCTATCAAACGACCCAAGATCGGACCCTCCAAAGTTTGTACAAATGTGACCACCGTCTCCCTCTCACTGAGTGACGGTTGGACCTGAGCTGCTATATCCCTCCAGCGCTGAGCGTATTGCCTGAAGCTTTCATTATGCTTTTGTTTCATCTGTTGTAACATCCACTAGTCTGGCATCATATCATTGACGTGTCGGTATTGCTCCAGAAAAGCTTTGGCCAAGTCTCTCTACGACTTAATCTGACGGCGGCTCAACTGATTATACCATCGGGCAGTAGATCCTGATAGACTGTCCTGAAAGCAGTGAATTAACAGCTTATCATCTCGGTCGTATCCAGTCATCCTCCGACAGAACATAGTGAGGTGAGTGCGAGGGCAGCTGGTTCTGTCATACTTTTCAAATTCTGGGACCTTAAATTTTGAGGGTAACACCAAATCCGGGACAAGACTGAGTTCACTGGCATCGAATCCACTAAAGGTATCCTCTACTCCCATAGCCTCTGGCTTCTCTTCGAGTATCTTACTCTCATAGCCTCTAGCTTCTCTTCGAGTATCTTACATCGATCTTCGATTTCCTTTGAAGCTTCTACCTTCGGCCCCTCGGTCTCAAACATATGATCTATTTTTGAGATAAAATTTTCATCTTGATTACCCCCGGGTTTATCTTTCGATGTAAATGGCTAATTTATAGGGATTGAAGTACCAGCCTGATGTATATGAGACTTTCCCCGAGAAATGATCACCTGGGGTTGAGTTTCTGGTTGTATCCTGGTTTGAACGGGCGTGAACCCTAGAGGATACATAAGATCCTCGTCACCAGCAGTGGGTCTAGGATTTGCAGTGGGATTTACAACAGAGGCCTCTCCAGGCTCGGGAAGCTTTAATCCCAGCATTTGTGCCATTTGGCCCAGCATGTCTTGTTGTGACTTTGCAAGTTGTTCCCTCATATCCTGTTGGACTCTCGCTAACTGTTCCTCAACCTACTTGGCTATGTTCGCTTGTAATTCTTTCTGATCTTGCTCGATTTTTTTCAATCTTTCATCGTTTGCCATCTTTGTTTTGTACCGAGTTCCGTATGGATGCTGAGCTGACTGATCTTCTACTTTATCCAATATCACTGTCATAGGGCACCCCTAGAGTCAGTTTTCTTATTTTGAATATGAATGTATATGCATGCAAAATGTGTCCTAAATTGATGCAATGCAAAATCAAGATTGCGATAATATTGTGCAATGATGCAGGTGAAATCAATGCAATGAGAATAAAATGAAACGAGTTAACAGCAAATAAAACGATTAAATAAAACAAATGAAAAATAGAGTAATAAAAAAATGTACATAAACAAGAAATAAGGCACTAGAGCTTAAATAGGGTAACCACTAATCGGGCAGAGTTTCACAAGGCTCTAAAGGGTTGGCTCATACGGCTCACTATATGCAGTTTTGGTGCTAAGAGGTACCCGAATTGTCCTCACTGTCCTCTACTAAGAGTAGCAAGGCCCCCTGTCATCACTCATTATAGGCTCCTTTCAACCGGGTTCAATTCAGGGGGACCCATTCGCTTATGCCTGCACAAATGAACGATATCCTTACGAAAGCATAACGTACTCGAGCCCCGAAGGTACTTGCTAGGCCTACACAGGAGAACGATATCTCCACGAAAGCATTAGCGTTTTCCCCTACTAAAAAAAACGGGTTCATATGCCATATTTTAAATGCGTTAAAATAAACGCGCAATTATAACCGAATGCTAGTTTAATAGTCACTTTAATCCAGAATTTCTGATATTAATAAAGCGGTAATTATTTGAAAAAAGCTCGACTCTCTTATTTTTTTTGAAAAGACAAAAATATCCCCAGCGGAGTCGCCATCTATAGCGATGTCCCATTCTCGCTAAAAAAGAAAGTGTTTTTTTTTATTTATTTTGAAAATATTGTCTTCCGCGTGGAGTTTTACAAAACCCGTGTTTTATTTAAGAATGGAGTCGCCACCAGCCACTTAGGTAGGCCGGACACCGTAAAATCCAGAGATTTTAAAATGTCAGGTTCGAGAGTCGGTTACGGATGGGGAAGGATTAGCACCCCCACACCGCCCAAAATTGGTACTTTAATAATTACCGCTTTATTAATATTAGACTTTCCGGATTAAAGTGACGATTAAATTAAAATTCGGTTATATGTGCGAGTAGATTTTAAAGGCCCCGTTATCCGAGAGTAAACACCCAACCACTATCACTACGCTTGATACTGACCCCGTTTACGGTCGAATAAAAGGGAGCCACATTGACAAAATATATATCTGTTATGCAAACTTAAAAAAACATGGCAAATACAAATAAATACATTGCGATAAAAATATAAATAAATACTATAATAAAATATTAATATAACGTAAATACATAAATATCAATCGCATAAATAAAACGAATCTAACACATAAAATATGATAATAATAACAATAATAATAATAATGATCATGATAATAATAATAATAATAAGTGATGCATGACATGAACTAATTTAATACATATAAAACATTATGAAATTAAACATTCAGGACTAAATGCATTAAAAATAAATTACATGGCAAAAAACATAAAAATAGGACTAAAACGAAACAAATGCAAAATGCATGAACAAAAAATTAACAACTTAAAAACTAAAGTACTAAAATTAAATTCAATATAATGGCAGTGACGAAATTGAAAGAAAACCAAAATAAAAAGCCACAAAAAACATGAAGGGACGATTTTAAATGAGCATAAAAACTCCAAGGGACTAAACACATGATTACACCATGACTAGTAGTTAAAACGGGATGAAAATTTGAGGACTTAAGGTGTAATTAGACCCTAGGTTAAAACGAATGCGGGAACAAGATGGAATGATCGATATGGTAAATATACTGTAGACAGAAACGAATGAGGGGGAAGTTCAAGGACCCGGTGTGTAATTTGCCCATTAAAGACACGCGGATCCTTCCTCAGGTTACCGGGTCACCGCGGGTTGAGGCACGCCAAACGACGTTGTTTTGCTTACTGGTTTAAAACAAATATGTGGGTTATTGGTTTCATTCGAAACAGATGATAACAAAAAACCCTAACTTCATAATCTCTCAAATCCCATCCTCTCATCTTCTACCAGAGTGACGGTGGCGCCACTCCCCTCACTGTGTCATTCACCGGCCTCACGGCGGCGCTCAACTGGTAAGTAATCTTCCAAGTTTTTTATTTTTATAAACCTTTGAGTCGAAATGAAAAGGAAAACGGATTTTGATTCGAAAAGAAAATAGGATTTTTTTACCTTCAAACTTTCTTGTATTCCTTTCAAAAAATCTTACAAAACTTCCCCTTACAAAATTTTTCAACCGAGTCCCCCTTCTCTCTGATATTCGACTTCTTAAAAGGGACCCCTTTTTTCTTATTTTTTGATTTTTTTCAAAAAAAACCTCTGCATTTTCATTTCGGTTTCTTATATATCCGATCTAAAACCATAACCACTCCACTATTTTAATCTTGCAGATATGATGATGGATGGTCGGATTCAAGCCAGATTTCATGGGGTTGTTTTAAGGCAGGGTATGGTTGAAGGTATGGTTAAGTTAGGGTGTTGGCAGTGAGTGGTTAGGTTTTAGGTTTGTTTATATTTTTTTGGATTTTCTGGATTTTGTATAGATTTTAGGGATTGGGATTTTATTTGGGGTTTGTTTTGGTTGCTGGTGAAGTGGTGGCCAGAGCGTGACGGCGGCGGCAGTAGAGGAGGGTGGCGGCGGTGGCAGTGGAGGGTATAAGGGTTAGGGTTAGGTTAATTAGGATCAAGGGCATTTTGGTAATTTCAGATTTGGGTCGGGTTAGGTTATGGATTCGGGTCGGGTTGAGTCGTGGATCCGGGTCGGTTTGGTTGAGTTGGGTTAAAACGGGTTATTACAACCCTAAGTTGAGCTCCTTTTGGTTTTGGTGATTTAGGGTAAGAATTTCGGTACGTACCTTTTTTATTACCATTTCTGTAACAAATTATGTATATTATGTAATAATTTCTGTACCTACTGAAATTCTCATCGTTCTTGTAAGAAAATAGGTTTTCTTATATGTCAATCTGTATGTACACAAATGCTTACTTTAAGTTGAGCTCCTTTTGGTTTTGGTAATTTCGGGTAAGGATTTCAGTACGTACCTTTTTATTACTATTTTTGTAGCAAATTATGTATATTATGTAATAATTTCTGTACCTACTGAAATTCTCATCGATCTTTGAGAAAATAGGTTTTCTTGTATGTACACATATGCTTACCCTAAGTTGAGCTCCTTTTGGTTTTGTTGGTTTTGGGTAAGAATTTCGGTACGTACCTTTTTTATAACCATTTATGCAACAAATTATGTATAATATGTAATAATTTCTGTACCTACTAAAATTCTCATCGTTCTTGTAAGAAAATATGTTTTTTTGTAGGCTGATCTGTATGTACACAAATGTTTACCCTAAGTTGAGCTCCTTTTGGTTTTGGTGAACTCGGGTAAGGATTTTGGTACGTACCTTTTATACTAGCATTTCTATAACAAATTATGTATTATATGTAATAATTTTTGTACCTACTGAAATTCTCATCGTGCATGTAAGAAAATAGGTTTTCTTGCAGCCCAATATGTATGTACACAAATGTTTACCCTAAGTTGAGCTCATTTGGTTTTGGTGATTTAGGGTAAGACTTTTTGAAGTACCTTTTTTATTATCATTTCTATAACAAATTATGTATATTATGTAATAATTTCTGTACCTACTAAAATTCTCATCGTTCTTGTAGGAAAACATGTTTTCTTGTAGGCCAATATGTATGTACACAAATGCTTACCCTAAGTTGAGCTCCTTTTAGTTTTGGTGATTTCGGGTAAGAATTTCGGTACGTACATTTTTATTACCATTTATGTAAGAAATTATGTATATTATGTAATAATTTCTGTACCTACTGAAATTCTCATCGTTCTTGTAAGAAAATAAGTTTTCTTGTATGCCAATTTGTATGTACACAAATGCTTAGTTTAAGTTGAACTCCTTTTGGTTTTGGTGATTTCAGGTAAGGATTTCGGTACGTACCTTTTTAATTACCATTTCTATAACAAATTATGTATATTATGTAATAATTTTTGTACCTATTGAAATTCTCTTCGTTCTTGTAAGAAAATAGGTTTTCTTGTAAGCCAATCTGTATGTACACAAATGCTTATCCTAAGTTGAGCTCCATTTGGTTTTGGCAATTTCTGGTAAGGATTTCGTTAAGTATTTTTTATTATCCTTTATGTAACAAATTATGTATATTATGTAATTATTTCTGTACCTACTGAAATTCTCATTGTTCATGTAAGAAAATATGTTTTCTTGTAGCCCAATCTGTATGTAGACAAATGCTTACCCTAAGTTAAGCTCATTTTGGTTTTGTTGGTCTCGGGTAAGGATTTCGGCTCGTACCTTTTTTTATTACCATTTCTATAACAAATTATGTATAATATGTAATAATTTCTGTATCTACTAAATTCTCATCGTTCTTGTAAGAAAATAGGTTTTCTTGTAGGCCGATCTGTATGTACACAAATGCTTACCCTAAGTTGAGCTCCTTTTGGTTTTGGTGATCTCGGGTAAGGATTTTGGTACGAACCTTTTTTATTACCATTTCTGTAACAAATTATGTATAATATGTAATAATTTTTGTACCTTCTGAAATTCTCATCGTTCATGTAAGAAAATAGGTTTTCTTGTAGCCCAATCTGTATGTACAAAGATACTTACCCTAAGTTGAGCTCATTTTGGTTTTGGTGATCTCGGGTAAGGATTTCGGTACGTATATTTTTTATTACCATTTATGTAACAAACTATGTATATTCCGTAATAATTTCTGTACCTACTGAAATTTTTATCGTTCTAGTAAGAGAATAGGTTTTTCTTGTAGGCCAATCTATATGTACACAAATGCTTAGTCTAAGTTGTGCTCCTTTTGGTTTTGGTGATCTCGGGTAAACCTTTTTTATTACCATTTATGAATCAATTTATGTATAATATGTAATAATTTCTGTACATACTGAAATTCTCATCGTTCATATAAAAAATAGGTTTTTTTGTAGCCCAATATGTATATACACAGATGCTTACCCTAAGTTAAGCTCATTTTGGTTTTGGTGATCTCGGGTAAGGATTTTGGTACGTACATTTTTTATTACCATTTATGTAACAAATTATGTATAATATGCAATAATTTCTGTACCTACTGAATTTCTTATCGTTCTTGTAAGAAAATAGGTTTTCTTGTAGCTCAATCTGTATGTACACAAATGCTTACCCTAAGTTGAGCTCCTTTTGGTTTTAGTGATCTCAGGTAAGGATTTCGGTACGTACCTTTTTATTACCATTTTGTAACAAATTATGTATAATATGTAATAATTTATGTACCTACTGAAATTCTCACCGTTCTTGTAAGAAAATATGTTTTCTTGTAAGCCAATATGTATGTACACAAATGTTTACTCTAAGTTGAGCTCATTTTTGGTTTTGGTGATCTCGGGTAAGAATTTCGGTACATGTCTTTTTTATTACCATATTTGTAAAAAAATTATGTATATTATGTAATAATTTCTGTACCTACTGAACTTGTAAGAAAATAGGTTTTCTTGCAGCATTTATGTTGGTACACAAATCCTTACGTCGTAACACTTTATGTATATACCTTTTTCTTACAGTTACTGTAAACATTTATGTACAAACCTCGTAAGAATTTATGTACAAATCTACTATCTGTAGAACAGATTAGGCTCATTTTAGCCTTAAATTACTCGTTTCACTGCAGAACTTAACTGATTTAAATTCAGCTCAATCTATTTAGAGTAGTTAATTTTGTTTTAAAAAACGCGCCTAAAGCGTTGGCATCGGGAAAATCGTCTCTTCAAGCACAAGAAAATCGTCTCTTCAAGCACAAGCACATCGATATGATTTGATATACTGTAATGCAGGCCTTTTAACGGCGTTGGGTGCAATGCTTTTTGCATCTTTGTGTCTCGAACGATGACTGGATGATTGGACAGCGTAATGACAAGAAAAAAAGAGGAGAAATGACACTTTTGCATGTTTGGAGCAGGAAAAAAGGAGGAGAAACGATGTAAACAGCTATAAGATTAAGATTTTTAACGAGGGAGATGATGAAAAATAAATTAAGAAGAAAGACAGGTTTCAAAGAAGAAAACGGTGTTATTTTTAAATAAAATTTCGAGGTTATTAATAAAAAATATCATCTAAACTTCTAAAATATATTTATAATGATATTTCTAAATAAAGAATTTTTGAGGATAATGTATTGATGGGAGTATAAAGGAATCAATGAATTGATGTGAAGGAAAATTTTACAAAAAAATAGTTGAATGATCAAATTTAATAAAATGTAAAGTTAAAAGATTAAATCTAAAAAAGAATACATTTTGTTAAAAATATGAATTGAAGTTACATAGCTATTATTTAGTGTTAGTGAATTACGCGGTTAAATTTTGGTCAAAAAATGACTTAAAACGAAAGAGAAATTGAAGAAATGGAAATGATACAAAGTTGAGGGATAAATTGAAAAAAAAAAAGAAATTTAGTTAAAAGCCTGAATTGAAGTTAAATAGGTGTTCTACAGTGATTTAAGAGCACGTGGTTCAAATTTGCTAAAAAATGGACTTAAATCAAAAAAGTGATTGAAGGAATGAGGAAACCATACAAAGTTGATGGGCTAAATTGAAAAAAATAAAATTTATTTTCAAAACTATAAATTGAAGCTAAATAGAAATTCTAAATTGATTTAGGAACAAGTGGTTCAACTTTAGTCAAAAATGGAATTAAAATGAAGGAGAAACTGAAGAAATCTGAAATCAAGGACTAAATCGTAAAACTGTAAAATTTGATTTTTCGAGTTGGGCAAATTTCAACCTGACTCGAACATAAATTTTTTTGAGTTATTTTGAGTTAACTCGAATAACTCAAAATTGAAAAAATTATAATTTTTTCAAGTCGAGTCGAGTTTTGCTCACTCCTAACTATAATTTGACCTATATAGTATTTGTGTTTAAATTAAAACAAAGGTTTAATTTGCTCACTCTTAGTGGTTAGTTGTTAACATTGGATTCCAAAGGTTTCAGGTTTAAGTTCTTTTGAGTGTAAATTTTTTTTATATTTTTCTCTAACAATTTAACGTCGTTTTGGTGCAATAGTCATGTCATTATGTCGTTGTCCATGTCATTGTCTTGTTAATGAGTTAATTGCATGCGGCCATAATTAAAACGGAAATTAAAGTTTAGTGTTAAAGTTGAAGTAATCTAAAGTTCGGTGATATAAACGAGTCTAACATCAATAGTTTAGTAACATCTTGTGTAATTTACTCTAATAATAACAATAATAAAGAGTATGATATTAATAGAAATTACTTGATAGACTAATTAAAAGACTGAATAATATCTCTTTACTTAATAAAAAATCTAATAATCGGGATAAGTGTGAATGAAATTATTAGTATAATAGTATAAAAGTTGCACCTTTCCTTTGGTGAAAAGTTAGCAAATTAGGCTCATGTTTACATGGCGGGCTTGCGTGTTAACTATTGAACATATTTTTTGTCGTATTTTTATCTTGGAAACCGGTCATATTATGATTTTTGATCCTTCTATTCTGCTCAAATTAGAAAGTAGAGTTTATACTTTAATTTCACATAATTTATCCACTCAAATTTTATAATCTTATTAATTAGATAAAATAACTAAAAAGTTTCTCTAAAAAAATAATTAACACCATTGACATTATTCAAATTAAAATTTCGAAGTAGATTAAAGACATAAAATAAACATTTGCTCTAACTTATCATGTTGACATTATTTTTTGTGTTGAAAAATATGATTTTAATCATAATAGTTAACGGTGTAATTATTTGGATCAGTTAAAGACATTATAAAAAAGTTGAGTATACAGTAGGTAAAATTAAAGATATTTAGAATAAACAACTGGTCTAGTGAGATGAGACAATAAATCCCTTAAGCAAGGTTAGTGATTCAGATTCTGATGTTGTAAATGGAGCAAATTGGGTTGAGAGAGTTGCCTCATAATAAGCATTTGCAGTACCCAATACGAATAAGTAAGCTAATGGTTGGATAGCGGTTGTTAAACAAAAAAAATACAAAGACTAACTCCCACATTTGAGAATAGTAAAAGGACCAAAACAAGAATTTGACCACTTAAATCCAAGTTGAAACGAGGAGTGGAATAAGGACCGTTTTAAAGGTTTCATAAGTTGGGAAAACATTTTGGCGTACAAGCTCTTCTTTCTCTTCCATTATCTTCTCTTTCAAGCAAGCTAGACTAGACTATTTTATTTTCTCATAAGCTCTCGTTTTTCAAGAAATTAGATACAGTGAGACACAGATCTTGATCGAGAAAACATTGAATTTGTTGCTTGATAGTTTTTGATTTAGGTTTAGATTCATTTACAGAGAACAGAGGAGTGAATGGGCATCAAGAGAACAGAGGAGAACAAGAAGAAGAAGAAGAAAGGAATTTTGCAATTGGGGAATTACGAGTTGGGGAGGAATCTCGGGGAAGGAAATTTCGGCAAAGTTAAATTGGCTAAGAATCTCCATTCCGGCCTCCCTTTCGCCGTCAAGATCCTCGAAAAGTCTAAGCTCACTCAACTAAACATAGCCGATCAGGTTCTTTAACTTCTTTTCGAACAACTGTTAATCTTTATTTTGTTGTTTGTTTTTGGATTGCTTTCCTTTTCTTCTTCTTAACATCGCCGATCAGGTTCTTTAACTTCTTTTCAAACTACTGTTAATCTTTATTTCGTTGTTTGTTTTTGGATTGCTTTCTTCTTCAATTTCAATGGCATTTCAGATTCTAAATTCGAAAAATTAAAAGAAAATCCCAATCTCCAATTCCGCTGATAAAGAGAGAAATCGCCACTTTGAAACTCCTTAAACATCCTAACGTGGTTCGCTTACATGAGGTAAGTCGTCTAGTTTTATTAGCATTTCTCAATAATTATTGGAGCATGCCAATTAATTTCTTATAAGTTATACGTCATCAACATTTGTTGTTGTTTGGACCCCAAATTCTCTCCCATTATAGAGAAGATAATATAATATATATGGTTACAAATATAATAAAATTAAGGCTCAGGGGTCTTTTAAGTCCCTGAACTTTTGAAAAAATTTATGCATGTCACCATCTTCTTTCCCCTCTTGAACTCGACGGTTTCTAGATGTCAAAACCCCATTTTTGTTTATTTTTTTTTCAATTTTCTATGAATTTCTTTGATTCCATTTTGATTTCTTGATTTCAAATCATTCTTAGATCTTAAATCTTCCATTTATTTTACAAAACTTCCACGAAAACTTTTAAAATTCTTCGCGAAAATCTCGTTTTCTTTTTAGACGAGTTTTTGCACAAATCTCCATTTCGATTCATGAAAGCCGAGTTTTGAGGTTATGATCTCATTTTTTAATGATTCAAATGTTTATTAGAGGTGATTCAAATCGGTGACTAAAACAGAATAAATTAAAAACAAAATAGACCACCAGTATAGATTACGCTACTTTTATCAGAATACGTTTTTAAATATGACTTTTTTGTTAACATAGTAAATTTTATGCTTTTTGAGATGTTTAAAATGATTAGATCGTTGATTCGACCTTTGCATTAATGTGTGGCCTTTAATCTCTTAAATATGAAAAATTATTAGATAAATTTAATTCGTTATTCATGGTTAATTTATAATATTCACTTATTTAATTTTTAAATAATTATTTACTTTTGTACTAAAAAAGTGAAAAAAAAATGAAAAATATAATATTTAGGGTTTGCCCCAGTTTGGCACGTGAAATGTGTCTCAGCTGAACCTCTCTCAGCTCAGGAACCATAAATCTTGGTCGGTGGGTTGGCTATTTATTTATTACTTTTATATATTTATTTTGCATACCGTAGTTGTTTTTTTTCCCATGAATTACTCGCAAGTCACACCCGAGGGAGGGAATACCCAAGCGCCAGCCATCCCATGTCAACACCCAACTACCTTTCACCTCCTTGATTTATGAATGTCGAGTAAGTGGGGCCCGTTTCTTATAGCTTAAAAACACAAAACCCTAAATTAAAATTTTTAAATCTTATAAGTAAGAAAAAAATATTATTATCCTTAAAAGATTAGATTCGAATAATTTACCTGTATGGTACTTTTTAAAAGGTTTAAAAGTAAAAAACAAATGCTCAAAAAAATTCCAAACCTTACTCATTTTGTTCTTTTAGAATTCCCAACCCAAATCTCAAATCATATAAACACCCAAAGACAGAGCAGGATTTGGAGTTAGGGGCAAAATATAAATGTTTGAAAGTGAATGCAAATTTAAAAATAAATCAATTTTTAAAATAATTTATATAAGAAGACAATTAAAAAAATAAATTTTTTTGGGTAGGGGCAATTGTCCCTCCCAACCCCTTAATATGCCCGTCCATGTAAACACCTACGTTTTCAATTTGCTTCAACTTCCTTTTTCAATACTTGCCAACTGGGCAAATCCCCCAGCAACTGGCGGCCACTACAACTACACATTCAAAAGCTGAAAGGTGGCGAGCCCCTTTTGTCTACACAACACATATCAAAGTAATTGTAGAGTCACTAAAACAAACCTGGGGACGGCAATTATACACATATTATATGTGTGTGCGCGCGCCCACCGGTATTAGCCCTGTTAGGCGTTTCCATGGTAGTGCCATTTTCTTCAAGTTCTTCCTCGGCCATTTTACAACTACGAATCTACATGTATTTTAAATTGAGTTGTATGGTTTTGATTGAAATATGATTCCTCCGCGCAAAAATTGGGCTAAATGTAAATAGTACCAACGGAGATAGAACTTTAAGAATTAATATGATTCTATGAATACAATATCCGATAAAAATATAAATTTCATTAAATGTTGGTACGGTCCATTTATTTAATTTTAGTTCATTAAATACCCTTGTATCGTTGTATTAACTTTGTAAAGTTAACGGTGTATATGATTTTCAGTGCTCTATTGATTTCAGGTGTATATCAGCTATGGTGAGTTGCTCTAATGATGCCTTTGCTTATAATAAGCATGCAGGTATTGGCAAGCAAAACCAAGATTTACATGGTCCTAGAGTACGCAACTGGAGGGGAATTGTTTGTCAGAATTGTAAGGGACTTGATTTAAATTGCTTTGTTGCTGCAATAATGATAAGTTTGTTACATTGCTTTGCTTTTGTATCAAATATACAGGCATCCAAAGGAAAGCTTTCAGAAGCTGAAGGAAGAAAATTCTTCCAGCAGTTGATTGATGGTGTTAGTTACTGTCACCACAAAGGCGTTTTCCACAGGGATCTTAAGGTCCTTTCATCACCTCTAAACATATCACGTATTTGATTTGTTAAAGCATTAAATAAAAAAAATACATAATATGTGATTTGGACAATTATCCTGAAGGAAAGCTATCATAGATCCTTAATTTCACTGTCAGATTACTTAATTTTTTAACTTTACCTGACAGTAGTCTATGAGATTTTCTTCTTCCATCATAGGCTAAAATCGGTTTTCTCTCATGTAATATATGTATATATTTCAGCTCGAAAATGTTTTGATTGATGCAAAAGGGAACATAAAGATATCTGATTTTGGTCTCAGTGCATTGCCTCAACATATTAGGGTATGTAAAGTGCTTTATTCTAAACAAGAAAATCACCTTTTAAAAAAAATAAAATCCTTTTGAAATAGTTTTAAATAATGATTTTCTTCTGATTTGAATTTGCAGGAGGATGGCTTACTGCACACAACATGTGGAAGTCCAAACTACGTTGCACCAGAGATTCTGGCAAATAGAGGGTACGATGGTGCCACTTCAGACATATGGTCATGCGGCGTCATCCTATATGTAATTCTCACCGGATATCTCCCTTTCAATGATAGAAATCTTGCAGTTCTATATCAAAAGGTATTCAAAAGCTACTTTTGGTTTTAAATACTTCTTTTTCTTGCCAACTCCAATGAACAATAATGTGTTCGGTTTCAGATTTTCAAAGGGGATCACTCGGTTCCGAAATGGTTATCACTCGGGGCTCGGAACATGATAAGAAGGATACTTGATCCAAACCCTGAAACCAGGATAACTTTAGCGGGTATCAAGGAAGATGGATGGTTCAAACATGACTATACTCCTGCAATACCCGACAACGACGACGACTACAACATATACATCGAAGACGAAGCCTTCTCAATGTGTGAAGTGGTATGAACTGACCAAGCCCTGTTTTTTTTTTCTTCTTAAATCTTGGATGAGTCTTGTTTTTGCAAATTTGGAACATAACGGGGAGAAACCCTGTTTTGATGAAGGCGTGTAATGGAAGGAGTCAAGAATCACCCTCTATCATTAATGCTTTTCAGTTGATAGGAATGTCTTAATGCCTAGACCTTTCTGGTTTCTTTGAGGAGGAGGTAAGTCCAAAATTAACGGCCTTTTTACTCTTCATGCAACTTTGATTTTGTTGTTGTGGCGTTTTGTCCAAATTACGTTTAAGGTCAATGAATTTAGGGTAAATTATATTTGTGGTCACTTTTGTTTCATTTTTCCTTCATTTTAATCATTCAACTTTTAAAAGTTAGATTATGATCACTTGCTTTATTGATTTATTGCAAAATAACCACTCAAACGATAACGCATTGATAACGTGACACCTTAATTGAACGAGTTAATTTTATTATTTCTTTTTCTCTAATTTTGATCAAAAGTTATATTTTAGTCACTTACGGTGTTGATTTATCACAAAATGATCACTCAATGTTAACTCTCGTTTGTCAAAATATGATACTTTTTACAATTTTCTAATTATGCTAAAAAATAATTATAATGCTAAAAAACTTATAGAAAATTTATATTTTTAAAAAGTCAATAAACATAATTTTTGAAATATGCAAGGTTCAAAATACAAATTTAAAAACTACGGATAAAATTTAGTTTTGAAACAAAATGCCAAGATAATCTACAGATAAAATTTTAAGTTTGGTTTTGAAATAGGATGCCAAAATAATGTTTTACATTGTGTGAGTGTGTATATATATATATATAAGTTAGAATCCACTTACATTACGTAAAACTCAACTAGTTTTACATTAATTCATGGCCATTAGATAGGTGAAATGGATGGATGAGATTAAATCCTTACTTTTTTCCCCAAGTGATAATCTTCACATATCCAACATTTAATTTCATCCATCTATTTCACTCATCCAATGATCATGGATTAACATAAAACTAATTGAGTTTTACATAGTATCACTAGATCCCGTCCCTCTCTCTCTATATATATATAGTTAGGATCTACTTTCACTATGTAAAACTCAACTAGTTTTACACTAATTCATGGCCATTAGATGGGTGAAATTGATGGATGAGATTAACTCCTTACTTTTTTCTCAAATGATAATCTTCAAATATTTTACATCTAATCTCATGCATCTATTTCACTCATCTAATGGTCATGGATTAGTGTAAAACTAGTTGAGTTTTACATAATGTAACTGGATTCCATCCCTATATATATATATAGAGTTAGGATCCACTTACACTGTGTAGAACTCAATTACTTTTACACCTATTTTGGATCGTAGGATGATGGTAATAAATGGCTAAGATTATTTTCTTATTTTTTTGAGCGATAATCTTCACATTTTTTTACTGTTAATCTCATCTATCCATCTACCTTTATCCAACGGTCTAAAAATGGGTAAAACTTTTAAGTTTTACATTAAAAGTTTTATATAGTGTAAAAGGATCCTATATCATATATATATATGTATATGTATATATGTATGTGTGGATAATTATTCTATACACAAGCACTTGTGGAAACTTTGTTTGTACAAGTGCCTTAGTTTTAGTGTTTAGGAATTTTATCTAGGTTTAGGGATTTTATCTAGGTTTAGGGTTTAGTACCTTTTGAATTTAGGGACTATTGATAGAATTTTTGGTTAGGATTAAAATTTAGGGTTTATAAGTTAAAACCTAAATTCCTAACCATATTACCCTAAACCTTAAATTCTAATCATAAACCATAAATTTTAAACCTCTACACTAAAACCCCAAACACTAAAATTAAGGCTCTTGTGAAAACAAAAAGTTTCCACCTCTTGTGTATGAGATAATAATATATATATATAGATAGATATAGAGAGAGAGGAGGGGGAGATTTTCTTCCAATGATGAAATCATATTTTAACTAAAATTAAGAGATTAAATTAAAAATTAACTTTTTAATGTAATAAGAGTTAATGTTCAAGTAACTATTTAGTGATAGATCAATAACTCAAGTAACTAAAATACTACTGAAAATAGAATGATCAAAATAAAAGAAAAATGAAACCTAAGTGCCTGCGAGTATAGTTTACCCTCGAATGTAATATAAGCGTTTGTGTAAATCACAATTCTTCAAGGTCATTAAATTGTTGCACTGAACTTGTGTTATTAACAAAATAAAAATATTAATTTTGTTAAATAATTTGAATGTATAAGTTGTTATCTCATTTTTTTTCTGAATCGCCTATGCATCTCGAGGGACAAAAATCATTATCAACACTAAAAAAATCAAATTCTAAGTCCTATTCGAAATTTTAAATTTTAAATTCTGAAAAATAAATCATACTTTAAATTCTTTAAACTCTAATTTTAAACTTTAACCCTAAATTATAAACTTAAATTTTTTAGTGCGAGGACATAAATAAAAAACCGAAAAGGGACAAAGAATTTCTATTTCCATCTTAAGCTAACTTTTTCATGATAAATACTCTTAAAGATGTTGAATTTACATAATCTAAATGAAGTTGAGGGCAAATTGTTATGCGCATGCAGGATGTCTTTGAAAGGAAGATCAGATTTACATCCAATCTTTCGGGTAAAGATTTGCTTGCAAGGATCCAAGTCACCGTCACAGATATGGGATTTCGAGTCCAAATGAGAAACGGAAGGGTTTGTAGCTTCATGCACTGCTTTCTATATTTCTTTTCCAATGCAAATCAATTGTGTTTTCATCGGTTGCACATATATACATAAGAGATAAAGATCTAGTTACACAATGTAAAACTTTTTAGTTTTATATTGATTTTGAATCATTGGATGAATGTAAATTGATGACTAAAATTAAAAATCAGTAAATTTCTAAGGGAAAAAAAGAAGAAGTGAATAATCTTAAGTTCTTAACCATAAATTTACACTCGTCCAATAATCTAAAAAGCAGTGTAAATTTTTTTAGTTTTTACTGTACGTGAGTGGATTCTGCCCCTATGTACACGTTATTGTTTTAGAAGATTTGGTATATATGGTTGATGGTAATGGCAACAATAAGTAGAAAATTTGTGTTCCTTCCTTCCTTTGTTATAGTTGAAAGCAACACAAGAACACACAGGCCAAAAATGTGTTGGCAGTCTTTCAGTTGCAGCTGAGGTAATTGTTTCGTTAAAATTATGAGCAAATGTGTTGTGAAGAGTATATCCAAATTTAATCCTGATTAATTAATTATGTATGTCAGGTGTTTGAGATAAGCCCGTCATTGTTTGTAGTTGAGTTAAGAAAATCATATGGTGATTCTACACTCTACATACAGGTACAATTAATTCGCTTCTTAATTCATTACTCTTATAAATTTAATCAAAAATAAAATGTGATGTATAATTGCAGTTGTGTACAAAGCTATCAAATGACTTGGGCGTTCCTCAAGGCCAGGACCTGGTGTTATAACACAAGCTCAATTGACTCTACCAACGGTTATGAATCTTAATTACTTGAATCCATTGGTTTCGGTGATAAAAGAAGACGTTGTACCTTTTAAGTGTCTTGAATTTGAGCAGAGTGGTATGCATGTGTGAGTTTATTATACTAAAATATTATCTTATAAAAGAAAAAAAAACTTAATTACTCGTATCTTAGCCTGAGAAAGGATGGATAAATAAGTAAGCTATTTATTTATGCTATAAATGATTTTTCTTTTTAAAACTTTCTCGAGAAAACAGAGAATCAAAATAACAAGTTTATATGTCGAGTAAGCACAAATTTATTTATATCTTGCATGTTTTAAGCTTGTATATAGTATATACAATTAATTTTACACTAATTTATGCTCATTGAATGAGTGAAATGTATAGATAAGATTATCATTTTTAACTTTTAATTTCATCCATCTAAATATGGTCATAAATCATATATATTATATGATTTGCTTATACTTTGAAAAACTCAATTAATTTTACACCAATTTATGATGATCAGATATGTGTGAAATGAATGTATGATATTAAAAAAATATTTTTTAAGGGGAAAATAGAGGGGGGTTTAATCTCATCCGACGGTCACAAATTAATGACTCAAATATTACTTTTTTAAAACCAATAACAAAAAATAAACATTTATGGAATAAAAGTGATCATTTCGAAATTTTACTCATTTTAATTCAAGACCTTTATATCAGGTTTTGGAAAAGAAACTCATTCACACGAAGTCGGATCAAGTTCAAACCCGATAGGTTCAGATTATTTTCTCAATCTTACGCATGTTCAGAATCGAGTTATCCTCTTACACTCGAGGACCAATTTAGATAAAAATTCTCAAAATTGAGTTTGTACAAAAAATTAATCTTGTTTAAAATATGGGCTGAGTTTAGGATAGACATTTGACCCAGACCTGTCGGCTTCTGACTCAACTCGATCTTATAAGGTTATTTTTTTTAGGATAATGTTGGGTCAGGTTTGAGTTTAAGGTGAAAATTAATTCAACCTAACCCTATTCGAAATAATAATTTAATTTTATTCTGTCATCACTCATTTTTGTTCCGGTTGTATCATATTATTATATTATATTAGTATTATTTAAATTCAATATGCCTCCAAATATAATATATGTATGAATGTGTTTTATATGCGTATGTATGTATATGTATATATGTGTATATGTGTATGTATACATATCTATGTTTGCATGTTGTATGTATGTATATATAATATGTATGTATGTGTGTGTTTTAATGTACGGATGCATGTATGCAGGGGCGTATCTACCATAGGTCAAGGTCACCTGACCTACCATAAAAAAGGATAAACTACATTATAGGTCACTTAATTATTAATAAAGTTACAATTAGATTATTCAATTATTAAAAGTTACAATTAGGTCACTCAATTAACGTTTTAGTTACGCTCGGATCACTCCTATGTTAAAATACAAACGAACATCTAACGAGATTTGATATGACAGTTTTCGTCCTCAAAACTTACATTTTATATCAATCTAATCCTAATTTAAAATAATTCAATAAATTAAACCCTTAATACTTAAAAAAGACATCAATTTAGTCATTTTCTTCTCCAAATCGCATGTATACCCTCGTTCACACTACAATACTTTATTAAAAATCATTAATTAATCCAGTACACAAATTTATAAATGTAAATATATTCATAATTATTTTAATGTTAGATCTATAATTAGTATCTATATTAAAATTAAATTCTTTGAAATCTATTTAAAATTATTTATAAAAACCTTCAGTTTTAGTTATTGCTACCCCGTATTTTTTTTTACAAAAGTTAAGGTTTTCGTATTATTATATAGTTTTCTTAATAATTTCATATATTTTTGAATGACTTCATTATTTTTCTTTTATTTTAAAATAAATTAATAATTAAACTTCTTAAGTTACTAGATTTTTATTATTTGATAAATTTCTTAAATTCTTAGCAAGTCTGTGTATTTTCATTAAAAAAGTGAAGTTGATAAAAATTTGGTGATAAAGATTAGTGATCATTCATATAAAAGTGTGGGAAGTCATTTTAGATGATTTCAGTTACTTATAAGTAATATAAAATGTTTTGTGTTCATAGCATTAGTTGTAAAAATGATGTTTTGGAATGATTTGATTAGGGAGAAAATTTGTATAGAGTAATGTGAATTCCTCTATACATGTGTTTTATTAAAGAGAGTTAGTAACTAAATCATAGTGGACCTCTTGCATATATACATTTTAGGTGTGATTGAATGGTCTTTTGTCATGTTAGTTCTGAACATTGTAAGTAATTTGATGACTTATTCAATCTACTCTTATCTTACATGCGATTATATTTATTATCGGTGGGTGAACTACCAAGTTTAAATTCCTAGATCCGCCCATGCATGTATGTATGTATACCAATGTTGTAAGTATTAATTAATATTATTATTAATAATGTTATTGTTGTTGTTATTAATTATCATTATTATTATATATAGTAATAATATATTAAAACATATCTGAAATATAAAAAAGCCCTTTATTATTAAATGTCCTAGTCCAAATATAAACAATTTAGGACCCCAAATAATAGTACAAGGCCCGATCGGCCCAATCCAATTAACCTAAAAAACCTAGCCTTAAGATAATATCAAAACCCTAATTTTTCTCTTATACTTGTGCACAGCCGAAGGAGAACCGTTAGATCAAGCCAGATCCAACAGTCCAGATTAATTCGAGATGCTCTCCAGCTGACCGCGTGTATCACGACCGTTCGTCTCCCACACGCGCGTGGCGTTCACGCGCGAGGCAGTCTACCTTCCTTGCGCCACGTGGCTCAATCCAACGCTTCCACGTTACACTCCAATATTGCATCTCGATCGTCCATCTTTGGGCAAATTTATACCGTTGATCCAGATCTACATCAACGACCCAGATTAAATTTGACCGAGAGACCCTTTGCCTCCTCTTTCATCGATGGTCGCCACGTGTCTAGATCGACGACTCTCATCATCGCTAAAAAATGCGTTGTTGTCGTACGACCACCGATTTTCTCCCAACAACTAGGCATGTCCAGAAACAAATAAAAAAGAAAAAAAGTCAGATCAAGCAATCATCTACAACAATTTTATTTAATTTTGCTTATGGATGTACACAAATCAGTCGAATATAAGAGAGAAAAAAGAATCCATTGTAACCAATTATCTTCAGAAGCAATAATAAAGAAAAACTTTTCAAAGGTATTATCCATTTTCATTTTTTCCTTCCACACAGTTTCTAAAAATAAAAAAAAAATAGAAAGGGAAATCGTGGAAAGAATTTACCCTCGCCATCGTATCGGTCTTGTTCCGATGATAAACCCTCGCTTTTAGCCAAGTACGGTGAATCGGTGAAGGATCAAGCCTTCTGTTTTATAAAAATGGAGGTGATCTCTAAAGATTTTTTGTTCGAATCTAATAAAAGGGGGTTTCTTTTAGGGTTTTCAATATCAGGGACGGAGTTTTTAGAGGAGATTAAAGGTGGTCGGTGGTGGTAGGCGGCGGCTGGAGTAACCAGACCGCCATGGCTTTTGGGGATGGTTGTGGCCGGAGGAGTTTGGATGAATTTTTTGGGTTTGGGGTTGGGAGAGTAATAAAAAGGGGAGAGAGTTTTTTTTAAACAAATTTCTTTTAAGTGGCCAAACGTCAAATTTGAGACTGAATGGGTCTTTATATAGACCTTTGTTTTTTAAAAATGGTTTTATCCCCATTTTAATCCTCCCGCCTCAAAATAATAGCAAAAATAAGGCTTTTGCATGCCAAATTACATTATCAGTCCCCCTCTATTTTCAAAAATTCACAATTTCATCCCTAAATTAAATTAAATCAATTTTTAATGGTTAAATTACCCTAAAGGCCCATTCGCCGCATTTTACTTCTCAGTTTTGGTCTGCCGCATGGGCAAATTACCCAAATGGTCCTCCTATGTTTCAACTGGTTTTCAATCAAACCCCTAGTTCCATTTAATTACTTTTTCAAAGGGTAAAATTACAGTCCAATCCCCCTTTCTTTTTACAATTTTCAAATAGGTCCCCTTTACCTTCAATTTAAACTGATTCTAAAGGGGTTAATTTCTTTTTGGTCTCTATTCTTTCTATTTCATTTAATTCCAGTCTTTTTTTGTATTTTTTAAATATTTATTTCGATACATTTTATTTATGTTTAATGTATTATTGTTCATATGTTTTTATTTTATTCGATATATATTGTTTTAATTTCGTTTATTAATGTATTCCATGTATGTGTGTTTGTGTGCACGTTGATTTTCGTTTAAATTTTGTGTTTGTTCCATGTTCTTTTATTAACGTATATAGTTTAATGTTGTTTATTTTTACATGTTGTTTTATCATGTATTATGTTTTTGTCATTTTAAGCCACGTAAATATTATGTCTTTTTAGTTTATTATGCTTTATATTGTATTATATCCTTATATATTTGTTTTTATCCTTATTTATTTATTTTATTTATTTATGTTATCTTTGATTTATGATAGTATTTGTGTTTGTTTCATATGCATTAATATACTATGTTTAATTTGTCTCATATAGTTTTAGGCCTTTTATTTCGGAATTCTAGTAGGAGTGTCATCCTGGTCTCTGGGTGTCATATCATTTGGTACCGTGGATATCAAGGCAAAATTGATATTCGAAACATGCATTTTAGAAATTAATTTTTAAATTAAATTGATTTTTTTATTACTATGATACAAACCTATATGTACCAATTTAGGGCATAGCGGGGGTGCTAACCCTTCCCCGTACATAACCAACTCCCAAACCCAATTTTTAAAAGAATCTCTGGTTTTGTTTTTTTATGGTGTCCAATCTACCCTTTTTTAAAATGATCGGTGACGACTTCATTTTTAAAATACGAGTTTTCTTAAAAATTCCCATTTTTAATTAATTTTTCAACAAAAGCGGGAATCCTCCCAAATACGTTTTCTTAATTTTCGTAACGGCTCGAAAAAAATAGTCGCTACAACATGGCGACTTCACAAGGGATCGGACTTTTTTGTTTTCAAAAAATAAAATAGGAGTCAAACCTTAAAAGAGTTCGTATCGTAATTTGATTTAATTTAATTTTTAATTCCTAACCTTGTTTGTTTACCATTTTTGTCAGCATACATTAGTTTTAGAACCCTTAAGTGGGAGTAATTACTTCACTTCGTGGGTTTTCACCTCCGTATAGTGTTGTAATTCACTTCTGGGATCCAGTCCTTATATGTCGTAGGGTCTTCACTCTCGTATGGTATAAGGGTCGTATTCCCTCAAATCGACATCCAAGAGACGGTTCTAGTACCATTTTCTTTAGATCTAAACTGCATGTAGTGGCTCGTAGGAGCCCACCCTTTGTTAGAGCCATGTCATTATGTTACCCGTTTAGAATTAACCCTTTTAGGTCTTGTTTGAGCTTATCCGTTGTATGTACTTTTTATTCGTTTCAAATTAATTGCCTTATTTTGTTATTGATTTTTTTCTTTTTTGCATCCAATTTGCATTTTATATCATACATAAATTTTTATTCGAGAACAGTCCAATTTAGAGGACAGTCGAAAATAAGGGAGAAGTATGTAATACCAAGAGCTACAATGCTACAGTATCGAGTTGGGTCAAACAAAGACCAATGAAAAAAGGAGTTCAACAATGAGAGTGAGAAGGCGACATAGCTTGGGTGCACGGTTCGAGATTCAACTCATTTGCCCCAAATCTACCAAGGAAGAGACTTTTGTCTACACTCTACCCGCACAGGCAAACAACCTTTCAAAGACCCCTAGGTATATAGATGTTACTGCAATGGACCTTTCGATTAGTAGAAAAAGAAAACCACGATATTGCCACTCAGACTAGAGACGACGTCAAATAGAATGCAGATCTTCTTTCACTAAGTCGAGACACCAAGACGACTATTATCTGTAATTCATTATGTCAGCTTCTTGTAATCAGACATATTCTCATAAATGAGGGTCTTTCTAAGGACTGTTCAAGAATCAACACACGCATCTGTATTCCTTATCGCAGTTATTTTTATCACATTTGTTAATGTTAGTTATCAGTTTGTGCATTCTTATGACACATATCATGCATTAATTAATAAAATCATAAAATTAATTGGTACAAGTTCATGTCAGAAAAATTGACTTCGGACTACAATCATTCTACACTAGTACGACATTCGTTTACGAATCAAAAAATGGAAGATGGAGTGTTTAATTTGGAGCAAGGATAGAAAAATCTCAAGACCCGTTTGGATAGAGCTGAATAGAGAATTAGTGATCAGATTGCGCAATCATAGGCTACGATTATTGCCCAAATAACCGCTCTACTGAAAGTAGACGACAAGGAAGAGGTCTCTAATGGCCCTACCAAAGATCAAGAGGGGAATACAGCTCACACAGAAACAATAAACCCTGAAGGAAAAGTATACATCGACACCACTAGGGCATATACAACCCACTCAGCAGGCGCATCTGCTAGTCAACCTATCAGTTTGGGGGAAAATTGTGAAGATGAAGAACCTAAGTCAGGAAAGAGGATTAAGAATGATATGAGTGAGGTGTAGAGGAGCAATTTTATTCTTTTGAAAAAAGACTTAAAGCCATGAAAGGGAACAAGGAGATGAGGCCGTCGATTTGAGCCTCGTGGAAGACTTGGTTTTCCCACCAAAATTCAAGGTACCCGACTTCGACAAGTACGATGGGATCGCTTTCCCCTCAGCACATATTACTATGTATTGCTGAAAAATGACAGCTTTCCTCAAGAATGAAAAATTACTCAACTATTATTTTCAGGAAGTTTGACGGGGTCAGCAATTCGTTGGAGCACTCAACTCTGTCGAGCTAACATTAAGTCATGGAAAAACCTCTCAAAGGCTTTTGTGGACCAATACAAGCATGTAATAGATATGATTCCGAGCAGATTCGTACTGCAAAGTTTGGAGAAGCCTAACAAGAGTTTTTGCCAATATGCTCAACGACGGCGAGACTTGGTAGCTCAAGTTCAACCCCCGATTTAGGAAAAAGAAATCACTCCTATGTTTGTGGATACTCTAAAGGGAGTGTTATACAATTGTTTGATAAGTCATCATGCTATTGACTTTAAGGAATTGGTCATGACTAGAGAGCACCTCGAGGATGCCATTAAAAAGGGAAAGATAAATAATCCTTACAACACAGTTCCTCAGAAAGAAGAAGATTCTCATGTTCATATGGTGGGTTCTTACTCAATCAGCCTCAAGGTTGTTCACGTTATCAATCCTCACGGTCAGCGAAGCTTGTAAAGGCACTTTATTTGATTCCTATAACTTATGCCGAGTTGCTCCCAACACTTGTTGAGAAAAAGTTGCTGACCCCTGTCCAATCCAAGCCAAATGAGCCTCCCTACCCTGAGGGCTACGATGTTAATGGCGTATGTAACTACCATGTAGGAAGTATGAGTCATACGACAGAGAATTGTAGAGCCCTGAAGGACAAGGTCCAAAGTCTGATTGAGGCCAGTTTGTTGAAGTTTTAAGGAAAAGATGGTAGATAAGAATTTTGAGGAAATGTTAATTTCCCGATTTAGGTGTTCGCTTGTTGATTCCTTGCATTTTGAATTTTTTTTTGAAGTAATGCATTGAATCAACTTTATTATTTTTGCCCAGAAATAGCAAAGATCCTTTTGTTTGGGGCATATGATATGTTTGTAAATTCTCATTATAATGAAAGTTGCATTTTTCTTAACATGCAGTGGCCTTGAAAGCACGTATATGTATATCCCTTCTTGCCTTTGTAGGTCACTGGATATCAATTGCAATATTTGACATCGATTTTGAGATCAATTGAATGTTGTGATAATGATAAGGTGTGTTCCCTCTAATAGACTCTGGTCAGCAAAGCAAGACTACTACTCCTTTGATGATATTCGATGATAAAAAAACTCTAAATTTTAACTGTAAGAGTTTCCTGAAGTTGAAATTCTAAGTGTAGTCTTCTGCGCACTAATGGATTGTAATTAATGACTAGAAATATATACATATATATAAAAGGAAAGAAAAAAAGAAGAAAAAAATTAAGAAATAACTAGAAATTTTGTGTTTGTTCCATTTTTTTATTAACGTATATAGTTTAATGTTGTTTATTTGTACATGTTTTATAATGTATTATGTTTTTGTCATTTTAAGCCATGTAAATATTATGTCTTTTTAGTTTATTATGCTTTATATTGTATTATATCCTTATATATTTGTTTTTATCCTTATTTATTTATGTTATCTTTGATTTACGATAGTATTTGTGTTTGTTTCATATACGTTAATATACTATGTTTAATTTGTCGCATATAGTTTTAGGCCTTTTATTCCGGTATTCTAGTGGGAGTGTCATTCTGGATCTCTGGGTGTTATCTCCTTTGGTACCGTGGATATCAAGGCAAAATTTATATTCGAAACATGCATTTTAGAAATTAATTTTAAATTAAATCAATTTTTTATTATTATGATACGAACCCTATAGTTACCAATTTTGGGCGTAGCGGGGGTGCTAACCCTTCCCCGTACGTAACCGACTCACAGACCCAATTTTTAAAAGAATCTCTGGTTTTGTTTTTTCATGGTGTCTGGTCTACCCTTTTTTTAAAATGATCGGAGGCGACTCCATTTTTAAAATACGAGTTTTCTTAAAAATTTCCCTTTTTAAAAAATTTTCAACTAAAGCGGGAATCCCCCAAATACGATTTCTTAGTTTTCGTAGCGACTCGAAAAAAATAGTCGCTACATATTCTAAATATTTAGGTATAATTGCTATAATGTCTCTTTTTATATATTTTCTTCAATTATCTCCTTATTTTTTCTAATAAAAATGAAATAATTATTATAATGTCTCATTTCTATTTGTATTTTTTTAATTAATTACCTATTTTATCGAATAAAATTGAAAAAAATATTTTTGTTAGGCTAGGTCGAGTTCGTGTTTTACTCTAAAATTCGGGTTGGATTTGGGTCAGGTGGAACATCGAAAAATTTGAGTCGGGTTAGGTTCAGGTGGATGTGCTACATTTTCGAGTCGGGTGCAGTTCAACCAAAAATCTAACCCAACTCGACCCATAGCCATCCTTTGTGGCCTCAGCTTGTTTTTCAATTAGAGGTGGTAATTGGATCGTTTGGATCAAATCATTTTGGGATTGTACTGAATTCAGTTTAGGTTCAATTTGGTCAATCTACACCCGATCCGAAAATGTATGGTAATAAAATTAAATTATTCGCTCATTTCCACTGAATTATTAAGTTAAAATCAAATTGATGTTCAATTCCGATCAAATTTAGTTAAATTAAATTCAAGTTGCTTTTGATTCTTGTTGCCTTTGGTTTGAGTGAAAATCTATTCATGTCCATATCAATCCAATTAAAATTTAAGTTTTTTTGAACTATTTAAGGTTTCAGATCAAATTTGGACTATCATGTTTAAACCTATATCGTATTTCAAGTCGGTATTGTGTAATATGTTAGTTGTCTTTGATTCTTTTATATTGTAATATATTATATATGAAAACTAAAATAAAGTGAAACCAGAGGATTTTGGAGGGAATTTTTTTTGCCATCCCATCTCTACTAGAAAAAGAAGCAAACCATTTTTGTTTCTCTGTATTATGAATGTAGAGATAAAAAGCCAAGCCAAATTTATTTACACTAAATCAAAGGCTTCACTAAATTTACATAAATCTCTCTCTGGATTTCCAAGGAATAACAAAACAAATTGATAGGGACAGGACAGGAACAACAATTTGATGTACTCACACAATGTAACTCTCCACTAATTCAATTCTTAATCATAATAATACCAACTACTTACCTATATAAGGATTTATGATGCGGTTGAACACGGCCATTACCAGTTGAACGAAATTGACCCACTTCATTATTCACAAGCCTTTTCCCCATGTGTAATGAACCACCACTTTCCTGTTTCAACAACCAAAAACAACTTGAGAATATGTCCCAACATTTATAATCCCTAAAACAACTCGTACAAGCCTTATCTAACCTTAATGTGCTTCTCTTTACTTGATGCTGCTCCTTGGAACGCTTTTATCAACTCATCCAATTCCGCAACCCTCTTTATCAAATTGCTCTTATCCATCTGTAGGAAAAATTACCAGTTAAAATGATGCTGGTTTTCACCCTTGTACTACACTCAACTTGAGATTTGAACCTGAAATTCCCTTTATTACATTCTAAAATATGGTTATACAAATAGTTGTTTTCTATTAATTTATCACCTAAACAAATCTAGCTCAACTTCATGATTTGAACATATTAGCCAAGTAGAGGAATTTTTTAAGGGTGTTAGTGATTTGAACAAAAAATCATAATTTGACTGAAATTACCTTTAACATTTCATTCTGCGCAGAAAGTAACTGATCTCGCTGTCGAAGCTGCTCTAAAGTCAATTGTGCAGTGAGTATACCTGCATCTTTCGTATTTATTTCACTCAAGCAACTGCATTGCACAAATACCAGTTAAGAGACAATGCAGGTACTAGTAGGTACAACATAGAGCTTTGACACATAAAACTTGATTATTCTATTCTCTAAGTCTGGATCCAGATCTAACATTTTGCAGGACATTGGCAGAAATAATTTTAAGACTCTTACTGAACCAACAAAAACAAAGGGATCTAACCTCTCTTTTTCCTCCATGAGATCAGTAACCTGTTTTCTTAAGTTGAGAACTTCTTGCTCCTAAAAAAGAAATGAAATGTACATTAGGACCATTAAGTATGTTCAGAAAAATTATGATGAAAACTTCCAGTCATGCATACCTTTGCAAGGAACTCTTCTGCTTGCTGATTGGCCTCCTTCAAAAGTTTTTGAACCTGGTGCTGATCTATTATGTTCTGGAACATGCAGGCAAATATAATGCTTAAATGAGTAATTTGCCTGGAAGTATTCATGTTTTAATGGGCAATAATCTGAATCTTACAGCATAATTAGTCATGTCCAATTTGACGCCAAGTAAATCCCTTATGACATCATGGGTCATGCTTTCTGCTGCAGCTAGCCTAGTGTTTAGCATATATATCTGATTCAATATAGAATGTGTTAGAAACTTCATGATTAGCCACAAGAATTCCAACTACCAGCAGAGGAAGATGTATGCAGGTGGCTTAGCTGCCTATTTCACATGGTGTGAGAAGAAAAGATGTGATAGAAAAGTAACGAGTAGACCTCTTTCAGATACAACACAACTCTGCTAGCAAGGTTAAATTAGAACTTAGTCATTACTCCTCACCTATGATGCACTGATACAGATACGGTACGGGTACAAGTATGGAAACGGGGACGGGAAACAACAATTTCCAAATTTATAGTACGGGTACAGCAAAGGTATGTCAAATATAAAATAAATTTTATATTGTAGGAAAATATAAAAACAAAAAGTCATAAAAAATTATGTGAGAATAACAGCACACGTATTTATACTTATAATTGAATCATGTGAGCAAGAAAAAACCGAAAAGAAACAAAAAATAGAAAAAGGTGGGAAAAAAGAAGAATTAGAAACGAAATACTTGGGAGTACCCAAGTCGTGCCCAATATGTCCCCGGTACAGAGACGTATGAGTACGTGATACAACATTAGATTGAAGTACCCGTGCTTCAAAGCTCCTCACTATACGCTAATGATTGGTTAAGAAAATCTCCTTGAAGGGAAATAAATGAGAAAAACATATACCTCGTTTAGCCGGCTAGCTGACAGTGCTTCCAGTTCCTCTATACGAAGCCTTGCATTTGACAATTCTTGATCCTTCTCTGAACTCATTTGTTGTACCAAACTTGAAATGCATCGGAATGGTGAGCTTGAACCCCTGCTTCTTGTTGAGGTCTTCTCATTTTTGTTGCATGATACAGTTGAGGTTGAAGTTGGCAAATCTGTTTTCAATTCACGAATCATGGCCTCCAAGGTCTTGTACTGTTCAAAAAAGAGGTGGAAAAAGATGCGCACTATAACAAGTTTGGCATGATAAACAAATTCTATAATTCGAAAAGTAGAGAGAGGAGCAATTAGGGGTAACAGTACTTAACAAAAAAGGAAGTTTTATTGCCTTTTGTCCTCTAAGTAAATGAGGCAACATTTCTTTTTCTTTTTTGGTTACGGAATATTTTAAGGATTTATATTTAATACACAGGCGGTGGAAACAAAAAATTTTCACAAACGTCTTAGTTTGAGGGTTTATAGTTAGAATTTAGAGTTTAGAGGGTAGGGGTTTAGGAGTTTAGAATTTAAGGGTTGTAGTTAAAATTTAAAGTTTAGGATTTAGAGGTTTAGAGTAATATGGTAGGGGTTTAGTTTTAACCTATAAATCCTAAATTCTAACACTAAATTCTAATTACAATCCATCAATTCTAAACTACTAAACCTAAACCCTAACCTATAATCCCTAAAGTCTAACCCTAAGCCCTAAAACTAAGACAGACTTTGTGGAAACTTTTTGTTTCCACTATGGAATATTTACCCATATTTTAATGGCAATTCTTATAGATGATAGGATGTTAAAGTCATGGTCCGATAAGCATGAAAGCACTACTTCACATTTTGAGAGTTGAGACTGCTGTCAAATAGTAGAAAATGTATCCTGCCCCTTTAAGGGATCATAATCCTATTCTTTCCAATGGGTAGCAAGTAACAAATTTATGCTATGGCATTTCCTATTTCCAAATTACTAGAGTATTATGCTATTAAGTAAAGAAAGCTTCGAAGAGAATACTTTAAAATCTCATAGAACTAATTACATAAGGAGTTCGTTCAGAATCTTATGTATAACACAAACTAGCGCAAACTATGTTGCTCCGACTCTTCATAGTTCTTAAAGTATCCATGTCGAGTATGATACATGGATATGGAGATATGACCTCTAAGGATCCTCCAACTACATCGAAGAAGTTAGAAAAAACTAACCATGCCTGTATCCGGCACTGACACCAAAGTCCGAGTAACATAGGCACAAAATACAATTTGTAAACCTAGTATTCATAGTGAAGAGTATAAGTGATACCTTCTGTTGGTACTGAGATGTCTGGGCTTCAGAATGTAATACAAGCTCCGAGATGTACTCCTTGCATTGTTTGATCTACAATGCAATTGAAAAAGTTCACTAAAATACAAAAAAGGAGATAATATTGTAATAACATGTTCTACTTTTCAAAAGCCTATACAAACTGGACTGCAGTCAATAGGAAGAAAATTAGGAAACTACCTCCATACTCAGCTCTTCTCTTTCCCTCTCTAGAATCCTTATCTGATCATGTGCCTCATGGAGCTGTAGCAATTTATTGTGCATTTGCCTGCATTGAAACCTCTTTCTGAATACCCAAAGGAGAAGCAGAAGAAACCAGGAATTCTAATAAGAAAACATATAGTGGTCTTGACCTAGAAAAATGATCTTCAGTTTGTTCAGCATTTGAATTTATTGAATGCACGTGAACGATGTTATCTACTCTTAACAATCTATCTCGAAGAAATTGGAGTTCATGCTCTAATGAAATTCTGATGAACCGATGTCTCTCTACCTCCTCATCCAATTCATATACCTAGGATTAATACAAGTCAGACTTTTCAGTTACAGTAGGGAAAGATAATTTAGTAACCAAGACAGTAGAAAGCACTGAAGGAACAAAAAGGAACAAAATTATTACAAAGCCAAGATGCATTGTTTCCCTCAAGGAATAGAAAATACTTGACCATATCTGATCTACATCAATTCAGCAACGTCAGTTCATAGAAAGATGAAAACTTCAAGTTCCTAACCTTTTTCTCCAAGACATTTACAGTAGATTCAAGCTCCTCAACAGAATGCTCAAGGATCTTGACCTCCGCCTCCTTTTGTTCAGCAAATATTTTACTTGCTTCTGACTCCTAGAGAAGGAAAATCCAAATTTAGTATGAGGAACACTGCCTACATTTTTTGATAAAAGAATAAACCGATAAGTACCTGGCGAGCTTCAACTGCGATAGCTTCATTTTCATCAGCCAACGCACGGACCATCTCAAGTTGATCCTTTAGAGAGAAAATTTCTTCACGGAGCTCATCTCTCTCACTAGCGACCTTTCTCAAGTCCTCTTCAATGCCTTCAACCGCTGACAGTAAATCTTTTTCCAATGAATAATTCAAATTAAGAATTTCCTTTTCCAATCCTTTCACCACCTCCTTCTGTTCTTCCAGTCCTTCTTCAGCCTCAGCTTTCTTGTGATAGAGGTCTTTTAAAAGCATTCTTATATCAGCATTTTCATCTAAGAGAGAATTTATTGTTTCTTTAGCCTGCTCCAGATTGGAATTTGATATTAACAAAGCACTTTCAGCATCACTTAGACGATTTTCAAGTTTCTTGTGCTGAATTAACAAGTCATCAACTAGATTTGTTTTCATCTCTAGCTCATGGCAAACCTTCTTCAAACCCACCGTTAACTTTTCACTTTCATCTTTGATGTCCTGGCTATTGGAGGCTGCTTCTTGCAACAAGTGAAGATCAAAAAGTAAACCCTCCAACAAAACTTCTTTCCTTTTCAATTCATTCTTCAGAGAGAAATTTTCATCTATCAAATCAATATGTGAGAGATCTTGGTCTCCATCTTCTAAATGTTTGAGTTGCTTGCCTTCATCCTCTGCCACTGTGCTTTTCTCATGATAAATCTCATTTTCACCTTGACTGATGGAGTGAATCCTTATGGAAGTATTTGTAACTGAGTGAAGTTCTGGTCTGTGCAATGGATGAGAACATAATTCGCTGCTCAAATTTAAAGTTTTGTGGATAAAGTCTCCAAAATGGCAGTGATACAAAACAAATAATGAAAATTCTTTCTGTATCATCTCAGAGCAAATATTTTCTAGAGATGATCTTGAGTTGCAAATAGTAAAGAGCACCTCCTGACTCATAGATAAGACATCAGAGTATATAACCTTAAACTTATCCTCATTTTGTCGTTGCATTTGCTGGAAACACCCTTCAAGCAAAGATATTGAGTCGGCTATTTCAATCAAAGTATAACGTATTTGATCCTGCAGCAATTCATTCTCTCTTTCTTTCAAACTTAATGGATATCTGAGCTTTTCAAGTTCATCAATCAAGTTTGATTTCTCTACCATCCAAACTTCACTTGCTTGTCTCCATGTAGTATTCAAAACTTGAGCGTTTTCATTTGCTTTCATCAATGCATTTAATGTATAATCAACTTCCTTCATGGTTGCATGGGCTTCTTCGAACTTTTTAAAGAAACTTTTAGCAGGACCGGTATCATCAGAAAGTGCCTGCATATCAGAAAATATTGCCTCAAATTAAAGGTCAATCTTTCTTGTGTTCTAACTAAATATGATTTTAGTTATCATATGAAGACGTTTAATATACACCAATTTTCCCATTGGAACAACAAAAAACAGTCTACAGTTAATGCATACCTCTACAGTATTCTGGGATACTGCTTCATCAATCTCCATTTGTCAACCCCCAAAGAAGGAAGCTCTGCCATCAATACATTATTTAGTTTAATTTCATATATATATATATATATATATTTCATGCAGATTTTCTTTTACTAATATAAAATCCATGTAAATTTGTACCTTCAGTATGCAAACGTTCTCCAATATCATTCTCATTAAGGGTTGTGGTTAACCAAACATACAATTTATGGAAAACATCCAATGTGTTCCATAACTCATTTCTTAGGCCAAATGTTCTTGAACTTTCTGAGAGTCCTGAATCAGATTGAGGTGAGACTTCTTCAGATTTTGTATCATACACCACCTCAGTTGTCTTCATGGAGCAGTGTGATCCAATCAAATAATTTTCAGAAGCAATACTTTCAGTTGAATAATCAGAGCTTGATGTTGAAGAAATAGAACTCCAACTTTCCTTTTCAATCACATCTTCATCATTTGGCAGGTGGGCATGCATACTAGCTTTTGTTTTAATGCAATATTTAATTGATTTAAGACTTTGATTTGCCTCAGCAATTTCGGCTTTTATTTGATGCAGAAGGTGACACTTCAAAGACTTAGCTGCCTTCACTGATTGCATTTTGGTTCTAGAAGTCTGAAAATGTTTACAGTTCTCTTTTAGTTCAAAAATTTTACTCCTCATGTCAAAAACTTCTCTCAGCAAATCCTTTAGCAACTCCTTGTAAACTGAAGATGCTTCGAGAATGTCTGTTTGGAGGGCAGATAAATGGACTTCTGCATCTTCATAAGATGTATTTATAACATTCTCAGACTCCAGTATTACTAACTTTGCCAGCTTCACTTGAGCCTTAAGATTATCTGTTGTCAGAAACTTTATATGAGTCATCATCCCATCCATTACATTGCTTTGCATTCCCTCAGAATTGGTTACTCTTGAGACTGGAATGTCCATCTCAGAATGATCTCTATAAGCAACCTTGTTGCAATCTACAAGCCATTTTGCAATCAAGAAAGCAGCATTAGCTTGTTTTTCTACCAGGGTAAGCTGATCCTCCTTATGTTTGAGTTCATTTACCAGAACTTTTTCCAAACCCGTCTCATCATTAAAAAAGATGTTTGAACTGGATGCCTCATCTGTTTTCACATGAACAGCTAACTCCTGAAATTCATTAAAAGCAATTGCTGCTCCCTTCAAGGAACTTAACCTCATTTCCATTTCCACTATCATTCTCTGTGCTTCTTCCAAGCTTCTCTGCAGAAGTAGAATTCTTTCTTCTTTTTCAATGCAAACTCTTGCAGCCCTCTCAACATTTTCACCAACCCAAACATTAATTTGAGGAAATGAACAAGCAATGTTTTCTACCAGCCGAGAGGCACCTTTGAGGGATTTAGAACCATCTAGAAGGAAGCTAGTGAGTTCTAAAGTTGCCTTTTCCCAATCAATACAAATTGACTTTATCTCTTCCTCTTTAGTTGTGATTGTATCTCTTAGCCTCGTATTTTCTTGAGTAATGGAAGCTAGTTTCTCATTAAGTTCTAACTGAAGTGCAGCAACCTCTTCCTGCAAATGAAGGATTGTCCTAGCTGTTTCCATTTCAACCTGTTCACAGACTAAATCAGCTTCATGCTGACAAGATAATTGTGATGCTTGTATCTGTTGATATTGACAATTAATTAATCTGGCATCCTCCAGGTCTTTCGTCAATCTATCCAACTTGTCATGTAAATCCTTTGCATCAATGAGTTCACTCTCCATGACCAGGCCTTCCTTTTTAGATGCTAAGTGATCTCGCTCAAGGCAATGAAGTTTATTTTTATTAACAGATTCACTTTCCAGCTTGTCTTCATTGCTAACGATTGCCATGTATCTTCTGTTCTCTTCCTGGAGATGCTGCAGCTCTTTGAGTAGACGCATATGCTCAGCTTCCATTGCCTTAATCAACAATCTTGCATCCATCAATTCCTTCTGAGTAGACCTATGCCGCTCAACTGAAGCACCATTTATATTCTGCTGATTTTGATTTTCTAAAGCAAAATCATTCTTCTGGGAATAAGATGCTATCTCATCTCCAGTGTCGCTATGGGCTGATATGGTTTCAACCTGTAAGATAGTTTCCATTTGAAAAGTAAATGTTAAATGTTAAAAATTTGTTACTTATAATAGATATCTATATGCTTCTGTTGTTCATGTTGGTGGATGCTTCTACATCAGAGCATAGATTGCCTTTTCACAAAACTTAAAAGGTTTAAGGGTGCGAAAAAGTACTGAACTTTTTAAAAAATTCAATTAAACACTTGCTTTTTTGCACTCAATTATACCTTTAAACCCAGGAAAAAAATTAATGTGGACCTTTGACCAATATATTTTAACAGTTTTTTTATGTTGCCACGAGGCATTATAGGATTTTTTAATTTTTAATTTAAAGTTATTTTAAAACTCTTTAAAAATTCTGAAAATTTTATTTAAAAATATTAAACATTGATAAAATTTGAAAAATCTTTACATAATTATTTTAAATTTATGAAAATATTAAATATTATTATAAAATTGTAAAAATTACTGTTTTTTTAAAAACTTTAAAATATTACAGATTTATTTTAAAAATTATTAAAAATTGTAAAACATATCCAAAAAGGGTAATTATACCATGCACAAAGACTTTAGTTTTAGGGATTTTGTTTAGAGTTTAATATTGAGGGGTTTAAGTATATAAGATTTAAATTTAGGGAATGTAGTTAGAATTTAAATTTTAGAGTTAAAATTTACGGTTTATAGGTTGAAACTTAAATCCCTAACCATATCACCCTAAACCTAAACCTTAACCTCTAAATTCTAATTCTAAACCCTTAATTCTAACTCATACACTAAAACCTTAAACCCCAAAACTAAGGCAATTATAGAAACTTTTCATTTTCAACACCAGTGCATGAGATATTTTCCCATCTAAAAATAACAAGATAAGGTCTTTGAAGCAGAGATCTATAAAAATTTAATAAAAAGCCCAAGGTAATAGTTCTTTAACATTATAATTAATATTTTCATATAATATTTTTAATAATTTTTAATAATCTTTTATATATTATAATAATTTATATTTTAAAAATATTTTTAGGCACCTTAAAACCTAGAATTATAATTCAAACTGTAATCACACAAATTCATTCATAAATTATTTGTAAACTACCTAGTCATAGGCAACTCACACTAAGTATACCCCAAAAGAATTTCTAGATATATATATTTTTAAAAATTAATAATTTTGTAATATTTTTATAATTTTTAAATAATTCTGCAATATTTTAGAATTTTTTAAATCTTTTAATTTTAATAAATATTCAATATTTTTTATAATTTTATTTCAAAAAAATAATAATAATTTAAAAAAAAATTTTTATAATTTTTTAATTTTTTTAGAAATAAAATAAAAAATAAAAATGTCACATTGAAACACAAGAGTGTGCCAAATGGAACACCAAAATGTGTCACGTGGCAAATAACCCAAAACCATTAAACTTAACATTTAAAAAGACTTTTGAAAAGTTTTAGTTGATTTTCAATTAATTTAATTTCTCAATACAAGGGTGCAAAAAAATTTCAAGAACGTAATTGATTTTTTTTTAAATTCAAGGGCTTTTTGCCCCCTAAGCCAACTTTTAAGTCTCTCTTTAATGCATCTGCTTGTATAAGTATCCTTAAGCGCAGAAGGAAACCGAATCTAAATACAACAGCAAGATACCTATTACTACATAAAATATGCAATTAATAACTTAACATGGAGCAACAGAGAACTTGATTTTTTCTTACCCATGAATATTTATCTGTTTGCCTGCGTTCTTCATGATCCTTGGGGAGAGAATTAGCAACCTATAAAGGATGGAACTTGTATAAGCTACTTTAGGACATATATTAACCTATCTCACCCCTTCATTCACTAGTTCATAATTGTTCTTACAGAATCAAATGCTACGTGACTACAGTTCAAGTATTTTCCCAGTTTCATTTGTAACTCTTCTACTTCCCTGCAGACAAAAACCTGTAATGAGATTCCATGCAACAGACTAGGAAATATTTTCTTCAAGGAAATGACAAATTAAAGCTGTATTCTCGGCCACTACTCAATTCATGAGAAAGAGTAAAAAGAGAGAAAACTCTGATAATCTGTAGATAGAGGACATTTGGTCCTCCTTGGATAAATCGTATAAAAGACTGATACACTCGATAGTCATTAAAAAAGTATCAATTGGACAAGCTTAGACAAACTGATAAAACCACAAAATTTGTCCCCTTCAATTTCAATCCAGTAGGAGCCAGGATAAAGATCATTGGTTTATTAAATACCTCATCAATTTTGAATTCATGTTCCTGCAATCTATCAACTCCTTCACAGTGTTCGCATTCTGAAATTCACTAGTCATCAGTTTGGAATTTATCAAAGATAAAGTACAAATCAGATAGTATTCATAACATAAATAATATGATCGTGCATTCCAACCTGATCCTCATATCTAGAGGAGAATCTATTCTTTCTTTCAAGAACTTCATGAAGCTGCATGTCAAGTAAAAGCTTCAGTCTGTTATCACCAGCCAAAAATCAAATTTCTTATAAAATTGCACTCCCCAAACCTGGTCCCGCAGTTCTGAAATTTCACCCTGCAATGTTTCTCGCTCTCCCTGCTCATAAAACTTTTGAAATCTGGCATAAAATAAGCACAGTTAGTTACTGGAATCATGAGTGGTGATAGAGTGAGAATAAGATGTTTACGTTTGCAGCTGTTGAAGAAGTCTAATATTCTCTAAAGCAAAACGTGTCAATTCTGGATTCATGTCAATCTTTGTCCAAAGCAATTGAATTTCTGCCTTCAAAGCTTGATTTTCCTCCATGAGGTACTCCTCAGTTGATACTAAGCCGGTTGCCAACAATTCAAGATTTTTTATCTTCTCCTCCCGAAACCTAAGCATCAATTTAGTATGTTGAACATCTTCATCCTTTTGGCAAACCTGCAAGAAATGACTTGACTGTTTGGTAACCTATAAACACTTATCTATGTTACTACTTTACCAGAACTGATAGAAAATTCTTGGAGACCATCCCATATAAAGAATTAAGAATTGATCCTTAGGATAAGACATACCAAACGTTTCATTTGTTCAATTTCTGCCTCTAATTTCAGGATTGCAGTTTCTGCCATCTTTTCTCTCCTTAAGGAACCAGCCAAAGTAGCCTCCATGCACTTCATCTGCTAGACTTTACTACCAATGATTAAATATAAAATTATCATATCACCCCCTTCCAAAATAAGTTAATAAAATGACCATAAAAGGTGACCTTGTTATTGTTGATGTTTTGTATCCTACAATCTGCAACCATTTCACCAGTGTATTCATTTTTTCTTGAGTAGTCTCCCTTTCTCAGTTCTTCACAGCTTGGCACATGGCTATTTGGAGAGTCAGGGAAGTTATGATGATTCAACAAGGAGGACAGCTGGCCCTATTGAGATGGAAAACAATTCAGATTTACAATTTTGGAATGTGGAGGAAGAATCAAACCGGTGTTAAAAAGTGCGCAAGGTGCACTAAGGCGATAGGGGTTTTGCGCCTCGCGCCTTATTGAAGTAAGGCGCACTTTTTGAAAATAAGAGATACACATGTTTTTTCCAGTTGTATAGTCAAGCAAAAAGAACAGTTTATGCAATGTAAACACCAAAGAGTATTTATCATCAGCATTTTATATTCAATAAAATTTTAGGTGATACGAATAATGAAATTCTTTGAATGTTCAACTTTAATATGAACCAATCAAGGAGAATGTATAAATGCACATGAAGAATAGTACTAAACAAGAAAAAAAATAGTACTTTAAAAATGACTATAAGTTCAACAAAAGCTCTTCATTTCATTTACTTTTAACTTTCCAATAAAAAAACATGACATTGCATTTTATTATGCAATATGAAATTTTTTATACTGTAAATAGACAAATCTAGTTATATAATAATTTCAAAAGGATATATGATAATATGATTTAAATTAAGGATTTATATTCAATACACCCGCAGTAGAAACTAAAACAAGCGCCTTAGTTTTAGGGACTCAATTTAGCATGTATGGTTTAGGGGTTTAGAATTTACGGGTAATGGTTAGAATGTAGGGGTTAGAGTTAGGATTTAGGGTTAAAAGGTTAGGGTTTAGATTTTAGGATAATATATTGAAGATTTAGGTTTTAACCTATAAACACTAAATTCTAATCCTAAACCCAAAATTCTATTCACAGTGACTAAATTCTAAACTATTAAATTTAAACCCCTAAGCCTTACACCCTAAACCCTAAAACAGTTAAATTTAATTCAAGTTTTAAAACTCAACCAAATTAGTTTGAATTTAAATTTGATCCAATTTAATTAATGTTTGTATATATCGTGTGTTATGCTTTAAGTTCAAATTACACATTAACTTGACTAGGTTAATTTAAATTTCATTTGATTAATGTTATTTTTGTGTGATCTCCACTTTTGGCCCAAGTTAGTATGTAAAACATAATAAAAAAATGGACAGGCGGCACCTTTCTGCGCCTCAACACCTAGTGCCCTTAGGCACGCCTTGATGCGCTTCATTGAAATCGCCTCGCCTAGACCCAATTAGGCTCTTCACCCTCGCCTTGCCTTAGCGCCTAGGTGCGCCTCAGATGCGCCTTTTTAAACACTGAATCAAACTATGGCTAGTCCATACCTTTAATTGTTCAATTTGTCGCTGCAGTGCATTAACATCACCTGAAGCATCTTCATTCACTTTAGCCTGGGAAAAATGAAAAAGTAATAAGAACTGCAACAATTTGTAACTTCCCTGTGACATGCATGCTAGACATGAATGGATATGAGAAATTTTGATTTCTTAAGTTCCAAGCATATAAAGTACATACATTATTCTGAATAAGTTTAGCACGCTGAGCAAACTTCAGTGTGCTTAGAGTTTCATTTGTAGCACTGCAAAAAACAAAAGAACCAAGTTACATTAGAAGAAGAAGAACAACAAAAAGAGCCACAACAAAAAGTTTTATGATATCACAAAGAAGAATCAATTGTTAAGCAGACCAAATTGACGGGCTGGCATTTGCAATTATTGTTGTTTTTGAGTTTCCTCCTAGTGAATCCTGCATCCCGTATAATGGTTAGTTGAAACATTTAAGTGAGGTACCAAGACAATGGAGTTATTTTCATTATCTAACCTGAAGCAGAAATGTCAGCCGAGAATCTCTATACAGAACATGTCTATGTTTTCCATGTGCCATATCCACCAGAGACATTATTACAAGTCTAAAATGGTGAAAGCAAAAGAGCAAGAAGTAAATACATTGTACATAAACCTTCTGGTTAGAATGCATTAAAAGTAAATGTACAGAACACAACTTCTTGATTTAGTTTGAGCATATGATTTGTTCATCATGAGTACCATCTTATACTCAAATTAGGTGTTCATTCAAGGTATATTTTTATCATCAATATCAAAGCCATAGTTTGTTTAGAGATACTCATTGATCAACCATCAACAAGTGATAACTTGGAAATCAAAACTAATGTCAAGAAACTGCCAACTAGTGAAAGTCTAAATCATCCCTAATGGAAATTATATTTCTATGTTTTTTAAAGATCACTGTGGGTTCAGAATGATTCTTGTTGGATTACAATGTATAAAGACATCCATGAGGGAGAAAGAGGGTAAAGATATTAACACAAACAAGGGGCTGAAGATCTGGCCTAAGAACCATATCTTAAAAACTCCATGAGAAAGGGATTCAAAAAACGGTCCGCGACCGCTATAACGACCGTTATTTAACGGTAACGCCGCCGGCCAAAACCGTTAATAGCAGAAATAGCGGCCGGACTCGAAATCACACCAGTAACGGTCGATAGCGGCCGCATTTTAACGGTTAATGCTCAATAACGGCGATAACAGTCTGTTATTCCCGTTATTGTCCCGCTATTTCAAAAACGCCCAGAAAAATAAAAAGCATTAGCTAAACTATATTATATATATTCATTTTCGTTTAGAAAATACTCCAAAAATCATTAAAATGATTTTTTATATTTATTTATACCTATCATGATTTACAATAAGTTGTGCGAGTTTAAAAAATTTCACGACCGCAACACCCGCAGTGACCGCAATAGCTACCGTTATGTCTGCAACCGCGAACGCTTTTTAAATCCCTACCGGCAGCAGAAAGATATAATGCAATGCATTTTCTCATTCACTAAAATGACTGAAAAGGAAATAAGAACATTGAAAAGATGCCATTGCATTGCATGGAATATGTTGCAACAAACATGTTAGAAAGTTGCAATATCTTCAGAGCAACTATAATGAGTAAAAAACATGAGGTTAATTACCCAAGAGTTGACAAAGATTTGTTTATGTTTGCTGCTTCTTTCAGACGATCTCCTTCCGCACCGGAGCTCTTCTGCCTAAATTTTAAATTTCAAAGCTAATTCTTTTGGCATTCAAAACAAATTAACTGGAAAAAATGACTCCATGGGCATGTTACCTTTCAGAACCCGCTAAATCCACTAAATTTAACCTTGCAAATCTAAAGTGGGTCATAGAATCTTTTTCCCAATTGCTTTCAATGCTACAAGTGAAAACACTATGGGATCGGCTGCTCTCACTGTTCATGTTGGTTGCTGCCATTCTTCTTTGAAGCACCCTGCATGTAGCAAAAACAAAAGTTGGAGCAATTATTTTCACTCTCGCTAATCTGTATATAAGGTAAATAGTGATTAGTGAAGTACATTTTTTTACTCTATATATATTACCTGCAATAGAAGCTTGAGAACATCATCAACATTCCGCACATTATACTCCATAAGATTTTCCACATATACGCCTTTCTTCAAGTCTTCTCTGAGCTACAGCAAGGAAATCAGTTTCATGACCTACTATGGTGTAATATTTGTGGATTACCAAACACAAATAAAAAAGAAACATTTCAATTACTTGCAGATTAGTTGATAAAGGTTCCAGAAGATCCGTTATTTGCTCATTATATATTTCTAGAAAGGAACATTTGCATCTGAACCTCAATTTCTCTTCCTTCCTGCTCTCTTCTTCCTACAAAAACAAACTTGAATAAATATTTCCCGCAAAAGTATAAAAATAAAGTACTTTTAACAGAATGAGGAATAACATTCTCACCATTCTAATCCTTGAAAATAAATATTCAAATATACGGGGTGTTAGTCCACAATCTTCACTGAGCTGACCTTCCACCTCAAGTATGTCGCCCATCATAGTATATGTTTTGCCGCTACCAGTCTGCAGGTAAAAAGATTCAGAATGCGGAATACCAATTCCAATATTCATTTGACCCCAAAGGTATTGCTTTGGGGGTATGAAAAAGCCTTTTTATTTTTTTTAAAAAAGAGCATTAATTACCTGACCATAAGCGAACATACAACTATTATACCCAGACAAGCAATTCTCCACCATGGGTAATCCCACTACTCTGAAAAGCTTTTCCTACACCAAGTTCAAGCAAATATCCAACATAACTCTACATGCAAATTATACACGATTCTCCTTTTAAATGGCAAAACGAGATTACTAGTTCTTATGTTAAAATGGAACCTGCGATATGGACTCGCAAGCTACATGGTCAAAGGTAAATCTGGTCTCGGCATTTCCAAGCCACAGTAAAGTCTGTGCACTCTCTTGCTTCACACACCGGCCGTACCCTTGTGAAACCATCTCGGTCTTACTGAGTGGCCGAACCCTTATCAACACCTGGAAGTCGACATTAGTAAAGAAATGGGAATAGTAACTCCCAAATAAAACGACAATTAGATTCACGCGCAAATACCTGCACATTGCGATCTCTCCAAAAGGAAGGATCCTCAATGAGCTCGAAATGTGGAGCTTCAACCGAGAGACTAGAATCATCAGTCATCGAAATCCCTCTCTGAACCCTTGAAGATGAAGTGGAGCTCAAACCACCTCTTCCTCCGAGAACTTGAGTAGCACTAAGGGTAACACAACGTCCTGCTCCGGCGCCACCGAGCGGAAACCGAGGAGCAGTCCTTGCAGGAGTACTCTGAGCGGAGTTAGACTCCGAATGCAGCTTGCCATGGCGAGTCGTGAGCTTGGGGGTTCTATGAAGTGCCCTGGTGGATTCCGATTTGTCCCTGGAATCGACAACATCGTGTTCATCTTGAATTCGTGAATCTTTCTGGTATTGAGATGGATCTGGGATTGAGTTGAGCGGGGTTCTGGGAGGAGGGAAATGAGTTGAACTCGAGGAGGTCTCGAAATCGTTCTCGTTTGCGTTTCTAGAGACGAACCCAAAGCTGGAAATCTCTCTCGACATTGTTAGGATGTTGAAACGTGGAAGACCCAATTAAAAAAAAAGAAAGGGTTGAAGTTGAATCACTTCAAAAAATTGGAAAAAAAATGAATTCAGAGCTCAGGATTTAGGATTCATAATGATTGTCCATAAGAGTAGGCTGCTTGAGCTTAAAATGGCCGCTCGTTTTTGAAATTGAAACTGCTTTTCATCTTCGGCGAGTAGCTTAGAAAAAAGAAAATTTCAAAATTTATGGATTTGGTGGGATTCGAATCTCATGTTTGAAAACAGGAAGAAAAGAAAACAGTTTGGTGGGCTTTAGATTCCAACATTGTCAATTTCTAGTTAATGGGTCCAAATGGGCCATAAATTTCACTAAAATAATTTAGAACAAAAAGTGATTTTGATAATTAAAATCCGAATGCCCCCCTGTCATCATCAAAATAAAACGGTCTGATTAGTGTCTCTATGTTACTCTACTAAATTTTACTATTTAATTCTTCAAAAATATTATTATTTAATTTTTTATAATATTGACCCTAGTCTTTCTCTTTTTCTCTTTTCAGCAGTAAGTTTTTTTTTACCGACGGCAACACTAACTTTTATTCTGGTTGTTAACTATCGTTATTTATCTTAATCATTGATTTTTCATATCCTGTTTTGAATTTTATTTTTCTTTAGTTATTACTCTAATTTTTAATAAAAATGCTTTTGTTTGGCTTTTTTCTTTTTGCATATTTTGCACTTTGTTCATCTGCCTTTGTGGCACGTTTTAACTCTACTCATGTGGTACGCTTTACTCTACTATTGTGGCACGTTTTCTCTACCTTATGACACGTTGTTCGCCTACCTCTACGGCATTTCTTTGATCATTTAGAGATTCTCACGTCGCTCATATTAGATTTGTGATTGTCGGTGGTCTTTTAGTGGTTAAATCCCCTTTTGTGGTTGTTTATCAATATATTTAGTTTTGTTTTGCGACACATGTTGTAAGTTTACTTTGGTTCGCTCGCCACCCCTTCATCATCTCTAAAACGTCTAGTTGGATAGAGACAAATGAGTATTATTGACGATTATTGGGTTACTATAAATGATGTACGTCGAATTCAAAAGAAGGTTTCGACTATCATTGCACATTTGGGTTTTCTTTTTCATTTTATTTTATGTTTGCGTTTTTTGGTGAACATAATCCCCAAAAGTATCTTATAACGACCCAAATTTCAAATTTTGTGGGCCAGCTTAACCCGACCATGGGCCTTGCATGTTGCACCGAGAGTTTGGGCATTTGGGTGCTCGTGAAAGCCTTGGCGGGCTTCCTTTATGTTGTTGGGCTTGTGTGATTGGGTTGGGGAAAAGATGGAAGGGCATGTGGGTTAAATGTTTCTTTTTTAAAGGGGATAGCTGAATTTCATTTATTTGGTTGCAAAAAGGAAGAGATGGGTGACCTCACTTTTGTCCCTTTTATTCTCCCATCTTCATTCTCCATCTTGGTCTAAAGTTTCAAGACAAAGGTTCAATCTTTGTTCCTTTGAGTAGGAATCACGGATTTGGGTTTGAGAGGGTTGTTTTCAACATTAATGGATATACATTTCAAGGTAAGAATCACCAAAAACGGTTGGAAAGTGAGTGTTGGGTCACAGTGGGAGCTTTTGAGGAAAATGGGTTCAAGGAGTGTTTGATTCCGTTTTTCAGCCCTAGGTTAATGTTTTAGTTATCCTTTCCACCTCTGCAAAGTTGTAATTCGTTTTACAACTTCTTTGTGTAGTGGAAGAGGTTGGAGAACACTCTAAAACTCAAGGCAATGGGAAGGCTTGATAACTTGGAGCAAGGAGTTCATTTTCCAGCTATTGGAAGAAGGTTAGTACACTTCTAACTCCTTTTGTTTCATGCACATCCTAGGGATGATGCCTTGTATGCCTGATTTGGTGATTTGGGTGTTTAAATGCTTGTTAATGGTAAATCCGAGAATTGGTGTTAATAACTTGTAAAAATGGTAGTAAACCACCCTAAATAACTCCCATAAACTATAAGATTAACTTAGAGGGTCATTGGTTACAAGTTGGAGGCTTTGGGGATGATTCTTGAGCCTAAGAAAGCTATTTCTGGGCTTCGGTACCAGTACACAGAGTTCCCTTGCTGGTACCCTAGTGTTTTGGGTTCAAAGAGCATTGTTTCATTGAGATGAACTATGAAAGAGGCATCAGTACGATGTTCAACATGTAACGGTACGCCATGCATTTTTGTATCGGTGCAGATTGACCTATACTAGTAAGCTAAGGCCCAGGAAAATTTTGTGAGCTATTTTGGTATCAGTACGCTATGAGTACCAGTACCCGAGGGTACGGTATCGGTACACGAATACTAGTACCAGTACCCACTTGGTATTTGCCAAAAATATCAATTTTCGCCTCGAAGTTGAAAAATTGTGAGATTCAATCCAATAGAACCCTTATGCTATAAAAAGAGCTGTAAAATTGAGAAAAGAGAATTTGGCTCACTTATACGAACATAATGAGTAAAACTTGAAATATGGTTGGTGACTCAATAATAATGATAGATATATAGCTCACGATGATTGTTATGATGTTGATTCATGCCATGTGAGCACTTATGTGGTTGAGTCACTTGATTGATGAGATCTGGATACCCGAGATGTGTTGTAACACCATGGTATGTTAACTGAATGAACACCCCTGATGTTGTGTGACTGGGCCTCACTCTGAGTGTATGTCCCTATGTTGTTTAACACGGGCCTTACTTAAGGTTTGTGGATTATTTGTTATGACGTGATTGATGACGACGTGACATGTTTACTTGATAAAGCATGATTTAGGCTACAAGTGGTAGCGCCACGTATTAATTTATTGCCATGTCATCTTTACTAGCTACATGCTTATGTTTATGATTTGCATGAAGCATAGTAGAGTAGAGGTGTATCCACTGAGCTTTATGAGCTTAGCATTTGGACTCGTTGTTTCTATTCGCAGGTTTTTTGGTTGCAGCGTTGCATTGAAGGAGCCCATCGGAGTAGGACTTCAACTCATTGATGATATCAGAGTACAATACTTAGACTTGTTGGGCAATGTATTCACAGGACCCTAAATTTTATGTCTGTAACTCTTATTTGGATTTATTTGATCATATCGAATGATTTAAAATATTTTGTTTTAAATTGGATCTCCCTCTTAAACGATTTGACTATTTCACATTATTCTATTTGAAACATTGATGGTTTTATAAATTTGAAATGTGGGTTTGGGATAAATTATGTCAACTTTGTATTGTTATGAGTTTGGGCTTGAGGCCCAAATGTGACATCGAGTTTAGGGCATTACATCTCTCTTTGATTGGTTGCATTGTTAATGTTGTACCTTCTTTTGTTTCAATAAAATTCAATATCATTTCAAGATACAAAAAATACTATAATATTATTATTAGATCTAAACTGATAATTTTATTAATTGTTACTATTAAAACAGATTGTGTTTGGGTTTTGAATGAAACTTGTGTTTATTATTATTATTATTATTATTATTATTATTATTTCCAAACTTAATAATTTTTCAAATTTAGTGCTTTAATTTTGTTTTGATTCATATTAGTTCACGATCTTAACAACTATTTTCATATTAATCCTTTTGATGATGTGGTACTTTGAGATTGTTTTGCTAGAGTTGTAATCCAAAGTCTTTTAGGATTTGGTTTAAAGTTAGACTCCTAGTTTTAGTAGATCTTGTTTACTTTACATTAATTAAAGGTAAGAAACTCAGTTTGAGTAGAATTTGTTTATATGCAAGTTTCTTTTGTAAACAAGAAATATATCTTTATAAATAGATACTAGAGATTTGGGGTTTAGACACAACATTAGAAATCAATTGTAATCTTTTTTCTAAATAGTGAAAGTTTATCATCCTCTACTCGTGGTTTTTTCTTTTTGGGGTTTTCACGTAAAATCTTGGTGTTATTTTTCTTTTCTACGTTTGCCTTTATTTACTTATCTCGTCATTATCGTCCCGATAGTATAACAAACTTGTATAAGAGCTATTCAGGTTACTCAGGGTAATAATGACAATAAAGTATGAAAATTTGCTATTGGATTGCAATGTCAGGTTTTCTCTATGGCAGGCGAAGGTTCGAGATGTTCTTGCTCAGATGGATTTAGATGATGTATTGGATGAGTTTGATAAGATGCCAAAAGAATGGACGGATACAGAGAAACACCGAAAGGATTAGAAAGTTTCTTCCCATATCCGTTTGCACTTATCAAACAACATTCTGCAGGATATTCACAAAGAGAAGATAGCTGTTGATTTATGGGCAAAATTAGAACAAAGTTGCATCAAGAAAAAATAAACAACAAGCTGCTCTTGAAACAATGCCTATAGTCACACAAATTGGCAAAAGGTTCTTGTCTTGATGACCACCTAACCAATTTCAAGGAGATCGTCTCAAATTTGGAATCAATGAAGGTAAAGTACAGTGAAGAAGACCTAGATTTGATTTTACTTTGCTCATTGTCCACTTCATATTCGTCTATTAGAAGCACCCTTCTTCACAGTCGCGATACACTTACTTTTGAAGAGGTATATGATAACTTGAATTCGTATGACAAGATGAAACATCTTATCGGCTCCAAGTTCCAAGCATAGGGTCTCATGGTGCATGGATCGACTAGTTCAGACTTCTAGTGAAGAGGTATATGATAACTGTGAAAGAAAAGGTAATCATAATTTTGGTGGTCAAAATAGAGGCAAATCCAAGTCGTCAAATAGAGGTAAAACATGTTATTTTTGCAAATAAAATATCACATTAAATCTGGGTGTTATAGATTACAAAATAAGATAATGAGGGAATTTGAAAATCAGAAACCTAGTGAAGATGAAGTTGATAGTGCATAGAAGTACGATGAAGGAGAACCATTGGTAGCTTTTGATGACAACATAAGAGCAAGCGAAGATTGGATCCTCGACTCTACATGTTCCTTTCATATGTGTCCCAACAAAGAATGGTTTACAACCTATGAGGAAGTTCCTACAAGAGTTGTAATAATGGGAAATAATGCTACAAGTAGAGTCGCTGAGTTGGCATCATCAAAATAAAGATGTTCGATAGTATTGGTAAAACTCTCAATAACGTACGACACATGCTAGATATAAAAAAGAATATTATTTCCTAAGTACTCTTGACTCCAAGGGGTACAAGTACTCTGTTGAAGGTGGAGAAAGGTCTGAAGAAGACTAGCAAATTGTATGTGTTGCAGGTTTCACAGTCACATGTGACTTTGTTGTTACCCATTATGTATTGAAGAATATAGATGTAAGTTGAAAGTCATCAAATTAAACTAAGACAACTTTTTGTGAAAGTGTAAGCAAGTGGATGGCTGCTTTGCAAGTGCACATAGAATTACAACATCATAACAGTACATGGAATCCAGTGAGGTATCATAATTGTAAAATGGTTGTTCGTGGTAAATGAGTATTTTAGAAGAAAAAAAAGACTCTGAGAGTCCAAGAACCCATAGATGAGGCAAGACTAGTGGCAAAAGGCTATAGTCGAATTCTAGGCATAGACTTCAACAATTTTTATTATGGCCACCTGTAGGAATAATGATTATTCCACACCTTACAGTCAAGTTCAAGAAGACTTGGTCAAGTATCATTATTGAGGACTGCCCCTTGAAGGGGTTTCATGGAAGAGGTTAAGGTATTTTTCGACAATAATTTGTCTCAAGGTAGAGATTTGTTAGAGTTGTGATCCAAATTCTTTTAAGATTTAGTTTAAATTTAGAATCCTACTTTTAGTAGATCTTGTTTACTTTACAATAATTAAAAGTAGGAAAATCAATTTGAGTAGAATTTGTTTATATGCAAGTTTTCTTTGTAAACAAGAAATATATCCCTATAAATAGATACTAGGGATTAAAGGTTTAGACACAACATTAGAAATCAATTGTAATATATTTTTCTACATAATGAAAGTTTCTTCTCATCTGCCCGTGGTGTAATGACCTGAATTTTGGAGTCCGAGGGTCTGTTTAACCCAAAGCGTGGGCTTCGTGTTTGGGCCGAGAGTTTAGGGCCTTTAGAGGGCTCAAGGGAGCCTTAATGGACCTCCTTATTATAGTTGAGCTTGGTGCCTTGGGTTGGGTTTTGTTTAGAAGGATAAATGGTGGGAAAATGAGCAATTTCTCCTTTATAAAAGGGAAAAGGTTGATCTCCCTATTTAATTTCTGCAGAAAAGAGAGATGAGTGAGATCATCTTTTTCCCCATTGCACCATCCATCTCTTCTTCTTCCTTTCACCTTGCACCCATGTTAAAGGCTCAACATTTGTTAGATTGAAGCAATATTTCAAAATTTAATCTTGAGATAAGTTGTTCAGCACCCAAGGATCTACATTTTAAGGTAAGATTCATCAAGTTTGATGGGGGTTGGAAATGGTGGGCTTGTGGGGGTTTATGTTGAAGGGTTCTAAAAGGAGATTCAATCTCATTTTTCCAACCCTAAGAGTAAGTTTAGTTGGATTCCTTATCTCCTACAACTTGTAACTTGTTTACAACTTCCTTGTGTAGTGAAAGATGTTGAAAGTTGTTCCAAGGAGCTTAGGAAGAAGAGAGCTTGAAGAGCTTGGTTGGAGGCTTCTTTACCAGTTTTTGAATCAAGGTTAATACACTACCTGCTCATTTGTTTCATGCACATCCTAAGGATGATGCCTTGTGTGCTTAAATTTGATATGTATGGTTGTTTTTGGGTGTTGAATGCTTAAGACCCTATTTAATGGAAAAACTCAAATTTCATGTTAACAACTTGTAAAAATGGTATCAAACCACCCTAATAACTTCCATAAGATGTAAGATTAAGTCAAGGGGTTAAAGGTTGTGTTTTGGGGGCTTGGGAAGTGATTTCCCCAGCCTAAAAAGCCATTTTAAGGCTTCGGTATCGATACTCAAGAAGGCAGTACCGGTACCCTAGTGTTCTGGGTTTAAGAATATTGTTCATTGAAGATGAACTATTAGAGGGGTACTGGTACAGTGTTCAACCCGTATCGGTATGCTATTCAAGAGAGTATAGGTATGAGTCGACTTGTACCAGTACGCGTAGAGCAAATAAAATTCCAATGAGCGTAATTCGTATCGGTATGCTGTGAGTACCAGTACCCAAAGGGTACCATACCGGTACGCAGTAATTACCGATACCTAAAGGGTATGATACCGGTACGTGAGGGTCAATATCGGCACCTACTGGGCAATTTACCCAAAAAATACAATTGAGCTCGGAGGGCTGATAATTTGAGGACTATGGTCCGATGAGATTTTATTGTGGTAAAATAAATAGTAAAACTGAGAAACTAAGATTTAACCCTCATATAAAAGCATAATGTGTAATAACTTGGTAAAACCTTGGGTGACTTGTTGTAATAGCAACCATAGAAGATCCTTGGTAGATCATGTAATGTTGTGTGTCGTATGGTAGTCGTGTCTATACTATATGCTGTAGTGGACACCATGTGATGAGATTCTGAATATACATTCCCGAAGCTGTGTGACACTGAGCCTCATTTGATGATACTCGATGAGAGATTCCAAGTACGAGTGTACATTTATGAGGCTGTATGACAACGGGCCTCACTCTAGGTTTGTTTGGTATGATGCATATGTGCTTTGTGAGATTAATGCATCCTTTGTTGTTGGCTATGCGTTTAGGCGGCTAGAGGTAGTGCCATATGTTAGTGTATTGGCATATTATCATCTTCAGCTGCATGCTCATGTTTATGATTTGCATGAAGCATGGTTGAGTGGAAGTGTATCCATTGAGCTTTGGTAGCTCAGCGTTCGAAATTGTTGTTTTTGTTCGCAGGTTAGTAGGTTGACGTGCATTGTTGGAGCACCATCGGAGTAGGATTTTAGCATCGGCTTGTCAGGAGTAGATTACTTAGATTTATGGCATAAAGTAAAAAATAGCCCCCAACGCTTGACCTTTTGGTCACTTTAACCCTATTCTTTTTTTGGTGCAAACAACCCTTTAACGTTTCATTTTCGTTCAAAATTCACCCTCGACGAATGGAAATCATCAGCCAACTAACAGTCAACCCTTTGATGATGTGACATGTCTGTGGCGATGCCACGTGGCACTTTGCTGACGTGACATATATTTTTTTATTTTTTAAAAAATAATTATTTTTATATTTTTAACCAATCATATAATGCCACATGGCATTTTGCTAATGTGGCATCATCTTATTGGTTAAAAATATTTAAAAATAATTACTTTCTTAAAAATTAATTAATTTTTAAAAACAAATAATTTAAAAAATAATTATTTTTAATATTTTTTTTTAAAAATATTAAAAATATAATTTTTGAAAAAAATAATTTTTTAATATTTTTAACCAATTAGATGATGCATGGCACTTTGCTGATGTGGTATCATTTGATTGGTTTAAAAATATAAAAAATAATTCTTTTTTAAAAAAATATGATGCCGCATCAGTAAAGTGCCACGTGACATCACCACGTCATCAAAGGGCGTTGATTGTTATTTGACAGACGGTTTCCATCCGTCAAGGGTGAATTTTGAATGAAAATGAAACGTTAGGGGGTTGTTTGCACCAAAAAAAGAATAGGGATTATAGTGACCAAAAAATCAAACATTTGGGGGTTATTTTTCACTTTATGCCTCGATTTATTTGGGCTATGCATTTGTAGGACCCTATATTTTGTATTGTAACTCATATTTTGGATTTAAATTATGAGTCGAATGCTTTTAATGATGTATTTTTAAATGGAGCTCACATGTAACGTTTTTAACTACTTATTTATGTTGAAATATTTGAACTCAATAGATTTTGTGGAAACGAAAGTATTTTGGGCTAAACTAGGTTGAAATTTTATGGTAATGAGTTGGGCTTGAGTCCCAAATGTGATATCTGGGTTGAGGGTATTATATTTTATGGTATCAGAGTCTAGGTTTAGCATGTTCTAGGAAAGCCCCATGGGTTGTCTAGAGTGGTGTATAGGTGTCTAGAAAATATGTTGCCTATAAGTTGAAGTTGTACTCATTTAAGCTGAATGTTCGATGGTGTAACCTTATTTGTTTGCATATACAGAAAGTAATCATGCCTAAGAGAGCACATGATCATGAGAAGAGTTAGGGCTCTCGTGAGGGGAGCTACGATGATGACTACGTTCTCGACACGGAGGAGATGTTAAAAAACAAAATGGTTTGAGGGGCCAATTATTTCTCTCATCTGCACCAGACCCTTCACCGTATTGTAAGGGTCATACGTAGGCCTTCAGCTACCCCTCACGAGGCACCAATTGAGAAGATGCATCGCCATAGTGCAATAAATTTCCTTGGAATAGGATAAGAGAATCTGGTTAAGGCGGATTAGTGATTGATGGACACCTGCTGGATTATGCGATAAATGCAGTTAGAACCTAAGGACAAGCTAACATGCATCATTTCTCTGTTAAAAGATAATGCTCGAGAATAGTAGGAAACTGTGGAGTTGGGGTGGTACCCTAACTGACCTTCGTGGGATAATTTCTTGGATGAGTTTGAGAAGAAGTATGTGGGGGAAGCTCACATTGATAGTTTGAGAGATCGGTTCACTCATTTAGTCTAAGAGAACTGGCCAGTTTTTAAGTATGAGCAAGAGTTCCTATAGTTGGGTAGGTATTCCCCAGAGTTGGTTGCTGTAGAGAAGAAGATGTACAAGAGGTTTCAGAAAGGATTAAGGAAGAAGATCCAAACGTACTTGATACTTGACCCACCAAAAGTGTTTTTTGATTTGACCTCCAGTGCCAAGTCACTTGAACAAGTTCAAGGCTTGACCTATAGCCAGACTGGTGGGCAAGAAGGCTCAAGTAGAGGGAATTATAACCACTCCAACTAGTCACAGTTTTACTCATAGAGGAGTAGAGGTTATTGGAATCAAAATAGAAGAGCTTCGAGTTAATATGTTAGATCAGACCGTAGGTTGGAATCTGTTGGCCGTAGGAGGCCTTCATCATCTTCATTCATGATGAGTGCAGAGGGCTCACAAAGAAGTACGAGTGCACTATTTTATGATCAATATGGGCATAAGCATCAAGGTGAGTGTTGGGGGATAGCCAGAGTTTGCTATGGTTGTAGGTCACCAGATCATTATATGAGGGATTGTCCGGTAGTTGCTGACACCACTCTAGTTCAAACTCAGAGGACCTCTTATCTAGCTCAGAGGGGTCGAGGCTTTTGCAAGAGAAGGAGTAAACTATATGTCTGGATATTAGAGTGAGGGTACATTCTAGTCTACTGCAAGAGCACCGGTGAGGTAATATACAGTCAAGGCTCAAGAAGACCGTGAGGCCACTGAGTCATCTCAGGTACATTTACCTTATTTTTAGTTTTTACTATTACTCTGGTGGATTCAGGGTCTACCCATTCCTATATCCGTAGTGGAATATCTAAATAGTGGGGTATTCTTGTTGAAGATCTTAAGATAGGAGTCTGTGTGACTAGCTTTTGGGGGTATGATGTTTTAGTAGATAAAGTGGAATATCATTAGAGTTTGAAGTATCTCCTCACCTAAAAAGAGTTGAATTTGAGGCAAAAATGATGGATTGAGCTACTAAAGGATTATGATTATATCATAAAGTATCATCCTAGTAAGGCTAATATTATGACTGATGCTTTGAATCAAAAGTCTATGTCATACTTGAGAGCGATATGTTCCTGCTTAAGGATGACCGAAGACGGTGGCTTGTTAGCCAAGCTTCGTGTGGAGCCTACCCTAGTTTAAGAAAGAAAAATAATGCAAGTGTTGGATAAAAAGTTAGTGGAAAAGATAAATATAGTTCAGAAAGGCAAGATATCTGGTTTCAAGGTATGAGATGGTGGGATCTTATACTTCAAAGGCTAGTTATGTGTACCAGCCTTAGAAGATTTATAGAACCGTATTCTTTGAGAGGTGTACCATAGTCTTTTTGTTGTACATCTGGGCAGTAATAAAATATACCAAGACCTTCATCTTTTTTATTCGCATCCTAGTATGAAAAGAGATATGTCAGAGTTCATGACCAGATGCTTATCTTGTCAACAAGTCAAGGCTGAACATCAAGTTCCTTTGGGTTTGCTTCAGCCCATTCAGACTCCATAACAGAAGTGAGATCGTCTAACTATGGATTTTGTGACGGGTTTACCATTAACTTAAAGAAAGCATGATGTCATATATGTGATAGTAGATCATTTGAATAAGATAGCTTATTTCTTGATTGTGCGAATAGATTTCACCCTTGAGAGGTTGGCAAAGTTATGCATCCAAGAAATTGTGAGGTTGCATGGAGTACCATCATCAATCATATCAGACAGAGATCCTAGGTTCACAACGAGGCTATAGAAGAAATTCATGAAGCTTTGGACACAAGGTTGCATTTTAGTACTATTTGTTATCCTCAAACAGATGGTCTGTCTGAGCGAGTCATCCAAATTTTGGAAGAAATGTTTTGGTGTTTTACCATTGATTTCGAGGGGAGTTGGGAAGAGCATCTACCGCTAGTCGAATTTGCTTACAATAACAGTTTTCAATTGAGCATCAAGATGGCTCTTTTTGAGGCCTTGTATGGAAGCAAGTGTAGAACACCATTGTGTTGGACCGAGCTCAATGAGAGGAAGATTGTGGGATTAGATTTGATTAAGTAAACTAAAGAGAAGGTTCAAATTATCAAGGAAAGATTGCAACTGACTTTTGATCATCGGAAAGCTTATGCGGATTAGAGACGTAAGCACATCGAGTATAAGGTTGGTGACAAAGTGTTTCTCAAGGTGTCACCGTGGAAAATAGTAATATGCTTTAGGCGAAAAGGTAAGTTGAGCCCAAAGTTTATTGAACCGTATGAGATTTTAGAGAGAGTTGGACCCATGGCTTACCTGTTAGCCTTGCTTCCGAAGATGGCACACATTCATAACAAGTTCCATGTGTCTATGTTGAGCACTACTGTTCTAACCCTTTGCATGTCATCCCGCTTGAAGATATTGAGATCAATACCGATTCAACCTATGAGGAAGAACCGATAAGAGTTTTGGCTAAAAGATTTAATAAATTACGCAACAAGTGTATACCTTTAGTAAAGATGTTGCGGAGGAACCACTGAGTCGAGGAGGGTACGTGGTAGACCGAAGATGACATGAGGTTATTTTATCTGCATTTGTTTTCATCAGGTAAATTTTGAGGATAAAATTTTCTTTAAGGATGAGAGAGTTATAACGACCCAGATTTTAAAATCTGAGGGTCAGTTTAACCCGAAGCATGGGCTTCACATTTGGGCCAAGAGTTTGGGGCTTTTATAGGACTCAACGGAGCCTTATTAGTCCTCTTTGTTATAGTTAGGTATGGTGCCTTGGGTTAAGTTGTGTTTAGAAGGACGAAGGGTGGGCAAAAGAATAATTTCTCTCTTTTGATGTCCCTATTTAATTTCTGCAGAAAAGAGAAAAGAGTGAGAAGAGTGAGATCATCTTGTTCCTCATTGCTTCATCCATCTCTTCTTATTCCTTTCACCTTGCACCCATGTTAAAGGCTCAACCTTTGTTAGATTGAAGCAATATTTTGGAATTTAAGCTTGAGATAAGTTGTTCAACACCCAAGGATCTACATTTTGAGGTAAGATTCATCAAGTTTGGCGGAGGTTGAAAATGGTAGGCTTTGTGGGGGTTTATGTTGAAGGGTTTTAGGAGGAGATTCAATCTCATTTTTTTCGCCCTAAGAGTAAGTTTAGTTGGATTCCTTATCTCCTACAACTTGTAACTCATTTACAACTTTCTTGTGTAGTGAAAGAGGTTAGAAGTTGTTCCAAGGAGCTTAGGAAAAAGAAAGCTTGAAGTGCTTGGTTGAAGGCTTCTTTTCCAGCTTTTGATCGAGGTTAGTACACACTAATTCCTTTGTTTCATGCACATCCTAAGGATGATGCCTTGTGTGCTTAAATTTGATATGTATAGTTGTTTTTTGGGTGTTGAATGCTTGAGACCCTCTTTAATGGCAAAACTCAGATTTTATGTTAATAACTTGTAAAAATAGCAAATCACCATAATAACTTTCATAAGATTTAGGGTTGAGTTAAGGGGTTAAAGATTGTGTTTTGGGGGCTTGAAAAGTGATTTCCCAAGCCTAAGAAGCCATTTATGGGCTTCAGTATCAGTACTCGAGGAGGCAGTACGGTACCCTAGTGTTCTGGGTTTAAGAATACTTTTCATTGAAGATGAACTATTAGAGGGGTACCAGTACAATGTTCAACCAGTACTGGTACATCATTCAAGGGAGTATTGGTATGAGTCGACTCGTACTGGTACGCGAAGCTCAAATTGTATCAGTACGCGATGAATACCAATACCCAAGGGGTACCATATTGGTACACGGAGGCTAATACCGGTACCTACTAGATAATCTGCCCAAAATATACAATTTAAGCTTTAGGGGCTGATAATTCGCAGACTAGGCCTAATGGGCTTATATTGTGGTAAAATAAATAGTAAAACTGAGAAACCGAGATTTAACCCTCATATACGAGCATAATGTGTAATAATTTGGTACAACCTTGGGTGACTTGTTGTAATAACAACTATAGGAGATCCTTGTTGTGTGCCATATGGTAGCCGTGTATATGTTGTGTGCTGTAGTGGACACCTTGTCTGGTTGAGCTACCTTGGTTAATAGGATCCGGATACCCAGAAAGCATGCTGCAACACCATGAGATGAGATTCTGGATATACGTTCCTGAAGCTGTGTGACACATGGCCTCATCCGATAATACTCAATGAGAGATTTTGAGTACGAGTGTACGTTTCTGAGGTTGTGTGACACCGAGTCTCACTCAAGGTTTGTTTGGTATGATGCATATATGCTTTGTGAGATTAATGCATCCTTTGTTGTTGGCTATATGTTTAAGCGACTAGAGGCAGCATCAGATGTTATTGTATTGCCATATTATCATCTTTAGCTGCATCCTCATGTTTATGATTTGCATGAAGCATGGTTGAGTGGAAGTGTATCCACTAAGATTCGTTAGCTCAAAGTTTGAAATTGTTGTTTTCGTTCGCAGGTTAGTAGGTTGTCGTGCATTGTTGGAGCACCATCAGATTAGGATTTCAACTTTTCGATTCACTTCTAGAAAATGGAATCTGAATGCCGGTTCTGGTTTTCAAGACAACTTGTCTGAAGCACTAAAGGTTTGAATTCAACTTTTAGACATAGATTAATTAATTTATCATCTACGTTGTTGTAGCATTGTAGGTGGTTCATACTGTATTTCTTTTTTCTATTTAGGATTCCCTTTGCTTTCCTTTGCTTTATAGTTGGGTGATGGTCATTGTGGCTGTCATTGTCAATCCTGTATTTTTTTAGTTTTATCCTTGAAAAATGAGGTTTTGAACACATAAATGATATTAACACGATGTTTAATAATGCATAAACAAAATCTTTATATCAGACGACTTCAAGGTTATGTTCATTTTTAGAAACTCTTTTAGCATTTCCATTTAATCATTCCAGGTTTCCTTTTTGGTTTTTGTTTATAGCTAGTAGGTTGAGTTTGAAGTTAATGGCATTCAAAGAATCCTTCTTTCCAAAGGCTGGCGTCTAGTAAGTGTTCCAATATTTGTCTAAATGTTTTTTACTTGATTATCTCATCACTCTTGATGGTATGAATTCCTAAATGTAGGTAAATATTTTATCACTGATACTTTGACTTGGATTGATTGAGCTAGATTACAACAGTACAATAGCTTTTTTCTAACCTAAAGTAGCAGATAAGTGCCCGTGGCGCTGCCAAGAAGTGGAGCCGCATCAATGTTGCTAACCTTTCAAGTTGCGTGGCTGGGTATGTAGCGGTACAACTTTGGAATTTTACTTGAAGGACCAAATTAAAAGAAGGTGTAAATAACGAGGGATGAATTTAGTGATTTTTTTGAATTACGACTAAATCGATTGAATGTGTAAATATGGAGGATTAAATGTGCTATTATACAAATTTTCATAACATCCACGTTAAGTACTTACCATTTTGTAACAAAACATAAAGTTTAATTGTCATTTTGTAATATTTAAAAGTTTGGTTACCGTTTTATTTTTTTAACAAAGTTCAGTGATAATTTTATTACTTTACCCTTTTTTAATGTGCACTACTTTGTTCACGCATAATTTTTTTTATGCACTACTTTGTAAACTAATCAAGTTTACTGTATAACAAATCCACGCATAGTTTTTTTCATGATGTTTATTTCATGAGTTTATTGAATTTGTTTCATTTCATGAAGTGAATGCAAGCATGATAAATCACTATTCAGTTAGTGAATATAAGTCATAAATGTTTCAAATTACTTCATACTTGAAGCTGTATGGTCAAAATATCACTGATGATGATATGGTAGAAAAAAACATGCAACCCCCTTGACCTGGCCTAGACGCTAGATCGAACCGAGCGAGCTACATTGGGTTTGCCGAGACAAACCCGAACGATTTACTTAAAGCAAGGTCTTTTTTTCTTTTATCTTGTCCAATTGTATAATTAATCTCTAAGGTGAACATGTTGGCAGCGGATAAATTATTGAGCGAAACGGGCATCGACTAGACATCTAATTAAGCGCAATTGCTATTTAGGGACCAAAATGCAATTCTGGAAAACTGAGGGACTTACTTAAATCCAAGGTTACCAAACCTTAATTAATCAGGTTACATGGATGTCGGTTAAATTTCAACATAAATCAATTATCCCAGCTCATTTAATTGCATATACAAGAAACAAGGACTAATCCGCAAAGATTTAAACTTTAGCAAGGCAACTACCAGAAATAACAAACTTGGTATCGGTACACCATATTCCAGTATTGATACGGGTTCCATTTTGTAAAGGGTATTAGTACGGTCCCCACGCGTACTGATACCAGTGGTTAAATTTCAAAACATGAGATTCCATTAGCTAAATCGCGTACCGATACGGTTGCTCGTGTACCGATACCTAGTGCATTTATCAGAGGGAAGTACCGATACGGAGCTAGGCGTACCGATACCCCTGTGCAATTTTGCCCACTTTTAAGCTGTAACACACCTCGCGTACTGATTCATGAAGACTCGTACCAGTACAACTGGGCTTGTAACGACCTCTTAATCGAACATATGACACTTAGGCTCAATCAAACATGCTTCAAACAACATGTAAACATCATACCAACTAGTGACCTACAAAACACCACATAAACATTGAAACACAAGCATCATAAAAGCAAAAGCAATCATCAAGGTAAACCTATAGGCATGACGTCTACCCCACATGCTTAAATCTCCCCAAAGCCCCCAATTCACAACATATACCAGTTTACAAGTCCAAAACACCAAATAGAACTTGTCCAAAATAGGGAGTGACCTAAACAACCCTCCCAATTACAACTTGGTCACATTGTCATTTATTACTACATAGTATGTATAAACCGTGCTTGTATTAGCTCAACCTTTGGATTCTTTCTTGCTTGCTCCCTGTCCAAATGCTTACTTTTCTGCATTGATAAGAAAGGAGAGCGTAAGCACAATAAGCTTAGTGAGGGATGCTAAAAAACACTCATCAATGAATTTAAAACCATTTGCTTTTAAAACATGTATTGATTCTCATGCCAAAACATCTTATGTTTCTTTTTATCTTTCCAAAATAATCACATTAAACTTTTTGCCAAATATGTATCATGGATCTCAAGCATAAACATTATGCTAATATCAATTTAAGCCTTCACATGCTAATTCACCTATTAGGAAAGCTTAAAGAGCACTACATGTATAAATCACATTATACAAAGCATAATTCATTTATCATGATACATTAATTCATATATTGGCATTAAAGTGACCCAAAACCAAATCTTTTTATTTGTGAAACACACCGGCTACATGGATTTCTCAAGTGGTTCCTTCGACCACTTCACATACACCCTCGAACCGGAGCAAATGGTACCACTACCCCTCAACAGCTATGATGTATAAATCCACCAGTGGGAGAATTTGGCACACTCTTGACCCCTTGACCGTTGCGGTTCTCATGGTGGAGATATGGCACACTTTTGACCCCTCGACACACATGAGACGGCTTATTTTAGTGCACATTAAACCCTATGGCATGCCAACTATATCCAATAACATTTAACCATTGCCACTTGCCAATATATTCTATTAAAACATGTTACCTCACTGTTTTACATATGCATCATTCCAAACAATCTCCAATGCAATAAACCATGCATTACACATCCTCAAAATCCTTTCCACAAATCATTTTCCATACTCATATAACAACAATATATGATCATTTGTATCATATTTCATTTCAAAACCATGCATATAACAATAGGTAATCAAAATCATAAACATGTGCATGAGAATGTATTTTGCAAAATCGAAAATGAGAGTGAGAAAGCCAATACTTACTTCTGAGCTTAGACAAGCGTTTCAAGCTTAATCTAAACTCCCAAAATCACTTTCAAACCTTTATAAAGGAGCAAACCTCATTTCCACTCACCGACAACACAAAGATCCACTTGCCGATGTGAAATCAAGCGTTTGAAGCTACCGAAGCTTCACCACTTGCTGTAGGATCAATCTCCCCTATTTTATCTACACAATAACAGAGGATTAATGCATCATTGTGCATCCATAATCCCAGTAACATCAATTCCCGACATCGGCTCACCAAAAACCATAAAACGCCTCTTTAAACCAGCCAAAAACATCACTAATCACAACTTAAACAAAGTCCACCCATAAGCCAACGATTTAAACATCCAATCAACATCTAAAAACACTTTCAATTCCATCTTATACCTCCAGCAAACTTCTAACACCCTAATCACCTCAAAATCTAACCATTGACAACCTATAAAATTAGCAATTCAAATAATTTCAGGATTTCTTTTGTAAATATCTTCTCAAAACATAAAAACATACCTTAAATGTGATCTACCCCAATCAAGACCACCACAAATCAGATTTATAACAAAGATCTACAAATTCCTTATTAAAACTTGGGAATTTAAGTAAAGAACCTTTGATTAGAGGAGAGAAACAAAAATCACCTCTAATGGTTGGCTTCACCCTTAATTGGCATGATTTGAGTAAAATCTTCAAGAAAATAAGTAAGGTTTGATGTAGAAATCAAAGAAATCAACTAAGGAATCAAAATGAAATAAAAAAGAGTTGATTCCTAATCATTTTAGATTAAGGTAAGTAGTTTTGCTGCTAGGAAAGTTGAGAGAAAAGTTCAAAGCAAAAGTGGTTACGTGAGAAAATGAATCATCTATTAAAAATCATTTTAATTAAATCTATTTTATTTTTATTTAATAAACACTTTAAAACCATTTAAAATAGCCTAAATTAAGGGAAAACTCTGATTAAAAACATTGGTAGATTAACTCATTAAAGATTCTAAGTTTTGACCCTTTTACGATTTAGTCACCAAAATAGTTTTGAAAACTTTACATTTTGGTCACCAAACCAAAATGACATTTAATTCGAACTAATTTCATTAAATTGAGTTTACCACAACCCTAAATATATTAATTAAACATTTTCAACATTTTTCCATATTTTATCGCACACTAAAACATTTATTGTGAATTAATTATCGGAACTAGATCGAACAATCTAATCCGGTTCACCAAAATCGTCTAATCTATCTAGCTAACTTCTAGGCCCAAATTCGGGGAGTTACAACTCTTCCCCCACTTAAGAAATTCCATCCTCGAAATTTACCTGACGGAAAAAGGTAAGGGAACTGCTTCTTCATGTCCTCCTTACTTTCCCACATGGCTTCCTCTACACCCCGATGTCACCACAACACCTTCACCAACTCAATGGTCTTCCCCTGAAGAACCTTGCTACTAGAATCCAAGATTTTCACTGGTTCCTCATCATAGGTCAAATCCAGATTCAAATCAATCTCCTCAACAGGCATCACATGCGATGGGTCCGATCTGTACCTCCAAAGCATCAATACATGGAAAACATCATGTATCTTTTCCAACTCTGTGGGTAACTTTAATTTATAAGCAACTAGACCAATATGCTCTAGTACCTCATAAGTTCCAATGAACCTTGGACTCAACTTGCCCTTACGTGCAAACCTCATCACCTTCTTCCTAGGCAAAACTTTTTGAAACACTTTATCACTAACCGCAAACTTAACATCCCTACACCTCAAATCCATGTAAGATTTCTGCCTATCTGAAGCCTTTTTTAACCGATCACTGATAAGCTTCACTTTCTCATTGGTGTCTTTCAACACATCAGGCAAAGAAACATACTTCTCACCTACCTTAGCCCAACAAAGTGGCGTACGACACCTCCTACCATACAAAGCTTCATACGGAGCCATTTGAATACTCGCCTGATAACTATTGTTATAAGCAAGCTCTACCAACGATAGTTACTTTTCCCACATTCCTTGAAAATTAAAGATGCAACATCGCACCATATCCTCTAACACTTAGATTACACGTTCAGACTAGCCATCCGTTTGAGGATGATACAAAGTACTGAAATTTAACCGTGTACCCAACGCCCTATGTAAACACTCATAAATCCTCGCTGTAAAGCGCGGATCCCTATATGATACTATAGACTTAGGCACCCCATGTAACCTCACAATTTCTGCTATATACACATCTGCCAACTTATCCAACGTATACGTCGTATGCACAGTCCGAAAATATGCACACTTCGTAAACTGATCTATAATTACCCAAATAGAATTCTTTTTCGATGACGTCAAAGGTAATCCAGTCACAAAATCCATGGTAATTTTCTCCCACTTTTATTTCGGGTTCCTCGACGGTTGCAACAATCCAGAAAAAAACTGATGCTCAGCCTTAACACACTGACATACCATACATCAAGCAAAAATATCCACTATATCCTTCTTCAAACCAACCCAATAATATTCCTTCTTCAAATCCTAATACATCTTTGTACTTCCCGGATGCATAGAAAAAGGACTAGAATGAGCCTTAGTCAAAATAGTGCGCCTTAACCCATCATCTTCCGACACAACCATTTAACTCTTGAAGCACAAAGCATCCTCATCATTAAAACAAAAATCCATTTGATTACCGTTCGTAATATCCTTAACATATGGCACCAACGAATCATCGTACGAATGTTTCTTATTGATAAATTGTAACAATGACGGTTTCACTTGCAACTCAGCCAATAACCCACCGGCTCGCATCACACTTAACCGAGAAAACATTGCCCTCAATTCCACCGCAAACTTCCTACTTAGGGCATCAGCTACCACATTAGCCTTACCCGGATAATACTCAATCGTCAAATTGTAATCCTTGAGCAACTCCAACCACCTACGTTACCTAAGATTCAACTCCTTTTGGGACATCAAATACTTCAAAATCTTGTATCAGTATACACGGTACATTTTTCACCGTACATATAATGCCTCCAAATATTCAACGCAAACACCACCGCAACAAGCTCTATATCATGCATAGTATAATTACACTCGTGCACCTTCAGCTGCCTAGATGTATAAGCTACAACTTTTCCCCTTGCATCAACCCACACCCCAAACCAAAGTAGAATACATCACTATAAGCTACAAACTCTTTCCTCGACTCAGGTTGAATCAAGATTTGAGCTTACGCCAAAGCTTCTTTCAACTTCTCAAAAGCTTGTTGTCAACCCTTTGTCCACTCAAAACATACATCCTTTTGTAACAACTTAGTCAAAAAAGCAGAAACCTTCAAGAAACCATCTACAAAACAATGATAACAACCTGCCAACCCCAAGAAACTATGAACCCCCATCATCGACTTAGGTTGTTTCCAATTTACAACCGCCTCAATCATTTACGGATCCACACGAATACCTTCTGCCGAAACAACATGACCAAGAAAGACCACTTCTTTAATCCAAAACTCACACTTGCTCAACTTAGCATATAACTGATTATTCAATAAGGCTTGCAACACAGTTCGCAAGTGTTAATCATGATCCTCCTCAGTACGAGAGTACACGAGAATGTCATCAATGAACACTACCACAAATTAATCCAAAAATTCATGGAATAACTTATTCATCATGTCCATGAAAGCTGCAGGGGCATTAGTCAACCCAAACAACATCACCAAGAAATCATAATACCCGTAACATGTGTGAAAAGCTGTCTTCGGCACATCTTTATCCTTTACCTTCAATTGATAATATCCGGACCTCAGATCAATCTTGGAAAACACTGTAGCACCTCAAAATTGATCACAAATCATCAATCTATGGCAAATGATACTTATTCTTGTTCAGTTGCTGATAATCAATGCACATTCTCATAGTGCCATCCTTCTTTTTCACGAACAACACTGGTTCTCCCCTTAACAACACATTAGGTCAGATGAAACCATGATCCAGCAACTCTTGAAGTTGCGTCTTTAACTCCTTCAACTCTTTCGGTGCCATGCAATATGGAGCAATCGATAATGGAGTCGTATCCGCATACCTCTTGATACAAAACTCTACTTCCCTATCCAGTGGTAACCTAGGCAACTCCTCCAGAAACACTCTTGGAAAATCATAAATGGTATGAATATCCTAAACATGCACCTTCTTCATAATTGGGTTCATAACATAAGCCAGATATGCTTGATCCCTAAGCTCCAACAACTTCTGCACTTCTAAAGCCGAAACTACATTGGACAAGAATTTAAAATTCTCGCCCACGACCACCACTTCATAATCATCAACAAGTTTCAACGAAACTCGCTTGATTTCAAGATCGACCATAACCCTATGCTCATCCAACCAATCCATACCCAAGCTTACATCAAAACCATGAAACGACAACTCCATTAAGTCAGCCGTAAACACATGACCTGAAACCATCAAAGGACATCTCCTAAACAACCTTCTAGTAACAACTGTTTCTCCAAAAGAACTAGTTGCTCACATACCCATATCTAACACTTCTACAGGTATATTAAGCAAACGTGCATGTTCGCGCAAGATATATGAATGTGTAGAACCAGAATGTATCAAAGAAAGTAATGACATGAACTACAAAATAAAAGTACCTACAATCACATCCATGTTATTCCTTCTTCTTCGATGCACATAGATCCTTATAGGCCCACCACCTTCAGGTTGAACCGCCACGGTATGAGCAACAGTCCTATGGCCTTTCTTTTTATGCTAAAAATTACCTTGACCGCACCCACGACCTCTCTGTGGCATAATAACAGGCCCAAGAGCTTGTCTAACCTTAGCCAACTGCGGACAATCATGCCTTATGTGATCTCGTGAACCACATAATATCTCTATTGTCACAACTTCAGTAACAGTGCAACAACCTAAGAAAATTTGTCAACAAATTTTGATAGCAATCAACTAATTCTAGAAAAATCGCTTACTCCTACCACCAACCTTGGTCGCTTCAAATCTAGCACAACTCCAACCTCCAAAAATCCTCCTTTGAAACTTTTCAAACTGCATGAGATCCTAAAGAATCTCCTCTCTAAGGCAACTTACATCATAACCTTATCGGCCTCTGAAAAGTTATCCGTAAGTGTGAACATATGTATGTATGAACACTTATATTTCCTCATAGACGCCTATAGATATGTATGTAAAACCTCTAATGTCATGCCCAAATGTATGTATATAATGGCATATTTAAATATATACATATAAGTTTTTTGTACTGTGCATGATTAAAAATTCACACCTACTAACAATATTTTTGGACCGAACTTACACAACCTAGTTGCATCCTCAGAACACTTCATTCAGCTTTGCCCAAACTTGCACCCATATCATATATGAATAGATGCTTCGTTACAAAGTCTATTAGAACATCTTAGTTACCAGTCAAGATTCATCTCGACACCACTGCACACAAAAATAGCACCACTTTTGCTATTCATGAAACCAAGTATTCACAGAATGCTTGCCTCATTGCAACCTTGAATGCCACTAGTGCATTCACCATCTACACGCCATATCCACAAACCCACCACTTTGCAATCACATCCTTAACTCACACACTTCCTTCATGCTCGCCAACACGACACAAAAAGAATAATTCAGGAGCCGTACCAAGGTGCGTCTCAACATCAAACTTAACTTCGCAACATAAACCTTAACATCTTTTCAGTCCTATTAGCCATGACTACCTCAAACTTAGTTTGGGTCTATATCTTATCATTCTCTACAAGAAATGTATCCGTATTCGACCTAAGCTCTCGTTTCAGTGGAATACTAAAAAAATATAAATTTATAGCATGAAAATATAATTAAATAATAATTAGGCCAGCTTGAAGCAAGAATCCAAGATGCTCACGTTTCAAAACAACAATTATTTCGCACTTGTAGTAATAAGGCGATATGTCCTTAAGTTTTTTTATCCCAACATAACACATTTCAATCATAGAAACATACAATCAAAACACCGTGATGTCATTCCACAGTATTATTCAACAACAATATCTCAAACTATCATAACCTACCTCCCAACAATCATAACCTAGCCCTGATACCACCAAATGTAATCCCCTTGACCCGACCTAGACGCCAGACCAAACTGAGTGAGCTACATTAGGTTTGCCGAGACAAACCCAAAAGATTTACTTAAAGTAAGGTCTTTTTTTCTTCTTTTTATCTTGTCCAAATGTGTAATTAATCCCTAAGGTGAACATGTTGGCAGCGGATAAATTATCGAGCGAAACAGGCGTCAACTAGACATCTAATTAAGCGTAATTGCCATTTATAGACCAAAATGTGATTCAGGAAAACTGAGGAGACTTACTTAAATCCAAGGTTACCAAACCTTAATTAATCAGGTTACATGAATGTCGGTTAAATTTCAACATAAATCAATCATCCCAGCTCCTTTAATTGCATGTACAAGAAACATGGACTAATCCTCAAAGATTCAAACTTTAGCAAGGCAACTACTAGAAATAACAAACTTAGTACTGGTACACCATATTCTAGTTTCAATACGGGTTCCATTTTGTAAAGAGTATCGGTACAGTCCCCACGTGTATCGATACCAGTGGTTTAATTTTAGAATAAGCGATTCCAGTAGCTAAATCGCGTACTGATATGGTTGCCCGTGTACTGACACCTAGTGTATTTATCAGAGGGGCATACTAATATGGTTGCCCGTGTACCGACTAGGCCTGTAATGACCTCTTGGTCGAACATATGACACTTAGGCTCAATCAAACATGCTTCAAACAACATGTAAACATCATACCAACTAATAAACTACCAAACACCACAAAACATTGAAACACAAGCATCATAGAAGAAAAAACAATCATCAAGGTAGACCTATAGGCATGACTTATACCCCACATGCTTAAATCTCCCCAAAGCTCCCAATTCACAACATATACCAGTTTACAAGTCCAAAACACCAAATAGAATATATCCAAAATAGGGAGTGACCTAAACAACCCTCTCAATTACTACTTGGTCACATTTTCATTTATTACTATGTAGTATGCATAAACCGTAGTTGTATTAGCTCAACCCTTGGATTCCTTCTTGCTTGCTCGCTGTCCGAATGCTTACTTTTCTGCATTGATAAGAAAGAAGAGCGTAAGCACAACAAGCTTAGTGAGGGATGCTAAAAAACACTCATTAATGCATTTAAAACCATTTGCGTTTAAAACATGTATTGATTCTCATGCCAAAACATCCCAAGTGGTTCCTTCAACCACTTTACATAGATTCTCGAACCGGAGCAAATGGTACTACTACCCCTCAACAATTATGATGTATAAATCCACCAGCGGGAGAATTTGGCACACTCTTGACCCTTCGATTGCTGCAGTTCTCATGGTGGAGATATGGCACACTCTTGACCCCTCAACATACATGAGGCGACTTATTATAGTACACTTTAAACTCAATGGCATGCCAACTATATTCGATAACATTTAACCATTGCCACTTGCCAATATATTCCATTAAAACATGTTACCTCACTGTTTTACATATGCATCAATCCAAACAATCTTCAATGCAATAAACCATGCATTACACATCCTTAAAATCCTTTATAAAGTAGTAAACCTCATTTCCACTCATCGACAACACAAAGCTCCACTTGCCGATGTGAAATCAAGCGTCTGAAGCTACCAAAACTTCACCACTTGCTGTAAGATCAATCTCCCATACTTTATCCACACAATAACAAAGGATTAATGCATCATTGTGCATCCATAATCCCAGTAACATCAATTCCCAACATCGCCTCACCAAAAACCATAAAACGCCTCTTTAAACCAACTAAAAACATCACCAATCATAACTTAAACAAAGCCCATCCATAAGCCAACGATTTAAACATCCAATTAACATCTAAAAAAACTTTCAATTCCATCTTATACCTCTAGCAAACTTCTAACACCCTAATCACCTAAAAATCTAACCATTCACAACCTAGAAAATTAGCAATTCAATTAGTTTCAGGATTTCTTTTGTAAATATATTTTCAAAACATTAAAACATACCTTAAATGTGATCTACCCCAATCAAGACCACCCCAAATCAGATTTATAATAAAGATATACAAATTCCTTATTAAAACTCACTTTAAACCTTTTAAATCTTGATTTATTCATCAACACATATCAAAAATCAGTTGTAAAGGATCAAAAATCATCTATTAAAAATCATTTTAATTAAATCTATTTTATTTTTATTTAATAAACACTTTAAAACCATTTAAAAATAGCCTAAATTAAGGGAAAAGTTTGATTAAAAACATTGGTAGATTAGATCCTTAAAGATTCTACGTTTTGATCCTTTTAAAATTTAGTCACCAAAACAGTTTAGAAAACTTTACATTTTTGTCACCAAACCAAAATGCCCTTTAATTCGAACTTATTTCATTAAATTGAGTTTACCAAAACCCTCAATATATTAATTAAACATTTCCATCATCTTTCCATATTTTATCTCACATTAAAACATTTATTGTGAATTAATTCCCAAAACTAGATTGAACCATCTAATCCGGATCACCAGAATCGTCTAATCTATCTAGCTAGCTTCTAGGCCCAAATTCGGGGCGTTACAAAACATACTCCACTTTTCATGCAATTTGTCCTGCTAATTCTTGTCGAATAGTAATGCACTTTAGAGCAAGTATACTCGTCGATCAAGTAATAAAGTGATAGAGTATAGTGTCAAACCCACGAGGATTAAATCAATAAATACGAAGTTATCGTAATTAAGAATATTTAAGCAAGTATTGATTGATGTTGTTTTATAAAAACTAAATGCAAATAAAGTAAAGGTAGCTATGATTAAGACAAACAGATGCCCCAGAAAACAATAGATAATTATGGAAGCTGGGTTTATTGCCCATGATATATGCTTGATTACTTATTTCAATGCTATAGCGACTGCCAATACATGTCTGCGTAAACCAATTAAGATCTTTATCTACGCGACATGATTTTTTAATGAACTTCTGACTCTCTCGATGCCTAGAAGCTAATAACAAAGAAGCTAAGGTGATACATGTCTGCGTGAACCCTAACAACTCTATTATTAATTCAAGTTCTCCTTATTAGTTGTTAAAACCCTAAACTTATGTCTAAGCCATATTAAGACTAAGTTAACAACTTAGCCCCACTGTTCACGTTTGTTTAACCTAACTCTCTCGATATTAAGCCATAAATCAATAGTTAAAAGGCCTTTTTCGATAGCTCTTACAATAACTACGTATGAAGAACGATGAACATAATAGATAAAGGGAAAATAACTATAGCATTAAAACAAAGTATTCAAAACATAAAATCCTAATAAGAAATAAACCCAATTAAAGTATTTATCTCATGTCTGAGCCTAAAACATCCATAATAAAAATTGAAAACATAAGTAGTTTATCAAGCAAGTGATAGAAAAGGGTCAAGCGTCCTCGACGATCTCCTCTAAGCTTTTCCACTATTGTTCCAGGTCTCACACTCCTTCAGCCTCTCTCGATGGCGTCTGTCGTGTGGAGACTCCTCTAGAACTTTGACTCTAGTGGTTCTTCGATAGTTGAAGACTAAAAATTGTCGTCTATAATCGCGCTCCCTTTAATTGTTATCCAAGTCTTATTTATATAGACGAGAAAGCTAGGGTTTCATAACTCTAAAGCACGCGGCCTCCTTTAAGAGGACACACAAGAGGTGTGTGTGTGTCAGGTTGTCCAATCTTACAGGAAATGTACAATGTTTATAAGATGTTATTGGCTATAATAGTTTAATATGTTCGATGCGATTCTAGAATGCAAGAGAGAAACTAAAAAGATAGTCAAATAACTAGAAGAGGAGATCATGATACATCCATAAGAAACCAACATTTGAGATCTAAAAGATAATACAATTACAACTGTACTCATGTTTACATTGTTACGATACCGACATAGTTGATGCGTTATGCTATTTCGAGGCCACAAATAGATGTACGTAGACTAGCCCCAACATGTCACTAGACATAGTTTGTCGGTACATCTATCCATTCAAATATAACACGTTCGACTTGGATGCCATATTTGGGACTCAAACCCAAACCATTACCTTAAAATTTCCACCTAATTTATCCCAAAACACATCCATTTCATAAAATCCATTAAGTTCAAAAATTTCAAAGTTGGTAAATTGTTAAAAATGTTACATGAGAGCTCCATTTGAAATACATAATTAAAAACATTAGACTCACAAGTTAAAATCCAAAATAAGAGTTACAATACAACCATAGGGTCCTACGAATACATGGCCCAACATAATCTAAGTATTGTACTCGAACATAAGTCGATGCTAAAGTCCTATTCCGATGGTGCTCCAACAAAGCACGCCAACCTAGTAGTCTGTGAAAGAAAATAAACACTAAGCTAACGAAGCTCAGTGGATACACTCCCACTCAACCATGCTTCATGCAAATCATAATTGTGAGCATGTAGCTAAGAAATTAATATCATGGCAAAATATAACAACGTTGGTGCTACCTCTAGCCGCCTAAACACATAGCAAGCAATAGGAATGCATAAATCTCACACAACACATATGTATCATACCAACAAACCTGGAGTGAGGTCTGGTGCCACACAGCTTTAGGAGAATACACTCAGAGTGAGGCCCAGTGCCACACAGCTTCTAGAACGTACACTCTTTGGGCGAGGTCCGGTGCCAAACAACTTCAGGAATGTACACACATGCTCAGAATCTCTCGTGAGCAACTTCGAATGAGTCTCAGAGCAATATAGCTTTTGGAACATACATTTGACAATCTCTAACCATGGTGTTGCAACACACTCTTTTTCACTCTGAGTATCTGGATCCCATTAAAACAAGTGCTCATATAGCACATTACGACTTCACATAACCATACCATCATATGGTTTCTACCAACATATAGTCATAAAAGACCTTTACCAAGTTCTTAAGTTTTATGCTCGAGTATAAGGAGATTTCTTAGTTTCTCAATTTTACAATTCATTTTAGGCCATTAGGGGTCTATTGGATCGAACGATATAATTTTTTAGCCTTTTGGGCAACAGTCAACATTTTTGGGTAGATTACCCAATGGGTACCGGTACAGGCCCTCGCGTACCGATACGGGTACCCTTTGGGTACTGATACTCATAGTATACCAATACAAAATTGACTTATTAAAAATTTCCAAAGCCTTAGCATACTGATACGGGTCGACCCGTACCGATAACTGATTGCATGGCATACCGGTACAGGTTAAACACCGTCCCGATACCCCCTTCATAGTTCATCCAATGAAATAGTGTTCTTAAAACCCAAAACATTGGGGTATCAGTACTGTCTCTCTGCGTACTGATATTGAAGCCCATAATGGCTTTCTAGGCTCAGGAAATTACTTTCCAAGCCTCTAAAACTCAACCGAAAACCCCATAACTCGATCCTACATCTTATAGGAGTGTTTAAGGTGATTTTTTTTTACCGTTTTTACATGTTATCAACATGAATTCCAAGTTTTCCATTAATTAGGGTCTCAAGCATTCAACACCAAAAACAACCATGCATATCAATCTTAAACACACAAAGCATCATCCTTAGGATGTGCATGAACCAAAGGAGTTCGTAGTATACTAACCTTCTACCAAAGCTGGAAAATGCAGCCCTCAAGCTCAACTTCAAGCTTTCTTATTTCCTTGCTCCTTGGATGGTCCTCCAAACTCTTTCACTGCACAAGGACTTGTAAATTCGAATTACAACCTTGCAGGAGATAAGGAACCAACAAAAACTTACACTTGAGGCTAGGAACGAGATTAAAACCACCATCAACCCATTCCTCCCAAACCCCCTACAAAACCCAAGAACACCTTCCACCACCATTTCTAACAATCCTTACCTTGATTCATAGATCCTCAAATGATGGTTACAACTTTCTTAACAACAAATCTGAGATTCCAACTTAAAATGATAAAGATCCCACCTTTACCTTTGAGCTCCCAATGGAAGATGGAGGAAAAAGGTTTGAAGAGGATGAAGAAGAGGCATAAATGATATCATCCTCTTACAAATCTGCAGCCACCATAAATCCCACTCCTTTTTTCCTTTCAAAGGTGGGGTAATTACCCCTTTACCCATCCAACACCAACCCAACTCACTTGTTAGACTAAAACTCCAAGCTCAACACCAAGGAAAGCACACAAAGGCTCCAAAACCTTAGCCCAACGCTCAAGCCCACGTGCTAAGGCGAAATGACTTTTGGATCTTGAAATTTGGGTTGTTACAACTCTCTCTACCTTAAAGAAATTTTATCCTCAAAATTTACCTGATAGAAATAAATGCGGATAGAGCAACTCCATGTCCTCCTCTGTCTCCTTTATAGCCTTCTCGACTCCATGATTCCTTCACAATAATACAGATACACTTGTTGTGCAACTCCTTGACTCCCTTAACCAAAACTCTTATCAGCTCTTCCTCATAAGTCAAGTTGATGTTGATTTCAATATCCTCAAGCAAGATAACATGCAAATGGTCAGAACGGTAGCGTTTCAACATAGTCACATATAAATATGCGCCATCTTCAGAGGAAAGGCTAATCGATAAGCCACAGGTCTAACCCTCTCTAGAATCTCATACGACCCAATAAACCTCAAGCTCAACTTGGCCTTCCTCCTAGAGCGGATTACTCTTTTCCATGATGACACCTTGAGGAACACTTTATCACCAACCTCATACTCAATGTGCTTATACTTCTGATCCGCATAAGCTTTTTGATAATCAAAGGTTGCTTGCAATCTTTCCTTGCTAATCTGAACCTTCTTCTCGATTTGTCTAATCAAATCTAACCCCACAATCGTCCTCTTATTTAGCTTGATCCAACACAAGGGTGTTATACACTTACGTCCATACAAGGCCTCAAAAGGAGCCATGTTGATGCTCGATTGAAAACTGTTGTTGTAGGCCAACTCAATAAGCGGTAACTACTGTTCCTAACTCTTTTCGAAATCAATGACACAACACTGAAGTATATCCTCCAAGATCTGGATAACTTGCTTAGACTGACCATCAGTTTGAGGGTAAAAAGCAGTACTAAAATACAACTTAGTATCCAAAGCCTCATGTATCTTCTTACACAACCTTTTCGTGAATTGTGGATCTCTATCTGATATGATTGATGATGGCACTCCATACAACCTTATAATCTCTTGGATGTACAACTGTGCCAGCCTCTCAAGTGTAAAATCTATACGCACAGGCAAGAAATAGGCATACTTGGTCAACCGATCTACTATTACCCATTAATCATCATACTTATTTTGGGTCAACGGCAAACCCATTACAAAATCCATAGTCACACGATCCCACTTCCACTATGGAATTTGGACAGGCTGAAGCAAGCCCGAGGGAACTTAGTGTCCAGACTTAATTTGCTGACAAGCTAAGTATCTGATTACAAACTCGGATACATCCCTTTTCATACTAGGCCACCAATAAAAAGGACAAAGGTCTTGATACATCTCATTACTCCCCGAATGCATAGCAAATAGACTGCGGTGCACCTCCTCTAGGATACGATCCCCACAATCCTCCAAAGTTGGAACACATAGCCGACCTTTGAAGTACAAGATCCCTCTATCTCATACTTCAAAATTAGTTGTCTCTCATCTCTTAACCGACTCAATCTTCTCCACCAACTCTTCATCCAACACGCGTTCTCTTGATCTTTTGCACTAAGGTAGGCTATATACGAAGCTTGGCTAACAACTCACCATCCTCGATTATCCTCAAATAGGAAAACATTATCCTCAAATCTGACATAGATTTCTGGCTCAAAGCATCTGCCGACATATTAGCCTTACTGGGATAATACTTTATGATACAATCATAGTCCTTTAATAGCTCAATCCAACGCCTTTGCCTCAAATTCAACTCTTTTTGGGTGAGGAGGTACTTCAAACTCTTATGATCGATGTAGATATAGCACTTTTCTCCATACAGATAGTGCTTCCAAATCTTCAATGCGAAGATAACTACGACAAGCTCCAAATCACGCGTAGGGTAATTTCGTTCATGAGTCTTAGTTGTCTCAAGGCATAAACAACTACCTTACCCTCTTACATGAGAACACAACCAAGTCCATTCAATGAAGCATCACTAAACACAATATAATCCTTTCTCGACTCAGGTTGCATCAAAATTGGAGCCTCCGTAAGATAAGCCTTCAACTGCTCAAAGCTTTACTATCTTCTCTCGTTCCACTCAAGCAGAACCCCTTTCTATAACAACTTGATCATAGGTGCCGCTATGATAGAAAATCCCTTGATAAAATGACGATAATATCTGGCAAGCCCAAGGAAGCAACGAACTTCTATAATATTCATAGGGAGTTTCCACTCCACCACTGCCTAAATCTTTTACTGATTAACTCGAATCCCATATGCTGCAACAATTTGGCCTAAAAATGCCACCTCAGAGAGCCAAAACTCATACTTACTAAACTTAGCAAAAATTTGTCTTTCCCTCAAGGTCTAAAGGACAACACAAAGGTGATAGTCATTCTCCTCTTTTGAGCTCGAATAAACCAAGATGTCACCATAAACTAATGTAGGCAGGGCTAAAAGATCCAGTTTATCAGGTCTATAAAAGACGCAGTGCATTGGTAAGCCTAAAAGGTATTACCAAGAACTCATAATGTACATACCGCATCCTGAAAGCTGTTTTCTGAACATTCTCTTCTACTATCTTTAATTGGTAGTAATTCGACCTCAAGTCGATCTTTAAGAACATGCGGGCACCTCTCAACTGGTTGAACATGTCATCTATCCTTGGTAGGGGATAACGGTTCTTCACCGTTACCTTATTGAGATGACGATAGTCAATGCACATCCTTATTAACCTATTCTTCTTCTTGACAAACAAGACCGATACACCCCAAGGTGATATACTCAGTCAGATGAACCCTCTTTCCAACAACTGTTAAATCTGATTATTTAACTTTTTCAACTCTGTTGGTGCCATGCAATACAGAGCAATAGACACTAGTACTGTGCCTGGCATCACATCTATCAAAAACTTTAGCTCACAATCTAGAGGAAGTCTGGGTAACACTTTTGAAAACACATCGTCAAACTCTCTAATAGTCCAAAGGATCTCAAGCATCAAACTCTTAACCCTTGAATCAACTATGCAAGCCAAGAAGGCCTCTCAACCTTTTTGGATCATTATTTGTGTTGCTAAGGCTGACACTGCACTAGAAAGATAAGGATTTCTCTCACCCTTCACTACCAACTTCACCCCATCCAAACCACGAAGCTTAAGGCTCTTTGCTCTACAACCCAAATGCGCATCATGCTCAAACAAACAATCCATACCTACGATAGCATCAAACTCTTGAAATGGCAACACCATCAAATTAGCCAAAAAATCAAACCTCAAACTTTAGTCGAACATCTCCGATACACCTTATCCACTAAATCATCATACCCTAAAAAACTATTCACATGGACTCTTATCTCAAGATCCTCGCAAGAAATACCCCATTGTTTGGATATTCTATTGAGGATGTAGGAATGGGTAGATCCAGAATCCACAAGAGCAACTATAGGGACAAAAAACAAGGTAAACGTACATAAGATAACATTAGTAGCCTTATAGTCTTCCTAAGCCTTGACTGCATAATGCCTCACTAGCGCCCTCACGGTGGACTGGAATATACCCCCACTTTGATGTCCAGACATGTGGCTCGCCCCTCTTCTAGCAAAGCCTCGACTCCTCTGAGCTAGATAAGAGGTTCTCTAAGTCTGGACCAGAGTTGTGTCAGCAGCTACCAAATAATCCCTCACATAATGATCTGGTGATCCACAATAATAGTAAACTCTAACTATCCTCCAACACTTGCCTCTATGCTTATGTCCATACTAATCATAAACTGGTGTGCCCATACTCTTCAATGGCCCTTCGAGCTCATCATAGAAGAAGACGAAGGCCTCATACGACCAAATAATTCTGACCTACGGTCTGATCTTGAGTTTTGGTCTGAAGCTCCTCTACCTTAGTTTTAACAATTTTTGTTCCTCCCGAAATAAGACTAAAAGTTGCTAGAGAAGTTCCGAGTCCTCCAACTCGAACCTCTATGCCCACCAACTAGGCCATAGGTCAAACCTTGCACTTGCTCAAGCAACTTAGCACTGGAGGTCAATTCTAAAAACAATTTTTGTAAGGCAGCTGTCAGGTATGTCTGAATCTCCTTTCTCAAACCTTTTTTAAACCTTTTGCACCTTATTTTCTCAATAGCGACCAACTCAGGGGCATACCTAATCAACTGTAAGAACTCTTGTTCATATTCAAAGATCGATCAATTCCCTTAGACCAAATAAGTCAACCAATCTCTCAAGCTATCAATGCAGGCCTCTCCCACATACTTTCTCTCAAACTCATCTGAAAAGTCATCCCATGTAGGTGGTGCGGATACCATCCTAACTCTACAGTCTCCTACCACTCTCGAGCATTTTTCTTTAATAAGGAAAGAACACATGTCAACTTGTTCTCGGGTTTCAACCCTATCACATGATCCAGCAGGTATCCCTAACCATTGATCCACCTTAATCAAATTGTCTTGTCCTGACCTAAAGAAATCCTTTGTACTATGACATCTCACCCTTTACACTAGTGTCTCACGAGGGGTGGCCGAAGGCCTAGGTATGGCCCTCACGATTTAGAGAAGCTCTTGATACAGATGAGAGAAAAAATTAGCCCTTAGCCACTCTCATCTTCCAATATCTCTTCTATGTCGGGAGCATAATCCTCATTGTAGCTCCCTACACGAAAGCCCCAACTCTCCTCACGTTCTTGATGAGTGTGTAAATAAACTATTTTGTATACCCTTTTAGCTTAGCGTTTGTATGTGTTTAAGCATATTTAGTTGCATTTAGGAGTATTTTGCATATAGTTTGTATATAATTAGGGAGTTACACTGTATGTGCTTAATTGCTATATAATTTGCTACTTTTAATAATAAAGGTAGTGTTTTTGTGGTACAAACGCACGACATATTGGAGCTAGAGGAATATTGGAGCAGGAAGAATAGCACACCTCTCGTAGGAGATGATAAGGCAAGAAGAGTTGGAGATAAATCTACCTTTGGCTTACGTGGACTTTTCTTAGATACAAAATTGATTAAAGATAACGGGAAAGTAAGATCCTCTTAAAGAAGGTTGCGCGTGCTTTAGGGTTACAAAACCCTAGCTTTCTTATCTATATAAAGGAGACTTGGGCTACAATTAGAGAGAGCTCGATCACAGACGGTAGCCATTAATCTATAGCTATCGGAGAACCATCAGAATCGAAGTGCTAAAGGAGTCTCCACAAAATATAAGCCATCAAGAGAGGTTGAAGGAGTGCGAGACCTGTAGCAATAGTTAGAAAGCTTGGAGGATATCATCGAGGGCGCTTGACCTTTTTTATCCTTGCTTGATAAACTGATATGTTTTTAATTATTTTTATTATGGATGTTTTAGGCTCAGATATGAGCTAAATACTTTTAGTTGTGTTTATTGCTTTATAGGATTTTTATGTTTTAAATACTTTGTTTTAATGTTATAGTTCTTTTCCTTTATCTATTTTGTTCATCGTTCTTCATGCGTAGTTATTGTAAGAGCTATCGAGAGAGACCTTTTAACTATTGATCTATGGCTTAATATTGAGAGAGTTAGGTTAAACAAATGTTAATAGTGGGGCTAAGCTATTAACTTAGTCTTAATCTGGTTTAGACATAAGTTTAGGTTTTCAACGACTAATAAGGAATACTTGAATAGATAATAGAGTTATTAGGGTTCACACAGACATGTATTACCTTAGCTTCATTGTTATCAACTTCTAGGCATCGAGATAGTCAGAAGTTCATTAGAAAATCTTGTCGAGTAGATAATGATCTTAATGGTTTACGTAGACATGTAATGGTAGTTGCTATAGAATTGAAATAAGTAGTCAAGCATAATTCCTAGGCAGTAAATCCAGCTTCATAATTATCTGAATATTTGCCACATCATATGTTTGTCTTGATCATAGCTACTTTACTTTATTTGCATTTAGTTTTGATAAATCACCATGAAACCCAGCTTCTACAATTTGTGGTTGTGTTCATTGATGATATCCTTATGTACTCTCGTACCAAGGAAGAACATGATCGACATTTGTAGATTGTGTTGCAAGCTCTGCTGGATAATCGGTTATTTTCCAAGTTGAGCAAGTGTGAATTTTGGTTAAGGGAAGTAATTTTCATTGGACATGTTGTGTCGACGAAAGGTATTCATGTGGATCCACATAAGATTGAAGTGGTGGTGAGTTGGAAGTCACATAAGTCTGTGTTGAGGATTACTGCTCTATTGACTAAGTAATTGCAAAAGAATTTTTGTTTTGAGTGGATGAATAGTAGACAACAAGCTTTTGAGAAGTTGAAGAAGGCTTTGATGCAAGCTCCGATCTCGATTCAACTTGAGTCGGGGAAAGAGTTTGTTGTTTATAGTGATGCATCCTATGTTGGTTTGGGGTGTGTATTAATGCAAGATGGGAAAGTTGTGGCTTATACATCTAGATAGTTAAAGGTGCATGAGCGTAATTATCCTATGCATTATTTAGAGCTTGCCGCGGTGGTGTTTGCGTTAAAGATTTAGAGAAATTATTTGTTTGGTGAGAAGTGTATTGTGTACACAGATCACAAGAGTTTAAAGTATTTGATGTCGCAAAAAGAGTTAAATCTTAGGCAACATCGATGGTTAGAGTTGCTCAAGGATTATGATTTGATGATCGAGTATCATTCAGGAAAGGCTAATGTGGTAGCCGATGCCATGAGTAGAAAGGTTGCAGTAGAGTTAAGGGTAATGTTTTCGCGATTTAGTGTGAGGCGAGATGATGGGTTATTGGCTGAGTTGCAATTGAAACCATCGTTGTTACAGTTGATCAAGGAGAAACAACCGCATGATGATTCATTGGTGCCCCATGTTAAGGATATTATGGATGGTAATCAGACGAAATTTTTTTTTAATAATGATGGTGTCTTGTGTTTTAAGGGTCGAATAGTTGTGCCGAAAGATGTTAAGTTGAGGCAAACTATGTTGACGGAGGCACATTCTAGTCCTTTTTTATACATCCGGGTAGTAGAAAGATGTATCGAGATTTAAAGGAGGAGTATTATTAGGTTGGTTTGAAGATGGATGTAGCAGAGTTTGTTGCCCGATGTATTGTGTGTCAGCGTGTTAAGGCTGAACATTAGTTTTCTTTCGGATTATTACAACCATTGAGGATTGTAGAATAGAAGTGGGAGAAAATTACCATAGATTTTGTGACGGGTTTGCCTTTGACGCTGTCAAGGAAGAACTCTATTTTGGTAATTATGGATTGATTTACGAAGTGTGCACATTTTCTGGCAGTCCATATGACATATACGTTGGATAAGTTGGCAGATATGTATATTGCTGAGGTCGTGAGGTTGCACAGGGTACCTAAGTCTATCGTGTTAGATAGGGATCCACATTTTATATCAAGGTTTTGAGAGTGTTTGCATAGAGCTTTGGGTACACGGTTGAATTTTAATACTTCATATCATCCTCAGTTGGATGGTCAGTCTGAACGTGTTATCCAAGTGTTAGAGGATATGTTGCGGTGTTGTATCATTGATTTTCAAGGAATGTGGGAGAAGCAACTACCGTTAGTAGAGTTTTCTTATAATAATAGTTATCAAGCGAGCATTCAAATGGCTTCGTATGAAGCTTTGTATGGTAGGAGGTGCCATACGCCTCTTGTTGGGCTGAGGCAGATGAGAAATATGTTTCTTTGCCTGATGTGTTGAAAGGAACTAATGAGAAGGTGAAGCTTATCAATGATTGGTTGAAGATGGCGTCAGATAGGCAGAAGTCCTATGCTGATTTAAAGCATATGGAGATTGAGTTTGCGCTTGGTGAAAAAGTGTTTCTAAAAGTTTTACCTTGGAAGAAGGTGATAAGGTTTGGACAAAAGGGGAAGTTGAGTCTGATGTTTATTAGGCCTTACGAGGTGTTAGAGCATGTTGGTCCAGTTGCTTATAGGTTGAGGTTACCCACAAAGTTGGGAAAGATGCATGATGTTTTCCATGTGTCGATGCGTCGGAGGTATAGATCGGACCCATCACATGTGATGCATTTTGAAGAGATTGAGTTGAATTCGGATTTAACCTATGATGAGGAACCAACCATTAGAGGTGATTTTTGTTTTTTTGGATTTCTCAATTGATTTCTTTAATTTCTACATCAAATCTTACTTGTTTTTTTGGAGATTTCACTCAAATCATGCCAATTAAGGGAGAAGCCAATCATTAGAGGTGATTTTCATTTATCTCCTCTAATCAAAGGTTATTTACTGAAATTCCCAAGTTCTTGATCCTTTACAATTGATTTTTGATATGTGTTGATGAATAAAATAAGATTAAAAGGTTTAAAGTTAGATTTAATAAGGAATTGGTAGATCTTTATTATAGATCTAATTTGTGGTGGTTTTAATTGATGTAGATCACATCTAAGATATGTTTTAATGTTATGAGATGATATGTATAAAAGAAATCCCGAAACTAATTGAATTGCTAATTTTTTAGGTTGTGAATGTTTATATTTTGAGGTGTTTGTGTTGTTATGATGTTGCTAGAGGTATAAGATGAAGTTGCAAGTGTTTTTAGATGTTATTTGGTGTTAATTAGATGTTCAAATAGTTAGGTTATGGCTGGGCTTTGTTTAGGTTGATATCAAAGTGGTTTTTGGTTGTTTTTAGAAGGTTCTTGGTGAGGTGATGTTGAGAATTGATGATTTTGGGATTAAATATGAATAATGATGCATTAATCCTCTATTTTTGTGTGGATAAAATTAGGGAGTTTGATTCGACAGCGAGTGGTGAAGTTTTGGTAGCTTTGGACGCTTGATTTTGCATTGGCAAGTGGAAGATTTACAGCTTTGTAAATGTTTAAAAGTGATTTTGGAAGTTTAGATTAAGCTTGAAACGATTGTCTAAGCTCGGAAGTAAGTATTAGACGATTTTGCTCTCAATTTTGGTTTGGAAAAGTTGATCTTCTTATGCCTATGTTAATGTTTTGATACCTACTGTTATATGCATGTTTTGGGGATGGAATATGATCCAAATGATCTTATATTGAAGATATTTTTGCATGGTAAATGCTTGATGAAAATTATTTTAGTAATATGTAAATGCATGATTTTTTGCATTGAAAATTGGTTTAAATGATGCATATGAAAAACTATGAGGTATCATATTTAATATGGAATATATTGGCAAGTGACAATGATTAAATGTTATTAGATATAATTGGCATGCCATAGGGTTTAAAGTGTACTATAATAATTCGCCTCATGTGTGTTGAGGGGTTGTGATTGTACCATTTTCTCCACCATGGGAACCATAAGAGTCGAGAGGTTAATTGTGTTGTATTCTCCCGCTGGTGGATTACGTATCGCAATGGTCGAAGGGTTAAATGTGTCGTATGCTCCCATTGTAGATATTATGCATCGTAACCGTCGAGGGGTTAATTGTGCATTATGCTCCGGTTATGGATGTATGTTAAGTGGTCTACGGAACCACTTGTGAAATTCGTGTATCCGATGTGTTTTGAATAAAGAAAAGGTTTTGCTTTTTGGTCACTTTAATGCCAATATATGTACTAGTATATCATGATGGATGAATTATGTTTTGCATAATGCGATTATACATGTTTTGCTCTTTAAGCTTTTCTATTAGATGAATAAGCATGTGAAGGCTTACATTGAGGTTTTTACAGATGGGGTTATGCATGAGATCCATGATACATGTTTTGCGTATGGTTTAATATGCATGTCTTACAAAGGTAAAAAGGGCATGAGATGTTTAAGCATGGTGTTTACAAAGTGGTTTGATTCAAATGGTTTAAATGCATTGGTGAGTGTTTTTAGAGCATCCCTCACTAGGCATTATATGCTTACGCTCCCCCTTCTCATCAATGTAGGAAAGTAAGCTTTCAGGGCAGCAAGCAAGTAAAGAGGAATCCAATAATCGAAATACTTCAAGTATGGTTTAATAAACGAACTTGTAGTAATAAAAAGGGCAATGTGACCAAGTTGTAATTGGGAGGGTTGTTTGCTTACTCCCTATTTTTGGACATGTTCTATTTCGTATTTTTGGACTTGTATGAGGTTGTATAGTTTGATTTTGGGATGAGAATTTCATGCTTGGGTAGAGACCATGCCTATAGGTTCTCTTGATTGATTTGCTATAGATTGAATGTTTACCTAGCATGTTTGGATGATTGTGGAAATGATGTTAAACATGTTATATGATGTTTGTTTGATGTTTGAAGCATGTTAAAGTGAGCTTAAGTTTCATGTTTGGCCAAGAGGTCATTACATGCCAAGTTATACCGATACGGGTTCCCAGTGGATCGATACACGGGGTCTGTTATGGATCAATTTGGGGAAAATAACAAAGGGGTATCTGTACGAGTAGCCGCTGTATTGGTATGCCTTGAGAAAATTTATAAAGCAATGAGTATCGATAGTCGACCAAACGTACTGATATGAGTAAGTCACGTGGGATCGTACCGATATGATGTAAGCCTGTATCGGTACGGGGTTAGTTATTTCTGGTAATTTCATGCTGTGTTTTGGTTTCTGTGCAAAAATAGTCACTGTTCTTGTAATGCTCAATTGATGTTGATCTTGTGATCCAATTTTGATGCATATTTGCACAATGGCATATAATGAATCTAATTAAAGGATGGTAATGTCAATTTGTAATTAGCCCTTTTAATATATAAAATTTACGTTTTGGTCCTTAATATGTTAAGTTTTGCGAATTGAATGCTTGTTCGTCTTCCGCTGTGGTTTGTCACACCTTAGGGTTAAGTAAGCATCTAGGCAATATAAAAAGAAAAAAAAGGACCAATTTAGGTTATTAGTTCGGGTTTGCTTCGACAAACCTAATGTGAAGTCCTTGATTCAGTCATGGCAGCTAGGCCAGATTAAGGGGGTTACAATAAACCTAGACTTATAAGGTGTATATTACTGCTGTAAGAATTTGATATTGAGGTAGTGGATAGGAAAGGTACAGAAAATCAAGTAGCTGACCATCTTTCTAGGCTTGAGAATGCATGTGATACTGATATTGCATGTGATATTATGGAGGAATTCCCTGATGAGAAACTTTTGAAAGTTATAGCATTTCCGTGGTATGCTGACATTGTAACTTTCTTGTTAGTGGTATTTTTCCTTGTGATCTTAGTAGACAGGGAAGAAAGAAATTCCAGCACGATGCACGCTACTATTATTGGGATGAGCCCTACCTTTTCAAGCAATAAGCTGATCAGATGAGCCAAAGATACGTACCCGAGAAATAACAGGAAGACATCAAATACCATTGCCATTCCACTCTATGTGAAGGACATTTTAGAGGTCAAAAGACTACTGCAAAGTTCATTGAGTCTAGATTCTATTTTCCAACCTTGTTTCAAGATGCCCATGCATACTACAAGGCTTGCGATAGATGTCAAAGAACGGGTAACATCTCTCGACGTAATGAGCTACCCATGCAAGTCATCCTTGAAGTTTGAAATCTTTGATGTTTGGGGCATTGACTTCATGGGACTATTCTCATCCTCTAATGGACAACTATACATTTTGCTCACTGTTGATTATATGTCCAAGTGGGTGGATGCCATTGCTACAACCAGGAATGTTGCAAATACTGTCATGAGGTTTTTTCACAAGAAAATCTTCACTCGGTTTGGAGTAACTAGGGCTATTATTAGTGATGAGGGAAGCCACTTCGATAATAAGTTGATTGCCATGGCATATCATCCGTAAACCAATGGACAAGCTTAAGTGTCCAACCAAGATATTAAGCAGATCCTTGAGAAAGTGGTTAAGCCAAACTGCAAAGACTAGTCCTTGAAACTAGATGAAGCCTTATAAGCCTATCAGACCACGTTCAAAACACCGTTGGGCATGTCTCCCTATAGACTTATATATGGCAAGCCATATCACCTACCGGCTGAGCTTGAGCACAAAGCCTTTTGGGCTATTAAGAAGATCAACATAGACTGCCAATTAGTTGGAGAAAGAAGATTGTTCTAGTTGAATGAGTTAGAGGAGCATCGTCTGGATGCTTATGAAAATACCAAGATTTACAAGGAAAAGACTAAATGATGGTATGATGCTAAACTGATGACCTAGCATTTAGCTGAGGGCCAAAAAGTCCTACTCTACAACTCTCGCTTGGAGCTTTCCCACGGTAAATTGAAGTCTCATTGGTGTGTATCCACATGATGTTGTGGACATCATGGATCTCAAGGATGGCCCAATCTTCAAAGTAAATGGACAATGCTTGAAGGCCTACAAAGGTGCACCGGTTCATCATAACAAATCCTCAGTCACGTTACTGGATGTCAGACATCCAGTTCTATCATTTTATTTTTATGCATTTTAATTTCTACATTTTAATTTTTGCATTTTATTTTACCCTAGTTTTAAATATTCTTTTTGTTTTCTATTAGGATCAGGTTTTTATTTAATGTGTTTTGTTTATTTTGGCAGTTATCAAGGCATAAACCTAGACTGCATTGATGGGCAAACCACATGATTTAATTTTCCCCAACCTAATCATGTCCCTTTGCGAGAAGGTGAGGGTAAGCAAATGGGAGGGAGACACTATTCTTGTTGCACTCCCTAGACCGCTTTCCTTTCAAGTGGAGGAACTAAAAGGCTTTGCCCAAATAGAACTTTCACCTGTAAGTCCTACACCAACCTGTCATCACAGAAACCATCGGTACCCTCATCCAGCCTTATTTTTTGTATGTCCAACAAAGAGATTTGGTTATACAATCTCTATTTTGGAGATTTCTGCCTAACTCGCCAGTGGTGTTTCCCTCGATGCCTCCCCAACTTCTCTCCACTGCCCCTACTATCGCCACTGCCCACCGCACACCGCCCAACCTTAATGGAGATATCAACCAAATACCGATGTTGGTGCTTCCTCATATCCTGCCAAAAAGACAAAGCCTTCCCAGGACAAAGGCAAGGGAATCTTCATCCGGGAACCTTCTCCCCAGTAACTCCTTGGGTTAGGTTAGTTTTCTTTTCTTTTTTCTTTTTCTTTTATTTTTAGTTTTTCATATTGCATATGCATGTTTTTCTTTTTGTTTGTTTTTTCTTGTTTCCATTTTGTATTGGGGAAAATGTTCTTCTCAAGTTTGGGGGAGTACTATCCCATGTATATATTAGGTTAAATTTAGGTAATTTTTTTAAAAAATTACATGTAAATAGCCTAATCTATTTTTTCTGGTTCCCGTTGCTATGATTCCACTAATTTTGAAATTGCTACTACATTGATCATGATTTCCTATGATTAACCTATGCTTAATGTTTTTCAATGTGTTAAGAGCTTTCGTGCTTTGAACTTAGTGTTGAAACTGCTATAGCTTTTAATTCACATGTTGCATGCCTTCTAAAAAGCTTAAGAAACCTTAGGGAAATTATAGGTCGACTCTCTGATGCCAAAGCATAATAATTGTGAATGAACTAAATGCTCAATGTAGAAATTAAATACTTAATTAAACTCCCAAAAAAAACTAAGAAAATAATGAAAAATAATTGAAAACTCAATACCATAGGCAAAACTATTGAGAGACATTCTTCTATGCATCTTGCTACCTTAGTACACTAGGTGAGTTGTGTTTGCTCCATTTAACTTTCCCTGGTAGGAATGGTAGTACTAGCATAAGAGTGAATAAAAGTCTTCATAGGATGACTCTGCTCGTAAGGCTCGGGGATGGGCTGTTTGTTCCACCCATCTTCAGGTCTGAAGAGTAGTCGTGATAAGCTGAAGCCACAGTGATGCAATTTTTAAACTTAAAAAGAATGAATGGAGTAAAATATTGAGCTTAAAAGAAAAAGAATATGCTGAGGCAACAATAGAGAGCAATACTTAAATTTTTCTAAGGCTATTAAGTGATGAAAGCATGTGACACAACACCCACTGCTCCTACAGTAGAATTGATCATTGGAACAAAACAGTGAGCTATGATGCATTGCATTTCATTAAAATAGTTGAGGAATGAATTACTGCTACAACAAGTCTTGGAATTCTTCTCATCATAGCTTAGTTGGAACCCTGGAACTATGGTTGTTTATGTTCATGTTTTGTCTCTCATGTTTACATAACATTGCTTGAGGACAAGCAACATTTAAAGTTTAGGGGTATTTGATGAGTGTGTGAATAACATTTTTGCATACCCTTTTAGTTTGGCTTTTGCGTGTGTTTAAGCTCATTTAGCTGCATTTTGGAGTAGTTTGCATATAGTTTGCATGTAGTTAGGGAGTTACACTGCTTCTGCTTAATTGTTATGTAATTTGGTACTTTTAATGGGAAATGTAGTGTTTTGTGGTGCATGCACAAGATCTAGTGAAGCTGGAGGAATGTTGGAGCAAAAGAGTAGCAAATCTCTTAGATGGATCTGATGAGGCAAGAAGAGTTGGAGATAAATCTACCTTTGGCTTACGTGGACTTTCCTTAGATACGAAACTCATTAAAGATAGCGAAAAAGCAATATCCTTTTAAAGGAGGTTGTGCGCTTTAGGGGTTACAAAACCCTACCTTCCCCATCTATATAAGGAAGACTTGGACTACAATTAAAAGGAGCTCTATCACAGACGACAATCCTTAGTCATAAGCTATCAGAGAACCACCAGAGTCGAAGAGCTAGATGAGTCTCCAAATGACGAAAGCCATCGAGAGAGGCTGAAAGAGTGCGAGACCTACAGTAACAGTTAGAAAGCTTAGAGGAGATCGACGAGGATGCTTGACCTTTTTCTATCCTTTGCTTGATAAACTGCTATGTTTTTCATTGTTTTTATTGTGGATGTTTTAGGCTCAGACATGAGCTAAATACATTTAGTTGGGTTTATTGCTTTTTAGGATTTTATGTTTTGAATACTTTGTTTTAATGCTATAGTTCTTTTCTTTTGTCTATTATGTTCATCGTTCTTCATACGTAGTTATTGTAAGAGATATCGAGAGAGGCCTTTTAACTATTGATTTGTGGCTTAATATCAAGAGATTTAGGTTAAATAGACGTTAACAGTGGGGCTTAGTTGTTAACTTAGTCTTAATCCGTCTTAGACATAAGTTTAGGGTTTCAATGACAAATAAGGAGAACTTAAACATATAATAGAGTTGTTAGGGTTCACGCACACATGTGTTACCTTAGCTTCAATGTTATCAATTTCTAGGCATTAAGAGATTCAGAAGTTCATTAGAAAATCATGTCGAGTAGATAAAGATCTTAATGGTTCACGTAGACATGTATTGCCAGTCACTATAGCATTGAAATAAGTAATCAAGCATAATTCCTAGGCAATAAACCCAACTTCCATAATTATTTGTTATTTGTCGAAATATCTGTTTGTCTTGATCTTAGCTACTTTACTTTCTTTGCATTTAGTTTTGATAAACCACCATCAAACCAATACTTGCTCAACCTTTCTTAAGTACGATAACTTCATATTTATTGATCCAATCCTCATGGGTTCGACACCCTACTCTATCACTTTACTACTTGATCGACGGGTATACTTGCTCTAAAGTGCATCCTTATTCAGCAAGCATCAAACGCTAGAACAGAACCTCCTAGATTTCAACAAAAACCTCAGAGACAGAACCATGGAGCTTCTAACTCTAATTCTAGTTCTTTTGATTCTTCTTGTCAAAGTTTTATGGATACTGCCTAAGTCATTATGCAAGATCAGTCAACACATCTAAAGAATCATAGTGACATGCTCACAATGCAATGAGCTATGTTGCAAAATGAACAATCCATCCTGCAGAATCACATCGCTTCTTTACAGTCCTTGTAAACACAAGTTGGGCAGATTGCTCAAGTTTTGAAGATGCGACCTCAAGGTAGTTTACCTAGTGATACTGAAGTCACAAAAACTTTCAGTGCCGAGCAATGCAATATCATCACGCAGCATAGTGGCACCCAATTGACTGAAGATGACAAGTTTGAGGAGGTTACTTTGTTGATTCCACTTTATTCAAGCCATCTACTGATGCTCCAACACTGAAGGATACAACTCTTGTGTCTGATACAGTGAGAAACCTTGCTACTAAAGGCAAGGATGACAAAACCAAGGATGCCACCGCATCCAGTAAACTACATGGTGAGCCCAAACCACCACCTCTATTTTCGCAATGATTGAAGGCTCAGATACAAGATGCACAGTTCTAGAAGTTTTTAGAGATGCTTAAACAGTTACACATCAATGTCTCATTCCTGGAGGCCATTGATCAGATGTCAATATATGCAAAGTTTCTGAAGGAGATTGTGGCCAAGAAAAGGATGGTTGGTGAAGTTGAAGCTATTGATAAAGTGGGCGAGTGTGTGGCTGTGCTAAGTGATTTATCACCAAAGATGAAGGACCCTAGCAGTTTCACCATTCTATGTTCCATAGGCCATAACTATTCTGGCCGCGCTTTATGTGATCTTGGTGCAAGTGTTAACTTGATGCCGAAATTAGTGTTCGCAAGACTAGTCATAGGAGGAGCTAAGCCTACATCGGTGATCCTTCATTTGGTCGATCATTCTCAAATTTTACCCAAGGGTAGAATTGAAGATGTCTTAGTTAAGGTAGATAGATTTATCTTCCCGGTAGATTTTATCATCCTTGATTGCGAAGCTGACGAGAATGCTCTCAAGTAAGCAAACGAATATGAGGAATGCCAGCTTGTGCAAATTGAGGAAACCCTAGTCTAAGAAAACTTTTATGAAATATGCTGCAGCAATGTGCTTAGCGCTGCAGAACAATCTAAATTTGACGAGGCCATGCATGAAGCTGAAGAAGAAGATAAGGGAGAGATTGAAAAATCCAATGTTGTGCTTACTAGGCTACGTACGTCTTTTGAACCTTTGGATTATGCTGAGTTTAAATCTCCTAAGTCATCACTTGAGCATCTGCTAGTACTTGATCTTAGACCTCTTCTCCCAAAATTAAAATATGCATATTTAAGGGAGAATAATACATTGTCTGTTGTCATATTTGCTAGCTTAACATCTGACTACGAAATTTAAATTTTGCACGTTTTATCTCAACATAAGAAAGCTATTGGTTGGACTATTGATGACTTGAAAAGTATAAGCCCTACTTTGTGATTTCATAAGATTTTGCTTGTAGATGATCACAGCAGCTCAATAGAGCCACAACGGAGACTTAATCCGATCATGAGGACTGTAGTTATAAAGGAGATCATCAAATGGCTTAATGTTGGAATCATCTACCCTATCTCAAATAGCTCGTGGATGAGTCCTATCTAGTGTGTGTCGAAGAAAGAGGGCATGACCGTAATCAAGAACAATGCCAATGAACTCATCCAGAAAAGAACCATCACTGATGGTGGATCTGTATTGACTACCGGAAGCTAAACAAAGCCACAAAAAGGATCATTTCTCGTTGCCGTTTATTAACCAGATGCTCGACAAACTTGTAGGGAAACCCTATTATTGCTTCTTGAATGGTTACTCTGGGTACAACCAGATTGCTATCGCACTGGAAGACAATAAGAAAACAAAATTCACGTGTTTGTGTGGAATTTATACCTTTCGTCATATTCCCTTTGGCCTATGCAATACTCCAGCAATATTCTAGCATTGTACGATGACCATCTTTCCAGACATAGTGGGTGAATTTCTAGAGATCTTCATTGACGATTTTTCTATCTTTGGAGAATCCTTTGATCAATGCTTAGGTAATATAGCCTAAGTGTTGAAACGATGTGAGAAAATCAACCTTGTACTTAACTGAGAAAAGTGTCACTTTATGGTGTCCAAGGGCATTGTCCTAGGCCACCGTATCTCTAAAAAAGGCATCAATGTGGACGGAGCCAAGATTGAAGTCATAGAAAAGCTTCGATCCCTTGCTAATGTAAAAGCCATTAGAAGCTTCCTTGGCCATGATGTTTTCTATAGGAGATTTATTAAAGACTTCTCTAAAATCTTGAAGCCCTTATGCTTGTTACTCAAAAAGAATAGAGTGTTCGAGTTTGATAACCAATGGCGTGCAACATTATAAACCTTGAGAAAGGAACTTATTCCTGTACCAATTGTATGGCCCCCGATTAGTCACAACCATTTGAGCTTATGTGTGATGCTAGCGACTATATTGTTGTGTTATTCTTGGTCAGCATCGAAATAAGTTTTTTCATGTTATATATTATGCTAGCCATACCCTAAACGAGGTACAAGTTAACTACACTACCACTAAAAATAAGCTTCTTGCTGTAATTATTGCATTTGATAAATTTAGGGCATACCTTATAGGAACTAAAGTCATTGTGCATACTGATCATTCTGCCATTAAATACTTAGTGACTAAAAATGGTGCTAAACCTAGACTTATTAGATGGATATTACTACTGCAAGAATTTGATATTGAGGTAGAGGATAGAAAAAGGTACTAAAAATCAAGTAGCTAACCACCTTTCTAGGCTTGAGAATGCATGTGATACTAATGTTGCATGTGATATTAAGGAGAAATTCCCTAATGAGAAACTTTTGAAAGCTACGACATTGCCATGGTATGCTGACATTGTTAATTTTCTTGGTAGTGGTATTTTTCCTTGTGATCTTAGCAGCCAGGGAAGGAAGAAATTCTAACACGATACATGCTACTATTATTGGGATAAGCCCTACCTTTTCAAGGAATGATCTGATTAGATGATTCGGAGATGCATACCCGAGGAGGAACAAGAAAACATCTTCTATCAATGCCATTCCACTCCGTACGGAGGACATTTTGGAGATTAAAGGACTGCTACAAAGGTTCTACAGTCAGGATTCTATTGGGCGCCCTTGTTTTGAAATGCCCATGCATGTTACAAGGCTTGTGATAGATGTCAGAGAACGGGGAACATCTCTTGACGTAATGAGTGCCCATACAAGTCATCCTTGAAGTTGAACTCTTTGATGTTTAGGGCATTGACTTTATGGGACCATTCCCATTATCCAATCGATAATTATACATTTTGCTTACTGTTGATTATGTGTCCAAGTGGGTGGAGGCCATTGGTACAAACAAGAATGATGCAAATACCGTTATGAGGTTTTTGTACATGAACATCTTCACTCGGTTTGGAGTACCTCGAGCTATTATTAGTGATAATGGAAGTCACTTAGACAAAAAGTTGATTGCCAAGGTGTTGTGTCGATATGGAGTCCACCATAAGATCATTACGGTATATCATCCGCTGACAAATGGACAAGCTGAAGTGTCCAATCGAGAAATAAAGCAAATCCTTGAGAAAGTGGTCAAGCCAAACCGCAAAGACTGGTCCTTAAAACTGGATAAAGCCTTAAGGGCCTATCAAACCACATTCAAAACACTGCTGGGCATGTCACCCTATAGATTTGTCTATGGAAAAATGTATCATCTATCGTTCGAGCTTGTGCACAAAGCCTTTTGGTCTATCAAGAAAATCAAAATGGACTGCCAACTAGCAGAAGAAATAAGATTGCTCGAGTTGAATGAGTTAGAGGAGCGTTGCTTGGATGCTTATGAAAATGCCAAAATCTACAAGGAAAAGACCGAGAGATAAAATGATGCTAAACTGATGCCCAACATTTTGTTGAGGGCCAAAAAGCCCTACTCTACAACTCTCGCTTGAAGCTTTTCCTGGGCAAGTTGAAGTCTCGTTGGTTCTGCCCATTTCAAGTCATTAACACATGGTGCTGTGGACATCTAGGATCTCAAAGATAACCCACTCTTAAAAGTCAATGGACAACATTTGAAGTGTAATGTCCCGAAATTGGGCCTATATGTTAGTTAGGTTGGTTAGACGGTTTGGGAGGACCAGATTAGGCAATTAGAACTAGTTTCGAGAATTAAATCTTAATAAATTGTTTTTGGCTAAAATAAAATATGGAAAAGTGTTATAAAATATTTAATTAATATTCTAAGGGTTTTGGAAAATTCAATTTGAAGGAATTAAATCTGATTTTGGGACATTTTGGTACGACGAATAAAATGTAAAGTTTTCAAAACTGTTTTGGTGACTAAATCGTAAAAGGATCAAAACTTGGAATCTTTAAGGAGCTAACTACACAAACTTTTTCATCATATTTCCCCCTTAATTTAGGCTATTTTTAAAAGGTTTTAAAATGGTTTTAATATTAAAATAAAATAGAAATAATAAAAAGAATTTTAATTAGCCAATTTTATTTTCTTACGTAACTATTTTTTATCTCAACTTTCTCAGTAGCCAAACTATCAATTTCATTCCAAAATTTCTACAAATCAATCTCTTTTGATTTCCTATTTGATTCATTTGATTTCTACATCAAAATCTACTTGGTTTCTTGAAGCTTTCATCCAACCTTTGCCAATTAAGGGGAAAATCAGCAATTAGAGGTGATTTTCATTTCTCTCCTCTAATTAAATATTATTTAATGAAATTACTAAGTTCTTGATCCTTTACAACTATTTTTTGGTATGAAATTATGATTAAATCATGAATATGTCATTTTAATTGAGTTTTGTTGAGAAAATTTGATAAATATTGTTACGGGTATGTTTTGTATTGAATCTAATTGATTTAGATCTCTTATAAGATGTGTTTTAATGTTGTAAGAAGAGATTAATTAAAGAAATCCCGAAACTATGTGAATTGCTAATTTTCTAGGTTGTAAATAGTTAGATTTTGAAGTGATCTTGGTGTTGTAAGGTTGTTGGAGGTATAAGGACGTTATAAAGGTGTTTTTGGATGTTAATTGATGTTGTTAAGATGTTAAAATCAATAGATTTTGGCTGGCATTTGTTTGGATAAAGTTTGATGATGTTTTCGGTTGTTTTAGAGAGGCATTTGATGGTTTTTAGTGAGGCGAAGTTGAGTTTGATGGTTGCTGGAAATTTGAGATGCATGGAAGTGCATTAATCCTCTATTTCTGATTGGGTAAAGCAGGGGAGGTGGATCCTTTAGCTTTTGGAGAGGTAGCGGAAGCTTCGGAAGCGCGATTCTCGTAACGACAATAGGGCTTTGTGTTGTTGGTGAGTGAAAATGTGTTTTACTACTTTTAAAAGGTTTGAAGATGGCTGTTGGGAGTTTAGATTAAATTTGAAACACTTATCTAAGATCGAAAGTAAGTATTGGTTGATTTCTCTCTCTCATTTTCGGTTTTGCAAAATACAATCTCATGCACATGTTTATGATTTTGATTACCTACTGTTATATGCATGTTTTAGTAATGAAAGATGTTGCAAATAAATAATATATGATGATTATTGAGAATGATAAATGATTATAAAAGAATTTTGAGAATGCTAGAATACGTGGTTTAATGTATTGGAAAATGGTTTGAATTGATGCATATGTAAAACAGTAAGGTAATGTGGGTTTTATGTTATCAGATATAGTTGGCTAGCCATAGGGTTTAAAGTGCACTATAATAAGTCGCCTCACGTGTGTTGAGGGGTTAATTGTGCCATTTTCTCTACCATGGGAATCACAGTGACCGATGGGTTAATTGTGTCATTTTTCCCACTGGTGGAATTATACGTTATAACCGTTGAGGGCTGCTCCGATTCGAGGTTGTATGTGAAGTGGTCGAAGGAACCACTTGGGAAATCTGTGTATCCGATGTGTTTTTGGTAAAATAGAAATGAACTTGGTTTTGAGTCACTTGAGTGCCAATATATGAGATAATGTATCATGGGAAATGGATTATGTTTTGTATAATGTGGTTTATACATGAGATGCTCTTTAAGCTTGCTATTTAGAGACTTTGGCATATGAAGCTTAAATTGAGGTTTATGATAGAAATCCATGATACATGTGTTGTAAATGATTTAAATGTGTATTTTTTAAGAGATAGTAGAGACATGAGATGATTTTGGCATAAGACTTATACATTTGATTTGAATTAAAATGGTTTTAAATGCATTGATGAGTGTTTTTGAGATTCCCTCACTAAGCTTATAGCTTACGCTCTCATTTCTCATCAATGTAGAGAAATAAACACTGAAGGACAGTAAGTAGGTAATAGAAGATCCAAGGGTCAAAGTATTTTCAAGTATAGTTTTACAAATACTTAGTAGTAATAAGAGGCAATGTGACCAAGTTGTAATTGTGAGGGTTATTTTGGATACTCCATGTTTGTACAAGTTATGTTTGGTGTTTTGGACTTGTACGATGCTTTATATGTGGTTTTGAGGGGTTGGGATACATTTTGCGTGCTTGGGTAGAGATCATGCCTATAGGACCTTTGCTTGGTTTTGATAGGTTAGGTATGACCCTTTACCATGCTCCTAGGTTTGTGGAAATATTGTTTGGGATGTTATTTGATGATTAGATGATGAATGAAGTATGCTAGATTGAGCCAAAGTGTCATATGTTCGGCCAAGAGGTTATTACAGGTATGGATCCTCAGGGATCGGTACGCGGGGACCGATCTTGACTTAATCTGGGCAAAAATGCCTAGGCGTACCGATACACCTGGTAACCGTATCAGTACGCATAGCTAAAAATTTGGTCTGGTGTCAGTACACGGGCAACCGTATCGGTATGCCTTTTGGTTACTGGAATTCTTTATTTCGAGTATTGGAAACCCGTACCAGTACGCTTGAGGAACATAGCGGTATGCCTTTGGAAATTAAACTGTATCGATCATGCATGAAGTCCTCTTAATCCTTGATCATGCAATTAAATGGATTTGGATGATTCTTTTAAGTTGAAACTTAACCTGATTGTATGAAATATGACTAATTAAAGATTGGTAACTTTAATTTCCAGGAAGTCCCTTGATTAGCAAAAATTATGATTTGGTCCCCAAAATGCAATTTCATGCAATTGGATGTCAAATCGATGCCTGCTTGAGTTGCAATCTTCACCGCTGCCAGCATGATAACCTTAGGACTTAATAATGCGTTCAGATAAGATAAGATAAAATAAAAGAATGGACCGCTTTCTAATTAAATCTTTCAGGTTTGTTTTGGTAAACCCAATGTAGCTTACTCGGTTTGGTCTGGTGTCTAGGCCGGGTCAAGGGGGTTACATTTGGTGGTATCAGTGCTAGGTTATGATTGTTGAGAGGTGGGTTATGGTTGTTTAATGTATTTGTTGATATATATTTCTGTTGTTTGGTATGCACGGTCTTTGATTTTGTGAGATTATGTTTGAAATGTGATGTGTTGGGGTAAAAGCTTTGGGACACATTGCCTTATTACTACTAGTGTAAAATGATTTTTGTTTTGAAATGTGAGCACCTTAGGTTCTTGCTTCAAGCTAGTCTAACTATTATTTTGTTATATTTTATGCTATAAATTCATATTTTTTAGTATGCAATCGAGATGAGAGCTGAGATTGAATACGTCCACATTCTTTGAAGAGAATGATGAGATATGGATCAATCTAAGGTTGAAGTAGCTCTGGCTTGGGATTGAAATGATGTTGAGGTTTATGTTGTGAAGTTACCTAGGTTGTGTTATTAAATTAGGGGTTGAGGATGTTTGGGTTCCGAAAGTTGTGTTGTTAGGGATCCTTTCCTGAGATGTTATAGATGATGTTATCAGAGTTGTCTTTTAGTTACGAAGTTAGGTTCGGTGTTGAGAAGTACTTTGGTACGGCTCTCGAATTTTTTTGAGCTTTGGTGGCGAGTAGAAAGAAAGTGTAGAAGTGATGGTATCTTTGTGTTTTTAGGGTACAATGAAGTTGAGTAATTTCGGTCTGAGAATGTTGTTAGTAAGTGTGAATTGTTAAACATGCATAGTATAAAAAACTTATATATATATATATTTAAATATGTCATTACATGCATACATTTGGGCATGACACTAGAGGTTTTGCATACATGTGCATAGGCATCTATGAGGGCATATAGGTAGTCATGCATACATATGTTCACACTTACGGATGACTTTTTGGAGATCGATGAGATTACGATGAAAGTTAGCCTAGCAAGGAGAATTTTTAGGATCTTATAGGGTTTGGGAAGTGTTTAAGGTGGATTTTTGGAGGTTGAAGTTGTGTTAGATTTGAAGCGACCAAGGTTGGAGTTAGGAGTGCATGGTTTTTGAGGGTTAACTGAATGCTATCGGAATTCTTTGAGAAATTTTCTAAGGTTTTCATGTCGTTAGCGAAGTTATGGCATTAGAGATGTCTTGTGGTTCGCGGGATCACATTAGTCGTGATTGTCCGCAGTTGGCTAGGGAAAGGGAAGTTATTACACATGTTATTATACAATTAAGAGGCCGTGGGTGGTCGAGGTAATTTTAGCGTAGGGAGAAAGGTTAGAGGACAGTTGCTCATAACGTGGTAGTTTAACCTGAGGGTGGTGTACCGTCAAGGGTCTACGCACATTGTGTACAAAGGAATGTTACTGATGTGATTGCAGGTACATTTACTTTGTAGTCTATATCGTACTTTCTTTGATTCATTCTGGTTCTACACATTCATACATCTTGCGCGAACATGCATGTTTGCTTGATATACTTGTAGAGGTGTTAGATGTTGGTATTCGGGTAACTAGTTCTTTTGGTAAGATAGTAGTTTCTAGGAAGTTGTTTAGGAGATGTCCTTTGGTTGTTCAAGATCATGTGTTTGAGGAAGATTTGATGGAGTTGCCGTTTTCTGGTTTTGATGTAATATTAGGGATGGATTGGTTGTCTGAGCATAGGGCCGTGGTTGATTTTGAGATCAAGCGAGTTTCGTTGAAACTTACTAAGGATTATGAAGTGGTGGTCGTGGGAGAGAATGTTAAATTCTTGTCCAACATGGTTTTGACTTTGGAAGCGCGGAAGTTGTTAGAATCTGGGGGTCAGGCATACCTAGTTTATGTTATGAACCCAAATATGAAGGAAGTGCGTGCCCAGGATATCCGCACTATTTGCGATTTTCTAAGAGTGTTTCCAGAAGAGTTGCCTAGTTTGTCGCCAGTTAGGGAGGTAGAGTTCTGTATTGAGACGTATGCAGATACGGCTTCGGTTTCTATTGCACCATATCGCATGGCACCGAAGGAATTGAAGGAGTTAAAGATGCAGCTTCAGGAGTTGTTGGACCGTGGTTTTATTTGGCCTAGTGTGTCACCGTGGGGAGCTCCAGTGTTTTTTGTGAAAAAGAAAGATGGCACAATGAGAATATGCATTGATTATCGGCAACTAAACAGGTTGACGATTAAGAACAAGTATCCTTTTTTGAGGAACGATGATTTGTTTGATCAGTTTATGGGTGCTACGATGTTTTCCAAGATTGATATGAGGTCTGGATATTATCAGTTGAAGGTGAAAGATAAAGACGTGCCGAAAAATGTTTTTTACAAGCATTACAGGCATTATGAGTTCTTAGTGATGCCGTTTGGGTTAATAAATGCGCTAGCAGCTTTTATGGATATGATGAATCGGGTGTTCTATGAATTCTTGGATCAATTCGTGGTAGTGTTCATCAATGACATTCTTGTGGAAGATCACGATCGACATCTACGGATTGTGTTGCAAGTTTTGTTGGACAATAAGCTTTATGCTAAGTTGAGCAAGTGTGAGTTTTGGATCAAGCAAGTGGTTTTTCTTGGTCAAGTTGTTTCAGCCGAATGTATCTGGGTGTATCATTAAAAGATTGAGGCAGTGGTGAATTGGAAGCAACCTAAGTTGGTGTCAGAGGTTCGTAGTTTCTTGGGGTTAGCATGGTATTATCGACGCTTCGTGGATGGTTTTTCGAGGATTGCCGCTCCTTTGACGAAGTTGTTGCAAAAGGATGTAAGTTTTGAGTGAACGGAGAGTAGACAACAAGCTTTTGATAAGTTGAAGGAAGCTTTGACTCAAGCTCGAATCTTGATTCAGCCTAAGTCGGGGAAGGAGTTTATAGTCTATAGCGATGCATCCTACGTTGGTTAGGGATGTGTGTTGATGCAAGGAGGAAAGGTTATGTCTTATGCATCTAGGAAGTTTAAGGTGCACAAGTGCAACTATCCTACGCACGATATGGAGCTTGCTGTGGTGGTGTTTGCTTTGAAGATTTGGAGGCTTTACCTTTATGGTGAGAAGTGTATTGTATACATGGATCATGAGAGTCTGAAATATCTAATGTTGCAGAAAGAGTTGAATCTTAGGCAACGAATATGGTTGGAGTTGCTTAAGGATTATTATTTGATGATATAGTATCATCCGGGTAAGGCTAATGTTATAGCTGACGCCTTAAGTAGGAAGGTGGCGGTGGAGCTGAGACTGATGTTTGCTCAGTTGAGTGTGACGTGAAATGGAGGTTTGTTAGCTGAGTTGCAAGTGAAGCCATTGTAGTTGTAGTTAATCAAAGAGAATCAACCATATGATGATTCTTTGGTACCACATGTTAAGGATATAATGGATGGCAATCAGATAGATTTTTGTTTTAGTGATGAAGAAGTTTTGTGTTTCAAGAGTCAAGCGCACTATCTTGACGGAGGCACATTCGAGTCCTTTTGCTATGCATTCGAGAAGGACAAAGATGTATCATGATTTTAAAAATAAGTATTTTTGGGTTGGTTTGAAGAAGGATGTAGCGGATTTTGTTGGTCGTTTATGGTATGTTAGCGCGTTAAGGCTGAGCATTAGTTTCCTTCTGGGTTGTTGCAACCGTTGAAGATTCCAAAATGGAAGTGGGAGAGAATTACCATGGATTTTTTGTTCGGTTTGCCTTTGACGTCAACAATGAAGAATTCTTTTGGGTGATTGTAAATAGGTTTACGAAGTGTGCGCATTTCTTGACTATGCATACGATGTATACTTTGGATAAGTTGGCAGAGTTGTATATTGCTGAGGTTGTGAGGTTGCACAGGGTGCCTAAGTTTATAGTATCAGATCAAGATCCACGCTTTACAGCGAGGTTTTAGGAGTTTTTGCATAGGGCTTTGGGTATGCGGTTGAATTTCAGTACTTCGTATCATCCTCAAACGGATAGTCAGTCTGAACGCGTTATCCAAGTGTTAGAAGACATGTTACGGTGTTGCATTATTGATTTTCAAGGAACATGGGAGAAGCAATTACTTTTGGTGGAGTTTGCCTATAACAATAGTTATCAGGCTAGTATTCAAATGGCTCTGTATGAGGCTTTGTATGGTAGAAGGTGTTGCACGCCCCTTTGTCGGGCGGAGGTAGGTGAGAAGTTTGTTTCCATACCTGATATGCTGAAGGACACCAATGAAAAGGTGAAGCTTATCTGTGACTGTTTGAAGGCGACTTCGGATCAGTAAAAGTCTTATGCTGACTTAAAGCGTGGGGAGGTTGAGTTTGCGGTTGGTGATCGAGTATTCCTTAAGGTTTCGCCTTGGAAAAAGGTAATGAGGTTTGGATGTAAGGGAAAGCTAAGTCCAAGGTTCATTGGGCCTTATGAGGTGTTGGAGCGTGTTGGTCCAGTTTCATATAGGTTGAGGTTTCCTACAGAGTTGGAGAATATACATGATGTTTTTCATGTATCGATGCTTCAGAGGTACAGATCGGATTATTTGTAGGTGATGCTTGTTGAGGAGATTGAGTTGAATCCAGATTTGACCTATGATGAGGAGCCGGTGAGAATTATGGATTCTAGCACCAAGGTTCTTCGTGGGAAGACCATAGAATTGGTAAAAGTGTTGTGGTGACATCGTGGTGATGAGGAAGCCACCTGGGAAAGCAAGAAGGACATGAAAAAGCAGTTTTCTTAACTTTTTTCTGCCAGGTAAATTTCGATGACGACATTTCTTAAGAGGGAAAGAGTTGTAACGTCCCGAAATTGGGCCTAGATGTTAGTTAGGTTGGTTAGACGGTTTGGGAGAACCGGATTAGGCAATTAGAAATAGTTTCGGGAATTAAATCTTAATAAATTGTTTTTGGCTAAAATAAAATATAGAAAAATGCTAGAAAATATTTAATTAATATTCTAAGGGTTTTGGAAAATTCAATTTGAAGGAATTAAATCTGATTTTGGGACATTTTGGTCCCGTGACTAAAATGTAAAGTTTTCAAAACTATTTTTGGTGACTAAATCGTAAAAGAGTCAAAACTTAGAATCTTTAAGGAGCTAATTAACCAAACTTTTTCATCAGATTTTCTCCTTAATTTAGGCTAGTTTTAAAAGGTTTTAAAATGGTTTTAATATTAAAATAAAATAGAAATAATAAAAAGGATTTTAATTAGCAAATTTCATTTTCTTACGTAACTACTTTTGATCTCAACTTTTCTCTCAACTTTCTTAGCAATCAAACTATCAATTTTGTTCCAAAATTTCAGGAATCAATCTCTTTTGATTTCCTATTTGATTCATTTGATTTCTACATCAAAATCTACTTGGTTTCTTGAAGCTTTCATCCAATCTTTGCCAATTAAGGGAGAAATCAACAATTAGAGGTGATTTTCATTTCTCTCCTCTAATTAAATGTTCTTTAATGAAATTACCAAGTTCTTGATCCTTTACAACTGGTTTTTGTTATGGAATTACGATTAAATCATGAATATGACATTTTAATTGAGTTTTGTTGAGAAAATTTGATAAATATTGTTATGGATCTGTTTTGTATTGAATCTAATTGATTTAGATCTCTTATAATATGTGTTTTAATGTTGTAAGAAGAGATTAATTATAGAAATCCCGAGACTATATGAATTGCTAATTTTCTAGGTTGTAAATAGTTAGATTTTGAAGTGATCTTGGTGTTGTAAGGCTACTGGAGGTATAAGGACGTTATAAAGATGTTTTTGGAAGTTAATTGATGTTGTTAAGATGTTAAAATCAATAGGTTTTGGTTGGGATTTGTTTATATGAAGTTTGATGATATTTTCGGTTGTTTTAGAGAGGCGTTTGATGGTTTTTAGTGAGGTGAAGTTGAGTTTGATGGTTGCTGGAAATTTGAGATGCATGGAAGTGCATTAATCCTCTATTTTTGATTGGGTAAAGCAGGGGAGGTAGATCCTTTAGCTTTTGGAGAGGTTACGGAAGCTTCGAAAGCGCGATTCTCACAACGGCAAGAGGGCTTTGTGTTGTTGGTGAGTGGAAATGTGTTTTACAGCTTTTAAAATGTTTGAAGATGGTTGTTGGGAGTTTAGATTAAGTTTGAAACACTTATCTAAGCTCGCAAGTAAGTATTTGTTGATATATCTCTCGTTTTCAGTTTTACAAAATACAATCTCATGCACATGTTTATGATTTTGATTACCTACTATTATATGCATGTTTTAGAAATAAAAGATGTTGCAAATGAATCATATATGATGATTATTGAGAATCCCAGAATACGTGGTTAAATGTATTGGAAAATGGTTTGAATTGATGCTTATGTAAAACAGTAAGGTAATGTGGGTTTTATTGAATATATTGGCAAGTGAATGAGATAAAAAATATTATCAGATATAGTTGGCTATCCATAAGGTTTAAAGTGCACTATAATAAGTCACCTCATGTGTGTTGAGGGGTTAATTGTGTCGTTCTTTCCACCATGAGAACAGCCGTGATTAAGGGGTTAATTGTGCCGTTTTCTCCAGTTGGTGGATTTATACGTTATAACCGTTGAAGGCTAATCCGGTTTGAGGACGTATGTGAAGTGGTCGAAGGAGCCACTTAGGAAATCCATGTATCCGATGTGTTTTTGGTAAAATAGAAAGGAACTTGGTTTTGAGTCACTTGAATGCCAATATATGAGATAATGTATCATGAGAAATGGGTTATGTTTTGTATAATGTGGTTTATACATGAGATGCTCTTTAAGATTGCTATTTAAAGATTTTGGCATATGGAGCTTAAATTGAGGTTTATGATAGAAACCATGATACATGTGTTGCAAATGATTTAAATGTGTATTTTTGAAGAGAATGTAGAGGCATGACATGATTTTTGCATAAGACTTATACATTTTATTTGAATTAAAATGGTTCTAAATGCATTGATAAGTGTTTATGAGATTCCCTTACTAAGCTTATATGTTACACTCTCCTTTCTCATCAATGCAGAGAAATAAGCACTGACGGGCAACAAGTAGGCAAGAGAAGATCCAAGGATCGAAGTATTTTTAAGTACGGCTTTACAAATACTTAGTAGTAATTAGAGGCAACGTGACCAAGTTGTAATTGGGAGGGTTATTTTGGATACTCTCTATTTTTACAAGTTATGCTTGGTGTTTTGGACTTGTGTGATGCTTCATATGTGGTTTTGAGGGGTTGTGATACATTTTGCATGCTTGGGTAGAGATCATGCCTATATGACCTTTTTTTGGCTTAAATTTGTTGGGTATGATCCTTTACCATGCTCCTATGTTTGTGAAATATTGTTTGGGATGTTATTTGATGATTAGATGATGAATGAAGTATGTTAGATTGAGCCAAAGTGTAATATGTTCGACCAAGAAGTCATTACATGTCTATCCGTATCGGTTCGGGTCCTCAGGGATCAATACGCGGGGACCTGTCTCGGCTCAATCTGGGCAAAAATGCCTAGGCGTACCGATTCACCTAGTAACCGTATCAGTGTGCATAGCTAAAAATTTGATCTAGTGTCTGTAACCCCCTTAGCCGGCCTAGCGAAACTAGACTAAAAGGGCCATATTAGGTTTGCTGATGCAAACCCGGTCTAAAACCCTAAACTGAACTCATTTTTTCTTTTTATCTTGTCTAAATACATTTAATTAATCCCCTAAATTGTACATGTCTCAATGGAAAGGTTACATCGAAACAGACTACAAAACATGGTCCGACTACACAACGATTCTCATTAAGGATCAAAACGTAAATAGTAGAAATTTTAGGTCTTAAGACACAATTATGATTACCAACCCTTAATTATTCCATTTTCATGCTCACAAGTTTATTTTCTTTCCAAAACAATCACCAAATCTAAAATAATTGCATTCACTATAGCCAGGGACCAAATTGCAAGATATTCAAACTTCAGCACAAAATCTCACAGATTCAATAGTGCGTACCAATATAGGAAGGCCCCGTACCGATATGGACTAACGAACAAAATGACTTCCCATACCAATACACGTTTATACGTGTCGATACGGTTTGTTGACCAACCCGTACCAATACGACCTTGACCCCGTACCGATCCCCTCTTTACAATTTCAAAAACTCAGAATTCCAGTAGCTAGAGACTGTACCAATACGATACCCCGCGTATCGATACGGCAAGCTTAAACTCAAGGGTTAGTTTTGATACTCTATCCCGTGTACCGACACCTATGCTTGTTTTCCTTCATGGCATACCGATACGATGGCTAGGCGTACCGATACACTAAGCTTAATTTCAACAATTTGAGCCTCAAGAGGACCCCACGTACCGTAACTCAAGGTACCCGTACTGGTACGCAGAGGCCTGTAGTGACCTTTAGGTCCAACATATGACACTTTGGCTCATTCCAAACAACATCAACACTTATATAATCGTCACATATTATGAACCACATACTTGAACATCAATATATCAACCATATAAGCCAACCTAGCTTATCTAGCATACACAAACACCAAATCTAGAGGCATGCTTCCTACTCAACTTTCAAAACATAAACCATCCATATCTCAAGCACATTAAACCTCATACAAGTCCAAACCAGCATATCAGCCCTCCCAAATAACAAACGACCCCATTGCCTTTATTACTACAAGTCTATTTCGTACTCATACTTTGTAAACTCAAGTCCTTGGATGTCCCTTAGGTTTCTCGCTGCCTCCAACCTCTATTATCTGCATTGGGGGAAAAAGAGAGCGTAAGCACACTAGGTTTAGTGAGGAATGCTCTAAAACAAAACTCCATCTATTGCGTTTAAAACCATTTTTAATTTTTTTTTCACATACCACTTTCCAAATCACTTTTAAAACATTATTTCAACATCATGCCTTAACAAAAATATGAATTTAACAATTCCAATACAGCCGCGTTAAAACATATGCAATTCATCTCATGAATTAACAACAATATTCCAATTACTAACCTCGATTTAAGCTTTCCCAATCATACTATCAATGCTAGGCTTAAAGTGTAAGACATGTTAAACTAACATTAAATCATATCATCCATCTCATGACACATTATCAATTGTATTGGCTTACAAGTGATCATAACACATCCATCTCAAAGTTCACACACTGGAGTTTTCGGTACACATAAACCCTTCACCGTTGTGATATACGTGTGGAGTCTTCGGTACATATAAACCCCTCAACACCACTTTACAAATCATGTCCCCAAAACTCCACTTTACAAATCATTCCCCATAACTCCAATTTACAAATCATTTCCCTACAACTCCACTTTACAAATCATTACATCGGATACACGGATTTAACAAGTGTTCACCCAACACTTAACATACAAACTATCGGTATCCAAAAGGCCCACCAATAGGAGTTTTAGGTACACTTAAACCCCTTCACCATTGTGATACCCGTGATGGAGTCTTCAGTACATCGTATAAACCCCTCAACACCACTCATCGGTAGATGTATAGCCACTAACGGGAGTCTTCAGTACAATAAACCCCTCAACCGTTAGGGTACTTGGATGGAGTATTCGGTACACTGTATAAACCCTCGACATCCAATGCGCATTTTATAGTGCACTATCAAATCCTATGGCCGGCCAATTATATTAGATACACTTACCTAACCTTATCATACCATCAGTTGCCAATATAATTCATTTCATTACCATTTACTCACTGTTTTCATATGCATCATCAAAATCATTAAACCAATGCGATCAACCTTGCATTAAACAACGTTCAAAAACATTTACAACACTTGCATTACCTAATAATGCATCATCATCTTTCTATAATCAATTTCCATCATTAAACCATGCTCAAAACATGCATATACAATGAGTAATTTAAACCTTTTAAAACAAGTGCATTAAAATCATTTGCCAAATAGAGTTCGAGAGAGAAATCATCTTTTACTTACTTCCGAGCTTAGACCAGCATTTCAAGCTTAGTCTAAACCCCCAAACACATCTTCTAAACCTTTGAAAACTGTTAAACACATTCTCACTCACCGACACGAAAGGCCTCGCTTGCCTACACGGTAAACACGCCTCCAAAGCTTTTGAAACGTCCGTTCAAGCTTGAGGACCAACCTCCCCTATTTTAGCCATCACAAAACAGAGGTTCTAAAAAATCAAAAGGCATTCACAACCCATTGACATTAAATTACAACAATCCTTGTCAAATCTCAACAATTACCCTTCTATACTAACCGAAAACATCACCAAATAACTCACAAACTTTACCTATCCACAACCTATGGATCTCAATTATCAATTAAAATCAATCACCATCCAAAAACACATTAACATCATCACCATGCCTCCAGCAAACATTAAAAACCCACAACTCCTCAAAAATTAATAACTAACAACCTAGAAAATTAGAGATTCACGTAGTTTCGGGTTTCCATTGTCAAAACTCAATTATTGACATCATAAAACATCAAAAATCATGTTCCAATTCAATCAAAAACACATCAATTCAGATTCAATTCGAAATCTCATCAATTTCCACAATCAAACCTCAATTAAACTAATTAATTCCATTATAACTATAAAATCTCATTTGAAAACACATGTAAAAGACTAATAACTTGGGAATTTCAGTAAAGAACCTTGTATTAGAGGAGAAGGACGAATCTCGCCTCTAATTGATGGCTTTCCCCCTTAATTGGATGAATTTGCATAAGAAAGCAATGAGAAAGAAATAGTAAGGAAACAATGTTTGGTTGTAGAGAATTGGAGAGAAAATCTTTTGGAGAAAAGCTAGTTACGTCAAATTTGTTTTAAGCTTTAATTATCCAATTAATTCTTCAAGCCCATTTATTGCTTTTTAAAACCACTTAAAAAATGCCAAATTAATGGAGACAGTCTGATACTAGACTTTGGTTAAATAGCTCCTTAAAGATTCAAAGTTTTGACCCTTTACATTTTAGTCACTAGAAAAACAGATTTTACAAACTTTACATTTTGGTCACTACCACAAAATGTCTTACTTCCAAAACCCATTTTCCAAAATTGATTTCACCATTTATCTTTATATATTAAATAAAGATTTTAAAACATTTTTCCATATTTTTAACTCCTTTAAAAATATTTATTGTGAATTAATCCCAAAATCGACTCAAATCCTCAAATCTGATTCCTCGAACCGTTTATTTGACCTAATTTACATCTAGGCCCAAAACTGGGGCATTACAACTCTCCCCTCCTTAAGAAATTTCATCCTTGAAATTTAACCAACGGATCAGAAGAGAAAACCACTCCATCATTCCGACTTATCCTTCCACATGGACTTTTCAAAACCGTCATAACACCACAACACCTTGACAAAACTTTACCCTTCCTTCATTTGCTATGAGAACCCAGAACTCTGCATACCCTCCATCTCTATACATATCCACACAACTCAACATCCTTGTCAAACACCATATACAATGGATCCGACAACCAACTCCACAACACCGATACACAAAATACATCATGAACTCCTTCAACTTGGGAGATATCCTCAATCGATAAACCACTCAATCTTTACACTCTTACACCACATCCGGTTTAAAAAATCCCAACTTCAAATTTTCCTTCTGCCCAAAGTGCGTCACCTTCTTTCAAGGCAAAACCTTCAAGTGCTCCCGTTTATCAACGATATACACAACCTCCATAGGCTTCAATTTCATGTAGAATTCCTGAAAATATGAAGCTACATTCAAACAGGTAACACACTCCTTACCATTCCTTAGCCCAACACAATACACACACAACAATTATTATCATTCAATGCCTCAAACGGCGCCCATGCCCAAAACTGCCATTACAAGCAAACTTAACCAAAGGCAACAGTCTCCCCTAGATTCTTAGAGACCCACATCAAACCTCTCAATATAACCTCCGAAACCAAGGTAGCACATTTGATTAACCATTCACCTAAAAACGATTAAAAATGCTAAAATATACCCAATTACCCAAAGCTTCATGCAGGAACTCTCAAACTTTGCTAAAGATACGAGTCTCTATCTCAAACCATGGACTAAAACACTCATGAACCTTTGCAACCCAGTCAACGATCACCCAAAAAGGGAACCATTTCCAGTTGACGTGCAGGGAAACCCTAACAAAAACCCCTGATGAACCTTCCTTCCAATCATCAAAACATCTATGTACCGTTTGAATGCAAGACAACATAACTAGAAGGAATCTCATCCCACATCTGTCTCAACTCAACACCTTACAGCACAACTATCCAACCCTTGAAACCTAAACACCTCTATTACCACGCAAAAGTCCAACGATCTCTCATTTCCCCACATTCATAACATGCACCACCAAGGCATCCTCAAGACTGCTCTACCTAACCTAATCACCGCTCTGCCTACCTAGGTTATTTCCCCCATCGATCCTCACTCCTTCGGTCATTCATCTTCAAACACTTTTTACTACTCCACTTCTTACACGACAACAACCATCCCAAAGCTCTTAAGATCTTAACAACCATATTCACTTATCACCTAATAAACATTATCATACCACCCAAACTATGCTCCACAACCCTCTTCATCCTTTGATTCCATAAGACTCATTCGCTAAACTACCAAAAACCTAGAGAGCCCTACACAAACCAACCTCCTAGCGGACCACCTTATACCATCATCAAACTAATTCTCGAAAACTCATCTGTAAGTGTGGACACATGTATGCATGATTACTTACATGCTCCGAATAATGCTTATGTATATGAATGCAAGACCATTAATGTCATGCCACAAGCATGCATGAACTGACATATTTAAGTATATACATATAAGTGCTTATGCATTATACATGGTCAACCATCCAGACTTACCGATAACATTTCCAAAATTAACATTCCTACCCACTTGTCTACTCCAAATCTAACTACCCTGAAACATCCACCCACCTAGCTTTGAAGGTTAAACACCCAGCCTTCGGTCTCCAAGCTAAAGCCTTCCTAGATCCCCTAAGCAAGAACGTACCACCATTTTGTCTATCTACTCACCCAAGCATTTCAAGAATGCTTGTCTTGCTACAACCCTGAAAGTTAACAAAAACATTTGGTAACCTAATCAACACTTTACAACCTTTTACTAACCCCCAACTTAAACCACTTATTACCACTTACGACCAAACGAACATGCTGAAACTATAACTTTCAAAGCATCATTCTTTCCACCATCCCCAACATTTATTTCCTGGCGTCCATAAACAACTCATAAACAAGCTTCATCAGCCTTATAATAGCATAACTTACTACCAAGCTAACCTCACCACCATCAACAATTTTGTTGACTTCTCTAGTGTCATGCTACCCGAAGCTATAGATATCTCGAGTTCTCAGAGAATTCAAAAACTCCCTTCAACCATTCTAGAACCATTTGTTACACACAAACAACCAACATAAGATCTCCAACATCTCCAACGTAACCCTTCTGCACAAAACCCGATTTCACGTAACCAAAAACCATCAAACGTCGCAACTAGACTAACCACAACCAAGCCACTCAGCTTTTTCTTCCAAACTGAACTACCAGACTCAGATTCCCCCTCGCAACCAGATTTTCAAGAGCGATTAACACTCTAACATCTCATGTCAGCCCTACCTTATCTTCTTTAAAGAAACCCCGTGTCAACCTTCACCGAGATCCTTCTAACCATCAACACCAACAACTCTACGATACATCTCTATCATAGGTCTATCATTCATCTCTTACCCAAAGCAACAACATCAATCTCATAACCAACCATAAGCCTTAGCACTCACTACTTGGCGCGAAATCCAAGCTCACAATGTCCCCTATACCTAAACAACCAATCCTTACATAACACCTTATCAAACCCATTATACAACAGCTCCATCAAATTCTCAGCAACCCCATGGTCCTAAACCAGCAAGGAACATCTACGGGACATCTTTGTACCTCTCTCACTCATCACCAACTAACTATTCAAACACCACATTATGGATTCCAACATGCATATCAAACAAACCTTATATACTTTTTCAAGATGCAGGAATGCACAGAACCATAATCTAGCCAAGAAAACAACAACAAAGATTCAATTATGAAAATACCTACAATCACTGCATTGTCACTTCATCCTTCACAATGTGCACACACCCTCGCGAAACCTTCATTCCCAGACTGATTAGACATCCTGGTCCTTCGACCCTTATCATCATGCCGATAATAACCCTGGTTGTTCCCACGACCTTCTAGCGGTGCCGCAACAGGTGCTAGAGCACGCGCACCCTTAACCAGCAACGAACAATCACGCCTCAGGTGATCCCTTAAACCACATCTCCAACAGGTATCAACAACCACAGACACAGACGGTTGTCCTCCCCTTGCCCACTTTAGGCAATCACGCCTCACATGGCCTCGCAACCCACAACTTTAACACTTCGTTGGCAATTTCCAACACACTTTAGGGTGGCTTTTTCCACAATGCTCACACTCAGGCGTCTTAACAGTAGAATCATGACCAAACTGTCCCAACTCAACTTTGCCCCTAACTCATCCAATATTAGGTCGATGCTTCCTATCACGGTGCCTCTTGCGCCTACCCTTCCCAAATTTGGGTATAACTCCCTTCTAGAAACCAAAGCTCTCATCATGATCAGGTAATTCCTAACTCTACTCTAAACCTGTAGTTCTCATTTTTGACACCACTGGTTCTAACCCTCCGAACTTATCCCTCTTCAACTTCTCTAGGCCCTCCACCGGGGGTCCTGAATATGCAACTCCACCTGGCACAGATACATGCATATGCATCCCAGCCACATCTGCTCGAAAAGCTTTAACTATCGCCCGCTCTATCAGCGTCAAATCACCATACCCTATCCCAATAGATACGAGTAATACACGATCCAGTCCCTCGGGTAGATTAGGTAGAGGAGGCAGCAACACCTCATGAAACGCAACACCATCCTTAACTCCCTGCTCTTCGAAAATGGTCTTACCCGACCCTAACTTTCTCATCAGTGGCATCGTATAAAAATGTATCTAAGGCATGATAATTAAACCAAAACAAAAACAATCAGGCCAGCTTCAAGCAAGGATCCAAGACTTTCATTTTAATCCAAAAATCCTTTCATAACTATAGTAATAAGGCAATGGGTCCCCAATAATACCCCAACATGGCATATATCAAACACCGCATATATAAACAATCATCGTGCATAGAAAACAATATGAAACAGTCTTCAACAGCTTACCAACTTCCATAAACATACAAAACAACGCATCAACATTATCCCATCCTTCGTAACCTGACTCTGATACCACCAAATGTAACCCCCTTAGCCCAGCCTAGTCGAAACCAGACTAAAAGGGCCACATTAGGTTTGTCGAAGCAAAACCTGATCTAAAACCTTGAACCGAACCCATTTTTTTCTTTTTATCTTGTCTAAATGCATTTAGTTAATCCCCTAAAGTGTACATGTCTTAGCGGAAAGGTTACATCAAAACAGACTGCAAAACATAGTCCGACTACACAATGATTCTTATTAAGGATCAAAACGTAAATATCACAAATTTTAGGGTTTAAGACACAATTATGATTACCAACCCTTAATTATTCCAATTTCAAGCTCACAAGTTTATTTTCTTCCCAAAACAATCACCCAATCATAAATAATTGCATTCTCTGCAGCCAGGGACCAAATTGCAAGATATTCAAACTTCAACACAAAATATCATAGATTCAACAGTGCGTACCGATACAGAAAGGCCCCGTAATGATACAGACTAACTAACAAAATGGCTTCCCTTACCGATACATGTTTATTCGTATCGATATGGTTAGTTGACCAAACTGTACCGATATGGCATTGACCTCGTACCGATCCTCTCTTTACAATTTCAAAAAACTCAAAATTCTAGTAGCTAGAGATTGTACTGATCCAGTACCCCGTGTATCGATACGGCAAACTTAAACTTGAGGGTTCATTTCGATACGTTATCCTATGTATCAACACCTATGCTTGTTTTCCTTCACGGCGTACCGATATGATGGCTAGGCATACCAGTACGCTAAGCTTAATTTCAACAATTTGAGCCTCAACAAGACCCCACGTACTGAAACTCAGGGTACCCGTACCGATACACAAAGGCCTGTAGTGACCTCTAGGTCTAACATGACTCTTTGGCTCATTCCAAACAACATCAACACTTATCTAATCATCACATATCATCAACAACATACTTGAACATAAACATATCAACCATATAAGCCAACCTAGCTTATCTAGCATACACAAACACCAAATCTAGAGGCATGCTTCGTACACAACATTCAAAACATAAAACCATCCATATCTCAAGCACATTAAGCCCCATACAAGTCCAAACCAGCATATAAAACTCGTACAAGCAAGGATCCTAGCAAACAACCCTCCCAAATAACAAACAACCCCATTTTCTTTATTACTACAAGTCTATTTCGTACTCATTGCAAACTCAAGTCCTTGGATGTCCCTTAGCTTTCTCGCTGCATCCAACCTCTATTCTCTGCATTGATGGAAAAAGAGAGCGTAAGCACACTAGGCTTAGTGAGGAGTGCTCTAAAACAAAACTCCATCAATGCGTTTAAAACATTTTTAATATTTTTCATATACCACTTTCCAAATCACTTTTAAAACATCATTTCAACATCATGCCTTAACAAAAAAATGCACTTAACAATTCCAATACACCCACATTAAAACATATGTAATTCATCTCATGAATTAACAGCAATATTCCAATTGCTAACCTCGATTTAAGCTTTCCCAAGCATACTACCAATGCTAGGCTTAAAGAGTAAAACATGTTAAACTAACATTAAATAATATCATCCATCTCATGACACATTATCAATTATATTGGCTTGCAAGTAATCATAACACATCTATCTCAAAGTTCACACACGAGAGTTTTCAGTACACATAAACCCATCCACCGTTGTGATATCCGTGGTGGAGTCTTCGGTACATATAAACCCCTCAACACCACTTTACAAATCATTTCACCACAATTCCACTTTACAAATCATTCCCCATAACTCCACTTTACATATCATTTCCCCACAACTCCACTTTACAAATCATTACATCAGATACACGGATTTAACAAGTGTTCACCCAACATTTAACATACAAACTACTGGTATCTAAAAGGCCCACCAACATGAGTTTTTGGTACACATAAACCCCTCCATCGTTTTGATACTCGTGATGGAGTCTTCGGTACACTGCATAAACCCCTCAACACCACTCATCAGTAGATGTATAGCCACTAACTGGAGTCTTCGGTACAATAAACCCCTCAACCGTTAGAGTACTTGGATGGAGTATTCGGTACACCGTATAAACCCCTAGACATCCAAGGTGCCTTTTTACAGTGCACTATTAAATCCTATGGCCGACCAATTATATCTGATACACTTCCTAACCTTATCATACCATCACTTTCTAATAAAATTCATTTCATTATAATTTACTCACTGTTTTCATATGCATCATCAAAATCGTTAAACCAATGCAATCAACCTTGCATTAAACAATGTTCAAAAACATTTACAACACTTGCGTTACCGCACAATGCATCATCATCTTTCTATAATCAATTTCCATCTTTAAACCATGCTTAAAACATGCATATACAGTGAGTATATTAAACCTTTTAAAACAAGTGCATAAAAATCATTTGCCAAACTGAGTTTGAGAGAGAAATCATCTTTTACTTACTTCTGAGCTTAGAACAACGTTTCAAGCTTAGTCTGAACCCCCAAACACATCTTTCAAACCTTTGAAAAACTGTTAAACACGTTCTCACTCACCGACACGCAAGGCCTCACTTGCCGACACGGTAAACACGCCTCTAAAGCTTCCAAAACGTTCGTTCAAGCTTGAGGACCAACCTCCCCTATTTTAACCATCACAAAACAGAGGTTCTAACACATCAAAAGGCATTCATAACCCAGCAACATCAAATTACAACAATCCTTATCAAATTTCAACAATTACCCTTCCATACTAACTGAAAACGTCACCAAACAACTCACAAACTTTACCCAGCCACAACCTATGGATCTCAATTATCAATTAACATCAATCACTAGCCAAAAACATAGTAACATCATCACCATGCCTCCAGCAAGCATTAAACACCCACAACTTCTCAAAAACTCATAACTAACAACCTAGAAAATTATAGGTTCACATAGTTTCGGGATTCCATTGTCAAAACCCAATTATTGACATCATAAAACATCGAAATCATGTTTCAATTCAATCAAAAAACACAACAATTTAGATTCAATTCGAAATCTCATCAATTTCCACAATCAAACCTCAATTAAACCAATTAACTCCATTATAACTATAAAATATCATTTGAAAACACATGTAAAGGATTAATAACATGGGAATTTCAGTAAAGAGCCTTGTATTAGAGGAGAAGGATGAAACTCACCTCAAATTGATGGCTTTCCCCCTTAATTGGATGGATTTACATAAAAAACACTAAGAAAGCAATAGGATTTGATAAGAAAATCATTGTATAATCACTTGAAATCAAAAGATTAATTAAAATAATATTTTACCTGAAGGTTTTGAAGAAGGAAATAGTGTTTGGCTGGAGAGAATTAGAAAGAAAATATTTTGGAGAAAAGTTACTTACGTCAAATTTGTTTTAAGCTTTAATTACCCAATTAATTCTCCAAGCCCATTTATTTCATTTTAAAACCACTTAAAATAGCCAAATTAAGGGAGAAAGACTGATATTAGACTTTGGGTAAATAGCCCTTTAAAGATTCAAAGTTTTGACCCTTTACATTTTAGTCACTAGAAAAACAGATTTTACAAACTTTACATATTGGTCACTACCACAAAATGTCTTACTTCCAAAACCCATTTTCCAAAATTGATTTCACCATTTATCTTTATATATTAAATAAAGATTTCAAAACATTTTTCTATATTTCTAACTCCTTTAAAAATATTTATTGTGAATTAATCCCAAAATCGACTCGAATCCTCTAATTTGGTTCCTCGAACCATCTATTTGATCTAATTTACTTCTAGGCCCAAAATCGGGGCATTATAGTGTCAGTACATGGGCAACCATACCGGTACGCCTTTTGGCTACTAGAATTCCTTATTTTGAGTATTGGAAACCCGTACCGATACGCTTGAGGACCGTACTAGTACGCCTTTGGAAATTAAACCGTATCGATATGGGGTGTAAGTGTACCGATACGCAGTTAATTCTGTTAAAATGCTTTATGAAGTTTAATTCTTTGCAGTTTAGTCCCTGATCCTTGATCGTGCAATTAAATGGGTTTGGATGATTATTTTAAGTTGAAATATAACCCGCTATATGAAATATGACTAATTAAGGATTGATAACTTTAATTTCCAGGAATTCCTCTTAATTAGTAGAAATTACGATTTGGTCCCTAAAATGCAATTTCATGCAATTGGATGTTAATTCGACACCCGATTAAGTTGCAATCTTCACTGCTGCCAGCATGTTCACCTTAGGACTTAATAACGCGTTTAGATAAGATAAAATAAAAAATGGACTGCTTTCTAAGTAAATCTTTTGAGTTTGTTTTGCAAACCCAATGTAGCTTGCTCGGTTCGGTTTGGCGTCTATGTAATACCCCAAAATTTGCTAAGTTACAGGTTACAGGAAGTTGATGGAATATTTTTATTCCAATGAGAAAAGTATAGAGACCTGATGGAATATTTTTATTCCACAGATAAGTAGTACATGTTACAGGAAGTTGATCTGTATAATTTAATTTTCGGTATGGGATTTATGTAGGAAACTATTTTTTATCGAACAATTAGGGGATAAGCAAATACTTGATTCGAATAAAAATGCAGTATAAGATATCAAATTTCGATCGAACTGCAAAGTTAAGCGTGCTCAAGGTATAGGATGGCTGACCTATTGGGAAGGTCTAATGTCAGTACTTGAGACTGATAAAAAGGAATCAGTTTGAGTTAATATTATTCGTATGGATATCTGATAAAGGATTATTAAGAGAATTTTATCCAATAAAGATTTCGGGTAAATTATCAGTATATTAGACCGAGTTAACATTTCAAGATTTTGATTTTTACAAAATTATGAAATATTTTGTATATCAACAATATTTATTTATGGAAATTAAAAATATGAGAATTTCAGATTTGATCCGATAGTTCGAAAAATGGAAAATCGTAGTAAGTGATTATCAAGTAATCAGATCGAATTGGAATTTTAAAGACAGTTCCATAAGCCAAGTAAAATTCATAAAATATTATTTTTATGAATATTTTAATACTTCTAGTTGGATTCTAACTAGATTTAGTTTTACTTTTACATGATGGCAAATTAGAAAATAGAACTTAGTTGGAGGATTATTTGGACCTAAGTAATTAAATGAATTTAATATTCATTTAATTAAACACACTTGGAATTAATAAGATAAAAGATGAACAAAATATGTTCATCTTCTACTCCTCCATTTTCGAAAAACACAAGAGAAAGAAGGGAAAAATATACAAAAATTTTCCTAGGCATTTTGAAGGCTTCCAAACAAGATTCGAGGTATGTTTTTGATAGAAAATTAATCTATGTTTAATTTTATTTCATTTGATAGTAACTTTACCAAGAGTTATGAAGATTTGTTCATATTATTGATGAGAGAGAAAATCGGGTTTCATGTTCTATGTTGAGATTGAAGTTTGATTCAAGTAAATCAACTGTTGTGGAGTTGAAATCAAGCTTAGATTTAGATTAATTTCATGTTTGAAGACATAAACCCTAACCCTAGAATGTGGGATTTTATTTAGGGTTTTGAAATTAAGGATGAATATAGAAGATTTATGATTTTACAAGCTTGATTATGGCATTAGGACCAAAATAAAGTCCTTGAAAAGCTTAGACACCCAATATGGCATGTCGGAATAAATTGGGGTTTTAAGTGGTAATTCTTGGAAATGAAGAATATATGTTAGAAAAATTATTTTGAGCATATTAGAATGTTGTTTGAATGAAAAACAACATTGGGAAGGTTTAGTGACCAATTCAGCCACGAGCTAAAATAGAAGGAAAATTTTGAGAAACATTGTTAAAATGTTGGATTGATTAATTAGTACAAGTTTGCAAACTTTTGTGTGAAATTGGTGACTAAAATGTCACTTTAACAAAGGTTAGTGGATTGTAGAGCATTGAGTAAAAGTTAGTGGAAAATGATAGAATTATGGAGTAATTGTGATTCGAGTTTGAATAAATTGCAAAAAGGTGCAAAATGGTCACTAGGGACCAAAATGGACTATTCAGCTACTAAGGGAGAAAAAAGGGGAAAATTTTAGGAAAATTTTTATATTTGAATAATTATACTAGTATTCTATAGTTAAGCAGTGTTAGATAAAAAATCTAACATGTATGTTATTGTATATGTTCGATGGGTAAATTTGCAGCATTTGAGCAGAACAAGGAAACACAAGATAAAAGAGGCAAGGAAAAAGTAGTGAACTAGCTTAGTGAGGCCCAGTATTTTGCATAGCCCAGGTGATTGCATTATATGCATGCATGACATGTTACAAATAGGACGACTTGTGATAACTCAACCTTGATATTAATGAAAATGTATGTTAATCAAAGTTATGCAAATGCCATGAAATATTAAATGGCATATGTGATACATTGATATGGCATAATGGTTTATCTAAGATAAACCGGATTTTAGATTTTAGGTATGAACTGTCCATTTATCGAATTATGCATGATATTACTCATAGATTGGATATTGATTAACAAATTATTACACTGCTATGCCTGAGTACTAGTGTAAGAGTCTTTGGTATAGTTGGATATCCATAGAGTCTTAGTAGCTGTGTCCTAGCACTACGGTGTGTTTCAGTCACTCCAGAGATGTTTAGACACTTCGGTGTCGACTTAGACACTACGGCGTTGTTCAGACGCTTTGGTGTTGTTAGCACAAAATGTGTTATTATGAGGAGCAAAGAGCGTCCTCGAGTACGTACTCATCTCAGTCGCTTCGGCATGCAGATGCTACAGCGTCGTAGACACTACGGTGTCGTGATGACTCGTATACCATAGGTTCACATGAAATTGTACTTTGGGCTATAATTCATGAAATGCTTTTATGCAAGTAGATAGGCCAGTAAGTCTATCGTATATATCACCGATAAAGTAAGAATGATATTATCACTTTTAATACATATACATGCAACCATGATTCATTGAAATAAGTTAGTTTCTCATTTACTATGATAAATGATGAAATGTTATAAACTGCATGGGAAATCCTTTGCCATTGTTGCAGATATTATGATATTTATGTTATTTGTTTATATTGTTATATTTATGCCTGACTAAGTTATACTTAGTGTGTGTTTCGTAATACACGTAGGTCGATCGGGCTAGTATTATCAAAGAAGGAACTGCACTTTTGGAAATCGAGTTATCGCTTATAAGCAATAGTACGTACACTTACATCCTTGTCTAGTGGGCATGTACTCGTATTTTAAATTTGCAATTGTTTTGTATTTTTAAATTTATAAGTTAGTTTACTTATTTTAAGTGGGCTTGTAACCTAAGTATTATGGATAGATAGTATGGTTTTAAACTCTTAGCAATGGGATTTGGCATAATTATTACATAGTTAACGCTAATAGAGTAGCGATTATAAAATCAAGGAAAGGGTCTAGGTAGCACACATAGTTTACACCCTGAATTATATTTTCATGTTAATAACTGTCTTAAATATTTATTTAACCAATTCAGGGTCGAAACTAAGTGACACTAGATAGGTTTGTAATTTAATAGAACCGAGGAAAAGTTATTTTACTAAATTAGTTTTAAATAAAAAAATTTACAAGTTAGGAAATCAGTTAAAAACTTTAGTAACATCTTCAATGTGTATTTAATCATCGAATATTCGTTGAGGGTGTTGCATTTATTGGTATCAGAGCAAAAGTTTAGTCAATTATGGAAGTTAAACCGAGTCCGGTGTGATTTGTTTAAAGTGTATCACTAGGATGTTATGTTACCGATGTATTGCTTACATAACTTGATGTGGCTCTTTACTAATATGATTCTGAATATGTTGAAATAGACAATGTTGGACGCTGAGGGATCATGTTATGCGACGGATCACCAGGGCCCGGAAGAGGCTTATAGTGATAGTAATGAGGTGCAACACGTTCCACCACCAGCTCCTGCCCTAGCTGAGCCACCTGCGTAGCAGGGAGCTCCAGCTTAAGAATATGGAGCGTTAGAGGCAATGGTTAATAAGCTACAGCCACCTGCACCCGCACCAGCTCTGGTTCCTGCACTCGTAAAGGCATCTACTGCTAAAGAGCTTAAGAAATTCGGTGCGCCTAAGTTCAATGGAGAAGGTGGTCGGATGGCCGTAGACTTATGGTTAAATGATGTCAAGGTTATGCTGGACGGGTTAAATTGTTCTGATGCTGAAAAACTAGAGGGAGCTGTATCTCTTCTAAGGGAACATGCTCGTATATGGTGGTCGAATGCCATAGAGTTGGTATCTGCTGAAAAAGTAACTTGGACATTTTTTCAAGAAGCATTTAAAGCCAAATATGTTGGTGATCAATTCAAGAGAGAAATTCTTCAGCAGTTCCTAGATCTCAAGCAAGGCAATCGTTTAGTTTATGAGTATAAGTTAGAGTTTAATCGATTAAACCGATATGCACCCGATTTAATGCCTCACTAAGTTATACTTTGCGCATGTTTCTAATACACGTAGGTCGATCGGGCTAGTATTATCAAAGAAGGAGCTACACTTTTGGAAATCGAGTTATTGCTTATAAGCAATAGTACGTACACTTACATCCTAGTCTAGTGGGCATGTACTCGTATTTTAAATTTGCAGTTGTTTTGTATTATTAAATTTATAAGTTAGTTTACTTATTTTAAGTGGGCTTGTAACCTATGTATTATGGATGGATAATATGGTTTTAAACTCTTAGCAATGGGATTTGGTATAATTATTACGTAGTTAATGCTAATAGATTAGCGATTATAAAATCAAGGAAATGGTCTAGGTAGCGCACATAGTTTACACCCTAAATTATATTTTCATGTTAATAACTGTCTTAGATATTTATTTAACCAATTTAGTGTCGAAACTAGGTGACACTAGATAGGTTTGTAATTTCATGAAACCGAGGAAAAGTTATTTTACTAAACTAGGTTTAAATATAAAAATTACAAGTCAGGAAATCAGTTAAAAACTTTAGTAACATCTTCAATGTGTATTTAATCATCGAATATACATTGAGGGTGTTACAGTCTAGCCCAGGTCAAGGGGGTTACATGAATGCCTACAAAGAAGCACCAATTCATTGTGACAAATCCTCGGTCACGTTACTGGATGTCTAGAACATCCAATCCTATCTTTTTAATTTTACGTATTTTTTATTTTTTGCACATTATTTTCCGCAGTTTTTATTATTCTATTTGTTTCCTATTAGGTTTAGGTTTTATTTAATGTGCTTTATTTAGTTTTGGCAGTTATCATGCATGCGGCCAATTGGAATGTCCTCCTAGGATCTGGGAAGGATGACTTTTGGGCTGATTAGGTTGACCATGATAGGAAATTGGATGACTAGATGAAGAATTTTTATTTTATTCAACCCCATTTCATAACCTTCTCTTTTATCTCTTACCTATAACCGCCACATGTCTTATCCCCATTACACCAGCTGCCTAACCTTTTACTTTCCCACTTTCTAAAAACATCACCGATAAATACATTAAAAACCTAAAAAGCTTTTCCTTCTAACCTGTTGTTTGCAAAAAAGTGGTACGCCAACTCCAAGCCACACGCCACGCTCCGCATCTTCCTCAACAGAGAGGGAGCCTCAGTCCCCCATCTTCCCCATTTTTTAAGAGTCCTCATCCAATTCCTTCTTTGACGATTCCAACTCTGACACTAAACTCCATGTCTCACTTCAAAATCTACTCCACTTCATCCAGTTGATAGCTCTTTAAAGAGCATGTATTTCATCTAGATTTATGGATTTAATTGTCCTCACATTAGTATTTAATGCATCTATTTTTTACATTTTTCATGTTTATTTTTTGCATTTTGTCTAACTCTAGTTTTAGTCGCTCTTGGTATACATATTTTTGCCTTTTTCTCTATTGTTGCTATATTTCTAATGTCCCAGTAGCTGAAGTTTCACCACTGCAACCAGCTCGACACTGTAATAGCTAGCTGTCTAGTCTGCTAAAAGATAAGGATGACTCTACCAGCTGTATTATTTGCTATAACAGAACTGGTACGACTGGGAGTCATACAAAACACCTGAAGGACATGTGTCATTTCTTTGGTAGCTTATAAAAGGATGAATTTGGGAAGAGAGAGAATCTATCACGCGATATTCATTTTCATTATCTTTTTTAACCTTTCAAGCTATCCTTCTATAGCGGCTTAAACTCCATTTCTGGAGAATTGAGGACAAGAGGATTCAAGTGCTAGATCAAGGAGAATATTGTTATATTCTTTAAACCCTTCTAGAAATAGATGTTTATTGGAGATTTCTATATTTTGTGCTTTAATGATGATGGTTTAACACTTTAAGCTATGTATGAACTTGTTTAAATTTTATCTTTTAGTTTAATATATTATTATTAGCTTTTTCTCATACTTTGATTGTTGGATCTGATTATTATTTGCATGAAAGTGTTGAACATAGTCATTGACATTGAGAGATGCAGTGACAAGTTAGGCTAACAAGCCTTTACAACAGAAGTTGAATGAGGGTACAACGTCAGTTGATCCATTTGTTCAAGGAGTTGTAGTTTTGACTGTCAACGAGAGTTGTATTCGATCTACGTCTTTGCGTCAACGGTTTAAGATTGAATGGAAATTAGTAAGCGAGCTTTACCTTTTTACTTGCCAAATGAGCCATCATTTTTCCTTGATTGTACTTAACTTTTTGCCAAGCTGACCCGAGGGTATCTATACCTTATCTTAATATTCCTTTTACTTTCTTATAATTGATGTTTTTGCTATCACAATTGTTCTTATATTCATTATTTTATTTTTCTATTGCAACTACCATTACACTCACAATATTTTCATTTATAGAATTTCTTGTGGCCACATAATATTAGACTAAATACTCATTCTCATGGGATCTATATCTAATATGATCTTTCTATTTCTATACTTGCATCGGTAGTGTTTGATTGCACTTAGTGTGTGACGATTTTATACCAATCAAGTTTTGGTCGTCGTTGCCAGGGATAACATTATTTAGTTTTTATGTTTCTGCTTGCAATTTCGTTTCCTTTATTTAGTTTAGTTTTTAATAGCTTTTTGTTCTTTCCTTTTCTTTTTATTAAGTCTTGTAGGTGTTGTATGACCAGAAATGCTGCCACACCACTCTTCGCACTAGATCCAAAAATTGAGAGAACTTTTAGACGTAAGCTTCAAGAACGAAGTGAGATGGCAAGACATGCCAACAACGAAGGTATCCCTCACTATCCTAAAAACCACCACTGCACCCACCAGCCCAGAACATAATAATCTGCATGGTTGTCATTCCCCAGTTGGACGATTTGCAACTAAGAGTTGTTAGACCACCTATTCACGCTGGCAATTTTGAGTTGAAGTCGATTATGTTTCAAATGCTCAACTCAAATGGCAGCACGTAGGGTTACCACATGAAGACGCTAGAGAGCATACTTAATCCTTCCTTTTAACTTGTGCTTTGTTTAGTCAGCAAGGTGTTCCTGATGATGTCTTACGAATGTAATTGTTTCTATATTCTTTGTAGGGTAGAGCTCGGACTTAGTTTTGTAGACTCCCTACTGGATCTATTACGTCATGGAATGATCTTTCAATGTAATTTGTTTTGCACTTTAATCCACCGACAATGAAGTCGTGCCTGAGGAATGATATTACAGCTTATTATTAGTTGGATGATGAAACTCTCCACACTACATGGGAAATATATAAGTCCATGTTGCAACAATGTCCCGACCATGGCCTTCAACAGGAAACTCAAATTGAAATATTTTATAATGGGTTGAATGCAGCCATAAGACATCTTGTCAATGGGTCATCTAATGGACCTTTACTTGATTACACCTACACCTCTGTTATTGGTGTGTTAGAGCAATTTGCTCAGACTGATTCTCAATATCCTATTTCAAGAGTTGCTTCATGCCAAGTTGTACCATGAGTGTTCAAGATTGATGACATTTCTTCTCTAAAGGATTAGATTTTTTCTTTCGAGAACAAAATCAAGAATATGGAGGGTATAAGTGAAGTCGCTCCCATTAAGCTAGCTCAACAAACTGCTACTCTTGTGAGATTTGTAGCGAGAACCAATGCTATGAAGATTGCCCACATCATGCAGAAAATGCTAGTAATGTCAGCAACATAAGAGGCAATAAAATTGGTACTTCTTTAACACAGCTAATCAAAAATCTTGGGCAACCCTAATTATGCACATAATTCATGAGTATTCCGCTCTTGGAATAATTCTTTTCAAGGGAATTCGAGTGTATAGCAAGGGAATTTTAGTTATCTATAACAACAATTTACACCACAGACTTTATTGCAGTCACAACAGAATAGGATACAACTACAACATCGTACTTTCCAAACTCAACAATCACAATATGGAGCACCATCTCAAATACAGTCACAGACCAATCATTATGCTCCATCATTTGTATCTGATCCATTAGATCTTTTTGAGGTAATGATGCGCGACCATTTCTCTCGCACAGAGGCTATATTGAAAGGTCATTCTTCATCGATACATACTTCGGAAGGTCAATTGGGGCAGTTAGCTACTGACATAAACTCTAGACAATAACGCACACTTCCTAGCAATACATAGAGTCTAGTAATTAAGGGTAAGGAGCATAGCAAGCCTATTACTCTCCGCAGTGGCAAACAAATTGTTGACTCGAAGCAACTAACACCCATATCTACTCATGAATGAGGAAAGTCCTCTAAACCTGATCATACTATTGAGGGATGAATAATGATGGCAAGACGGATAATGCTCATCCAGTTATTACTCTGTTTCCATCAGTTTTTGCAATCTAAGTTGTCGCCACAATGCCCAATATGGCGCAATCAACAGATAATCTTTCTCCACCTTTTCCTTAGAGATTTAAAAACATTGAGTCTGATAATCAATTTCAGTTCTTTCAAGATACTTTGCAACAACTTACAGTTCAAATTCCCATGATTAATGCTCTTATACAAATTCCTAATTATGCAAAGTTCATGAAGGAAATCTTGTCCAAGAAGAAAAAGCTCAGTGCTATAGAGACCATTGCACTCATAGAAGATTGTAGTGCACTAATATCCACACTTCTATTGAGAAAAATAAAAGATTCGGGCAGGTTCATCATTCCTTGTTCTATTGGCAATCACTACTTTAGCAGAGCTCTTTGTGATCTGGGGTCTAGTATCAATCTAATGCCACTATCAACTTTCCAAAAGTTAGGCATTGGAGAAATGAAACCCACTGCAATGACATTGCAACTAGCAGAAAGATCTCAGACTATCTGACTAGACAAATAAAAGATGTGCTTGGTCGAGTGGACAAGTTCATTTTTTCAGCAGACTTTATTATTCTAGAGTGTGAAGCAGACAAGGATGTCCATATTATTCTTGGCCGACCATTCTTGGCAACAGGGAAGGCAGTTATTGATGTATCGAAAGGGGAACTTACAATGAAGTCGATAATGACCAAGTTACTTTTGGGATGCTCAATGTAGATATGGGAGAAATACAGAGGAATGTCTTCATATTGACATTCTTGACAATATCATTTAGGAAGACTTGCATCATTGTAGTATACTCATTATTGAGAATATTGCGCTGACAATGGTAGAAGATGATCTCCCGAATTGTGACCACATTTTTGAAGTGCTCACTGTTGTAGTTAACCATAAATGGCAAGTTAAATCTTTAGATCTTGCACACTGGATAATTCCTACTTTTATACCATCTATTGAAGAAGCTCCTACTCTAGACTAAATCCATTACTAGCTAAACTAAAGTATGTATTCCTTGGAGATACGGAAACACTCCCAGTCATTGTGTTTGCAACTCCGGATGCAATGCAAGAAGATAAGTTAATAAAGATTTTGAAGCAGCACAAACGTGCTATTTCTTGGACCATTACGAACATTAAGGGCATCAGTCCATCTTTGTGCATGCACAAGATTAAGCTGGATGATGAGAGCAAACAATCTATTAGCCTCAATGTAGACTGAATGAAAAGATGAAAGAAGTGGTCAAGAAATAGATTCTCAAATGGTTGGACGCATGAATTATCTATGCAATTTCTAATAGTGCATGGGTTAGTCCAATCCACTATGTTCCTAAGAAAAGTGGAACCACTTTAGTCAGTAATGATTCTGATGAATTGATTCCTACTCGCATACGGGGTGGAAGATTTGCATGGACTACAGATGACTCAATGCAACTACAAGGAAAGATCACTTCCCCCTTCCTTTCGTTGATCAAATGCTCGATCGACTTGTTGGCAAGGACTACTACTATTTTCTAGATGGATATTCTGGCTACAACCAAATAGCTATTGTACTTAAGGACCAGGAAAAAACTATGTTTACATGCCCATTCGGGAGATTTACCTTTTGCCGCATGCCTTTTGGTCTTTGCAATGCACCAACCATATTTCAAAGGTGCATGATGGCAATATTTTCATATATGATTGATAATTCCCTTGAAATCTTTATGGATGATTTTTCGGCGTATGGGGATAACTTCAACCATTGAGTCGATAATCTGGAGAAAGTATTGCAGCGATATGAAGACACTAATCTTGTTCTAAATTGGGATAAATGTCATTTTATGGTCATAGATGGGATTGTGTTGGGCCATCGGATATCTCAAGCAGGAATGGAAGTTGATAAAGCCAAAGTTGATGTAATTAAAAAATTGCCACCACCGACTAATATAAAGGGCATTCAAAGTTTTTTGGGCCATGCTGGATTCTATAGAAGATTCATTTGGGATTTTTTGAAAATCACATAACCTCTTTGATTATGCATGTTTGGATGCATTCAATAAAATTAAAAAGCAGCTTGTGAACACACCGGTCATCGTTACATCCAACTGGAGCAACCGTTTGAACTAATTTGTGATGTTAGTGATTTTGTTGTGGGGGCAGTGTTAGGGAAAAGATGAGACGAGGTATTTCATGTGATTTACTATACTCGTAAGACTCTAAATGAAGCTCAAATTAATTACACTTCTATTGATAAAGAGTTATTAGCAGTAATTTTTGCTTTTGATAAGTTTCGTTCTTATCTTGTGGGAGTAAAAATTATAGTATTTACTGATCATTCTTCCTTGAGATACCTTTGGCAAAAAAGATGCAAAATCAAGGTTGATCCGATGGATTTTATTACTGCAAGAATTTGATATTAAGATAAAAGATCGTAAAGGGACAAAAAAATCAAGTTGCTGGTCATCTTTTGAGGTTGGAAGTAGGTAGTGAAGATGAAAATAAATTGCAAATTGTCGACGCATTCTCTGATGAAAAGCTTTTTGTTGTGGATGCAACACCATTGTATGCTGATTTTGTAAATTACTTGGTATGTGGAAAACTTCTTTGGATGTAACTAGGCACAAGAAGGCAAGATTTCTTCGAGATGTAACGAAATATCATTGGAATGAACCTTATTTGTTCAAGGTTTGTAATGATTGTATAATTCGACGTTGTGTCCCTGAGGAAGAAATGACATCAATATTATGGTATTACCACAATGTTCCTTATGGAGGGAATTTTGTATGCATAAGAACGACCGTAAAAGTCCTTCAATCTGGATTTTACTGGCCTTCATTATTCAAAGATGCCCATGAGTTGGCCAAATGTTGTGATCGTTGTCAGCACACAGGGTCTATATCTAGGAGAAATGAGATGCCACGACAGCCAATAATGGAAATTGAGCTATTCGATGTTTGGGGATTGGATTTCATGGGTCGTTTTCTGAATTCTTTTGGCAATATATATATATATATTAGTCATTGTGGATTATGTTTCAAAGTGGATAGAAGCTATGGCAATGCCTAAAGATAATGCCAAAACGGTTTTAAAGTTCTTTCACAAACATATACTCTCCCGTTTTGGAATACCAAGAGCATTGATTAGTGACCAGGGAAATTATTTTCACTACATCCAAGTAGCTACTGCGTTGAAACTTTATAGAGTAAATTATAGACTGACCATAACGTACCATCCCCAATCCAATGGACAAGTGGAGATCTCTAATTGGGCCATTAAAAACATCTTGAAAAAGTGGTCAATACCACTAGGAAAGATTGGTCCTCGCGCTTAGATGATGCATTAAGGGCTATTCGTATTGCATACAAAACTCTACTGGGGATGTCATTCTATCAACTTGTCTTTGGAAAATCATGTCATTTGCCTGTTGAGCTAAAACATAAGGCTTTGTGGGCTTTGAAGCAAGTGAATTTAGATTATCAGGATGCGGGGAAGAAACGATTGTTGGACATCACATAATTGGAAGAAATTTGCCGCAATGCCTATGAAAATGCCTCTATTTACAAGGACAAGAGCAAACGTTGTCATGACAAGATCATATTGTAGTGACAATTTGAAGTTGGACAATTGATTTTGCTATTCAATTCAAGACTGAAGTTGCACCCAGGCAAATTGCGGTGATGTTGGTCGGGACCTTTTGAAATTGTTTCCACATGGTGCAGTCACAATCAAGGACACTAAAGAGGGGATTCATTCAAAGTAAATGGACAAAGACTCAAACTTTATTTTGGAGACTTTGATTCTAGGAATATTGAGACCATTAAATTGGTCGAATTCTTTTAACATTCCATTTAATTGTTTTATTACATATAGATTTAGTTTTCGTTGTTTATTTTTAATTTTCTTTTATTCCTTTTTGAAGAATAAATTCTTCTTTGTTTGATATGGAATCTTCTTCTAACAACTTGTACGGCAAGAATGCAGCACAAGATATGCATGATATTTGGGGGCAATTTGGATAATTCTATTACATCGATTAATCACCCTAAAATCATAGCCTTTCATCGGTGAGAGAGGGAGATGCATCGAACGAGTGTGATTTTTGCCCCATAATCAGACCGTCAATTCTCATCGCATCAGACGGTACAAATCATGCTTTTTCATTTCCCTATTTTGTTCATCTTTATTTAACAACTCTAATATTCACCGACATTTTCACTTAGTTTTCTATGATTTCTTCATCTTTGAAGCTTCAAAGTTTGAATTTTTTCTACAAAAATCTTTCCTTTCGTCTTATTTCTCAATCTTTTATGGCAAAGACCACAGTTGCTCATAAAATTTCTATAAAATACTCTACAAAAGACACTCAAGGCTCAACCTCAAATCCTTAATTTGAGGAACCTTTTACCCAAAAGGAAATGCTGGATATGAAGTTTTCCAAATAGAAATAGCGAGAGAGCAGTACAAAGAGCACATCCACACGCGGAGTATCCACCCAAAATAAGAGATTGTGTTTTCCCAAGAGAAGAAGCCTAGAAAATCTATCCACCAAACTATAGAGCTTCATAAATGAGGCAACTTTTGTACTCACCCCGGTAACTACTGTGTCGCTTTGGTAAGGGAATTCTATACTAACCTTTACAAGCCTTCATTAAAGCTAGTTTTTGTGAGAAAGAGCTCTATACCTTGGAGTGCGGCTGTTAGTAACAAGCTGTTAAAAACTTATATGATTGTTGATGAACATGCAATATTTGTAGATGAGATTAATGAAGAAAAGTTGGATTTGCTAGTTAAGGATTTATGCATTGCGGACACATTTTGGTCGGGGACCAATGTGGGAAACTTTATGATGTATAGGAAGTTTCTAACTCTGCCTGCAAAAATATGATTCCAGATTCTTAATTCCAGGCTGCTGCCTTATACTCATAGCACCACCGTCTCGCTAGATAGAATAAGCCTAATACATTCTATCATTAAAGGAAGAAAGATAGATGTGGGTGCAATTATCCACAAGGAGATAGCGGGTTTTACCGAGAGAAAGAATGAAATTTTGGCATTCCCAGCGTTGATTACGCAGCTGTGCAATCTAAAGGGAGTCAAGCCCCTAAAAATGAGGAGATGATAGTTATCAAGGGACCACTTAATAAGGTTTCTATTGAGAGAATGGTGAAGGCTTAAGAGGTTCCTATACCAAAAACAGGCACTGCAACGAGAGAGAAGAAAAGGCAAAGCAAAGGTGGAAGCTGCAGTTGAGGATGTCCCCACAATTAATAAAGTGTGGATGAAAGTTCTGGCTATTGAGAACAAACTCGATGATATGATGAGCACACTAGGAAGAGTTGCATCCACAGTGCAAACACTTGATTTGGCACAAAATTTATTTTATGCATATGCCTTGCCAAAATTCCTAAAATTCCTAAAATTCCCTCCTATCATATTCAGTTATGATTTTTCTTCTGATACAGCCACAAAGGAAGTAGCAGCTAAGTCTGTAAACTCACCCGAGAACATTAGCGAGGTTGAAGGCACACCGAAAGAAGAAGCATCAATCAAGATAATCAAGGATCGCCTCTTTGATTTAAATATCACAACAGAGGAAGAAACTACCCCAGTTGTTCAATAAAAAGATAATTTTTTTGTGGAAGACATTGATGAAGATGAGGAAGGCAGTTCCAAAGTTGAGAAGACCACTACTGAGAGAGAATTTGTTGAAAAACGTTTGGTTGCATCCAAGGTTGTGGATGCAACCCATGCAGGACCAGAGTTTGTTCGAGATTCTGAAAGACTATCAGAAATTGTCTCTGCAGTTGATGAACAAGAGGACAACTCTCTTGTGATGGTGGTGTACAAAACACCACCCTTGTTCATCCTCACGTGGACATTGCCGATGATGCCGAAAGAGAAGAGAAGCCAGAGAATGAAGAAGAAATTGTGCCTGACGAAGAGGCCTCCCTTCCAAAGAAAGAGAAGAAAAGAAAGCGATTGAAATCCAAAGACAAAATAAGAAGAAGGGCAAAGAAGAAAAGAGGAGCAAAAAGAAGAATCGTCGCTCCACCTCCTCGTCGCAAAAGCTTAATAACTGAGTTAGTTTGTTTTAGTTTTTGTGGGCATGCATACCATATAGAGTAATTTCATTTTGTTTATTGTATTGTCATTGTAATTGCATTTAATTGTAATATCATTGCATTCAGCATTGTAACCATATTCTTTCATTGCATTTTGTTTTCTTTTGCATTAAAGACAATGCAATCTTTAAGTATGGGGGTATACACCTAGGGGTTGAAATGCACCCCCCATTTCAAAAAAAAAATAAGCAAATGCAAGGTTTTTTGTGTATAAAAATATCTTGCTTGTGTTCGATATGTAAACCTTGAATCATTCTAATTGCTGATGAATTGGTTGGATACACATGTTGGATGATTGCATGATAACTCTGCATAAATATATCTGTTTGTTTGAGTAAAGAATGTCTAGCATTATTTCTTTGATTTTGGATGATTTCTACTTGGTTCAACTTGTGTTATATATGCTAGTAGATCTTATTAAGTATAAATAAAAGGCATTCCAATATGGGTTCAATAAAAGTTACTTTAAGGGGAACACTCCTCTGCATGCGTTAGAAAAATGAATCTGGCCAAAGGTTGTCGCTACATGAGTGTGTGTTGTAACAATGAGTACTTCATGGGGTTCCTTGCACAATATCTTACTTCTCAGGGTTTAGGGTGCATTCATTGTTCAATATCTTTCGCTACATAAAAAAGAGAAAAAAATGAAAAATATTTATATTGATATATACATATATATATATAGTGTTATAAGTTGTACTAAATAAATACTGATAGGTGGAATGAATTTGAAATGATAGACGCGATGCTATGTATTATTGAAATTCTTGCTTATATATTGATGTTTGAGTTGTTTATGCAATCCTCTATCGTGTCGATACAATGGATTCATTGGTTGATTAGAATGATTCAAGTAGCTATAATGTCTTTAAATTGTTGTTAGACCTTGTTGCTTTCAATTTTACTTGAGGACAAGTAAAAACTCAAGTTTGGGGGTGTGATAGCTCTTTAAAGAGCATGTATTTCTTCTATATTTATGGATTTAATTGTCCCCACATCAGTGTTTAATGCATCTATTTCTGCATTTTCATGTTTATTTTTTGCATTTTGTCTAACTCTAGTCTTAGTCGTTCTTGTTATACATATTTCTGCCTTTTTGCTCTACTGTCAATATATTTCTAATGTCCTTGTAGAGGAAGTTTCACCACTGCAGCCAGTTGTCCAGTCTACTAAAAGATAAGGACGATCCTGCCAGCTGTATTATTTGTTATAACAGAATTGGTACGCTGGGAGTCACGCAAAACACCTGAAGGACATGTGTCCTTTCTTTGGTAGCTTATAAAAGGACGAATTTAGAAAGAGAGAGAATCTATCACGCGATATTCATTTTCATTATCTTCTTCAACCTTTCAGGTTATCCTTCCATGGTGCCTTAAAGTATATTTTTGGAGAAACGAGGCAAAGCAAGGCAGAAATATCCGAGGAGAATAGGATTCGAGTGCCAGATCAAGGAGAATATTGTTATCTTCTTTAAACACTTCTAGAAATAGATGTTTATTGGAGATTTCTATTATATTCTATTCTTTAATGACGATGGTTTAAAATTTTAAACTCTGTATGAACTTGTTTAAATATTATCTTTAAGTTCAATATATTATTATTAGCTTTTTCTCATGCTTCGATTGTTGGATCTGATTATTGTTTGCATGAAAATGTTGAACATAGTCATTGACATTGAGAGATGCAGTGACAAGTCAGGTTAACAAGCCATTACAACGAAAGTTGAATGAGGATACAATGACATTTGATCCATTTGTTCAAGGAGTTGTATTTTTTACTATCAATGAGAGTTGTAGTTGATATATGTCTTTGCATTAACGATTGAAGATTGAAGATTGAATGGAAGTTAGTAAGCGAACTTTACCTTTTTACTTGCCAAAATTTGGGCCTAGAAGAATGTTACCAATTTTGATTTCTAAGAAATATTATACCCAAATTATGACTTAGAATTTTAGTGTGATCCTAAAATAACTCGAACTAATTGAAATGTCTTTAAGAATAATCCAATGGTTAAATTAGGACCTGATCGAAGAGATTAGAGAATTGGATATTCAAATTTAATAGATTAAAATTGAGAACATACTTTTGTTAAGGGTTTTCATGTAAGATTTGGAAAACTTAGGGGCATGTACAAGTGTCATTGTTGGGAAGACCACTTGCTTGAGGAAGAAGGGGGTCTCGGTACTTGGGAATTATCACCCACAAAAACATAATTCTCACTTCCTTCTTCCACCTTTCACTGAAACCATAGAGTGAGAGTAAGAATGGAGAGAAGCTTGCAAGAGTTATATCTTGGTTCATTTAGTTCTTGATCGAACAAGCTAGGAAGAAGGGTAATCTTACTTTCCTTCCTCTTCTCTCTTATAACTTAGAATGAATATTTAATTGTGGATTTTTCATGAATCAAATTGATAATATAATACTAGACAATTCAGATTCATGTTTTGAAATTCTTAGTTCCTTGATTAGTCAAATGGTTGTTTTGTTTGGAAAGGTTATTGTCATGGTATAGGATTGTTCGAATGTAGTGTTGAAGAACTATTGATGCTCTTTTTAATTTTTGCAAAATGAATAAGAAAGATGTATATGGTTGCTGGAAATTTACTTGGAAGTTGCTGGAAAATTTAGGTACTAAATTGGTATGATTTGAATGTAACAATGAATGAAACTGTTTTGATCACATTGCTAGTTGAAATGTGTAAACTTGCTTGGCTGGACATGTAAGAACATGAAAATAAGTTGAATTATAATGTTAGAATCTTGTTTAGGGGAAACATGAAGCTAAAAATCTAGCCTAGTGTAATCTGCCCAGAATACCGTGTTCTGGGCAATAACTTTGAAAAATCTCTATAAATTGTACAACTGGAATTTAAGGCTTAAAATTTAATGGATAGTACCTTAATATGTCTAAATTCATTAGGAGAAAACGGAATTGAATTCGGAATTGTAGAATGGATTGTAGAAATGAAACACTAGGGACAGTGCAAACTGTCCAGTGTTGTAATTACCCTGTCTTTAAGTACAAAACTGTATTAATTGGCAAAGAATTAAAATGCAAGGCCTATATGGTTAGAAGGACAATTAAGTTAGCTTTCTAATGGTATAAACCAATTGAAATTCCGACGTACGAAATGAAAGTTATGCATATTTTAGTAAGTAATGCACAAGCTGCCAGGCAGCAGCCTTGATGTTTTGAAATGTATGTTGAATGAATTATGTGTATTGTTGTCTTGTTTTGAATAAATGAATGAACTTTGTATTGATCTTGATTTAATTGTATGAATTGATAGAGCAAGGAGTAAAACTTGTGGAAGAAGAAAGGAGTGGCCAAGCTAGTGGCAAACACACAGGAATTTGGATCCAAGATTAGCTAAGCTTGGAGTATTGTGAGTGTAGTTTACAATAGGGTTAGGACTTAGGTCCTAACCAAATGTGCATGATTATCTTCTTGCCATTGATATGTCATGTTAATGATCTCAATTTTAACTTGAATATGAATAAAAGGGAAGAATGGACTAAGCTAAAATTGTGAATAAGTAATAGCGTGCAAAATTGAGAAATTAATTAGAAAGAAAAGTGAAAACAAATGTATGTTTCCATGCCTTGGATATGACTTGTTATAATGTTTGCTTGATATTGCTCCTTGATACAAATGCTTGAACCTTGATGTCTTGATTGTGATCACTTAGAATGAGTGCCTATATGTACTTTTATGATTTAATTACTTGTTAACATGATATAAATCATGAACTTAAGATCTTGCTTGATGCCTAAGAGATGGCATATGTTAATTGCTTGCTTGAATGACAAGATTAATTTGCAAAGTGTAGAGCTAAGGCTCAATTGGCCTAAGGCTGTATATATAAGATTGATTTTGCAATGTCTCACTTGAATTGATCCTTGAATAAGCTATTGCTTGACTTGAACATGTAATACTTGAATAAGTGATTCATAATTGAACAAAGCCTTGGTTGTTAGTGGTCATAGGTAGAAAGGCATGCCTTAGAGTCTAGAGCTCATTGTGTTAGGGTGGACTAAGGTCCAGGGCTAAGGCCCCTAATTGGCGACAGACGGAGGGTACGTTTGTGTGGTCTTTGGCGATAGTAGGAGGGTTGACCAGTACTACGGTACATCTTGTGGCAACAGTTGGTTGGAGACTCGATTACCTGGACAACTAAATACCAATGGCATAAACTAAAGAAAGCAAATAAGAAATAATTAAAGATAAAGCTTATTGATACATTGAATTACTTGAACTACTTGATATTTGAAATTACATGATATTTGAAATTACATGATACTTGAATTATATGTAACTTGAATTACATGATACTTGAATTCTATGTAACTTGAATTACATGATACTTGAATTTCTTGACTCTTGAATTATTTGATGTTTGAATTACTTGATATATATAAGCTTGATATACTCGAATTGATTGACATGTAATGTTTGATTCTTGACATGAAATTCTTGAAATGTGTATATTGCTTAAGTATGTTAATTGGCTTGAAACAAAGATTGAGCAAAGCTTAAATTGAATTGCTTCCAACCTTGACTAGGTTCAAACTTAACTAATTGATACATGTCTTGTAAATTGGTTAGATCTAGTTGCTACCTCACTAAGTACATTATTGTACTTATCACTCGCGTTTCCATTCTTCCCAACCACAGGTTAGAGAATTCGATCGTTGCTTGATCCTAAGGTCTGGTTTCCTTGAGCTCGAAGCAAGACACAAGCATAGCTAAAGTATGGTTCATACTTGTTTTGTACTCCCCTAGTTGGTGGCACTTAATGGTATATATTGTCTAGTGCATGCATTTTGAACACTTGAACTTGTATATGTATATGCTCTTGAATGGGCTAACTATTTTGTGAACTTGGTTAATAATATGAACTAAGTAATAGACTCTTTTTGCTTCGCATATTAATATGTATACATGGAACGTTGAAAGTGATCATCTAGCCTTGTATCATTCGAATGTCTTGTGATATGTAATAATTACTTGTGTAAACATACCATGTTATAGTACTTTTAGAATCTTGTATGGTATATTGCCGAATGGTAAGGTTGGCTTTTGGCTTGCTTGGAATCAAGGTATGTACAAGTGATCTTGTTTAATCAATTATATATGAAATGTTACATGTATCAATCTAAGGAACAAGAATTAAAATGGAAACATGACTGCTCTTAGGATATTCAAATGATAGTTGTAAGATGATATTAACTTTGATTGATCAATTGTTTGGAAACTTATTATGTCTTGAATGATGATTGTATGATAATGCAAATTGAAATTTTTGGTAACCTATAATGTATGTAAAAGAGATTGCTTACATGTTAAGTAATGTATGTTTGATTACTTGCTAGTTAAGTAACCCGTCTAATAGGGATGAGTTAGCCTATTCTTGCTTGTGCATACTTGTATTGTTCATTGGTAACGCTCCTGAACCGGTTTTCTGCCAACCCAGGTAGGGGGTGTTATAGTATTTCCTTGATTGTACTTAACTTTCTGACAAGCTAACCCGAGGGTATCCAGACCTTATCATAATATTCCTTTTACTTTCTTATAATTGTTGTTTTTGCTATCCTAATTGATCTTATTTTCATTACTATATTTCTCTATTACAACTACCATTACACTCACAATATTTCTATTTATAGAATTGTTTTTGGCCACATAAGATTTAACTAAATACTCATCCTCTTGGGATCAATAACTAACAGGATTTTCCTATTTCTATACTTACATCGATAGTGTTTACTTGCACTTAGCGTGTGACGATTTTACACCGATCACCAGTTCAGACGATGGTATGAGAACCTGTGAAAGCATAAACTTCTTTTGGAAGAAGGATTGGTGCTCACTACCATGTTCCAACCAAATTTTGACGATGATTAACTAGCTGTCATCGCCACACATGATTGGGAGACATATGTCCAACAGCCTGGACCAGTTAATGCAGACTGGGTAAGAGAATTTTACACACATTTCGACCACCATGGGGATGGGTGGGTACTTGTCAAACGGACTAAAGTGGAATTCGTGGCGGCCCTGATTGCTCGCCACTACCACCTCATGGTGTCTAAAGGCACCCATTCACAATTTGTGACTTAATCAACTGAGGAAACGGGTGCTTGTGTTTTACAAGACCTTTGCCTCCCTGGGACAATATGAGAGAGAATGTTATCCAATGCTCAGGCGGTGCAATGGTAGAACCTTACACCAAATGCCAAATTTTGGGTACGATTTATCAGCACCAAACTTCTACCCACTAACAATCGCAGTAGCATCTCTCGTCGACGACTGCTTATCCTTCACTCTATATTCCACGAGCGAGACATTGAACCTTATGAACTAATATATGGGTTGATTCTGGCTAGAGTAGCCTCCAACAGAAAGAAGAGGGCCTTGCCCTTCCCAAGCCTTATTACGGCCTTCTGTCAGGAGGCTGGAGTTGCACAATGGGAAGACGACATCATTCTTTCAGCGCCTATAGGATGGTTGCCCTCTGACGTACACACACTTAAGGGTCTTTATCCGCACACTCCTATTGTTGCCTCTCCTCCTGCTGCTGCTGTACCTACACCACTGCCCACCATTCAACCTCACAGAAGAAAGCGACCAGATACTGATGTTGGTGTCTCTTCCTACCCTGCCAAGAAGACTAAGTCCTCATAGGACAAAGGCAAGGGCATCTTCATCCGGTAACCTTCTCCCTAGTAACTCTCTGGGTTAGTTTTTCTTTTTAGTTTTCTTTTGTTTTTTTTTAGTTTTAATTTTTCATACTGCATTGCATATTTTATTTTTCTTTGTTTTTCTTGTTTCCATTTTGCATTAGGGACAATGCTCTTCTCAAGTTTAGGGGTTATATCCCATGTACATATTAGGTTAAATTTAGGTAAAATTTTAAAAAATGTTTCTCTGTAAATAGCCTAATCTATTTTCGATGGTTCCCTTTGTTATGATTCCATTAATTCTGAAAGTGCTGCAGCATTAATCATGATTTCCTATGATTAATCTATGCTTAATGTTTTGCAATGTGTTAAGAGCTTTCGTGTTTTGAACTTAGTATTGAAATTGTTGTAGCTTCTATCTCACGCGTTTGCATGCCTTTTAAAAGCTTAAGAAACCTTAGGGAAATTCTAGGTTGACTCTCTAATACCGAAGCAAAATTAATGTGAATGAACTAAATGCTCAATGTAGCAATTAAAGGTTTAATTAAACTCCTAGAAAAATTAAAAAAATAATAAAATTTAATTAAAACTCAATGCCATAGGCAAAACTACTAAGAGACATTCTTCCATGCGTCTTGCTACCTTAGTATACTAGGTGAGTTATGTTTGCTCCATTTAACTTTCCCTGGTAGGAATGGTAGTACTAGCATAAGAGGGAATAAAAGTCTTCACATGATGGCTCTGCTCGTACAGCTCGGGGATGGGCTGTTTGCTCCACTCCATCCTTATGTCTAAAGAGTAGCCGTGATAAGCTGAAGCCCCAATAATACAATTTTTAAACTTAAAAAGAATGAAGGGAGTACAATATTATGCTTAAAAAGAAAAAAAATATGTCGAGGCAATAAAAGAGAACAATCCTTAAATTTTTCTAAGGCTATTAAGTGATGAATGCATGCGATACAACACCCACTGCACCTACAGTAAAATTGATCCTTGGAACAAAACTGTGAGCTCTGATACATTGTATTTCATTAAAATAGCTGATGAATGAATTACTGTCGCAGCATGTCTTGGGATTCTTGTCAACATGGCTTAGTTGGAACATTAGAAATTATGGGCTGTTTATTTTTTTCTTGTTTTCTTTTGTCTAGTTTAGTTTGCATTGCTTGAGGACAAGTAACAGTTCAAGTTGGGGGTATTTGACGAGTGTGTAAATAACTTATTTTGTATACCCTTTTAGCTTAGCTTTTGCATGTCTTTAAGCTCATTTAGTTACATTTAGGAGTAGTTTGCATATAGTTAGGGAGTTACACTGTCTATGCTTAATTGTTATATAATTTGGTACATTTAGTGGGAAAGGTAGTGTTTTTGAAGTGCAAGCGTAGGACGTATTGGAGCTGGAGGAATGTTGGAGTAGTAAGAATAGCATACATCTCGTAGGAGCTAACGAGGTAAGAAGAGCTGGAGATAAATCTACCTTTAGCTTATGTTGACTCTCTTTAGATACGTAACTCATTAAAGATGGCGGGAAATCAAGATCCTCTTAAAGGAGGCTGCGCACACTTTAGGGTTACAAAACCCTAGCTTCCTCACCTATATAAATGAGACTTGGGCTACAATTAAAGAGAGATCGAACACAGAAGGAAACCCTTAGTCTTCAGCTATCGGAGAACCACTAGAGTTAAAGTGCCAGATGAGTCTCTACACAATAGAAGCCATCGAGAGAGGCTGAAGGAGTGCGGGACCTGCAGCAACAGTTAGAGAGCTTAGAGGAGATAGTCAAGAATGCTTGACCCTTTTTTACCCCTTGCTTGATAAACTGCTATGTTTTTAATTATTTTTATTATGGATGATTTAGGCTTAGACATGAGCTAAATACTTTTAGTTGGGTTTATTTCTTTATAGGATTTTATGCTTTGAATACTTTGTTTTAATGCTATAGTTCTTTTCCTTTATCTATTATGTTAATCATTCTTCATACGTAGTTATTATAAGAGCTATCGAGAGAGGTCTTTTAACTATTGAATTGTGGCTTAATATCTAGAGAGTTAGGTTAAACAAACATGAACAGTGGGGCTAAGCTGTTATCTTAGTCTTAATCCGGCTTAGACATAAGTTTAGGATTTCAACGACTAATAAGGATAACTTGAACAGATAATAGAGTTGTTAGGGTTCACACATACATATATTACCTTAGCTTCATTATTATCAACTTCTAGGCATCGAGAGAGTCAGAAGTCTATTAGAAAATCATGTCGAGTAGATAAAGATCTTAATGGTTTACGCATACATGTATTGCCAGTCGCTATAGCATTGAAATAAGTAGTCAAGCATAATTCCTAGGCAGTAAACACAGCTTCCATAATTATCTGAATATTTGCCGCAACATCTATTTGTCTTGATCATAGCTACTTTACTTTATTTGCATTAAATTTTGATAAATCTCCATCAAACCAATACTTTCTCAACCACTCTTAAGTACGATAACTTCATATTTATTGATCCAATCCTCGTGGGTTCAACACTCTACTTTATCAATTTATTACTTGATCGACGAGTATACTTGCTCTAAAGTGCATATCTATTTCACAAGCATCAGGTCTCGTGCCTTCCTTGGCATGATTACTATTCTGCTCAAGCAAACAAATAAGGTTACACCATTGAATACATTCAGCTTAAACGAGTACAACTTCGACTTATGGGCAACGTATTCGCTAGACACTTGTACATCACTCTAGACAACCCCCGAGGCTTCTTAAAACTGGCTAAACATAGGCTTTGATACCACTAAATGTAACATTATCGACCTGGATGTCATATTTGGGCTTCAATCCCAAACCATTACCATAAAATTTCCACCTAGTTTAGCCCAAAACACATACATTTCATAAAATCTATTAAGTTTAAATAGTTCAAAGTAGATAAATAGTTAAAAACATTACATAGAAGCTCCATTTGAAATACATAATTAAAAGCATTCGACTCACAAGTTAAAATCCAAAATAAGAGTTATAATACAACCATAGAGTCCTACGAATACATGGACCAACATAATCTAAGTATTGTATTTGTACACAAGTCGATGTTGAAGTCCTACTCCGATGGTGATCCATCAAAGCATGCCAACCTACTAACTTGCGAACAGAAACAACAATTCTGAACAATGAGCTAACGAAGCTAAGTGGATATACTTTCACTCAACCATGCTTCATGCAAATCATAATTATGAGCATGTAGCTAAGAAATTGATATCATGGCAAAATATAACAACATTGGCGCTACCTCTAGCCGCCTAAACACATAGCAAACAATAGGAATGCATAAATCTCACACAGCACATATGTATCATACCAACAAACCTGGAGTGAGGCCCAGTGCCACACACCTTCGGGAACGTATACCCATTCTTAGAATCTCTCGTCGAGCAACTTCGAATGAGACTTGGTGCCACATAGCTTCAGGAACGCACATTCGACAATCTCTAACCATGGTGGCAACACACTCTTTCTCTCACTAGGTATCTAAATTCCATCAAAACAAGTGCTCACTGGCACATTACGACTTCACATAACCATATCATATGGTTTCTACCAACATATAGTCACACAAGACTTTTACCAAGTTCTTATGTTTTATGCTCGAGTATAAGGAGATTTCTCAGTTTCTCAATTTTACAATTCATTTTAGGTCATTAGGAGTCTATTGGATCGAACAATATAATTTTCCAGCCTTCTAGGAAAAAGTCAACATTTTGGGCAGATTGCCTAGTGGGTACCAGTACAGACCCTCATGTACCGATACGGGTACTCTTTGGGTACCGTTATAGCATACCGGTACAAAATTGGCTCACTAGAATTTTCCAAAGCCTTAGCGTACTGATACGGGTCGACCCGTACTAATACTTGATTGCATGGCGTACCAATACAGGTTGAACACCGTACTGGTACCCCCTTCATAGTTCATCCAATTAAATGGTGTTTTTAAAACCCAAAACACAGGGTATTGGTACTGCCTCCCCGCGTACCAATACCGAAGCCCAGAAATGGTTTTCTAGGCTCGATAAATCACTTTCCAAGCCCCCAAAACTCAACCAAAAACCCCATAACTCGATCCTACATCTTATGAGAGTGTTTAAGGTGATTTTCTACCATTTTTATATGTTATCAACATGAATTCCAAGTTTTGCCATTAATGAGGGTCTCAAGCATTCAACACAAAAAACAACCATACATATCAATCTTAAAAACACAAAGCATCATCCTTAGGATCTGCATGAACCAAAGGAGTTAGTATTGTACTAACCTTCTACCAAAACTGGAAATACAACCCTCAAGCTCAAGTTCAAGTTTTCTCCTTTTCTTGCTCCTTGGAAGGTCCTTCAAACTCTTTCACTGCACAAGGAGTTGTAAATTCGGATTACAACCTTGCAAGAGATAAGCGACCAACAAAAACTTACATTTGGGGCTAGGAACGAGATTAAAGCCACCATTAACTCATTCCTCCCGAACCCCCTATAAAACCCAAGAACACCTTTCACCACCATTTCTAACAATCCTTAATTCGTAGATCCTCAAACAATGGTTACAACTCTGTTAACAACAAACTTGAAATTCCAACTTAAAATGATAGAAATTTCACCTTTACCTTTGAGCTCTCAAGAAAAGATGAAAGAAAAGGGCGTGAGGAGAAAAATGATGACATCCTTTTACAAATCTGCAGCCACCATAAATTCTACTCCTTTTTTTCCTTTCAAAGGTAGGGTAATTACCCATTTACCATCCAACACCAACCCAACTCACTTGTTAGCCCAAAACTCCAAGCCCGATACCAAGGAAAATCACATAGGCTCCAAAACCTTGGCCCAATGCCTAAGCCCACGTGCTCGGGCGAAACGATTCACAGATCTCGAAATTTGGGTCATTACATCAAGTGCCGATACAACCATTCCTAGCTCACATCTCACCAAAATTCATCTTCACTCACGATCTACAAAAGAATGGAGACATTGATGTCCAACATATTAGTTCAAGTGAAAATTTGACAGATCTATTTACTAAAGCGCTCCACATTGCTCTATTTAAGAAGTTAACTTACAACATTAGATTACGTTGTTCTAGAGATCTTTTTTGATGTATTCATAAGCGAGAGTAAATACGCGTCGTATTCTTTTTTATACATATTTTTGTTATATTGAGTTTTTCTTAAAAAAAATTAATGAGGTAACATGCGTATCAAAAACATGTGTGCTCTTTTTCCTTCACTAAATTTTTTTTCACTGACTTTTATCTTAATGAACATCGAGAGGGAGAGTGTCATAACTGTGAACTAACACCAACAGTGTTGATAAACAATGGCTGACAAAAGAAGACTTTGACTAATTTTTAATAAAATTGATATTAAATTAACTTCAAGATAAAAAGAGTGAATAAAATTTTCTAAATTCAACCGCCCCTAACGACAACTGAAGATCACCAACAACGGTGATAAGCAGTGACCATCGACTATATTACAAATTTAAATTAATATTTATCTAAAGTTTAAAATTAAAATAATATTTTATCTAAAATTCAGTGATTAAATTTAAAAAAAATTAATTTTTTAACGTGCCGCTGAACATTAAAATCAATAGCGTAACTAATAGATTTATAAGTTTTCAAGACCAATAACCAAAATCAAACAAAACGAAAGTATAAGTTTTTAGAAATTACTATGGGTGGAAATTGAATTGGGGATTTGAGGTAAGGAAAGATATGCTTAGTTGATAGAAAATATTGGTAGACAAAGATTTATCTTCCTTTACCAAATATACTGATTCTCTAAACTCCTTTTTGATTGGGAAATGGGAACACAAGTAAGCTGTGGTTTCTATTTATCAAGGGACACAGGGTGAGCCTGAGAGTTAAACACTGTCAATACTGTAATACACAGTAGCAAAATTTTGCTTCCCTTGGTTGAATAAAGAATTCTACTTATCCAAAAACTCGACTGCCATTAACATGTTTATCATTCCGTACGGACAAAAAGAGATTAAGGAATGCCTATCTCCATCTCATATACCACAATTCACAAGGGAGGATAACAAAATTTACACTCTCGTTGCAATTGGAGAAGTGAACAAAAGGAACCCTTTGTATCTTTTTTCAACTTTTCTCTAGTTATAGCTGCTATACGATCAATATCATTCAGAAATCCATAGTCGAATTAATTGAAACTCTACACGCTACAGTATCACCATTATTTGCCATCCCCATTCTTTTTGGTTTGTCATACAATGAAAAGTCACTAAAAAAATCTAAAGTAATTCAAAAGAATACAAACCTTCATCCATGTCTGAAATGCCTCAGACGAAGAAAAAAATCAAGTTCCCAGGATCAGATCCTCAGTTGAAGAGCATCAAATGTTCTTTATAGATAACCTCTCTGCCAAAAAAAGAGACATAACAGGTTAGACAAAGCTGAAAATGCTTTGAGTGTACTGGTCAATAACCCCTTACCAGTACATATGTAACAGTCTTTGTAGTTCCATAAAGTGAAATATTTAGGAACCAGGGACCAAATCCCCTGTAGAAACAATATCGATAGCGGATAGGTATTCAAATGCCAAGTTTTTATCGATAAAACATTGTTACTTCAAATTAATCTAACATGGCAGGGAACAAAATTAGAACACATGCCTACAATCAAGTTCTAGATTGTCAATAACTAAAAGAGTCAATACAAAGCTTGACATACTTATCAGTTCATACGTAACAATCATTGTAGTTCCATAAAGTGACATGTTTAGGAATCGAGGACCAAACCCCCTGTAGAAACCCCACCAGCCATCTTCCTGCAAGAGTGTCTTTGCAGTCTTGAGTACCGATGGTCTCGCAGCACCATAATCATCCATGACCTTGAAAAAAAGAAGGCCAAAGAACAAATAACCGATGTCCAAAATCAGTCAATATATTCCAATCTGCATTATACTATTACTACCCAAGATAAACAAAGATCATATCTCTCTTAATTTCCCTTTGAAGGATGGAGCAATTCAATAAAGTAGATAAGTTGATACTTGTAGCCATATCTTTACAGTGTCAATAGGAGTGGTGATGTAAAGATAAAGGCCAAAGGGAGAATAATCGATGTCCAAATCAGTATCATGTTTCAATAAAAAGAAACCAGTTGCATCACAAGCCCAAGATGGACAAAGTTAAATCCCTCTCTGAACTTCCTTATGAAGGATGTAGCAATTCAATAAAAGTAGACAAATCAATACCATAGCTGTGTCTTTACAGTGTTCATAGGAGTGGCGATTAAAAAAAGGCTGAAGGAAAAATAACCAATGTCTGAAATCAGTCATAATATTTCAATAAAAAACAAACCAGTTGCACCATATGCCCAAGACAAAGTTCGTATCTCTCTTAATTTCCCTATGAAGGATGCAGAGATGCAATAGAAAGCAAACAAAATGTTACCTGCAACCGTGTCTTTACAATGTCGATGGGAGTGGTGATAACAGAGGAACAAGCACCAGCTACCATTCCTGCAGTGGCCTGCACGGCTACCATCTCCACATGAGAGGGCTTCTTCTCTGAGTCATCTCTATAACCCAGGCTCCTATAAATGAGTTGGCATAAGCAAAGTCATTATAACAGTTAATAATGATAGTTGTTTCCCAATGTTTAGTTTACCTCCAAATGATACGTTGGGCAGCACCATAGGCACCCCACCAAAGTGCAGTTGCCGGGGAGTTGGTCAAAGCTGTTAATCCGAAACCTCGATACAATCCACGAAATCCTTCAGCTTTTATCACTTTACGGGTGACATCGAAAGGGTCAGTGTAAAATGTTGCTCCAGGCAGCCCTTGCACCATAAGTCTCTGGCATATCTGATAATGCACCATTAATTAGCGAGCAAACAAATTATTCGATGACCATATTTGTATTCTCATTATCTAAAGATGAAAAGAATGGAATGACCTACCACATCCAATGGCACAAAGTAGAGGGAAGAGATTAAGCTGGAAAACAAGCCTGCCACCCCGTTTGCAAGGCCAACACGTGTAGCTTCAGGCATATTCATAGTTCAACATCACATCTTTTGACATTTCAAGGGACGTCAAAGCCAGAACCCTACCGGGCAATGATCCAATGGCTGAAGTTCCAAAACCTCGAAAAATGCCGGTTATACCATCATTTCTCAGTATATGCTTAAAGACCAGCATCCCAGGCGTATGGGCGAACCGAGAATCAGCTACTTGCATTCTTGTCTTGACCACAACCGTCGGATGTATTAATCCTTGCTGCAGGGTGAAAAGGACAGCCCCGATCACATGAAATCTTGTCTTGTCCAACCTGAATGGCCCCCAACAATATACAAGACAGTTTAAGCATTGAAACAGAGTTTATGAGGATCATAGTTGAAAGCATATTTGGAATGCCTAGCCCAGTCGATCTCTGTATCGGCAAGGGATAGTTTTGGGGAAGTGAGCGAGTCGGTTTCCAAAGCCATGGATTCAGGGCATTGACGGAGTAGGGTTGGAGGGGAAAGGGTCTGAGATGAAGAGTTACAAAGTTCCAGAAATGATTGACGGTTGAGGAGGTGACGTTCGTTGGCGTGGTAGGGGAATAACAAGTGTGTTCGGTCTGTTTCCCTCGTATTTGGGGGGGAAAAGAAAAGAAAACACTCGCACTTTCCCAATTATTTACTTTATTACAGGATAAACTACATGAATGACGATCTAACTATAAGTAAGTTATACTTTTACCATCATACTTTTGATTTTGTCAGCAAAATTACGTAGCTACTTTCCAATAAAATCTAACAGAAAATGTGACGTGGCAGTTAATAGAATTACATATTTGATCTTTATTATTTATATATTTTATTAATTTTGTCATTAATTTAATTTGATAAAGTTAATCCGTCAATTAGATAATGACATGTGTCATGACACTTACCACAAAGGATACATGTCATGACACTTGCCACAGGTGACAAGTGTCAATGTTTGATTACATGATTAAATTTATTAAATTAAATTAAAATCATGAATAAATTAATAGATTATATAAATAATAAGGATCAAATGTATAATTATATAATTTTTTGTTAAACTGTCACTTCATCTTTTCCTTTAAGTTTTAACAGTAAGTGACTTAATGATATCATTTAAATATTTAAGTGGTCTTATTGACAAAATTAAAGTATGATGGTCAAAATATAATCTTCTTTTATATTGTCATTAATATAGTTTATCCTTTATTCAATTTTTAGGGTAAAATACACAAATGATCACTAAACTATCCAAAAATACAAAATGGTCATCACACTTTCAAGAACTACATAATGGGCATTAAATTTTAGTTTTTGTTACAAAATGGTCATTAAGCCGTTAACTATCATTCATTGAATGACGTGACAATTACGAAAATTTGAATAATAGTACATTTAGTTCTCCATATTAACACATTCAATCAATTTAATCCTAATTTAACCTCATTCTTGATGTCTAAATTAATTGAATGTGTAAATATTAAGAATTATATTTGTTGTCATACAAACTTTCGTAACTGTCATGTCACTCAGTTAACAACAGTTAATGGTTCAGTGACTATTTTGTAACAAAAACTAAAGTTTAATGCTCATTATGTAATTTTTAAAAATTTAGTGACCATTTGTATTTTTAGGGATAGTTTAGTGACCGTTTGTGTACTTTACCCTTTTTAATAAAAAACACATTATGTCGTAGAAACCACTAAGTTCTGTTGAAAAAGGTTGGGTTACGAAAATTCCTTTATATAAATTGGGATGATTTATGATTCAATTTTTTATTATTTTTTTGATTGAAACAGAATAAAGAGCTCAAGTTAATGTCCGAGATGTAGAAACTCCCTCACAAACGCCAGAGGTGAATTGAAGAGTACTTTGCCAACAGGTTTTCCACGGCTCCAATCAGCAAGAGTATCAGCAAGACCATTCTGATTACGACTAATAAGCCGAGGGCACACCTCCAAATCACACACAAGCAAGGATAAGAGCATCCACAATGGAGTTACCTTCAAGTGCAAGAGATTCCCCTTGAATGATTTTAAAAGCTTCACAGCTATCCGTTTCAAGCATTACTTTCTAGAAACCTAGAATCTTAACATGCTTTAGGACATCATGAATCCCCCAAACTTCAGCCATAAGACTGAACATCGGCCTAAGCTACGAGAGAATCTAATGCACCAATTCCCATCCTCATCGCATATGGCTCCACCACAAGACGCAGACTCATCCTTTAACCTGGCCGCTCTGTCTGTATTAGCTTTAACCCAACCAGTTTACGGCTTCGACCACCACGCCGGTCCTTCATCATTCTTTTGCCCATAGCCTAAGATTTCTCCAAGTCATTTCGCCTAGTCCACAGCAACCAAAAAAGGAATACAAATCGTTCTTCCTAGTCTGCATGAGCCTTCACAAAGATGATGGGTTTTTGCAAATTAAGTAAAAACCAATCCTTCACCGGCAAACTATGTAAAACATCAAACTTATCATGGGAAATCAAGTGCTACCAAACGTCCCTTGCTTCAGTACAACCCCGGAGGACATGCCCAATATCTTCCACATCTTTGTTGTAGAGTGTGCAAAGTGCATCAGTTGAGAGATGTCGCCTAACACGTTCGAAATTTGTAAGCAATTTACCATGCAAGGCAAGCCAAATGAACACACGGATCTGTTGGGGGACTCACAACTTCCAAATAAAACTCCAATCTAGCTCACCACCCTCCTGCATAGCCACACTAGTAGCACCATAAGCTGATCAAATGCTAAAGCGCCCAAAACTTTCCCATCTCCAACTTGGCATGTCGGCTCCATAATATGAAGCATGTGGGGGTGATAGCCGCAATATAATCAAGAGAAGCTCTTGGCAAGGCTCTTTCTAACCTCTGTCAATGCCAATTACCATCCTCCGTTACCCAAGCATCAATTGTCGAGTCATCAAGAATACTGGGATAAATGCATACTTCCCATAAATGCCCTTGCTTAGTGACCCAACAATCATTCAAAAATTTCACATGTTTAGCGTCCCAGACATTCCAGAGTATGCCTTCAGGAACCAAGTCTCAATGGTATGCAACCCTCGCCACAACCGCGAACAATTTTCAGAGCAAATTGTCTTTGCTACTAATTCCGATCACCTATATTTTGCTTTGAGTACATAGATCCAAAGCTTGTCAGGATTGTGAATTAATTGAAACCTAATTTTCATAAGAAATGCCATGTTATTGCTGCGTATCTCTTTAAGGTCAAGACCACCATCTTTGGTCAATTTTTGCATTGTGTTCCGATCAACCAAATGTATCTTCTCTAATTTCAAAGAAGATCCCACACAAAATTCCTAATCAACTTCTTCAAATCATCACAAAGACTCTTGGAAAGCCAAGTAGACTGCATAGCATAAGTTGGGATCGCCTAAAGCACTGCCTTTGCTAATGAATACACCCTGCAAGAGAAAGGGACCGAGCAGCCCAACCAGATAAGCGTTTACTGACCTTGTCAAGTAAATGCACATATTTTGCTTTAGTTACTCTACTATGCAAGAGGGGCACTCCAAGATATTTGCCCAAGTTCGACGCTTCCAGGAACCCAAATCCTTGAGCTATTATTTCCTGAATATCAGGGTCAACATTGTGTAACGACTATTTTATCCGGACCGCTATGAAAAATTAAGATAGTTGTAGCGACTATTTTTGGAAGTCGCTACAAAAAATTAACAAATATAGTATTTGGGGGTATTTCCCACTTTTATTGAAAATATTAAAAAAAGAGATGTTTTAAAAAAACTCGTATATTTAAAAATGGAGCCGCCACAGGACACATAGATTAGGTAGACCGGACACCGAAAACAAAACCAGAGATTTTAATTGGGTTTGCGAGTTGATTACGCAAGGGGAAGGGTTAGCACCCCCGCTACGCCCAAATATTGGTACCAAATAGATTCGTATTGTATTTATAAAGAAAAATAAAAAGTCGGTTTAATTTAATAATTAATTCCAAAAAGCAAGGATCAAATATTAAAACTTTGCCTCCATCCACGATACCAAAGGAGATGACACCCGAAGACCGGGATGACACTCCCACTAGAATACTGGGATTAAAAGACCTAAAACTATACGTGATAAAATATAAACATGATAAATAAAAAAAATAATAAAATGTAACAAATGTTAAATAGAACTATAAGCAAAGAAATACAATTAAAATAAAACATCCATTCATGTACAAATTTAATACATATAACACATAACATTTAATATGTTAATAGTATAGATTATAACACATAAATATAAATTACATAAATATATAATATAACATGCAACTTATAATAATATATATAACATTTAATATACATTATTATGCAAATATAATATGTATTATATATACATATAATATAAATTATATAACATATCTATAATACATAATATAAAACATTATTTAATATGTACATAACATAAATACCTAAAAATAATATAAATAGTATGATATAGTATATATACTAAATATAATATATGGTACATGTAATAAACATAACATACACATATACAAAAATTAAGCTAATGATTAAATAAAATAATACTAACAACAAATATTGAATGTAATCTAACGTAAAGAACACAAGTAAAGCATAAAAACAACGAAGGTCTCCCTTAAAATCTGGATTCACGCTGATTTGTACTCGTCTTGACGTTCAAAAGGAAAGCTTGACATCATGCCCGAAGGTCTTACTGATGGCCTAAAGGTCTTATCACCATGATCGAAGGACTTACCGGTGGCCCGAAGGACTTACTAATGGCCCGAATGACTTAAGATCTGGATTCACGCTGAAAATGGCTACCAATCTCCCTTAAAATCTGGATTCACGCCGAAAACGGCTACCAATACCCCTCATAATGATGCCCCCGATTTCTACCAGTCTTGACATCAAAATAAGGTTAGCCTCATGCCTGAAGGACTTACTAATGGCCCGAAGGTCTTATCACCATGCCTGAAGGACTTATCGGTGGCCCGAAGGACTTATCATCATGCCTGAAGGACTTACTGATGGCCCGAAGGACTTAAAATATGGATTCATGCCGAAAATGGCTACCAATCTCCCTTAAAATCTAGATTCACGCTAAAAATGGCTACCAATATAAATCTTCAATAAAATCTACTTCTTCAACATCAAATTCTTTAGTAATCTTCAAATATCTGTTTAAACACAAACAAAATACTTTTAAATTAGCATGCTTCTATCTACATGCATGCAATGTAAAACTTTTTCTTTTCTTCTCATTCATTCTCTTTTTTAAATCTACTCTAAAATCCTATTCCCTGAAAGGTCATTCTTCGGATTTCTTTACTTCGTTTTTTTGGCAATATGCTCTTTAATCTTCAATTCATCAATCTTCATCTCATTAATTAAACACCCATGCTCTTATCTCTCTTGCCGATTGACTCCCTTCTTCTTCTTTGGGGTCTCTACCCATTTTGCAAATCCTTTTTTCTAGTCCTTACTCAATGCTTGTGTAGGAATTTTCATTATTCTTCTTGCTTCAACATTGCCCCAATCATTCTCTTGGCTCAACTACTTTTCTCGTCTTTTACCCAACACACTGAGCCTTTATCTGTCTTAACATTAGGGTTGGCAAAATGCCTCTATGCCCTGAATTCATTCTTATGCAACATTTTGCAGAAACCCACTCTGGGTCCCTATACTTCATTTGTCTTGTGTTCTTATTGTCCCGCAATATTACCTTATTCTATTATGGGCTCTATTATCTTCCTTGTGATTGATCCAACATTCAGAGTCTTCATCTATCTTCTTATTAGGACGGGCAAAATACCTTTTCTCCATGAAATTATCTCTTCTTGCATCATCTCAGCGGGAACTAACTCTCGGTCCCTATGCTTTAATTCTCAATCAAATAAAATCAATTATTTTAAAAATAAAACTGGGTGAAAATACCAAACATTTTTTAAAACTAGTGTTTGGGAGAAAAACTATATACATCTTTTAAAAAATCAAGGTTTAAAAAATGCCAAACATCTTTAAAAACTGATATTTAGACGAAATGGTAAGAATCAAAATTTGGAGAAAAAGGCCAAACATCGTTAAGAAGTAAAATTCGGAGGACAATACCAAACTTTTTTGAAAAATGAATGTTTGGAGTAAATGATAAGTATTAAATGAATTGAAATTCAAAAAATGCCAAACATTTTTGAAAATTAATGTTTGGAAGAAATAGTAAACATTAAAGGAATCAAAATTGAAAAAAAGGCAAACACTTTTGAAAATTAAAGTTTGGAAGAATATGTGAAAGAATTGAAATTTGGAAAAATAATGCCCAAACATTTTTGAAAACTAATGCTTGGAGAAAATGGCAAATATGCAAAAGAATTGAAATTTGAAAAAGAAGCCCAAACATTTCAAAAAAAATGTTCGATCCTAAAATAATAAATGCACTAACAAATTTGTATGTTTAGAAAATACTTGCCTATTTCGGCGATATAAGCATATGTGTGGTCTCCCCTAGTCCATTTAGGATTTTGAGAGGAACGCTTCCCATACTTAATCTCTAACCCATTTAAAATGGCTCTCTTAATTCTCACCACTCACTATGCCCCCATCCTTCTCTCATTTGGGTGTCGATCAGGCACTTCGAAGTTTGACGTTCCCTGAAGAAAGGTTAACCCTTTTAGGTGGAATGTAATCTGAAGACAATCTCACTCAACTTGGATATTTACAAATGATCAAATGGTCTTTGGGAGGCTTGCACTGTGGACCACATATCACGATTAAGCAAAGATTACGCTCCTGAACTTGTTCAATATGAATATGCTCGTATGAAGTAATCTTTTCTCTTTTATTCCTCGGATCGCTCTAGACTGCCCATTTTTGGGTTTTCACCCTAGAGTTCATTTCTTTTCTTCCGTATTTCAGACCAACTTGTATTCTGGTCGGCACCGATCCACTTTCTGTTCAAGGTAATTGATCCTCTATAGCTCTTCAAAAATTGATATTTATTTGAATAGAGGATTTCATATAAATTCTCTGGATTTTTCTTCTGATCACAGCCTTCATCTTGTGCTTAACTTGCTCAGACAAGATACTCTTTTCTCTTTATATTTAGGATCGCTCTAGACTGCCCATTTTCGGGTTTTCACCTTAGTGGTCATTTCCATTTACTGTATCTTCGGATCGATGTATTCTGGTCGAACTTTGAAGCCAACATGGTCAGGCATATCACTCTCTTCTCTTTACTTTCTGGATCACTCTAGACCGCCCATTTTTGGGTTTTCACCCTAGAGGTCATTTCCTGTATCTTTTGACCTACTTGTATTTCGGTCGGCATTAAGGCTTGCTTTTTGTCTAAAGATGATTGGTCTTCCAAATTTCTTCAAAATTGAGTTTTGTTTTGAAGTTTCTTACTTATTTATTCCATCTAAGCTTCGTTCTTGCATTGCTATACGCGCGTAATGTATTCTTTTCTTTATTTCCTTTTATTATTTTCTTTCTCTCTTTCTCTTTTCTTTTCTTTCTTTTTATTCTTTTCTTTTTCTTTTTCTTTCCCTCTTTCTCTTTCTCTTTCTCTTTTCTTTTCTTTCTTTCTATTCTATTATTTTCTTCTTTTCTTTTATTATCTTTTTTCTTTTCTTTTAGTATATCTGTATAGACCTTTTCATTTCTGCTTGCAAACAGTCGATTCTCCATGATTCTTCTAAATTGAAGCTTATTGGTTAGGGGCTTCTTCATGTGTCTCCTCTTTTCTTTATTGCACTATTAAACTTAAAGCACCCACTCTTTATTGCTCTAGTTCTCTGCCTGGCATTTTCTTTCTTTGCTTGGTTTGCTCATTGATCCTAATACCGTCTTCAATCGCTTTCCTCTAGTGATTCCATGGTCTTCGTATCTGATATACCTTGTCTCATTGCTTCTTGCTTGGTAGGTGGAAGAGTACCATTCTTCGTCTTATTCATAGACATCAAGAGAAAATCTTCAGGGGATAGAAGTTTAGGGTTAACACTCGATTCAAGGATCTTAAACGACAACTGCCTGAGAGGGGGATCTCCTAAAATAGGAACTGCCTATTATCTACTAAATGGACTAGCGAATACTCGCATTCGCAATATTCTCAGGGTGTCCAATCTAACTCTAGAGTACTCTTATATTTGGGATTCAATGACCTAATAATAAAAGGTATGTACATGTGTATGTTTTTTCATAAATATGTATGTGCGTATAGGAGGACAAAAACTATCCCATAACAATGAATGAAATGTACAAAGAATGCCAAGAATGCTTTCGAAATGAAAATTTTATTATGACAAAAAAATAACTACATTCTAAAAAATCTATGACTTAACTTATAGATTTCTTTTGCATTTTTCCTAAATGCACAGGGATCAACAGATTTAAATTGCCTTTACCGGTAGCCGTTTGCTCCGGGCTAGTTGTACCATTCCCCTAGGTATAATCAGTTTATACCAATTATGACATTAGACTTTTCCAATGGATTTATTTTCCTTTGACCATTCGTAAAAATGGATTTTTTGATAGACATTTAATTAAAAAAACTGTAACTTACCCATAGATTTCTTTTGCATTTTTCCAAATGCACAGGGATCAATGGTTTTAAGTTACCTTTACCGGTAGCCGTTTGTTTCGGGCTAGTTGTACCATTCCCCTGGGTACAATCAGTTTATACCAATTATGACATTAGATTTTTCCAAAGGATTTATCTTCCTTTGACCATTCGTAAAATGGGTTTTTGATGGACATTTGAATTATCCATTGTCTTAAACTTTACCGTGTTTAAGCATGTTATGCCCACATTCCTGTAGGACTTTTTTTGTAACAAAGATGAGAAACCTAAGCATAGGGACTTTCGAGTCATTACCAGGGCGTCAACTCATTCTGGCCTTCTAGGTGCAGTGTAAGCTTGCCCCATTTTTTATTCTCCAATGCTAGATCAATCCTTGTGTCAAAATTCCCTTGCTGATTAGCTTCTTGACCTCCTCTAGAAACAGTCTATACTTATTGGTAGGATGCCCCAGTGCCCCCTTGAAATCCGATAGAATGACCAAATCAAGGACTAAACTAAAATCTCTTGTATTGAAAGCGTCTAGTTTTCCCTTTTCTTAATTTCCTTTTCGAACCTATCTTTTAACTGCTCGAGTCTTTGTTCCATTCTTCTTTTAACTAATTCTCGAATACATTCATCAATCCCATAAATTTCCTTATTATTTAATTAATGCATGAAATGTATCATAAATATCTAAAATGTAAAAGATGAACAATAAGTATGGACTATCAAAATGGATGCAAATGAAGTGAATGAATGCAAATGAAGTGTTGATTCATTAATAGTCCTTTAGGAAGATTTTTTATAAAGGAAAGGTATATGTGTACAAAAGATTGACAATATTCTACAAGTGTCTGTTGGCCACTCTTCTTGGAGTGAAATGCGTACTCGATGCCCCACTTCTGTCTCTTCTATTTGTTTCATGCTCAGATTATTTCCAACCGTAGCATTATCAATCTCTGTACATTATAGAACATCTTCTTTTTTATAAAAAATCCCCTAATATGGAATATTTTTGAATCAACAAAATGCAAACATGAATGCAATAAGGTATTAGTCGCAAAGTGATCATCATAGAAAGACTTTCATTGAACGAAAAGGCTTGTTAGATCAGATATTCTTCTCGGCTTTACGAATATTGAAGTCCCTAACTCTTTTGGCTTCATCCAACAAAAGAGTCATCTTTTCTTCATGGTCCAGAGCGGGATTCATATTTTGACTCTACGACATTGCTGCATCGACCATATTCGCTTCTTGCTGAGTCACTTTACGTGCTTGGATAACAGCAATCTTCATTTCATTGTTCCCAACGGAAGTATCAATTTCCTTGTCTGGTTCAAACTCTTCAGATGGTTCGTCTTCTTGACTCTTCTGACAATGCTTAGGATTTTCTCGTTTTATCTGTATACGAGACCTCTTGTCAATTATGACTGCCTTCTACAGTGACAGTCACTTGCGAAATAAATACCTTTATGTTTATGAAAATGTGATGCACAAAAGAATAAAAAGACAAACACAAAAAAGAAAATTGTGTCATTTTGAAAAGAATAATCTACATAAATGGTTAATAAGTAGAGATAATTAAAACACTTGAATCAAGCAGTTAAAGTATACACAAAAAAATGCGAACAAAAACTTAAATAGGTCGTCCGCTAAACGGACAGAGTACCAACATGACTCTAACAGGTAGACTCTATGTCTCACTATATGCTGTTGAATTCTAAAGTAACGGTACTCGAACTGTCGCTTGGACATCGATTCGAGGGAATGCGACACTTATACCATACAGAGGTGAAAATCTCACGAAATATAAGGACCCAATTCCTAAAGTGAATTACAACACTATACGGAGGTGAAAACCCCACAAAACGAAGTAATCACTCTTCCTAAAGGTTCTAAGACTACTATATGATGAGAAAAAGGTAAACAAACAAGACTTAGGAATTTAAAATTAAACCGAATTTAAATTTTTCTTGATAATTACGATACGAACCTAACTATGGCTTAACTCTTTTTTTATTTTTGAAAACAGAAAAATTGCTCCCCAGCGGAGTCGCCATGTTGTTGCGACTATTTTATCCGGGCCACTATGAAAAATTAAGATTGCTATAGCGACTATTTTTGGAAGTCGCTACGAAAAATTAACAAATATCATGGTTGGGGGGTATTTCCCACTTTTATTGAAAATATTAAAAAAAGGATGTTTAAAAAAAACTCATATATTTAAAAATAGAGTCGCCACCGATCACTTGGTTTAGGCAGACCGGACATCGAAAACAAAACCAGAGATTTTAATTGGGTTCGCGAGTTGATTACGCACGGGGAAGGGTTAGCACTCGCTATGCCCAAAAATTGGTACCAAATAGATTCGTATCCTATTTATAAAGAAAAATAAAAGTCGGTTTAATTTAATAATTAATTCCAAAAAGCAAGGATCGAATATTAAAACTTTGCCTCGATCCACGGTACCAAAGGAGATGACACTCGGAGACCGGGATGACACTCCCACTAGAATACCGGAATTAAAATGCCTAAAACTATACGTGATAAAATATAAACATGATCAATAAAAAAACATAAATTAATAAAATGTAACAAAAGTTAAATAAAACTATAAGTAAGGGAATACAATTAAAATAAAACATCCATTCATGTACAAATTTAATACATATAACACAACATTTATTATGTTAATAGTGTAGATTATAACACATAAATATAAATTACATAAATAATATAATATAACATGTAACTTATAATAATATATATAACATGTAATATACATTATTATGCAAATATAATACGTATGATATATACATATAATATAAATTATATAAATAATATAACATATACTATAATACATAATATAAAACATTATTCAATATGTACATAACATAAATACCTAAAAATAATATAAATTGTATGATATAGTATATATACTAAATATAATATATGGTACATGTAATAAACATAACATACACATATATAGAAATTAAGCTAATGATTAAATAAAATAATACTAACAACAAATATTGAATGTAATGTAACATAAAGAACACAAGTAAAGCATAAAAACAACGACAAACAAAATGTATCGAATAAATAATAAAAGCATGAACATAAAAAATGAAAGAATACGAACTAAAAAATAAATAAATAACAAATATGTGCAGAAGTTAAACATGCACGATTAAATAAGGATTAAAAGAATAAATATCCCACTGAAAACAGGACCAAATTAAATAACAAAATAAATTTAGGGACCCAAAAAGGAATTAAACCATAGACTTTAATTAAAAAAGGGATGAAACTGCAAAACACTTGAAACTTTGGAGGAATGAATGGGTAAATTACCCATGCGGCAGAGCCGTTTTGAAAATAACAAGTGGAGCGGAGGGACTTAGTGGGTAATTTTACCTTTTCAAAACTGATTTCATTAAGTTAAGGGACAAAATTGAAATTTTTTGAAAACGCAGAGGGATTGAGGGTGTAAGTTTACCATGCGGAAACCCTTATCATGCTATTAAGTAGGGACGGAGGGATCAAAATTGACATAACCCATTTTAAAAACTAAACTGGTCTATATATTGACCTCATCAGCCTCATTTTCGGCCTTTGGCCATTTCAAAATTTTGATTCAAAAAATAAACTCCTTCACCTCTCATTTTTCTCTCAACAACTCATCCTCTAAACCTAGAAAATCTCCTTCGACCGCCTTAGTTTCCAGAAACTGGCGGTGGTCCAGCTACTTCGGCCATCGCCTTCAACCTCCGGCAACTGCTAATCGACGCTGAAAAACCCAAAAGACCCACCTTTGAAACTATTTTTTTTATTTTAAATCATAAAACCCAAAAAACAAAACCCTTAACCTCTTCCTTCACCGGCTCACCATGCTCGGTTCAGTGAACCTACGACTTGTCACCGGTCAAGGGGAAGACCAACCGACGGCGATGGTAAGATTCGACTCTTATTATATATATTTTTTATTTATTTTCGATGCATGCAAGAAAAAAAAAAGTAATTACCACTGTAATTCTCTTTTTTGGCTTTTTTTATTTTATTTGAATCTGGTTACATCCATATATATGCATATTTGTTCTAATTTTTTTTTTGCTTACAAGAATACTCAAATCTAATGCTCTTAATGTTGGATTGATTGATTGTTTCCCCTTTTTAATTTCGGCCTGTCCGGTTGGTGAGAGAGCCGGTGAAATTGTACGACGACCATGGGCGGAGCAGCCATGTAGATTGGTGGTTGGAGATGAAAGGACCTTAATCGGCGAGATTCATTCCTAGCTGTTGGATCAGATCTAATCCAACGGCTCGGATTGCTTAAAGATCGAACGGCCCAGATACGATCTGGTGGGTGACGTGGTAGCTGATGATGACGACACGTGGCTCCTTGGAAACGGAACGGTCTGTGCTTGGATCACACACGCGCGTGGGAAGATGGACGGCCCACGCGTGCATTATACGCTGCAGCTTAGGGGTCTTCAGTCTTTGATCGTGGCCGTTGGATCAAAATCTAATCCAACGGTTCTCAGCCGGTTGCACAAAATAAAGAAAGGATATTAGGGTTATTATATCATATATGTTTTATGGTTTTAGTTAGATTGGGTCTGGCCAGATGGACCTTATGTAATATTTTAATACTTGGGTTTTTATTTGTAACTTGGACTGGAAATTTAAATAAATATTAATGGGTTTATATTTTTATCTAATCTGTTTTTAATTGATGACCCATTTAGCAAAATAAAATTAATAAATAATAACACTAATAGTAATTATAATAAACATACACGTGCAATTCTAATACATACATACATACATACATGCAAACTCCTACGTACATATATATTATACATTCACACATAAATAATAACCATATACGCATGCACACATTAATATTAATAATAAATACAGACATGCGACACATACATATATATATTATTGTTATGCATCATATATTCATATACCACACTAATACATGCACATGCAATTCATTAATATGCACATATATATAACACACATACACGAATATTTATACAGGCATAATAAACACCTATATTCAAATACATATTACCACACGTACATATGGGTATTAATACATACTAACTTACATAATAATTACTATAACTAATTAATATTATTTTAATATTTACAACCTAGACAAAAATGAGCGATTACACATTGGGAGTGAAAAAATGTGAGTTTTAGCCCTACTTACACGGTGTCTCAAATGCTCACAAAAGCGTTGTAAATCTGCTAAGTTATCTGAAGTTTCTCAACGAAAGCTTCAACGAACAATACAAGGTCATCTGCATAAAAACAAATGTGAGATTCTAGGTCCACCATAGCTCAAATGAATTTGTCGCCTGTTATCAAACATTACCCCATCATCAATGGCCTGTGACAGTCGTTTCATGCACATAACAAACATGCACAGTGAGAGAGGATCCCCTTGACGGATACCACGTGAAAGGTGGAATATATCAGTTAACTCTCCATTCCATAACACTTGGGTTGACACAGAGGTAACAGAGTGCATTAATAACTCTAATTAAGTCAGCCGAAACACCTACATCAAGTAATGTATGCTCAATTTACACCCATTCCAATCTATCGTATGCTTTTTCCAAATCCACCTTCATAGCCATCCATCCCATTTTACCAGTCTTCTTTCGTATTGAATGGATGATCTCTTAAGCTAGAACAACATTATTCGTGATGTTTCTTCCCGGAACAAAGCTGGACTAATTTTGAGAAATCCAACTTGGCAAGAAGGGATTCAATCTGTTCAGTATTACCTTTGTTAAAATTTTATATAACACATAGCAAAGACTTATAGGCCTAAACTCCTCCAAACTTTTAGGGTGATCAACTTTAAGATTCAATACCAAGAGGGTTTTGTTCACCTGTTCATCAAGTTACACTCCCAAGAATGTTGAACTAACAAATCTATGAACCTTTTTCCCACCAACGACCAATTTTTCTGATAGAACATAGCTTGCACACCATCAATACCAGGCGCCTTTAATGGTGACATGTCAAACACAACCCATTTTACCTCATCCATCATGACTTGCATGCTCAGCGACCTCAACTCCTCATCGGAGAATTGCTGGAATCTACCCCTTATTGCATTCGGCATAATCTGCCCTCCCTCGCTAGTGAAGAGTTTAGTATAGAAATCCTTAGCTTGCCTTTTCAGCATAGTGCCATCTGTACACCAATTTCCATTAGGGAGCCGCAACCCCTTTATAAAATTTCTCTGTCTCTGGACCATGGTGGCGCGATGGAAAAAGGTTATATTATGGTCTCCATCACTTAGCCACATGCTCCTAGATTTTTGGAACCATAAGCTTTCCTCATCCCGAAGTACTGAATCCAACTTCTCTTTTAATTCGGATTTAAGATTTGATAAGAATATTGAATCTTCACTTTCTAAGAACCTTTGAATACCCTGAATGTGAGCTAAAAAAGAGCTTTTCGGTGTCCAATGTGTCCAAAAACCTCCTTATTTCATACTCAGACGTTTGGTTGAAATTGGCTAAGGTTCTCCGTAATAGGAATATCCGATCTCCACGCACTTTCTAAGAATCTCTTGAAGATCGTATGGTCTTGCCAAGTAGCTAAACATCGAAAAGGCCTGACCTCGTTGCAACATTTTTCCTCACAGAAAGTGTTAACTCCCTAAAATTTCTAATTTTTTATGTTATTTCACAATGTTTTTGCTTGCCTTTAAGTAGATATGTTTGCATTTAGTTGTTAAATTCATGCATTTGCATAAGGAGTTAGGAGCTATTCTATTGCCAGTGTGAATGGTTATTTTGCTGGTTTTTATGCAAGACACAGACAGACAGGCATGGCAGAAAGGCGCTGGCAGAGAACGCGAGAAAAGAAGTAAGAGAATTGTCGAGTAGCAGTTGGCATAGATGAACCAAACAATGCCAAGCTTGGCTGGCAAAGGATTTACGCCTGATGATCGGTCAAGGTAGCCGTTGGACCTTGTGCACATCAGCCCTAGGATTCAAATCGAGATAAGAGGATAACGTGTTTTTATCCCTTTGTACATTCAAAATTCAAACTCAAAAGCTTATCGTAGGGTTTCTACGCAAACCTATTTAAAGGAGCTCAAGCCACGACTTGAGAGGGGATTGAAGAGAGGCTGTACCGTGGTGAACCAAGAGGCGACATGGTTCGACCAGCGAAGACCGAGAGCTCTGGGGCATTCGAAGGACTGCATCGACGAATCTCTTTCTTGCCCATTCTCTTAGTTTTATTTGTTTTATTTCAAAATAATGATGAGAAATGATGATGTTTTGTGGATGGACCCCCCAACCATGAACTAAGCTTTTACAGTTGGTTGGGGGATGTTTGCGATTAAAGCTAGTTTTATTTTTTTTAATAATCTAAATGCCTTGGCACTATTTTCTATCTGCTAGTACTTAACTTTCTCAAACCCTTTGCCATACGACAGTTGGCATAGTGTTCTTATTGCACCTTAATATCTTAACAGAATTAAGGGTCAATGATCCATTGCCAGATACTAAGGCGAGAAGCTTCGACAAAAGATGTTCAAGTAGCTAAACTTACTTCAGAAATGAGTCTAACCCTTAGGAGTAAAGGTTGACACTTAATCGAATTAATTAATGAAAAGATTGACTATAGACATATAGGGGTTTTATCATGGTTAACTTAGGGCATTGCCATCGACAGAGGTAATACTACCTTTCTGCTTAGCAATAAAACCAATGCAGGATATTATTAAAGGCTGGCATAAGTAGCTTGAAATCTAGGCATTCCTTGCCAACACTCATCATTCATTTGAATACACTTTCGTTGCCAGACTGCTTGTAATATCCCAAATTTTTGGACTAGTGACCAAAATGTAATTTTTGAAAGTTTAGGGGTTAAAGTGTGAACTTTGGAAAAGTTTAGAGACCAAAGTGTAATTTCTAAAAGTTGTGTAAGTTAACCCATAAATGAATAGTTCACCCCCAAGAGTGGCATTTTCGTGTTACTCGGATTTTTCATACGAGGCTTATGTTATTAGAATTTTTAGATCGAATGAAATTGTTAAGTGTGCTCAAACCAGAACAGTTCAGGGATGGGTGAGCTAATGGGAAGGTCCCATATTCAATATTTTGACAGAGAAAAGGATTCATTATAACTCAATAATATTTGATATGGACTGTGGAGATAAGATTTCTAAGAGGAAATGTATTTGATAAAATTTTCTGGTAATTATCGGTATATCGGATCGAACTGAAATTTTAAAGACAGCTCCAAGAAATTATGGAAAATTCATAAAATATTATTTTATGAATATTTTATTATATTTAGTTGGATTCTAACTAGATTTAGTTAGAGTTTAAAGGAATGGCAATTTTCAAGACTTGTTGTAAATAAAGACTAGTTGGAGGGCAAATTGGACATTTGCCATAAATGGAATTTTTAAAATATTTTGAAACTTTGACGACAATTTTGAATGGTGAAAAACACATGAATTTGATCTTGGCCATTGATTCTTGATGAGATTGAATCTTGGCCATTGGATGAAAAGGGTAAAGTAGTAATTTCACTATGTAAAATGAATTAAAAATTCATTTTATTTTAAACATGTGGATTAATTTTAAAATATGAGAAAATATCATCTTTTACATCCCAAGGGCTGTTCGAAAATTAAAAAAGAAAGGGGAAAGAAAATTTTCAAATTTTCAAGCCAAAAATTGAAGAATCAAGGCAAGTTTCAAGCAAAATTAATTAAGGTAAAGTGATCTATGCTTGATTCTCTTCATTTTGATAGTATTTTTGCATGATAAAAGTCAAGTTGGTTCATGTTCATGGATGAGGATGATTATGATTTTGATAGAATATGATGGAGTTGGAGTAGTATTGTGTAGAATTGATGATATAGACATGAAATCAAGCTTGAATTTAGATTAATTCTTTGTTTGAAGTTATAAACCCTAAACCTAAGAATTGGGGATTTTGGTTAGGGAATCAAATTGAGGATGATATTGAATGGATTATGATGTTGGTAGTTTAATTTTTGATGTTAGATTAAATAATTTCCCCAAGTTGAAATTTAGGGACCATTTCGAATAAAAGGAGGAATTAAGGGAAATTATTGAAAATTTTATTTTAGCATTGGAATTATTGATTTATGATGAAATTAGCTTGAATTGATGATTAGGGACCAAAATGAAAATTTTGGAAGTTGAAGGACCAATTCGGCAATTTAGGAAAAAATAGGGATTGGTCTTGAATTTATAGAAAATTTATAGAATTGAAGATTCAAGCATATTATAGAAGTTAAGGGATTGAAATGTCAAGAAAGGAAAACTTTAAAGACTTATTTTGAAATAAAGAAATCTTCAAGGACTAAGTTGGACAACGTTGAAACTTAAGAGAAAGTTCTAGAAATGGTGGAAACGAGTAAAGAATTAATTTGTATATGAATTAAGTGTACAAATATGGAGTAGTGACTAAAACATCACTTTTATAAAGTTTAAGGGCTAAAAGAATAATAGTCCAAAATAAGTAAATAGTAATGGAAATTGTTCAAATTGAGCTTGAACAATTGATTGATGTTCAACATGGTCACTAAGGACCTAGGGACCAATTCGGCAATCATATGAAAATTTGGGGAAATTTTCAAAAATATTTTATATTCGAATAATTATGTCCTGAAATTAAGTTAGTAATGTTAGATTCAAGTCTAATAAAGAATAGTGATAAATTGTGTTCGATTGGTCTTCTACAGTTCAAAAGGAGTTTGAGGAAGACCCGAGTAACAAAAAGAAGGAAAAGAATATCGAGTGAACTTAGTGAGGCTGTCTGGCATAAACAGGTGAGCGCAATTTTATATGCTTGCATAATGATGAAAAAGGGAAGACTTGTGATTATTCGACCCTAAATTGAAAATGAGAATGCATTATTATATAAAATTTGATCTGTCGCATATTTCAGTAAATGCAAGCTTCAGTAGAATACGAGGTAAGAATTTTATTATACATAATGGCAATGCATGTCTATACATGGAATATGGATAATAACAAGATTAAAATGAAACAAGATACACCCTGGGGATCCAAGCCCATAGTGCAATTGGCACTAACGAGGTGTTTTTAATATAAAGAGCAAAGAGCGTCCTTATACGATGAACAAAGAGCGTTCTCCCGAGTAAATACTCTACATGGCACTACAGTGCAGGTAGGCTACAGGGTTTCCATGGTCCTCTATCCAGACACAATGCTAATAATAACAAGATGTTATATGATACATATGTTACATGATACATGAAAAAGATGTTACATGATTTCATGATACATGAAAAGAAGTTACATGTTACATGACAGAGAAATACATGACATACATGATAGTAATGATATTGCTATATGATTGAAATGTTACATGATACATGGTAGAAATGTTACATGATGCATGATAGAGATGTTATATGATACAGATTAGAGATGATACATGGAAAGTTGATATTGAGAAATGAATGCCAGATCTAGGGAATGTGTATTGCACTTTATACATGATATGCTGAATTGCAATACTTCATGTTTTCTTAAAATTGTTTTATATGCCTCACTAAGTTCGTACTTAGCGCGTGATGTTGTTTCACACGTAGGTTCTCCGAGATAGTCTAGTGAGGAGGGGTTGTATTTTAAAGATCAAGTTATAATAAGAACTATGGTATGTATATCTTTAAAGTAGTTGATATCTAGGGGCATGTACGATTGTTAAAGTATATGTTAGTATGTATTTTAAAGGAGTAAACTAATTTGTAACTTTAAGTGGATAACTGCTTGGGTAAACGTAAGCATATTAATATATATATTAATATGAATGTATGGACTTAGAAAATGGTTTGCTACAAATGGCTATGATTTATGACTTAGTCAAATATTGTTTAACTCTAATCGCGTAATAAATTTAATATCAAGAAAGGGTCTAGGCAGGGTGCCTAGTTTTCACCATGATTAATATTTTTATTTCGAAAACACATTTATAAATTTTATAAAACAATCCAGGGTCAAAACTAGCTACAACAGCCTGACACAGTTTTTAATTCAAAATCGAGAAAGGGTTAAATTGCGAGGTAAATTGGTATTAAAAAAATAAAGTCAAGTTTTCTTACTAACTTAGTAGCATCTTTTACGTATATTCGGTATACGAGTATACATTAAGGGTGTTACATTTTTATTAGTATCATAGCTACAGGTTTAGCCGATTCTTGAGGCTAAATCGAGTCTAATGTGATTTGATTTTTAAGTACATGCCCCTAGGATGTCATATTACTAATGTACTATCTGCATAACTTGACTTTTCTCCTTGTATATATGCATGAATAGGTTATTACAGTATCGAATAATGTCGGATACTGCTGAGTCACGACAAGCGATGGATCGCGGGGAATATGAGGAGGTTCAAAGTGGGAGTAACAATGTACCGCAAGCTCCACCTCTCGCTCTTGCCCTGGCTGAACCACCAGCGCAACAAAGAGCTTCGGCGTAAGAATATGGAGCATTAGTACAGGCTTTAGAGGCTATGGTAAATAGGCTTCAGCCTCCAGCGCCAGCACCAGCTCTGATGTATGCGCCAGTTAGAGCATCCACTGCAAAAGAACTTAAAAAGTTAGGAGCTCTAGAATTTCATGGAGAATGTGGTCCTATGGTTGCCGGCTTGTGGCTAAATGTTGTTAAGATCCTGATGGAAGAGCTTGGTTGCTCTAACATTGAAAAGTTTGAAGAAGTTGTCTCCTTACTAAGAGGACATGCTCGTATTTGGTGGTCTAATGCTGTAGAACTAGTACCGGCTGTTGAGGTAACTTGGACGTTTTTCCAAGAAGCATTTCAAGCCAAGTATATTGGAGAACAATTCAAGAGAGAGATGCTACAGGAGTTCATGGATCTTAAACAAGATACTCGTACTGTCTATGAGTACGAGTTAGATTTCAATAGACTGAGTCAGTATGCAGCTGAGTTGATACCGATTGAAAAGTCTCGATGTCAGTGGTTCATAGAGAAACTTCATCCAAGGCCTAAAGAGATTCTATTGGGCATGAATTTATCAAACTTTCAAGAAGCTGTAAAGAGAGCAAAGGAGATGGAAATAACCTTTTTGGAACGAGTTAAAGCTCAATCATCTCAAGCAACGAAAAGGTCCAGTGATACTTCTACTTGATAGAGTCTAAACGAGGTAAAGGTAATCAATTACAAGGCAGAACTGGGTCTAGGTCTACTCAAAAGAATCCTTCTGCAAGAAAATGGCAGAATGCTCAGATGTCAGTTACTAGATCGAGCAGGCCTACGATTCTAGAGTGAGAAATTTGTAGAAGGCGACACTTGGGAGTCTACCGAACAATCACAGGAGCCTGTTATAGATGTGGCAGTACTGAGCATTATATTAAGGATTGTCTAGAGGGGCAGTCTAAGAATCCTACTCAGACTGAAAAATCTGCAGCTGTATCTTCTCGAGGTCGAGGTCGTGGTGGTGAACAACCCAGGACATTGACACAAGGAGTTTCTGAGGCTGCATCCAACAGGGAATTTCGGACTCCAACTCGAGTATACAATATCCGCACTAATAAGAAAAGTATCACTTGGACATTATCGTAGGTACATTCCAACTTTTGGGTGAATCAGTATTTACTTTAATAGATTTGGGTTTGACTCACTCGTATATTAGCACTAAAATAGTAGAACAAAGAAAGATTCTTATGGAGAAAATATCTAGTAATGTGATTGCCAGTAATCCTCTTGGACATAGTGCATGAGTGACTAGAATTTGCAACAGATGTCCATTAGAAATTCAAGGGATTAAGTTCCCGGCAGACTTAATGGAACTTCCATTCCATGAATTTGAAGTTATTCTTGGAATGGATTGGCTATCTGCATATGATGCAGATGTAAAATGTAAGAAGAAAAGGTTGGTACTTCAAGGACCTGATGGTTCTGAAGTGATCGTTGTAGGAGAAAGAACTGACTGTTTAGAGTCAGTAATTTCTGCAATGACAGCTCAAAGGCTGTTAAACAATGGATGTGAAGCATGTTTGGTTTATGTGGTGGATACACAAATAGTACCTAAGAAGATTGAAAATATCCCAACTGTGAGAGAATTTCCTGATGTATTTTCGGACGAGCTACTAGGGTTGCCTCTGGATAGGGAAATACAGTTTGGAATTGATGTTTATCCCGAAACTGAGCCGGTATCAATGGCACCATATAGGATGGCACCAAAGGAGTTAAGGTAAATAAAAGCTTAATTACAAGAATTACTAGACCGGGGTTACATTCGACTAAGTGTATCACTATGGGATGCTCCGATGCTATTTGTAAAGAAGAAAGATGGTTCCTTACAATTATGTATAGATTACCGGCAGTTGAATAAAGTAACCATTAAGAACAAATATCCCCTACCAAGGATTGAAGATCTATTTGACCAGCTTAGAGGTGCAGTGGTGTTCTCGAAGATAGATCTTCGATGGGGTATTATCAACTTAAAGTCAAAGAAGAAGATGTACCAAAAATAGCATTCATAACTCGTTATGGACATTACGAGTTTCTAGTAATGCCTTTTGGATTGACAAATGCCCCTGATGCATTCATGGATCTGATGAATAGGGTATTTCAACCCTATTTGGATCAATTTGTTGTGGTCTTCATAGATGATATATTTGTATACTCGAAGACTGAAGCCGATCATGATTATCATCTTCGAGTAATATTACAAACTTTAAGAGATAAGCACTTATATGCCAAGTTTTTGAAATGTGAGTTCTAGTTGTTAGAGATAACTTTTCTTGGACACGAGTGTCATCAGAAGGAATAAGAGCTGATCTCAAGAAAATACAAGCTATTCTTGAATGGGAAGCACCGAAAAATGTCTCTGAAGTTCGGAGTTTCTTGGGATAAGCTGGATATTACAGACGTTTTGTGCAGAATTTTTCCATCATTGCTATGCCTCTTACCCAGCTGCTACGAAAGGGTATTCCATTTATATGGACAGAGAAGTGTTAGGAATGTTTTGAACGATTAAAGAAAGTCCTGGCCGAAGCACTAGTTCTAATTCAACCAGAACTAGGAAAAGAATATACTCTGTACAGTGATGCATCTCATTATGGTTTGGGATGCGTGTTGATGCAAGAAGGTCGTGTGGTAGCCTATGCATCATGGCAGCTCAAAACTCATAAAAATAACTACCCAACACATGACCTGGAAATGGCAGCTGTAATTTATGCTTTAAAAATCTGGCGACATTATCTGTATGGTGAAAAGTGTCATATTTATACAGATCACAAAAGTTTGAAGTATCTGATGACACAAAAGGATCTGAATCTACGACAAAGAAGATGGGTCGAGTTTTTGAAGGATTACAATGTGGTTATTGATTATCACCCTAGGAAGGCTAATGTAGTCGCAGATGTTCTTAGTCGAAAGACATTTTCTGCTTTGCGCATGATAAATGCACAGTTGTCATTAAAACGACATGGTTCCTTGACAACAGAATTTTAGATAAAACCAACTTTGTTGGATCGAATCAAAGATTTACAGTCCACGGATGAAGAATGTCTTGAAAGGAGAAAACAAGCTGAAGCTGGAGAAGTACAGGACTATGAGATCAAGCCTAATGGTTGTTTATATTGTTGAGGTAAAGTGTATGTTCCTGATGATGACAATCTGAAGTATGGTATATTAACAGAGGCCCATTATAGTCCATTGACTATGCACCCAGGAAGTAACAATATGTATCAAGATTTGAGGACTCGATATTGGTGGCAAGGAATGAAAAGAGCAATCTCGAAATTCACAGCAAAATGCTTAACATGTCAATAAGTAAAACCTGAGCATCAAGTACCTTCTGGATTGCTTCAGCTTATCTCTATTCCCCAATAGAAGTGGGAACGAGTGACGATGGATTTTATAACATGATTGCCAACTACACCAAGCAAAAGGGATTCAACATGGGTCATTATGGATTGGCTGACAAAGTCTGCTCATTTTATTCCAGTTCGAATAGATTATTCACTGGATAAATATACAGAACTTTATGTTCGGGAAATAGTAAAACTATACAATGTTCCAGTATCGAACATAGATCCAATATTTACTTCAAGGTTTTGGGGTGCATTACATGAAGCGTTGGGTACTAAATTAAATTTTAGTATAGCTTTTCATCCACAAACAGATGGGCAATCTAAAAGAGTCATACAGATTTTAAAGGATATGCTACGAGCTTGTGTAATCGAGTTTGCAGCATCATGGGAAAAGTAATTGCCTTTGGCTGAGTTTGCTTACAATAATAGCTATCAAGCAAGTATTAAGATCGCACCTTTCGAAGCATTGTATGGAAGAAAGTGCCAAACTCCTCTCAATTGGTTCGAGTTGCAAGATCGAAATCTCATGAATAAATCAAACATTGGAGGAGTTGATTTAACACTAGACATGGGGGATAAAGTAGGATTATTCAACATAATCTGAAGGCTCAGCAGATCGACAAAAAGCCTATACAGATAAAAAGAGAAAATATATCGAGTACGAGGTTGGAGAAAAAATGTTCCTAAAGGTTTTTCCTTGGAAGAAAGTGCTACGTTTCGGGCGGAAAGGGAAGCTTAGCCCTAGATTTATTGGACCATATGAAATTTTAAAAAGAGTTGGACCAGTGGCTTACCAACTGGTATTACCTTCGGATATGAGTAAGATTCATGATGTGTTTCACGTGTCTATGCTACGGAGGTATCGATTAGATCATTCACATATAATTTCTCTTGAGAAAATCGAGCTGCAACCGAATCTAACATAATTCAATAATATTCGATATGGATTGTGGAGATAAGATTTCTAAGAGGAAATGTATCTGATAAAATTTCCCGATATTATCGGTATATCGGATCAAACTAAAATTTTAAAGATATTTCCAATAAATTATGGAAAATTCATAAAATATTATTTTATGAATATTTTATTATATTTAGTTGGATTTGAACTAGATTTAGTTAGATTTTAAAGGAATGACAATTTTCAAGACATGTTGTAAATAAAGACTAGTTGGAGGGCAAATTGGACATTTTTCGTGGATGGCATTTTTGAAATATTTTGAAACTTTGAGGGAAATTTTGAAAGGTGAAAACACATGAATTTGATCTTGGCCATTGATTTTTGATGAGATAGAATCTTGGCCATTGGATGAAAAGGGTAAAGTAGTAATTTCACAATGTAAAATGAATTAAAAATTCATTTTATTTTAAACATGTGGATTAATATTAAAAGATGAGCAAATATAATATTTTACATCCCAAGGGCTGTTGGAAAATTAAAGAAAAAAGGGGAAAGCAAATTTTCAAGCCAAAAATTGAAGAATCAAGGCAAGTTTCAAGCAAAATTAATTAAGGTAAAGTGATCTGTGCTTGATTCTCTTCATTTTGATAGTTTTTTTGCATGATAAAAGTCAAGTTGGTTCATGTTCATGGATGAGGATGATTATGATTTTGATAGAATATGATGGAATTGGAGTAATATTGTGTAGAATTGATGATATAGACATGAAATCAAGCTTGAATTTAGGTTAATTTTTTATTTGAAGTTATAAACCCTAACCCTAAGAATTGGAGATTTTGGTTTGGGAATCAAATTGAGGATGATATTGAATGGATTATGATGTTGGAAGTTTAATTTTTGATGTTAGATTAAATAATTTTCCCAAGTTGAAATTTAGGGACCATTTCGAATAAAAGGAGGAACTAAGGGAAATTATTGAAAATTTTATTTTAGCATTGGAATTATTGATTTATGATGAAATTAGCTTGAATTGATGATTAGGGACCAAAATGAAAAATTTTGGAAGTTGAAGGTCCAATTCAGCAATTTAGGAAAAAATTTAGGGATTGGTCTTGAATTTATGAAAATTTTATAGAATTGAAGATTCAATCATATTATGGAAGTTAAGGGATTGAAATGTCAAGAAAGGAAAAATTTAAAGACTTATTTTGAAATAAAGGAATCTTGAAGGACAAAGTTGGACAAAGTTGAAAGTTATGGGACAATGCTAGAAATGGTGGAAATGAGTAAAGAATTAATTTGTACATGAACTAAGTGTACAAATATGGTGTAGTGACTAAAACGTCACTTTTATAAAGTTTAAGGGCTAAAAGAATAATAGTCCAAAATAAGTAAATAGTAATGGAAATTGTTCAAATTGAGCTTGAACAATTAATTGATGTTCAAAATGGCCACTAAGGACCTAGGGACCAATTCGGCAATCACATGAAAATTTGGGGAAAATTTCAAAAATATTTTATATTCGAATAATTATGTCCTGAAATTAAGTTAGTAATGTTAGATTCAAGTCTAATAAAGAATAGTGATAAATTGTGTTCGATTGGTCTTCTACAGTTCAGAAGGAGTTTGAAGAAGACCCAAGTAACAAAAAGAAGGAAAAGAATATCGAGTGAGCTTAGTGAGGCTGTTTTGCATAAACAGGTTACCTAGTTTTCACCCTGATTAATATTTTTATTTCGAAAACACATTTATAAATTTTATAAAACAATTCAGCGTCAAAACTAGCTACAACAGCCTGACTCCGTTTTTAATTCAAAATCGAGAAAGGGTTAAATTGCGAGGTAAATTCGTATTAAAAAATTTAAGTCAAGTTTTCTTATTAACTTAGTAGCATTTTTTACGTATATTCGGTATACAAGAATACGTTAAGGGTGTTACACTGCTTTCATTTTCAATACTTTATTTTCGCTATCTTTTCAATCAAAAATCCAAATCATTTCAAACACTCTTATTCTCTTACAAACAAGTAAAGAATAAGCAAATAAGTTCTTGGTCAATCGATGTGGATTCAATACTCGGCTTACTGTTGTATTACTTGCTGACCGTGTATACTTGCATGCATAAGACTCACCTTGGCATTATTTTCTTTCACTTTTGCACTAAATATTCAATTATTTGCCAAGCGTTAGAAATAGTCGACAGAAAGTTACTAGTAGAGGCCTATGATCAGACCCAAGCTTTTGAAAGTTAACCACTCTTGCATTCGGCGACCAATTGAGCCACTTAGTATTACACAAACACTTATCTAACCTCTCAAACGAGCCACCTCTTCCCCAAGTAAAGTTTGATCCAACAAATCCCAAATCATGAAGACCAATGTCAAACAAAAATCACAAAAATTCTTGCTAACACCATCACGGCCTACGGCACCACCACTCCTCTCGTCTACACTGCGAATAACATTGAGGTCCCCACTCAGGATCCAAGGGTTGTAAACTCGCTTCTCAATACATCTAAGGCCTTCCCAAAGCCTTCTTCGCTTCTGAGGGACAAGACTTGCATAAGTAAAAGTAAAATTACTAGCTCTTGTACCACGATTATCGAAACACTCTGCGTGAACAAACTGATTGGATACTGTCAAAATGTTAAATGTAACATCATTCCTCCACAAGATCCAAATGCCCCCTAAAAACCCTATAGCCTCAACACAAAAAGAGTTTGGAAAACCAAACCTACAGATGAATTTATCCGCATTGCCTCCACTTGTCCTTGGTCCAAACGAAACAACAATACCCAGACGATGGTTAGTCATCAATAAACAAAAAATAACGAATAAAAGCCAGGCCACCCACGCATTGCGAATTCCACAAAATAGCTTTAACCATTAAAAAATACAAGTAATATCAAACCTGATTAGAATGTGGAGTAGAGCACTCAAACGCATTGTTGGAAATCCACTGGACCGAACACTCAAAATTGCTCAAATTCTCTTGGCCACGACCGGTGGGATGCACAGAATGTTTACCCAATTGGTCGAGCACTCTTGACATATTATTAATTCATATTCCCCAGGACAAGAACTGTAGATTGTTTAATCTCTTTTGTCTTTTTCAACTTGGCCCCTTTCTTCTAATAGCTAAACTACGCGCACCAAGCTGAGAAGCTGGCCTACCATCACCATTACCTTTCTTTTTACTCATGTAACGACCCGGGTTTTAGAACCCAGGCGTCGGGCTAAACCAAGGTATGGGCCTCACGTTTGGGCCATGTTGTTGGGCCTACTAAACCTTAGTGGGCTTGGATTAGGTTTTGGGCTGGAGTTATGGGGTTATGGAGAAGGGCTTTATGGTAAATTCACAGTTCAAGAAAAGATGAGGGATGGGAGTTATGAGCTGCAGATTTTGTAAGTTGATGAAGTCATTGTGTCCCCTAAAAGCTCTCCTACCCTTTTCATCTTCTCTTCATTAGAATTGAAAGAAAAAGCTCCACCTTTATTAGTTTTGAGTTGAAATCCCGAATTTGTGTAGAAGGAAAAGTTGTTAGGCATCCAAGGATCTACAATCCAAGGTAAGTTTTGCTTTAAATGGTGGAAGAAAGGGTTTTAGTGGGGGTTTTAGAGTGAGAACGGGAATGGTGTTTTTAATCCCATTTCTTGTTGTTGAATCGTCCTTTGAGCTTCTTTTAACCTCTCATCAATGTTGTAACTTGTTTAGAACATTTCCCTTGTAGTTTAAAAGGTTGGAGATTGTTCAAAGGCTCAAGGGAAGAAGAAAGCTTGAGGTAAAGTTTGGGGCTTCTTCTTAGCTTGAAATCTGAGGTTAGTACACTTCTAACTTCTATGTGTTCATGTGCATCATCATTTTGGTATGTGTTGCTTGACATATGATGTTTTGATAATTTAGACCTTGGACGCCCATCAATGGTAAATCTTGTAATTGTTGATGTTTAAGGGTAAAAATGGCTAGAAACTCACCTAATGGCTTCAAATAACATGCAGGAACATTTTAGGACTTAACCATGGGGGTTGAGGGAGGGTTTGATACAATCCTGAGCTCTAGGTTTCGAAATTAGGGTTTACGTACTGGTACGGGGTCGTTGCGTACCTGTACTCCCTCATATTATAGGGGCTGAACCGTGAGAGGCATACCGGTACGCCTCTCCGCGTATCAATACCCCTTGTTAGAGCAGAATTCCAGAGAGGCTTTGGTGTACCGGTACGCTCGGGGCATATCGGTACCCACTATTGCATTGCCTAGTATGGCTTTGCATACCGGTACGCTATGGTAAGCGTATTAGTACGGGTAAAGATCGGTACGGGGTAATCCCAGTATCGATATGGAGTACCGGTACAAAATAGAGCGTATCGGTACGGGGCGAGGGCCAATTCTTTCGAATGTAATTGGGGTATCGGTACTTATTGGGGAGTATCGATATTTAGAGGGGAGTACCGATACTCACTTAGGAGTATCGATACTCACTAGGCAATTTGCCCAAGTTTTTACGTTTTGAGTTTGGGGTTTCTATAATTCGCGACTAAGGTTCGAATAGGTCCCTTATGATATAAAATGACCGGTAAAATCGAGAATGTGTGTTCCTTCTTGCTTATATGGATTAAATGGTTAATTGAGTATTGAAATGAAAGTAAATTGCTTGGTAAGCGAGTGTTAGAGATCCTTTGTGGATAAATTGTGGTTGTGCCCGGTAAGGGCACTTGTTTGGTTATGAGTCCTTGTTTGATGGGATCCGAATACCCAGGGAGAAAGTGTTGCAACACATGAAGGACATTTGATGTGAGATTTCGGGTGATGAATAAAGGCCATCCGATGTGAGATTCCAAGTGATGACATCTGCTCGATGCGAGATTCTGAGCCCCGCTCGATGCGAGATTTTAAGCAAAGACTCGATGTGAGATTCTAAGAATACCACTCTATGTGAGATTCTGAGTAGCTCAATATGAGATTTCGAGCATGGGTGGGTATCCAGTGCCGGGTGGTATTGGGCCTCACTCTTGGTTTGTTTACTTTCATGTTGTTATTGAGGTGCTGGTTATTATAGCATGTGTTTAGGCGGTTATGGTAGCTCTATTGCTTATCCTATCTTGACATCATATCATAGCATGCTCTTAATTATTATTCACATGAAGCATGGTCGAGTGGTTGTGTACCCACTGAGCTTTGTTAGCTTAGTGTTCAAAATCGTTGTTTTCGTTCGTAGGTTAATAGGTAGTTCGAGCGTAGCGGAGCACCATCGAAGCAAAGATCCAACATTGACCTTTTGGTAGAGTACAAGTACTTAGATGTAGTGGGCTATGTATTCGTAGGACCCTATGTATTTGTAACTCTATTTAATTTAACTTGTATTGGTCAAATGTTTTATTTCTGTGTTGGAGCTCATTTAACTATTTTGAAGGTTTTAAGTGGGTATGGATTTAAATGCTTGATATGTCGCATTTGGGATTTACAAGGTTGAATTTTTTTACCGGCTTTTAAAAGCAAAAATTTTATGGGAGTCGTTCAGGCTTGAGGCCCAATTGCAGCATCTGGGTCGAGGGTGTTATATTTGGTATCTGAGCCTAGGTTTAGTCGATTCTAGGCAGTCCCCGGGGGAGTCTAGTGTGGTAAATAGGTGTTCAACGAATACATGCCCATAAGTCAAAGTTGTACTTGGATTAAGATGGATTTTCGATGGTGTACTCATGTTGTTTGTTTGCGCAGAGCTGAACCATGCCAAGGAGAGCTAGGAACGTGGAAGAAAGTTTGGGTTCTCGGGGTGGAAGCTCCGATGAAGACTACGTGCCAAATATGGAGGAGTCCGATGGGGGAGCTTGGCAATGAGTCAATTATTTCTCCCACTTGCACCGAGCCCTAGACAGAATTGTGAGGGCAATTCTGAGGCATTCATCTACCCCTCGGGAGGCACCGGTTGAGAGGGTGCGTAGGCAAAGTGCCACAGATTTTCATGGGTCAGGACATGATAACCCGGTGAAGGCAGATCAATGGGTTCGAGAAACCCGTTAGATTATGAGACAGATAAGGTTGCGGTCTGAAGATAAGGTATCTTGTGTGTTATCCTTGCTCAAGGGAAACGCGAGAGAATGGTGGGAAACCGTAGAGCTGGAATGTCACCCTAGCCGACCTTGTTGGGATGACTTTCTTGATGAGTTCAAGAAAAAGTATGTAGGGGAGGTTCACGTTGACAAGTTGAGGGACCAGTTCACTCACCTCGTGCAAGGGAACCACACTGTCTTTGAGTATGAACAAGAGTTTCTGCAACTGAGCAGGTATGCGCCAGAACTTGTAGCCACCGAGAAAATGAGGTGCAAAAGGTTCATAAAAGGGTTACGGAATGAGATATAAACCTATTTGACAGCTGACCCACCCAAGGTATTTTTTGAGTTGACTATTAGTGGCAAAGTCTCTTGAGCAAGTGCAAGGTCTGACATATGGTTCTGCTAGTGGACAAAGAGGTCCTAGTGGGAGGCCTCAGAATTTCTCTAATAGCTCTCAGTCTTACTCGAGAAGGGACAAAAACTGATCGAATCAGGGGAGAGGAGCTTCGAATCAGAGTGTGAGGTCAGATCATTGATCAGAGTCTGCCATCCGTAGGAGGCCTACGTCATCTTCATCTATGATAAGCCCAGATAGTTCTTAGGGGAGTGCAGGTGCACCGTTTTGTAATTAGTATGGGCGTAGGCACCGAGGAGAGTGTTGGGGGTGCAAACCGAGCTTGCTTTGAGTGTGGGTCTCAAGATCACCTTGTGAAGGATTGCCCCGCTGTTACCACAGCCATTCCAGTTCAGGCACTGAGGGCTTCTTATTCAGCTTAAAGGGGTTGAGGGTTCCCTAGAAGAGGGGCAAGCCAGGCGATAGGCCACCAGAGTAGGGGTACGTTTTAGTCTACGGTGACGGCACCGGTGAGGCAGGATGAAGTTAGAGCTTAGGAGGATTACGAGCCCACAGATGTGATTGCAGGTACCTTCTCTTTGTTCTCTGTTCCTATTGTTGCATTAGTGGATTCAGGGTCTACCCACTCCTACATCCGTAGTGGGATATCCCAGTGTTGGGGCATACCGGCTGAAGACCTAGAAATAGAAGTTCATGTGTCTAGTCTATTAGGGTTGGATGTGTTAGTAGACAAGGTGTACTGGAGGTGTCCTATCGAAGTTCAAGTTTCGATCTTCCCAGAAAATCTTATGGTTTTGAAGTTCCAATAGTTTTACGCAATCCTAGGTATGAATTGGCTTGTAGAACACGACGCTAGTTTGGGTTGTAGGACCAAGAGTTTGAAGCTCCGTGTGGCTGACGGATCGAAATTAATAGTTAGAGGAGAGAGACACCCTTGCATCCCTAACGTTGTATCGGCTCCAGTAGCTCAGAGGTTAATACAACAAGGTTGTGAGGCCTTTTTAGCTCACGTGGTGGATACAAGAGTCGAGGGTCCATCTATTAAGAGCCTCGGGATAGTTTGTGAGTTCATGGATGTTTTTTCGGAGGAGCTACCTGGATACCACCCGATCGTAAGCTTAAGTTTCGAATTGAGGTAATGCCCGACATGGCGCTGATGTCCATTCCACCTTATCAATGGCACCAACAGAAATGAGGGAGTTGAAGAAACAAATTCAGGAATTGATAGAGAAAGGTTTCATTCGACCAAGTGTCTCTCCTTGGGGTGCTCTAGTCTTGTTTGTTAAGAAGAATGATGGGTCAATGAGAATGCATTGACTACCGGCAGCTAAATAAGGTAACGGTGAAGAATTGCTATCCTTTTTCCAGAATTGATGATTTATTTGGCCAGTTGAGGGGTGCTCAGGTTTTCTCGAAGATAGATTTGAGATCAGGGTATTATCAGTTGAAAGTGGTGGAAGAAGATGTCTAGAAGACCACTTTCAGGACACAGTACAGACACTATGAGTTCTTGGTGATGCCTTTTAGGCTCACTAATGCCCCAGCAGCATTCATGGATTTGATGAACATAATCTTCCAGCCTTATTTGAATCAGTTTGTGGTGGTGTTCATCGATGACATTCTGGTTTATTCACGTTCAGTTGAGGACCACGACTACCACCTGTGAGTGGTTCTTCAGACGTTGAGAGATAGGCGTCTCTATGCAAAGTTCATTAAATGTGAGTTTTAGCTTTTCGAAGTGGCCTTTTTGGGCCACATCGTGGCGGCGGATGGGATACGTGTTGACCCTTAGAAGATTCAAGCAATAGTGGAGTGGGATATTATCGACGGTTTGTCAAGGGTTTTTCAATCTTAGCTGCCCCGTTGACCAAGTTACTTCATAAGGGAGTGTCGTTTGTATGGAATGAGAAGAGACAATAGTGTTTTGAACAGTTGAAGGCTTACCTTACTAAGTCTCCGATTTTGACACAGCCTGAGCCGGGAAAATATTATGTTGTGTTTAGTGATGCGTCCTTGAATAGACTTGGTTGCATTCTTATGCAAGAGGGTAAGGTGGTTGCCTACGCCTCAAGGCAACTTAAACATCATGAACAGAACTACCCTACCCATGATTTGGAACTGGCCACGGTGACTTTGCTTTGAAAATTTGGAGACACTACCTCTACGGGGAGAAGTGTTATATCTATACAGATCATAAGAGTTTAAAGTATCTACTCACCCAGAAGGAGTTGAATTTGAGGCAACATCGTTGGATTGAGTTGTTAAAGGATTATGATTGCGTTATTGAGTATCACCCTAGCAAGGCAAATGTAGTAGCGTGTGCTTTTAGTCATAAGTCGATGTCTGACTTGAGAGCCATGTTTGCCCGTTTGAGGATGACCGAGGACGATGGGCTTTTAGCCGAGCTCAGGGTTGAACTGACGTTAGTGCAAGAGATAAGGAGAACTCAGGTTCTGGACGAAGATTTAGTGGCTCAAATTGAGGCAGTTCAGAGAGACGAGGCCTCAGATTTTGAAGTACGAGATGGTGGGTACTTGTAATTTAGGGGCAGGTTGTGTGTTCCGGCTTTAGAAGATTTGAGAGACCGTATATTATGAGAGACACACCGTAGTCTTTTCACCGTGCAACCGGGGAGCAATAAGATGTACCAAGATCTTTGACCTTATTATTTGTGGTCGTGCATGAAGAGGAATATTTTCGAGTTTGTGACGAGTGCTTAGCTTTCCAACAAGTGAAGGCAGAACATCAATTTCCATCAGGGTTACTATAGCCGATTCAAATTTCGCAATGGAAGTGGGATCATGTCACCATGGATTTTGTTACGGGTTTGCCGATGACTCAAAGAAAGCATGATGCGATCTGGGTAATAGTGGATTGTTTGACCAAGTCTACTCATTTCTTGCATGTGTGCATAGATTTCACATTAGAGCGGTTGGCTAAGTTGTACATCAAGGAGATAGTGAGGTTACATGGAGTGCCATCTTCGATCGTATCGGATAGGGATTCGCGGTTCACAACAAGGTTATGGAAGAAGATTCATAGTGCCTTAGGCATCGAGCTACATTTTAGTACAGCTTTCCATCCTCAAACCGATGGCCAGTCTGAGTGGGTTATCCAGATTCTTGAGGACATGCTTCAGTGTTGTGTCGTAGATTTTGAAGGAAGTTGGGAGGAACAGCTATCGTTGGTTGAGTTCGCATACAACAATAGTTATCAATCAAGTATCAAGATGGCCCCTTTCGAAGCCTTGTATGGGCGTAGATGTAGAACACCCTTGTGTTGGACCGAGCTCAATGAGAGGAGGATCGTGGGGTCTGATTTGGTTAGACAAACTGAAAAGAAGGTTCACATCATCAGAGAAAGATTACAAGCGGCCTTTGATCGATAGAAGGCCTACGCGGATAGAAAGCGCAAGCATATCAAGTACGAGACTGGTGAAAAAGTCTTCTTAAAAGTATCCCCTTGGAAAGGGATATTTCGTTTTGGATGGAAGGGTAAGTTGAGTTCGCTGTATATTGGGCCATACGAAGTGATTGAGAGGATTGGGCCTGTAGCATATCGTCTAGCCTTGCCTCTGGTGTTATCACGTATCCACGATGTTTTCCATGTATCTCTGTTGAGACGCTATATTTTCGATCCTTTGCATGTCTGTCGCTCGAGAAGGTAGAGGTCGACACAGACTTGACATAAGAGGATGAGCTAGTGAGAGTGCTTGATAGAGGAGTTAAAGAGCTTCGTAACAAGTGTATACCCCTAGTGGAGATGTTGTGGAAGAACCATGGGATTGAAGAGGCTACATGGGAGGTTGAGGCTGAGATGAGAGAACTGTACCCACATCTGTTTCCACCAGGTAAATTTTGAGGACGAAATTTTCTTTAAGAAGGGGGAGTTGTAACGACCTGGGTTTTGGAACCCGGGAGTTGGGCTAAACCAAGGTATGGGCCTCGTGTTTGGGCCATGTTGTTGGGCCTACTAAACCTTGGTGGGCTTGGATTAGGTTTTGGGCTTGAGTTATGGGGTTATGGAGAAGGGTTTTATGGTAAATTCATAGTTGAAGAAAAGATGAGGGATGGGAGTTATGAGCTTCAGATTTTGTAAGTTGATGAAGTCATTGTGTCCCCTAAAAGCTCTCCCACCCTGTTCGTCTTCTCTCCATTAGAGTTGAAAGAAAAAGCTCCACCTTTATTAGTTTTGAGTTGAAATCCTGGATTTGTGTAGAAGAGAAAGTTGTTAGGCATCCAAGGATCTACAATCCAAGGTAAGTTTTGCTTGAAATGGTGGAAGAAGGGGTTTTAGAGTGAGAACGAGAATGGTGTTTTTAATCCCATTTCTTGTTGTTGAATCGTCATTTGAGCTTCTTTTAACCTCTCATCAATGTTGTAACTTGTTTACAACATTTCCCTTGTACTTCAAGAGGTTGGAGATTGTTCAAAGGCTCAAGGGAAGAAGAAAGCTTGAGGTAGAGTTTGAGGTTTCTTCTTAGCTTGAAATCTGAGGTTAGTACACTTCTAACTTCTATGTGTTCATGTGCATCATCATTTTGGTATGTGTTGCTTGACATATGATGTTTTGATAATTTAGAGCTTGGACGACCATCAATGGTAAATCTTGTAATTGTTGATGTTTAAGGGTAAAAATCGCTAGAAACTCACCTAATGACTTCAAACAACCTGCAGGAACGTTTTAGGACTTAACCATCGGGGTTGAGAGAGGGTTTGATACAATACTGAGCTCTAAGTGTCAAAATTAGGGTTCGCATACCGGTACGGGGTGGTTGCGTACCGGTACTCCCTCATATCTTAGGGACCGAACCGTGAGAGGCTTATCGGTACGCCTCTCCGCGTATCGATACCCCTCGTTAGAGCATAATTCCAGAGAGGCTTTGGTGTACTGGTACGCTCGAGGCGTATCGGTACCCACTAGTGCATTGCCTGGAAAGACGGACGATCCTAGTACCGATATGGAGTATCGGTACAGAACGGAGCACATCGGTATGGGGAGAGGGCCATTCTTTCTAATGTAATTGGGGTATCGGTACTGATTGGGGAGTATCGATACTTATAGGGGAGTATCGATACTCACTTAGGAGTATCGATACTCACTTAGGAGTATCGATACTCGCTAGGCAATCTGCCCAAGTTTTTACGTTTTGAGTTTGGGATTTCTATAATTCGCGACTAAGGTTCTAATGGGTCCCTTATGATATAAAATGACCGGTAAAATCGAGAATGTGTGTTCCTTCTTGCTTATATGGATTAAATGGTTAATTGAGTATTGAAATAAAAGTAAATTGCTTGGTAAGCGAGTATTAGAGATCCTTGGTGGATCAATCGTGGTTGTGCCCGGTAAGGCACTTGTTTGGTTATGAGTCCTTGTTTGATGGGATCCGAATACCCAGTGAGGGAGTGTTGTAACATATGAAGGCCATCCGATGTGAGATTTTGGGTGATGAATGAAGGACATCCGATGTGAGATTCCGGGTGATGACATTTGCTCGATGCGAGATTCTGAGCCCCGCTCGATGCGAGATTTCGAGTAGCTCGATATGAGATTCTAAGCATGGGTGGGTTTCCCAGTGTCGGGTGATATTGGGCCTCACTCCTGGTTTGTTTACTTTCATGTTGTTGTTGAGGTGTTGGTTGTTATAGCATGTGTTTAGGCGGTTATGGCAGTGTCATTGCTTTATCCTATCTTGACATCATATCATAGCATGCTCTTAATTATGATTCACCTGAAGCATGGTCGAGTGGTTGTGTATCCACTAAGCCTTGTTAGCTCAGCGTTCAGAATCATTGTTTCCGTTTGCAGGTTAATAGGTAGTTCGAGCGTAGCGGAGCACCATCGAAGCAAATATCCAGCATTGACCTTTTGGTAGAGTACAAGTACTTAGATGTAGTGGGCTATGTATTCGTAGGACCCTATGTATTTGTAACTCTATTTGATTTAACTTGTATTGGTCAAATGTTTTCTTTTTGTATTGGAGCTCCTTTAACTATTTTGAAGGTTTTAAGTAGGTATGGATTTAAATTCTTGATATGTCGCGTTTGGGATTTACAAGGTTGAATTTCTTTAACCAGCTTTTAAAAGCGAAAATTTTATAGGAGTGGTTTGGGCTTGAGGCCCAATTGCAGCATCCCGGTCGAGGGTGTTACAACTTATCTCACTCATCACTAACCCTGAAGAATTTATCCCTTTCATCACTCGAACAGCCCTATGGTTCCCAGACTAAATTCCACAATCAACATCCTTCATAGTCCCCAATGCCTGGATAGCTTGACCATTGTTCAAGCTTTCACTACTACCACCAAGTCTCCTTGATTGTTCTTTATGTGCTATCTCAACCCATTTACTCTTAGCCTTAGTATCTGCATGAGTATTCTTCAAATGGCGTTCTAGGCCCGAATCTGTGCTTGCGTTGATGACATTTATCTAACCAACCACGGTAAAACTCGTACCAATGATATTATCTGGACTGTTCCCTTCAAGAATAAACAATGTATTGAAGCGAGACCCTTTAGGAGGTCCTTCAGCTTTACCAAAATTGTCACCACTTGGCCAGCTTTTTAGGCATATATTCCTTCTTTTGTTGACCCGTACATGCATCCAAGGACCATAGATATCACTTGTTGCATCCTTTTTCATAAGATCCCCATTTTGTACCACTATAAAGCTAGGGACAATCGTCTCTACAACTACAGCAGAAGGTGCATGGGGGCAACTTTCTTTAGCATGACCATACCAACCACAACCATAGCAAATCATTGGTAGTCCCTCATATTCAACCATTTGCGGCGACCATCAATGTTCAGGCACGAGACCAACAGTTTAATCAAATCGACCACCATAGCCATCCAAGCAAATCGACCATTTTTTCCTTCAAATGTATTAAAATTAATTCTGACAACCGTTCCAATAACCCCAGCTAGGATTCTGACCAAACTTCAAGTATAGTATCTAAATGGTAGTCCAAGTAATCGTACACAAGAAATGATATGGGATGGGTAATTGATTGTCGTAAAGAAACTACGAGACCACAGCTGCACAGTGAGATAACTGTCGTAGATCACCCAAGGTCCTTCAGTTAGCACTTGAGTGTAATCATGTTCCTGAGCAAAACTGACAAGAAAGTACTCATTATCCAAATCTATTAGTTGAATCTCAACCATCGGATTCCATAAAGACTGGATCCTAGATAGCAGTGCCCTACACCCAATCTTTTTACCGAGTAGTTGGACAACAAGAGAATTAGAAAGCATTACATCAATGGACTGGTGAACCTTTTCCAAGAATCTGATATCAGAAATTGCACCATCCCAACTGATCCTAACATTCTTAGCATTGACCTCCACATCAAGTTCCCCAATCCCGTTAGATACATAGCCTCCAAAATGAATACCCAATAGTTTATCCCTAAATGATGGTAAGCCCCCAGAACCAGAGGTTACACTTTGATCACCATTGTGAAATTTAAGGGTCACTCATCCCTCATGAGAAGGCACAGCATTTTCCTTGGTGGCTATAGATGCATCTTCCTCTATCATGACTATATTCGATTGGCTCGCATCCATAGATTGGATATCTAGAGACCCCAGTAGTTCTGTACCCACTCCAATCACACCTTGTTCATTCTGAGATTCACTACCAATCACTGTCTAACTCTCAACCACAGTCGATAAGCACTCACGAGGTATACCATCCGACGGTCAACCACTTTGCTGACTGACGGTAGCCGCGTTAGGGTCCTCAATCCCATCATCATTGGCGTTGACTTCGTGATTTTCCTGATTTTGCGGAGGAAAAGAAAAAATTATTGGCGATGACTCTCTAGAGGTAAATATTTTTTATGTAGAAGTGAAATTTTGGATGACCATATAATTTGATTATTGTTAAATACGATAGAGTTAGATGCAAAGTTTTGTGTGACCATATAGTTTTTTTTTTATATTTATGCAAGTCATTTATAATGCTTCATTTCTTTTGGTGGATGTGCTAGATGTGAGCACTAAGAGTGCAATCATACACGTCAGTTAAAGTAATAAAGTGATCACAACGGAAATGTATCAAGTATCGATCCTACAAGGATTGAATGGAAATTATCAAATGTTACTATAAGCACAAAAAATAAAATAGGATAATGATGTGTGTTGGTTTGAAAGAGTTGTTCGGAACAACAAGCAAAATAAGATAAATTTGCAAGTGAATGATAATGATGAAGGTGTTAGGGGTGTGCATTATTTGGTTTTAACCGAATTAATCGATAGAACGGAATTTTTTTCGGTTAATTCGGTCGGTTAATTTTAGGTAAGTTCGGTTAACAGTTATTTTTTTTTTGGAAAATTCAATTATCGGTTAATTCACTTCGAAATCGGTTAATTAACCGAAATTATTATATATTAAATATTATATATATTACATATATTTATTTTTGGTCATTGAACTTTTAAAAATTATAAAATGATCACTAAATGGTTTGATATATTATAAAATGTTCATTAAACTTTTATCAAATTAGTATAAAATGAAAGTTTTAGTGACTAAAAAAGTCATTTTAGCATAATTTAGTGACCAATTAGTAATTTACCCAAAATTTTATAACAAATTCCGGTTAATTCGAAAATCGACCGAATTAACTGAAATAATTTCGGTTCGGTTAACGGTTAAAGTTCTAAAAATTTTGGTTAATTCGGTTATGGCTAATTCGGTTCGGCCACCGACCGAATTAACCGAATGCACACCCCTAGAAGGTGTAGTGCCACAATGTATACTTAACCTTTCTTTAAGTGTTGGTTTCCAATCCAAACTATCAATCTGTGTGATCCTAAATGTTGTGACATTCAATTGAAACACCTTGATAAGAAGGGGAAGCTCCTCTTGGATGTCCTCCTCTAAAACCCTAGGTATATATACTCTCAAGGTTTTCACCTACATAGAGCAAGATAGTGATCTGGATACTCTCTCGAGCTGACCAACGGTCTCTCAACTCAATCACTAGCTATACAACACGATGGCCATACTCTCTCGAGCAAGTAAGCTACCCACAATGAGTCATCTCTAGTTTCATGCACCCGTATTGCTAACACCGAAATAGTTAAATAAAAACACAACATAAAAAATAGATCAAATCATAAAGAAATCATAGAAGCTCTCGCATTCTTGAAACCAAATAAATTTGGAGTTTGATAATATAAAAAATTAAAATCTCTCAAAAATAACTCCCTCTTTACAAAGCACTCGAAGCTAAGCTAAGGTTGGACTCTCTCGAGCTCCAATAACACCACGTCTTCATGGATTCTAATCTAGGAAATGTTGGGACATAATAAAACATAAAATCAATTCAAAAACATTAATTTCTCCTTATTACGACTCAAGACAAGACATGCATAAAATATTAATAAAAGGTTAATAAAAAGCATGCAAAGGCTTAGAACAATGCTAAATTAAAATGAAAACATGCTAAAGATAAATCTTTTTTTAGAGTTATCACACTCCCACACTTAAGCTTTTGCTTGTCCTCAAGCAAAACAAACAAAACAATTCTACCAAAATTAATCAATGTATCCAGCAATGCTCCAACATATAATATTCCCCAAAATCAGACTATGCTACTAATTGTTGTAGATAAGTGATTCCTCAATTCTCATCATAAAATAATACATTGGTCTCATAAGAGATATCGAGCCTATGCTTGCTTAGTTAAGGAAACCATGTTAAGTGTGAAAGTTAAACCAAATGTAACAACCAACTTCTAAGCACAAGAGTATATCATTTCTAGTGGAATATATCTCGTTTGCGTTGCAATTACTCATATACTCAAGCCTTTAAATTGTGGACACATGAGAATTAATTGAAAGTTCGATTCTATCTGAACTACCCATTTTCAAATGATATACACATTGTTCACAAATATTCATTTTTGACTTAAGTAATTTCTTATAATTTAATCATAACAATTTTCACATTGAACCCACAAATGCTTGTATAGATCGAGATCATTAGAACTTTCTTTTAGAGTTAAATTATTACCATTTTCTCGAGTTATTATATCGAATTTTTTCCTTCATCATGAGTTGCGAGGGGTGATTGAATCTTTGTCACCCCTACATTGATAATCTTGTTGTAACTATAGTCCCGAGGTGGGGACGAAATAAAATCATGGAAATGGAACCTAGTCCTTTCTTCTTTAGCTTCCTTCTCTTTCTCACTCTCTTCTTTGGTTGGTATTATTGCCCTCAGCTCAGGGATTATTTTCTCTGATTCATCTTTTTTTTTTCTCTTTTTTCTACTCTTATGTTGTTCCATCATCTACAAAAGTTGGTGATATGGCCACATTAACCCCTTGCCACAAGGTAAATTTGGACCGCATCCACCAACCTCTCCAGATATTTTGTTAGACACCGATAGTGGAGAACCTGCATCACCATGTCTAAAATCATTTGGGTCAATCAAATGTATGGTACATACTGGAAATGGAGGATATCCTTTGGTGATGTTCGCTTTGAAAGCGTCTTTAAGTGCCCCATCTCTTGGCTTTGCTTACTCCCAATAGGTAAGATTTGCAGACCTCACCTCAACAACATTTTTCTCCAATTCCTCCATTCGAATTAGGAGACTCAAATAATTCATCCTTTGGTCTACCAATGTGGCTTTAACTCGGGCAAAAGCTTCCAGAATTACCCCCACTTCTTGAGGTGCTTCCTGTGAGGGTTCAGCAGATGTGTCCGTATGTAACACCTCAAAATCAGGTTTGGTAGTTCTCTGAGTTTGGTGCTCGGAAAGTATTTAGTTTTTCAGTTGATTAAAAAGTTTAATTTTGAGCTTTTGAATAAGTTTACTTTAAGCCAAAGTTAGTTTGATTAAAAAATGATTTGAATTTGGTTTATACTGAATAAAGATTTATTACAATTTTGTGTTATTACCGGAAGTGGGCTAAATTGAAAGCTTTGTGAAATTGATGTGAAGGACCATATTGATAGAAAAGAGAAGTACCTACCTTTCATGGTAATTTAGCCATTGATTGATTGTATGATAAGTCATGGCACATGTGTCACCAAGACTAGAATTTATTAGAATTTTATTATTAAGAAAATTTGGAAATTATGACAAATGGAGGAAGTCAATGGAAAGAAAAGAAGATAGAGAAATTCTTTACTTTCTTCTACTTCTCCCAAAAGGCTCCATGGCTAATTCTCTAGCTCGTAAATATCTATGTTTATTTTGACTTAAAATTAGCTACCAAAATGTTAATCCAAGTTTATATTTGAAGTCTACTCATTTCAAGCTTCATAATTGGTAAACTCATATCCCTAGCTTCTTTTTTGATATTCAATTTGTTAAGATGGGAGTTTAGTTGTTTTGGGTTAGATTCTAAAGTTAATGTATCTAATGGAATTAAGGACTCAAATGAAAGCTTTGATGAATTCTAAACCTAATGATATTCTTCTTATGATTTTTAATCCATGAAATGTTAAAGCCTAATCATTAGAAGATTAGGATTAATATGCCTTAGTAATTAAGAAATTCTATGTATTTAGTTGTTGAATTGATAAACTACATGTCAAATTTTATGTTAGATCAAACCAATATCGAGGAATCATCATTGGGGAAAGTTAGAGTCAAGCTTATCGAGTGAGGAATCATGATTCGGGATACTCCATGACTTTAGATTAAGGTGAGTGTAGTTTAAGCCTCGAGATTGGTTCGATACCATCCCGAATTGCATTTGTTTACTTTGATTTCATAGTATACATGGTGACATGATATAAAAGCTCGCTCAGAGAAATCTGTAGTGGCGAGCTATTGTATGGTAAGCTTATATGTTTATACATGATTTAATATGTTCATTGTTTATGCATTGTCATGAAAGAATGAAATTAAATTAAGGAATTATGGAAGATTTTGATGATCTAGGCTAATATGGAGCTTTAAGTTTACTTTGATTATGTACTATGATGCTTTGTATCTATAAGCTCACCCCTTGAAATCACATTATGAATACAAGATAACCTTGGATACAATATAACTTAGAGTACAATTGGCATGCCATATAATTCATTGAGCTCATGTAAGGGTTTGGATTACGATCCTTATTTGGTTATAGTAGGAGGGATGTTCTTATGGTCATAGACGACAGTTGGAGGGATTGACCTTTTCCATTTGTAGGTGACAGTTGCTAGGAATTCGAGTATCCTTTATGTTACTTGTGATCCAAGAAAATAAAAGTTAATCTTATGTTTAATCATATGAAATTAAAAGTTTAAATATATCTGTTGCTTTGTACTGGCCATATTATATATGTACTTTTGCGTCTCTATGCTTATGATTCTTTATGTATGCAAGATCAATAGCATTACATCTCATTTATGTTAAAGTTTACTACCTCACTAAGCTGTATAAGCTTACTTTGGTTCATTGCATGCATTTTAAATGTAAAGTTTTCGTAGGCTCGGATCGTGCCTAGATGTTACAAGCCACTCGCTTTTTGTTTTGGGTAATGAACTCTCTTTCGCTAACTCCTAGATAGTGGCATATAAACTTGGCATGATTGGTATAGTATTGACCAGATGAGTTTTGTTCTGAACATGATGTAGTTAGGAATCATGAAATAAGTATAACATGGTTGCTTCACGTTGGTAATTTTAATTGTGCTTGGCATAAGTATAAAATAAGAATGGCGTTTTTGTTAAGCTTCTAAAGTGACTTAAGTATGCATAATTTGGTATGTGAAAGTGCTTGATGAGTATGTAGCATGAAATGTTAGTTGGGTTATGCTTGTTTGGAAATTGTTGAGTGCTTTGCGTCGCAAGGACAAAGAACATGTGAGACGATCAAATGCAAGAATCTCAATGTCCACAATTAAGTCGTCCATTTTTTTATCTCTTGGTAGTTTCGACCATTCGAAGGTAAATACTCCTTTTTGAGCAACCTTGATATTTGATGGCTTCATTGCTTCCAAGCTTGTCGTAGGATTAATTTAGTCCAAATTATTTTTTAGAGCTTGTCCACACCATTTATAATGCCATTAACACCATTGTTGAATTATTGGTCTACATATGTATGATTAATCATATTTTCCGTAAAGAGGGTATCATTTGTTCTCTTGATATGCCTAGTTCTGTAGGTAATCCCATAGATATCAAATTTTTAAAGAAAAGATGATGAAAATATGAGAATAGTTTGCTAACGCGCAAGGTCGATCAAGATGAAAGCGACAATAAAAAAGCAAAGATAGTGTGGTTAGCACTCATGCCGAGATGCCACCTCATTGTTGGGTTTTGATGGAGTCCATGCTAGGACAATTTGTTTTTATGCAATCTGATTGCGATGAGAAGTTCATCGGTGTCCACAATCATATTGACGCGCTTTCATGACTAGTGAGATAGCAGATATAGCTAGTGATGTTGTAGCACTTTGTTAGAATTAAAATGAGATCTTTGGCCATTTTATTTCGTCTCAACAAGGTGACCATTCCTCTTCCGCACCGAATGCATAGCTGTTTATATTTTTTTTATCACATGCATTTCAAGCACCTAGAATATTTTTATGATGTTTTCCTTATGACTTTTATTTGGATTTGATGATAGTTTAATATTTTAAATATTTTGATTTGGATGTTTATATATATATATACTTTGGTTCTTGGATATTTGGAGATTATTTGGACTTATTTTTTTTATTATCCTTCCCTATTGATTCTTTATTTGGGTATTTCTCTCATTGATCATTGAATATATATATATATATATATATATATATATATATATATATATGTATATATATAATATGTAAATTGTTGATTTTAATCTAATAAAAAGGAGGAAATTTTGGGCCGAAACATTTTTTGTTGTTTTTACTTAATGAAAAAGATATGTAAAATTGTTTTAAGTAATTATTGCAAAAGAAAGGGGAGATTATTTTAAAATCTTAAAAAAATCTATTCAAGATTTTGTTATATAAAAAATGGGAGATTATTAAATAATTAATTATTGATTTTGATATGAAAATTAACTTAAGAATTTACTTTAACTAATAGAAATTTAAGATATATTTTAAAATGTCTTATTGTTGTGAATAAAATAATAAAGAACAACGAACAATAATAAAAGAACAAAGAGATGAAAGAAAAATGGAGATTTGTATTATTCTTAAAGACTTGTGTACAATGTCTTCATCAAATCATCTATTTATAGGCATAAGAAGTACATAATATATTAAACTCTAATTAATGAAGATAATATTCATAATGATAAAGTAAATCAAATCTCCTTAATAAAGTTTTTATCATGATAGACATCCACATAGATAAATATTCATAATACTCCCCATTGGATGTCCTAAACTATGTGCCTCGTTAAAACCTTACTAGGAAAAACACAGTGGGACAAAAACCCAGTGAAGGAAAAAGAGTACGCTATCTTTTGATACGCGTAGCAGGTTGCCTCATTAAAAACCTTACCAGGAAAACCCATTGGGACAAAACCTTGGTTAACGGAAAAAGAGTGCAAACGCGTATTTACTCCCCCTCATTTATGCATCACTAAGATCTCTGAGATGACGCAATCCAATGTTAAAAATCAACTTCCCAAATGTAGAAGTAGGAAGCGCTTTGGTGAATAGATCTGCTAAATTTTCACTTGAACGGATCTGTTGGACATCAATGTCTCCATTCTTTTGTAGATCATGATTGAAGAAAAATTTTGGTGAGATGTGTTTTGTTCTATCACCCTTTATGTATCTTTCTCTCAGTTGAGCAATGCAAGCTGTGTGGTCTTCATATAAGACCGTCGGAGTTACTCTTCCAGAGCATAAGCCACAATTTTCTCGAATGTAATGAACTACAGACCTTAACCATACACATTCACGACTAGCTTCATGAATAGCTAAAATCCCAGCATGATTAGAGGATGTGGCAACAATTGTTTGCTTCATAGAGCGCCAAGAAATTGCAACCACCATATATAAATACATAACCGGTTTGTGATCGAGCATTATGAGGGTCAGATAAGTATCATGCATCTGTAAAACCAATCAATTCGGTTTTGGATAGATTAGGAAAAAATAATCTCATGTCTTTCGTACCTTGAAGATAACGAAATATATGTTTGACCCCATTCCAATGTCTTCGGGTTGGACATGAACTAAATCTCGATAGCAAATTTACAGCAAATGATATGTCAGGTTGTGTATGACTAGAAAGATATATTAGTGCACCAATGGCACTTAAGTATGGTACTTTCGGACCAAGAAGATCTCCATCCTTATCTGGGGGACGAAAAAGATCTTTATTTACATCTAACGACCTAACAACCATTGGGGTGCTTAACGGATGTGCGTTATGCATGTAAAATCTTCGTAACACTTTTTCTATGTATGTTGATTGATGCTCAAGGATTCCATCCTTTAGGTGCTCAATATGTAATCCAAGACAAAATTTTGTCTTTCCAAAGTCTTTGATTTCAAATTCTTTCTTTACATATTCAATTGTCAAGGAGATCTCTTCATGAGTCCCAATGATATTCAAATCATCAACATACACAGCAATAATGACAAACCCAAAGTTAAACCTCTTAATAAAAAAAATACTCAGGGAAATTAAATTATTCTTATAGCATTCCGCTAATAAGTATTCAATGTAAATGTTAAATATGATTGAATAATGTTCTCGATAACTTGAATTAACTACTTCTGGCAGTCTAAATCCTTCCGGAAGTTTCATGAAAATGTTATTATCAAGAGGCCTATACAAATAGGCTGTAACAACATCATTAGGCGGAAAGTAAGTCATTCTTTTATTGCTAGACCAATCAAAAATCTAAAAGTAGTTGCATCTACCACTGGGAATATGTCTCATCATAATTGATCCCAGGTCTTTGTGAAAAACCTTGTGCAACCAAACGAGCTTTATATCTCACAATTTCCCCTTTTCCATTTCTCTTTCTCACAAAAACCCATTTATATCCTACAGGTTTTACACCTTCCGGTGTACGAACTACTGGTCCGAACACTTCCCTTTTCGAAAGAGATTTTAGTTCTGCCTCAATTGCTTCTTTCCATTTTGGCCAATCATTTCTTTATTTACGTTGTCCGATTGACAATGGTTCATGATCCACATCAAAATCCAAAATTTCTAGTGTTATATTGCATGCAAATGATTATCGACGTCGATTTGATTTCGGTTTCACTTATTTCTAGACATGACATAATTTATTGAGATCTCTTTATTATCAGGTACCTGAGTCATGTATAATGTCTTTGTTGGAGACCTTTTAATCTCTTCTAGAAATTTTCATAATTCGTTGATTCCTCGATCGGACCATCATAAGATATAGCTCATTTTCTTTTTCGATGATTTTTATCTTTGGAACCTACTTGTCTACCACGCTTTAGGCGTGAGTTAGACTCGTTAGCTACTAGAGTTTGTCCTTCCAGGACATCAATTTTCAATTGGATCATTCATAGCTGGTATATGCAACTTAGTCACTCTTTTAGGGTCAGTAAAAGCATCTGGCAATTTATTTGCTAAGTTTTGTAAATAAATTATCCTTTGAACTTCTAGTTCACACTGTTGGATACGTGGATCAAAATGAGATAATGATAATTCATTCCAACTTGTTTCTTTACCCAGCTGTTTATTCTCTCCCCTAATGTTGGGAAAATTGACTCATTAAAATGACAATCAACAAATCGAGCTGTAAATAAATTTCCCGTTAAAGGCTCGAGATATTTAATTATTGAAGGATATTCAAATCCAATATATATTCCCAACCTCCTTTAAGGACCCATCTTTGTGCATTGTGATGGAGCAATCGGAACATATACTGCACACCCAAAAATTCTAAGACGGGAAATATTTGATTCCTGGCCAAAAACCATTTGTAATGAGGAGAACTTATGATAACTTGTTGGTTTGATGCGAATTGGTGATGCTGCATGTAATATGACATGTCCCCAAGCAAAAATTGGAAGTCTTGACTTCATCAATAACGGTCTTCCAATTAATTGAAGACGTTTAATAAATGACTCTGCAAGACCATTTTGTGTATGAACATGAGCTACATGATGTTCAACACTTATTCCAATTGACGTACAAAAATCATCAAAATCCTGGGAAGTAAATTCACCAGCATTATCAAGATGAATTGTCTTTATAGGAGAATCTAAAAAAATGTGCTCGTAATTTAATCAACTGAGCAAGTAACCTCGCAAACGCCATGTTGCGAGTTGATAATAATGATATATGTGACCATCTAGTTGATGCAATAATTAAAACTGTAAAAGTGTCTAGATGATCTGTAAGAAGGGTGTATGGGCCCACATATATCACCTTATATCCATTCTAGAAAATTAATGGATTCACAATCCATCTTAGCTGGCGATGGTTGAATAATCAATTTGCTTTGAGAACAAGCATCACATGAAAACATTACTTTGAAGAATCTGTCAGTTCTTCAATGAATAACCACATGAAGATTCAATAACTTTTCGCATCAAAATTGAACCGAGATGGCCTAACCGGTCATGCCAAATAATAAAGTTATCAATAAACTTCTGGTTTACAATAACATGAGCTTCAATTTTGTACTAATTTTTGTGTAGTACAATCCGGATGATAGTGCATGTAATTTTTCAAGATTTTCTTATTGCCTTGAGTTATACTCATAATATGGAGATAGTCAGCATCCTCTTGACTAATAATCTCAATATGATATATGTTTCTTTAAAATTCAATAAGCCTCTTTGCGACTTTGAAGAGTACATTACATTGTGAATATGGAATTGAGTTCCATTTGGCAATAGCATATTTGCTCTTTCGGAGCCTTCTATGATATTAGTGCTCCCGGATATAGTACTCGCATTATTCCTTTGCATTTTAAATGGGAAAAATATGCATAATTATGCACCTTTCAATATGTGCTTTGTTACATTCACTTCGAGGAATGAAAAATATGTGCTTTGTACCATTCACTTCGGGGAATAAAAATATTAAATATAGCACATCATATCAAATCGGTTATCTATCAAAGATAATCTCTCAAGAACTTATTACTCTTCTGGAGCATTGATATTTTAGTATTTTTAGATATAGTACTCATATTTTTCCCTTGCAATTTAAATGTAAAAATATTTCTTATGCTTTTGTATATTATGAGTGCTTGCACTGTTTGCTAAGCATAAATTGTCACAATTTATTGCATATTTATTTCGGAAGTAAACATATTCTTCAGAGGATAATAAATTAACATAAAGCGTAAATAAGTAATATGTAAAACAAATTAACATAAAGCAAATTAACATAAATAAATAATAAGTAAAACAAACTAACACAAAGCAAAATAAATAAAAGATTAATTATTCCCTTTAGGGATTATAAGGAAATAAAATAAATTTTGAATTATTCCCTTCAAGGGTTATGAGTAAATCAACAATATCCAATTGAGTTGGACCAATAACGTGATAACTATTTTCGCCATTTTCGTAAAGAAAATTTGTTTATGTTTTCTTTCATTTATCATTCATGATTGTGGATAAAGATCCATAATTCTTCGGCGTATGACAAGTACAAGATTAATGGTTTGTACCATTGTATAAAAATTATTTTCATAATATATTCTTGTAATCTTTATAAACCCACTTCTGGTGGTTATATGCATTCTTAAAATAATCATCTTGCCAATGTATGTTCATGGCCTCAATTGCGACCATAATTGCTAATGTGGCATTTATTCTTTTCGCTTAAAATGTCACATTCACTTCAAGGAATGGAGCGGAGCCAATAGGTCTTTAAAACCTTTTCACGATACTGTGTCTACAGGATAACATTAATTGTGTGAAAATGGAGTATGTTTTTCTAACATATCCTCAAAAGTGATACTCCGACCACAAAATTTTAATTTAATTTAAAACATTCACATAACTGAGTTTTATCCACTAACCATATAGTGAATCATCATGTTTGCATTCACTTCAGGGAATAAAATTTATCCAATAATTGCATGGAATAAACATCATGTTTGCATTCACTTCAGGGAAAGCTTCCCATAAAATTTTTTGAATCAAGATGAATTTTCATAACTTGAACTTGGGAGAAGTCTATTGTCGAGTTTTTCGACGCATAAAAATTATTGCTTTTGAGCAAATAAGATTTAATCCTCGTACGCGGCATTGTTAAATCAGTTCACAAGGCCCTTTAAAAACCTCCTTTGAGACCAATAGCCTAGCAGAACGGGGTGTCCAGTCAATATACTTGGATTAGACCAACAGAACAAAGAACATATATGTTAAACCATACGTTAAATTAAAGAACATGCTTTAGGCGTTAAGTACAAACCAAACACAGCCGGATCATCTTTGTCAAATCGTTTTTTGATTTGTGAGAAGTCGCAAATTCATCTTTGCCCAACGCTCAAAATTCAAATACAGTCAAACATGCTTCCATGCCTTTCAAAAAAAATTAAAAATTAAGTTAAAATATAAAGAGAAAGACAATCAATAACTAAAAAAATGAGAAGAAAAAAACTTATCTTTGGTTCATCCTATAATCAAATTATTTCCAATTACTTTTTTTTTGGATTCAAACGATGAAGACCTCAGTTGATTAGACTCTCGTGCTGATAACGTGTTGTGAATAAAATAACGAATAACAACGAACAAGAATAAAAGAACAAAGAGATGAAAGAAAAGGGAGATTTGTATTATTCTTAAAGACTTGTGTACAATGTCTTCATCAAATCATCTATTTATAGGCATAAGAAGTACATAATACATTAAACTCTAATTAATGAAGATAATATTCATAATGATAAAGTAAATCAAATCTCTTTGATAAAGTTCTTATCATGATAGACATCCACATAAATAAATATTCATAACACTTATAAATAAAAATTGCATTTCTGAGCATCAAGTACCAATACTCAATTATGAGTATTGATAATGTATGAACAATATTGATACTGGTTCATACAATAAAGGTACTCCAAGAACTTTTTTATTTTCTTATAAGGAGTATCGATATTTTTTTATCAACAATCGTATAATTCCATTATCGAATGAAAACATGCAGTCAATATATTAAAACGTGCGACTCGTTAAAAATCTTCTTAAGTGTAACTGAAAGAAAAGAGTATAACACGTCAACGATACAAGGAAACAAACACCCTAGCAACACATAAAATTCAAACCCAAACTACATCGACCAAACACCATACATACCGCGCCAAACCAACCAGAAACAACCAAGGCAACCTTCTCTGTGAAACCAACCATAGCATGCAACCGTCCCAAACATATATCAGCCCAGCAACAAGCCAAAATACCCCAAACACCCCACTCACATACATGCTTGGAACAACAAACCTCGAGACATCCCCTCGGCCAACGCATCAACAAACTTATTGGCCTCACGACAAACATGATAAAACATCGCATTCTGGAGATCCTGGCACACACGGTCAATTGCTCCGAAGACCTTCCACAACTTCCATGGTCTTTTATGAACATGCAACACCTAGCCCAAAGTAATCCGAGAATGTGCAAAAGAGTACTTTGAGAATTTCAAAGTTTAGTACCGGTATTCAATACTTCAAATTTATTTTTCAGAATTTCAAAAGCCATTTTAGTTCCGATACTAATTTTATATAGTATCGGTATTCAATACTTCAAATTTATTTTTCAGAGTTTCGAAAGCCAGTTTAGTACCGTTATTGTGTTCTTAGTACCGATACTCAAATGCGTTAATTTTTTTAAAACGTTGAATGTAATTTCAGCACTGATACACCTTTATGGGTATCGATACTTATTGGGCTGTATAATATTTTTTTTTAAAAATAAATAATTTGATTTTTTTTCGAAACCAGACACATTACCTATTTTAATTAGTTTATTAATTTTTCAATTGAAAATAGATAATTTGAGATGGGGAGAGCCCCCGATCTGATTATGGGCTTGACTTTTTTCAAAACCGAGCATCAATCTGGCCCAACCTTTGGATACGTCCATTCAAAATAAAATACAAAACTTAAAAGGCGTATGTTTCTGTACACCTGATTGTTTAATAGGTAAATTTTTAATACACAAATTGTGTAATAAACTTATTTATTTTGATTGAAATAATTTATCCTACATAAACTTAATAATACTAGACACGATATAAAAATATATTAATTATATTTTTAATACATGTATTTATTTTTTAAATATTATTTATATTAATAATTTATTAAATATAAAATTTAGGTAAAATCTAATAAAAGAATTATATAAAATTCATATCGTTGACCATGTTTGGTAAACATTGTTTTGAGCCAAAATTAGATGTTTGAACTACTTTTAAAGATTTAACTAGGCAAAACTCTTAATTTAGATGCTTGATAAATAATGGTTTGTACAAGAGGATTTATGTGAAACTTCTCAAATTAAAAAAAAAACTAATAAGATAGCTTTTTGGTTTTAGAGAATTTGACATAATAGTCGTAAAAACTCTTTTATCATTAACATTTATAAAAAAAATCCAAATAACCTAAATATACTCTTGAAGTAAGACATATTTTCATATATAATTTAAATAATTGTTTTTATTTCAAATATATAAGATTAATACATTTGCTTCAAATATCACTTAAATTTAATAATTAATCAAGGAAAATACTTTTAGTGCGTAGTATCTAGAATTTAAGGTTTATAATTTAGGGATTTAGGTTAGGATTTAGGGGTTTAGTGTGCAGGTGTAGAATTTAAGGTTTATGATTATAATTAAGAGTTTAGGGTTTAGGGTTTAAGGATTAGGTTTTATGGTGCTGAGTTTTAGATTTTATAGCTTAAGTATGAAAGGTTATGTAATTTTTTTTACACAACTTGTGTATCAAAATATAACCCATTAATCAAAGGGTAATTATTTCATGCACAAGTGTTTGTGTAAACTTTGTTTTTACAAATGTCTTAGTTTTAGGGTTTAGGGATTTTGTTTATGGGTCTAGTGTTTAGAAGTTTAAGAGTACGAGTTTTGAATTTAGGTGTATGGTTAGAATTTAGGTTTGAGGGTTAGAATTTAGGGTTTATAGGTTAAAACCTTAGTCCCTAACTACATTACCCTAAACTTAAATCCTAATCTCTATACTCTAAATTTTAACCTAAAACCCTAAATTCTAACCATAAACTCATACACTTAAACTCTTAAACCCTAAACTGAGCCATTAAACCTTAAAACGAAGGGATATTTTCCCTTAATCAAATTGTATTAAAAGATAATTATATATATAATAAATTAATATATAAATATTTAAAATATGCTTAATAAAATTATAGAAAAAATAAATTTTTATTGTGGAGATGGATAATCGAGACGCATATGACATGCTTGTCGATGATAATCCTCGTAAGCTCTGCTCCTCGCTATTGCCAGCTCTGATTGTAATGAAAATCTGGAATTGGGAGATAAAATTCAGCTTTGTTCGACACGCGGGGAACTCAGTTGTTGATATGATGGCTAGACTCGCAAGGATTGGTCCACCTGAATATCGTCGTTTCTTGGATCCTCCGCAGGCAGTGCAGGAGGCGTTGAATAAGGATATGAAAAGCAGTAGCCTTAGCTCTCCGTAATCTTATGCTTCCTTTCTTCTCATAGTCAAAAATAAATATTTTTCATAATCTAAATATTAATAGATATAAAATATTGATAACTAACAAATTATTCAAACAGTTATTATTTATTAATGCCGATTTTAAATGACACTAAATAAGGAGGTGGAAACGGCAACCGAAGGGAGGTTTGGCGGCGGGCCTTGGTAGTACACCCGACGTGGAACAGGCAGAGAGTCACAGTGGACGATAGTTGACTGTAGAATTAGGTGGTTCATCCCTGGCAGACTTTAGGCCAAGAGCCACAGACAAGGTAGAGAGGGTGGTCGATGTCGAAGGGACGTTTTCTTTGTCTTGGATCTTGTGGTATTTATATCCCCTTTTTGTTGTAGACGGAATGATGTTTGACGAGACTGTGCCAAGCCTAGTGATGACTATTGATGGGTTGGCAGATGGTAGATCGGTTGTCAGGCTGCAAGCTCAGTCGAACTTGATGGTTGTCTTTGTTGGAACCAAACTATAATAAATATGAAATCTAACCCAGGATCTATCATGCCAACATCAAGAACAAAAACCGAATGCAGAAGCGTACCTGAATTAATCGATAAATTGAAAACCTTGAATCTTGATGTTAAAAACCCAAATCTTTGGTATTGATCTTCCAAGAAGATAGATTTTCTCTTGACGTAAAACTCTCTGACGGGAAATGAGAGAAAAACAAGTTAACCTATTTCTCGGGGACCACTACCTCTTTATATAGTTGATTATTAAATCAACTATTAAATATTTATAACTCTGTCCATCATTGAATTATAAATATATCTTACGGTATCTACACTTTTATTTCTATGACACTTTAATACCTATGACAGCCTAACATAATTGGTCACTTGATTTTGTGTAATACTTTATAATAGCATCATACATTTTACATATATGCCCACAATTGCAGATTTCAATCCAACAATCTCCCACTTGGGCAACATATGTTTCCTGATAAATGTACAACCTTATGAGCTCAAAATTTTACTATTATATAATAGGTGTTCTATAACAATCTCGTCCATCAACTATATCCATATAGGATCAAAGCAGCCTTTGCCATATCAATCATGACTAGACCCATCAATGGTCACGTATACAAATATAGTCCAATGACATAGATCAATCATGGATGCGTAGCATGGAGAATTACATGAAATGTGAACCGAACATGTCTATTTCCAACTGGTCCTCCTAAACCTTAGTGAGATCAAACTTTACTGAATTCAGAGTGTGCATAAACCAAAAGAACTTTATTTCTGCAGAAAATAGTGTTAAAATAACTTTAAACTGAAGTAACCAAAATTGTATCTAAACCAAATGAGCATTTTTCAAAATTACAAACTCCCACTAAAACTGAATATCTTTAAACAACATTACACCCACATGAGTAGTGTGCTCATGAAAGACCTAGGATGATATTTTTTTAATAAGCGCGCAATTATGGAGTTTGTACCAACATGCTCTATAGACACACAATCACTCTGAATTTTCTTTAACGACTATGAACTTATTATTTTTTTGTGCTTTGAATTTGAAGTGTTCCTATTGTTTATAGAATAAATGAATGCATATTTATCATCACAAAATAACTGAAGTGGTTTCTATTCAATCTATAATTAGCAGCTCATGTGATAGAATCTATTGCATCAATATTCTAATAGAATCAAAACCTGTAAACCTGATGATCTCTAACTTACCAGAACTTCGATATGTGAGCATGTACTTTTTGTTCTCTTAAAAATATTTCATAACCCTATTGGCTGCTATCTAATGATCCATAATATGATTGCTTAAATATCTGTCTAACATTCCAACAATGTACGCAATATCCGAACGCATACATACTTGAGCATAAATTAGATTCTCAATAGCTTATGCATGTGGAATCTTTTGTATTTTCTAAATTTCAAGGTTAATTTGAGGGTATTGTGTAAGACTAAATTTGTCTTCTTTAGCAATATGAGTATCACTTGGTTTACTCCCACTGAACTTGTAGTATATACAATTGTCAACCAAATTTATCTCAAAGCCGAATGAGATAATCAATATGAAATTTATAATTTCATTAATGCGAGTCCTACTTAAGCTTATAGATGAATTTATTTAATTTACATATCATTGATTTTGTATCATTAGACACAAAAATATGATTGTCGCCATTGAAAAACACAAGGTTAACATCCATCTTATGTAGCTCAAGATTAAAATAAGCAACAAGCGTCATGATTATCTTGAAAGAGTCTTTCAATGAAACTTGAGAGAAAGTCTCCACAAAATCAATGTCTTATACTTGTCCACATTATCTTTTAGATACAAGACATGCCTTATACTTGTCCACATTATCATTTGCAACCCTCTTGGTTTTAAATATCCATTTACAACCAATTGGTTTGCACCTTAAGGTAATGAGACAAATTCCTAAACTTTATTGTCTTGCATAAAATTATACTCTTCTTGAATGACATCAATCCACTTTTGAGAGTTAAAACTTTTATGATCTGATAAAAATGATTGAATCATTTTCTATCATTCCATTATTATCCTTATTTTCTTGAAGAAATACAAAGTAATAATCTAGAATAGTATTTCTCCTTCCTCTCGTGGATATCTTTAATGACACTTGTTTTTTAAGGTTGTTGATTTTATTCTTCTGAAACAATTACCTTATCTTGAATGGGAGTTATTCAACATTGTTTTGCTGAGGTACTTGATTCACTTCTTGATTAATGATAGGTGTAAAAACCTAAATATCATCAAAAGTGATAGTACGAATTAAATTATAATCCAACTCCCCCTCAACAGCAATGTATCTAACCTTATTTCTCCCTTCAAACTCAACATCCTAAAAAATGTTATAAATCTCTCCTTAAAATAATCTTAATTGTGGGATCATAAAATTTATAGCCCATGGATCACTCAAAATAACCGAAGTAGTTGCTCACTTTTGAAGTTTAATTTCTTCACATGTGTTCTAACTTATACAAAAGAATCAATACTTTGTAACTTATTGTTGTTTCTTTTGATTAGGACCTTTAGCAACTTTATTCTAATATTTTTTATTGCCCTTATTCTTAGAGGCACTAACTAAATGAGCACTAACCAAATGAGTATTTTTACACTTATAATGCTTCAACTTTTCTTCCTCTTTAACATAATGAGAAATAAGCCCATTTAAAGTATATTTCTCATTTTGACAGATGTAACTAATTTTGAATTGGTTAAACTGTATAGGAAGCGATACCAAAATCATATGAATAAACAATTGTTAGAAAGTTCGATATTATGTACCTTAAATTTTGAAGCAATATTAAACATTTTTCATAATGTACTCCCTCACATTTCCTTGACCCTTATACTTCATAGACATCAAAGAAGGCATAAGTGATGTCATCTTAACCTTAATGTTTTGGGTAAAACGTTTCTTAATTTCGTCAATGAAACTCTTAATATGAGTAATCTCTTTAGAATTTTTTTTACTCCTAAAGACTTATAGAATGTTATGCATTCTAATCATTAGACTCGTGCGATTTGAACAATCTCACCTTTCAAAATCCCTTTTATGGGTGCTTACCGCAGTGAGAGGTGCAAGTTATTGTTCCCTTAGTGCAAAGTCTATGTTCATACAGCCAAATACTATATGTACGTGTCTTTTCTATTCCTTGAAACTAGTTTTACTAAACATGAATGCCGAATGTATTTAATAGATATTGTGACAGTAAAGATAATACCTAAATATAGAACAAAAATAAGTAAATAAAATAAAAACAAGCTCACATAAATATTCATAAGTAAACAAATAAATTCAAAATAATAGCTAGTTCCCTTCAAGATACCAAGCACAACATTAATATCAAGTCTTTGGACAGTAATATTAACTGTAAGCGGTACTCTTGTTGTAGCAATCAAACATTGACAATAAACTATGTCAAACAATAGATTAATCTTTGGACTAACGTATTGCTTACATAAAATACCTTATAATTGTCACATATTTATCGCCACAGTTGTCGTTGTAATTCTGCCAAATATTAACTTTCCTTTGGGTCAATTAATAAACGTATGAATTACAAAAACCCATAATTATATTAATATTTTAAATAAACTAATCTACACAAAAGCGGCCACTTTGGTGACATTATGTTTCAATTAATCCATTAAAATATTAGACATTTGAAGCCAAAATATGAATTTAATTGTTTCAAATTATTTGTCTTAATTTTATCTTTCAATCAAATTAAAAGATAACACAAATAATAATAAATTTGAATAAAGGTAAACCTCATATCAAGATACCGAACACTCCATTAATATTTCATCTTTGGATAAAACATTAACTTGCAAGTGATATCTTGGCACAGTAATCAAACATTGATAATAAGAACATGTCAAACAGAAATCTTCCTTTGAGCCGATTTATTGCTCACATATAAAACTGAATAATTATCACATGTTTATTACCACAGTTGTACATGTAATAATGTTAATTATTAACCTTCCTTTGGGCTGATTAATACTAACATAATCCGACTTACATGCACAAAACATTCTATATTTAAAAAAAATAATTTACACAATAGAGGTCACTTTGGTGACTTAATGTTTCAATTAATTTATCTCAAAATATATAATATAAATATATCGATATTCAAATTTAAAATTTTTATAACAATCAAAACTGAAATTTTTTATAACACTTAAGTTTCCGAAATAACCCAAAATAAGGGTGTCTGAATGGGGCTATCAAAAATATAAAAAAAAAAACTTAAATCTTTGATTGTTTCTTAAAAATTCCTTAAGTGTTCATTTGCTGAAATTAAAGTCGAATTCAAAACAGCCAATCTTTAACTAAAAATCAAAAGTATCATGTAAATGAATAATTCATATAATGATCACGTGAAACTTTAATATATATCCATAATAATCTAACGATCAAAGTTGAAATTCTTGATCAAAACAAATCGAATATGAATTTCATAAAATTAAATTACATGCATTCCAAAACCAAAACTCAAACCAAATGTATATATCAATACCAAATATAAACATGATAATGTTTCAAATGAAACTAATCACATGTTGTAACTTGTACAATCAATTTAAACGGTAACTATATTAACCATAATCCATAACTGAATTTTATTCCAAGTTCAATACCTAAATTATATAACCCAAAGTATATATACTTTAGGGTAAACTATATTAGTAGTCACCGAACTATGGTTTCTTTCCTATTTTGGTCACCGAACTATGGTTTTGGCAAAAACATCACTAACGTCATGTTTCCTTCCTATTTTGGTCACCAAACTATTTTTTTGGCAAAAACATCACTAACGTTATGTTTCCTTCCTATTTTGGTCACCGGCTGTTAAAAAATTTTATTTTTTAATTTTCTATGTCATTTCTTCTCTCTCCTCGTAAGCAATATATATTATTTTATAATAATTTTATTCAAACTAACAGGATGGTGACACGTGTCACTGTCTATTAGTGGAATAAAAGGAATGAAAAATCAAGCCCCTTATGCAGCTAGAGAGATTCGACTAATAGGCAGTTACACGTGTCACCATCCTATTAGGCAGTTACACGTGTCACTATCTCTATGGTTGCATAAGGGGCTTGATTTTTCATTCCTTTTATTCCTCTAATAGGCAGTTACACGTGTCACCATCCTGTTAGTTTAAATAAAAATATTATAAAATAACATTTATTGCTTACGATGAGAGAGAAGAAATGACATGAAAAATTAAAAATAAAATAAAATAATAGCCGGATACCAAAATAGGAAGGAAACATAGCGTTAGTGATGTTTTTGCCAAAAAAAATAGTTTGGTGACCAAAATAGGAAGGAAACATAACGTTAGTAATGTTTTTGCCAAAAAAACTAGTTCGGTGACCAAAATAAGAAAGAAATCATAGTTCGGTGACTACTGGTGTAGTTTACCCTATACTTTAATTGATGCTAAGCACCCATGTCTTTTTTTTATTGACAGAAAACTTAAAATTAACTTAACCTCATTTTTAGTGTATATTCGATAAGTGATATAAAAACAAATAATACTCAATATGAAATTGCAAAATAATATGCAACCAATAATCTGAACCTTAGTCCAGTAGCAAGCGATAAACCACAGCTTTATAATCAAAATTTATTATAAAATCTGCAAGCAATGTGCCATATTGAATTAAAAACTTTATTGTAACCTTATGTCATTATACCAAAGCAACCAAAACCGAAAGGATAATAATTAAAACTAACTTTGTTATAAAGTTCCTAATCATAACAATTTGACAAGAAATAAGACTGGATGTTCTATCCAACGTAACTATAATTTTTGTTTTCTTTTTAAAGGTGAAAAATATGCCCATGATTATTTAAATTCTTATATGTATTCTATTTTATCTAATGTGAAATAACCAGAGAAAATATATGATGCCAAGCTTCAAGTAGAGTCCGAAACACAAAAACAAAATTGTCCATTAAACCATACAGCAAGATCCACAAAAATTAAACCTAAACTTTTTAGCATCGATCTTTAATCCAAACACCAAGTTAAAAATATTAAATTCATAAAATCTTAAGAACGAATCAAATTAAAAAATAAATAAATTGGTTCTTAATGATTCAACATAACAAGTCTCTAATGTCACTTGTTAGAACCAAACCATAATAGATATGAAATCTAACCCATGATCTATCATGCCAACATAAGAACAATAAACCGAATGCGAAAGCGTACCTGAATTAATCGATAAATTGAAAACCATAGAATCTTGATGTTGAAAACCCAAATCTTTGGTATTGATCTTCCAAGAAGATAGATTTTCTCTTGACGTAAAACTCTCTGATGGGAAAGAGAGAAAAACAAGTTAACCTATTTTTTGGGACCACTACCTCTTTATATAGTTGATTATTAAATCAACTATTAAATATTTATAACTCTGCCCCTCATTGAATTATAAATATATCTTACAGTATCTACACTTTTATTTCCATGAAACTTTAATACCTATAACACGCCTAACATAATTGGTCACTTGATTTTGTGTCACACTTTATAATAGCATCATACATTTTACATATGTGCCCACAATTGCGGATTTTAATCCAACAGTCTTGTCTTAGCGCAGTGGTCTCCGGAGCTGATGGGTCTTGAGGTGTAGAAGCGTCTAGGGGAGGAACTCTGGACTCTGTGATACTTGAAGCATAATACGGAGACGGGGCCATTTTTCGAAGGCATTTGCCGGAGGTACAACACAAGTTCCCCTTAGTCGAAGGAGTTCTATAAAGTGACATGAACTGAGACTTGGAATAAAGGATCGTGTATGGGTAGATGTAGGGGTGTATTCGGTTTGATTTTTTAACAAAATATGAACCGAACCGCAGTCTGCGGTTTTTCAAAAAGAAAACCGAAACCGAATGGTAAAAAACCCGAAATACCAAAAACCAAATTTTGCGGTTCGATTCGGTTAAAAACTGCGATTTTAACGGTTTTTTTAATTTTAAAAAAATAAGCAAAACACATAACTTATTTTAATTTATCATTAGACACTCCAATATCAATTTATTTTGTCATTAAGAACAAGAAAACACATGTCTTGAGCTATTGACAAACCTAAGATTTCAAATAAAAATGAATTAAAAAATAACGATGATTACAAAGCAGACAATCTATCTAAAAAATATTCATTTAATTAATATCCACTCAATGATTTACATCACCAACTTAGAACACAAATATGTAGTCTAATATATTGTTTAATTAAAACCAAACTCAAATATTCAACATAGTAAAACAACCCTTGAATAGTAAATATTATAAAAACATATTCTAATTTGAAACACAATATTCAATCAACTTAATATTATAACAATATATCTAAATATTCCAAGAAAATGTTTTAAAAACAAATCAAAATATTTCAAGAGACTATCTTTAAAATATATTTGATATAAATCATAATGTATTTTTTAATTCGGGTTGATATGGAATAAACAGGTTCCATATGGAAAACCCGAAACTGAACCGAATTGAGAAGCTTGAGTTTTAAACCGAACATCAACATGCAAACCCGAACCAAACCGAACCACATAGCCCGGTTCGAGTCGATTTTTCGATTTTCTCGGTTTCTTTGCTCACCCCTAGGTAGATGTATTAGTAAATGAATGATTAAATCTCAAAAAAGCATCAGAGGAGTAAGTGAGTCACTCGACTGTGGGAGAGCATCAGGGGAGTAAGTGAATTACTCGACTCTGTAGCAACTAAAAAAATTATAGTGTTCCCTCACTTTGAAAAATTTGATTTCGGGGGAATTTGGAAAAAAAACTTGTATTTTAAAATAAAACTTGGGAGTCGCCACTGGTCACTTGAATAAAGTAGGCCGAACACCAAAAAAATAAATCAGAGATAGAAAACAATTTGAGTGCGAGAGTCGATTAAGTGTGAGGAAGCGTTCGCACCCTCACCATGCCCGAAAATCGGTACCTAAGGATTCGTATCGTAATTTACAAAGAAAATTTGATTTAGTTTAAAAGCGATCCCTAAATGCATGACCATGGTAACATGATAAAATGCATTGGTATTCACAGTACCAAAAGAGATAACACCTGGAGACCTAGGATGACACTACCACCAGGATACCGAAACAAAAAAGGCCTAAAGCTATACGTCACATATTAAATGCATGATCATGGCATCAAAATATAAATGTCTCGTCATTTACAACAACTAAAAGAGATGACACCCGAATATTTCGGGAGGATACTCTCATTGAGTTAGAGAAATGTTGAGACCAAAATCTAAACAAATATGCTAACAAGATATAAATGGCTGAACAATATATAAACATAACTTAAAATAAATACAATGGCTAGAGCGTATAAACAAATACATAAATTAAAGGACAAATATAAAGAATATATGATGCCAAAAAGATACAAAATGACTTTTATCGATGCGACCTTTTAAGTAAATGTGTATATAATATGTAAACTTATTAAAATACTAGATAAATTTTATGTAAAAATCATATAGGTAATATAAATAATATCTATATGTATGGAAATATGTTATAGTAATGTGTATATGTATATATACATATACACTAATATATTATATTTAATCAAAAAATATTAATATATTATTTATATACCAAGGGTGTAATTAATATATACTACATATTAAAACAAGGATACGAAAACAATTATGTATGTATATGCACGATAAAGTAAATATATGGTAAAATAGTGGCAGTTTCTCTCCAGGCGCATGTTAGCAGGCCTAATGTAGCAGGAATCCTGTAACTGCGAGGTAATGTTTTTGGTTTTAATCGATTTCTTACTAATTTTTTAGCTTTGTTACGTTTCTCTGGTATGGCCACTCTTGATTGGAAGCAATTGTTCTCTGGAGCGGAGTAGCAGACTCTTCGCTTTTTTCCACCGGCAACACTTGAGGGTTATGAGGTTGCAGAGCCGCTGGCGCAGGTGTTTGATAATGGAATCACTGGATGGAAACACGCACTCGTTGGACAATTTATTGGAATGGCCCCAAATTTTAGCGCCTTATAGAAGATTGTTAATATCTTATGGGGAAAGAATTCTATGATTCGGGTAAGTCAAGCTGGACCCAATCTCTATGTGTTCTCGTTTGCAAATGCTACAGCTAGGGATTACGTTCTAGAAAGTGGCCCTTGGCATATACAACATAAACCATTGGTATTGCTTAAATGGGAACCAAATCTAAAGAAATTAGAACTCGATTTGGAACGGATGCTAATCTGTGTTTAATTGTTTAATGTGTTTCTTGAGTTGTACTCGAAGGTAAGACTTAGTTACATTGTTAGTGTAATTGGTTTGCCATTATACATGGATACAGTCACAATTTCGAGAGAGAGAGACTAGAATTTGCAAGAGTTGACAGTTGATGCAAAAATTTTGGATCACATTGATGTGGTGCTAAAGGATAAATCAATAGCAACGGTTAAGGTGGTGGTTCAATGGATACTACCGAGCTGTTCTCATTGCAAACAATTTAGACATTAGTCTAAAATATATTCAATGATTCCTCAAAAAATTGTGCAAGTATGGAAAAAGAAGGAGGTGATTGAGGTAGAGGTAGGTCAGAAGTCTGGTGAATCTTCAATAGTTGGTCTTTTAATTGCAGAAGAAACAGTAAATGGGCATGTAGCAAAGACTAATGATAGTTATGCAAGGAAAATTCTAGCAAGTGGAGATATGACTAGCAATAGAGACTGCGAACAGGTCTCAGTTCCAAGTCAGAAGTCTGGTGAAATTTTAGCAGTGCAGGAGCAGTTGCATGTCGAGAATGTAGATGAAAATAACGAGATATCTGAGGACAATGAGATTCTTACCTTGCAGGCTTCGGTGCAGAAGAAGAAAGAAAGGGGCAGGCCTCCAAAAGAGAAGAAAAAGGCTTTGGCTGACTCTTCTCACATGGTGGCAACTCTCCAAAGTACAGATCCTGAGGGGGAGAAAAGAAATCCAAAACTTTGGTACAAAAAATAAAGGCTAAAAAGAAAAAGTTGATGGATAATTTCAAAAAGACTGTAGAGATAGGTGATGTTTCAGCTGAGGTACTCTTCCCACTGTTAGCCAATGACTGTTTGTTTTTAGAATGTCAGGGTCTTTAATAAACCTTGTAAGCAAAAAAGAATTACGAGTAGATTAAAAAAATGCATGTTAATGTTATTTGCCTCATGGAAACTAGAGTTAGAGAGCAAAATTTTCTCAATATTATTTCTCAGTATAATGATCAGTGGAATTATGTCCTCAACTGTGAGCATATAGAAAATGGTAGATTGTGGATTCTGTGGAAAAAAGACTTGAATTTCTCAATTTTGAGATCTAGTAGTCAGGCTATCACATTTCCAGGCACTCTTCAGGGGCATAATGTGTTTCTCACAACAGTATATGGGAGCAATGATGGTCAACTAATGAGAAAATTGTGGGCTTATTTAAAATATGTTGCTTTTACTATTGGGACAACTCCTTGAATTGTAGGTGGAGACTTCAATATCTTTATTACTGTATCTGAGAGCTCGAATTTTGAGTGGCTTGGCCCTTATTCAATTGTGGACATGGTGGAATTTCAAGAGTGTCTTGAAGAGTTAGGTCTGGTTGATCACCCTTACTTAGGGCCAATATTTACTTGGTCTAATAAACAAGATTCTGGTTACTTGGCCAGGAAGTTAGATAGGGTGCTTATGAATGCTCAGTGGGCTCATGTTATGATTGAATCTCATGTTGAGTTTTTGGCTCCTGGGGATTCTGATCATAGCCCTGCGTTGTTGTGGCCAAGAAAGGAAGTACAGGCTAATCGACATAAACTTTTCAGACTTCTTAATTTCTGGTCAAATCATCTTGATTTTGATACTGTGGTGGAGAATTCATGGTCTGTTCCTGCAAATGAAAGTCCAATGCAGGTGTTGTTTGCCAAAATGAGTAGGCTTAAGTCATGTCTAAAAGATTTGAATAAAATCATTATAGTGATATTTTTGAGAGAGTGGAAGAAAAGAGGAAACAACTTGAATGCCAGTGACTTGCAAATCTGGGCTCTAACCAGAGAAATATTAAGGCTGAGAAATGTCTACATGATGAGCTTCATGAGTTGGAAAATGCTGAGATTCAGTTTCATAGGCAAAAGGCTAGAGTGAGTTGGTTATTGGAAGGGGAGCAGAGTACTCGTTTCTTTCATAATACAGTTACAGTAAAGAAGAAGAAAAGCATTGTTAGATTGCTATGTGGTGATGATGGAAATAAATTAGAGACATTCAAAGAGATATCTAGTGAGTTTGTGAATTTCTACACAAAACTCAGTGGAACTGAGGATAAAAATGTATGTGGAACTTCAGTTGCTATGCTTAAGGATCTTTTATAGTATTCTCTACTTGTAGAGGTAGCTGATGATTTGTGCAAGAGGGTTACTGACTCTAAAATTAAGGATGCAATTTTCAGAATGAGGAAGGAAAAGAGTCTTAGACCTGATGGTTATACTGTATGGTTTTTTCAGGTAGTTTGGCACATTGTGAGGAGTGATTTTATTGCAGTTGTGAGATCCTTTTTTGTGACTGCAGCTATGTTTTCTTCATTCAATGCAACAACATTAGTTCTTTTTCCTAAGATTCCAAACGCAAGCAAGGCAAGACTTTCGACCAATTTTGTGTTGCTCTGTTGTTTATAAAACTGTTACTAGAATAATGGTAAGTAGGTTTGCTATTTATTTCCCAGAAATGATTTCCAAAAATTAGTCAACTTTTATAAAAGGGATAAGTATTATTGACAATACTCTTCTTGTTCAAGAGTTAGTCAGGGGGTACTCTAGGAAGGTCCATTTAAGCTAGATATGCTCTAAAAGTGAACCTACAGAAGATATTTAATTCCTTGAACTGAGATTTCATGTTGAAGGTTCTTGAAGCCATGGGATTTCTAGAAATGTTCAGGAGTTGGATTAAAGCTTGTATCACAATGTCCAGATTTTCTATGTCTCTGAATGGAAGTCTAGTAAGATTTTCAAAGGGAAGAGAGGAGTCAGGCAAGGGGATCCATTGTCACCTTACCTGTTTATTCTTGTTATAAATGTACTTTTTGCAATGTTGGATCTGACTGCTAGGAAAAAAAGTGTTTTAGCTCCATCCAAAGTGTAAAAGAATTCTCTTAACCCATCTCAGTTATGCAGATGACCTTATCATCTTCTATAAAGGGTCATTGGATTCCATCCTTGGTGTACGCAGTGTCTTGGATGTATTCTACACCATGTCAAGCCTGGACCTTAATGTTGCAAAACAGAGTTATTCACTATTAGAATTTTAGAAAATAAACTGCAAGAGATTAAAGAGGTTACTGGGTTCAAGATTGGGAAGCTCCCAGTTTGATATCTGGGTATTCCCTTGGTAACCCGAAATCTTTCTATAAGGGACTGTGTGCCAATCACAGAGAAGATTAAAGAGAGATTGAGGCAATGGACGGGAAAAAAGCTCAATTATTCTGGAAATTACAGTTAATCAGAGTTATTTTATTCAACATTACAAATTTTTGGAGCAGACAACTGGTGATTCCCAACACTGTTCTAAAAAGAATTGAACAAATATATTCTCGGTTCTTTTGAAAATGAGAGGACATAGCTGCCACAGGGTCACAGGTGAGCTGGGAGAAGATTTACCTCATTAAGTCAGAAGGTGGTTTGGGGATAAAAAAACTCACTTGCTGGAACAAGGCTTGTCTTTTTCATTTAATGAGGAATATCTTTGCAAACAATGATCCCTTTGGGTGGCCTAGACCAAGGAATAGGTCCTAAAGGGTGTGACTTCTGGGAAATTGAGATTAAAGATCATCATAGCTGGATCATGAAGAGATTATTGAAGCTCAGACTAGAGGATAAGGTGGTGTTTGCTTCAGTCACAAACTAGGGCATTGTGAACACAAGATGGATATGGGAGCACTGTAGAGAGAGGAAGGCTAAGGTGTCAAGGCATAAACTGATCTGGTACCCTTTTCATATTCTAAAACATGTGATTGTATGGATGGCAATTTTAGATAGGCTCTCTACACCCGAAAGACTTTTAAGGATGGGAATAGCAGTTCATTCTCAATGCTGCTTGTGTGGCATGGCAGGTGCGACACAAGACCATTTTATTTTTCGAATGTCCTTTCTCTACTGGGTCTAGACTGCTGTTCTAGGCAAGTGAAAAGTTCATAGAGTTATCGATAATTGAGAGGTTGAGCTTAATTGGGCAGTGACGAGGCTGAAAAGTAACTCGTTGATTGTTTTCGTTTTGAAGCATACTTGGAGCGCTTTTGTCAATAATATCTGGATAGAAAGAAATAGGAGAAGGTTTGGAAACATGACTAAAAATGATGCAGATATACTAAGAGCCATTAAAGATGTGGTTCGGATAAGTGTACAGAGGAAGAGTATAGATAGAAATGACTATGTAAATAATTAGATTTGTGATGCTTGGGGAATTGCTTAGAATCCCTGTATACTTGTGTTTGACTGTAGCAATTCATTGCTCATAGAAATGAAAAGCCCAAATTATCTTAAAAAATATACATGGTAAAATAGATATGTAAAGATGCAATTATGCCAATAAATATAAACACATACCATATAAAAATAAATCAAAGCAATTAATATAAACATACCATATATAAAAATTATTCTAACATAGTAATAAGAATAAATGCTGGTAAAAATGAAAAGATTTACCAACTATAAATGTAATAGACATGGAACTTATCCAAAATAATAAGATATAAAGGCATAAATCAAGGGTGATTAACATGCAATTAATACAAAATTACTAGACATGTAAATAAAGGCAGCAAAAACGAAAAGGAAAACGAATATATATACACTGAAAATAAATAAAGCAAAACTGCAGGGACCAAAAGAGCAATTAGCCCACTAATTTTCGAGTTGAAATCAAATCTAAGGATGAAATTAAAAGCTTTTAAAAAGTTTCACGGACAGTGAAAGGGATTAATCAGGGTGGAGGTCCTTAATGAGGGTAAATAACCCACTTTTAAGAATGGGTATAAAATCTGAACTTCACAAACAGAAATTATTTTTTGCCTCTTTCAAAAATTAGATCAAAACTTAAACCTTCAAAAGCTCTAAAGTATTCTTCAAAGTTCTTGAGTTCCTCATAAACTTAAGTCAAATTTCCAGGATCCTGTGGCCCTCTGTTGCACCGGCCACCGCTGACCGCCGCCGGCCACCTGTAATACCCCGAATTTGGCCTAAAAGAGCGTTACTAAATCACATACAAATCGAATTGTTTTGTCCTTATTAAACTTAGATTTAATTAAGAAATCTAGGATCAAATTGAAAGAAAGAAAGATTAATGTCTAATGCACTAAAATGAATTATGTGGAAAACTTAGAGGTTGCATGCTAAGAGAAATTTTCTCCATGGTCCTTGCACATGTCAAACTAAAATTTAGACATGTGGGGGATGGGAGATTGGAAGGGTACCGATCGGGTTTAGTAAAGCATGAAAGAAGAACCATTTTGGCATGAACAATCATCTCCCACGTCTCTATCTCTCACCCCAAAAAAAAATCCATTGATGAGCTTGTAGAATCTTTCAACCATGCAAGCCTAACTCCTTTAAAGAATTGACCGCATTTTTTCTTCCAATTAGCTCTAAGACAATGTAAGTACTTTTAAGTTAAGGTTTTTGTAGTATTTTGTTAAGATTGGAACCAAGTTATTCACGTGTATTTGTCTTGAATTAGAGACATAGATTTAAATAGAGAGCCTTAAATTTGTAGCTGGATTGTGGTTGAATTATAAGAATTTTTGGACAAGCATTAGTAGGGTGATCTAGCCATTCAAATTGTATGTACCCTTGAATTGTCATGTTGTTATGTGAATTGCTTAAGAAATTAGACAAGGGCTGTTTCGAAATCCTTTGTATTCTAATAGATTGAATTAAGGTTTTGAGCTTGTTCATCTTAATGCTCTGTTATTGATATGAGGATTGAATTACTCGATTAAAGCCATGCATGTTGCTATAATCATATTCTGTTCTAGGAAGCTTTAGACACTCTTGAATCATTGTTCAGAACATATTGCTTAAAAAACTGCTTTGAGCATGAAAGAGTATTTATATATATATATATATGAAAACAGGGTAGATTTGAAATTACATGAACATTGGTAAACTGTTTTGAGTGTATAAATGTATACGTAAGTAAACTGGACTGTTTTGTAAGTATATGTATGTATGGTAAACTGTTTTGAGTGTATAAATGTATACGCAAGTAAACTGAACTGTTTTGAAAGTGTATGTGTGTTTGGTAAACTGTTTTGAGTATTTAAAAAAAAGGAAATGCTTTAAGAATGCATATAGGGACTGTTTTATAAATTTAGGGACTGTTTTTCATGAATAAAAATGCATAGTGGACTGTTTTGGTGATATACATGTATATAAGTATAATAGGGACTGTTTTACATATAGGTGAACTTTGGTGGACTGTTTTGTGGTTATATAGGTGAAAATATGTGTATTAAGGACTGTTTTGTAATGATATATATGTTAATGAACTGTTATGTGGATGTTTATGTGGATATTTGAATAATAGGGACTGTTATGCGCTTATACAAATGTAGAGGACTGCTTTAATGTGTTAAAAATGTATGCAAGTGTAATGGACTAATTGGTATAGAAATAAACATTAGTGGAATGTTTGGAGTAATATTTACAAGAGAATGGTTGCTAAGAATAGCTCTAATGTATGAATGTGCTTTTGTAATATTAGATCAAGAAGGAATTGAGGGACTTAGAACTAAAGTAGATCAAACAGTGGATAAACAAAGAAAGGGGATTGTGATTCATGACCAAAATTAGCTCGGAACAAACTGTGAGTGTAGTTTAAGTCTCGGGATAGGGTTGTAACCTTTTCGAGCACTCTTACTCGTTTAAATTACATCGTCTAAATCATTATGCTAAACTATGCTTAACCTTAAGCTTGGAATGGAGGTACGTACCTAATTACTAGGTACTGTGAGTTGTATAATGTTTGATTAAGCAATGTGTTATGATTGAGATATATCTATGTTCATGTGTGTGGATGTGATAACTATTAAGCTTTGTTCATTTGATTATAAGAATATGAAACTATGCTTAATTCAGATTTTGACATGATATGATAATTCTTAAACTTTGCTAAATTGATTATAAGAATATATGTGTTTGATGTTATAAGTTATAAGCTTTGCTTAAGTGATTATATGAATGTGGAGCTATGCTCATTTCTTATATGAATAAGACATACTACTTGATTATCTAAATAAAGAGCTAAGCTCAATTCTGATTTGATAAGATATAAATGGAAAGCCTCGGTCTCGAGTCAGTCTTAGGTATAGTTGGCATGCCATAGAGTCCATAGAGCTCGTGTTTGGGGTGGACCACGGTCCTGGACTATATCCTTATAAGGCGACAGTAGGAGGGATGTGTTTTGGTCACTTGGCGACAGTATGAGGGATTAACTAGTACTTCGAGTACCTTTTGTTGGTGATAGTTGGTTGGGGATTCATGTACCTAGGCTACTTGATTCTCAAGGCTATGTTAAAGACAAAATAAAGAAATTGCAAGCAAATTAAAGAATTACTTTGATATCTTATATAACAAGTAACTTGTGTTTACATATGCTATGATTGATGCCATGTAAAAAGAGAAATAATGAAATTTATAAGTTAAAATACGGAATTCTTACAATGACTTGTATAATTAGTAAAATGTACCTATATGATTTTGAACAATTTCTTGGTTAAGTTATAAGTTTGATAAAATGCCTATTTACACATACACTTGTATGATAAGTAATAAGCTTGCAATTGCATCTTGTGTATTCTTTTGGATAAGGGTTCATACAATTTTCGAATACTTTAACTATGAAATGCTATGTTTGATAATTTAGGTAACAAGTAACACATGTTTATAAGATGCTATGTTAGATAAATTGTGAGACTAGTAAATCAAGTTTATGAAAAGTTATGTGTGAAACCTTGTGACTCTATATTGCTTAGTCCATTGGTTAAGTTGATATTTACTTGGACCTTATTAAACTTTGGATAGTGAAACATGCTTGTTCGAATGCTTGTGATAAGTAATAAGATTATAAAGAATCTAGTGTAATCTTTTGAATAGTGAAACATGTTTGTTCGAATGCTTGTGATAAGTAACAAGATTATAAAGAATCTAGTGTAATCCTTTGAATAGTGAAACATGCTTGTTCGAATGCTTGTGATAAGTAACAAGATTATAAAGAATCTAGTGTAATCCTTTAAATAGTGAAAGATGCTTGTTCGAATGCTTGTGATAAGTAACAAGATTATAAAGAATCTAGTGTAATCCTTTGAATAGTGAAAGATGCTTGTTCGAATGCTTTAAAGGTAGCTTGATTCATGTTCAAGTTAGTGGCATGCAAAATTTGATGTGTTCTGGTTAAAAGGATAGATTGTTTGTTTCATGCTTTAAGTTCCTTTAAGCTACCTCACTAAGTGTATACTTACTTTATCCTTTCATCACATTTCAGGATCGAATCTGCTTCGATTATCTTTTGAGCTTGGACGAGATCACAAGTGTTAAGAAGTATGTTTTGTAATTTCTTTAGTACTCTTAGATGGTGGCACATAGTCGATATTTATGCATTGTGCATTTAGAGCATCTTTTGATCATATATGTATATATATGAGCTCTATAAGTATTCGAAGTTTTGTAATGGGCCTTTTATATGTGTCTTATGGTTGCTTTCTCTTTGAACTATGATAATAGTTATGGCGTTGGTATAGTAGATTAGATATATATATATATATGTATATGTTTGAAGCAGATAGATCATCTTGAGATGGGCGTTTATGTATGCTTATACGTATTTTGTATCATGTATTAGACCTGGATAAGATAGTGTAGCTCAAATGCTTCGTTTGTTAGTCTTATAAAGTAAATGGGTGATATGATTATGTGCGCACACATGATATTGCTATGAAAATGAGACTAGGATGGAATTGAATGATTCGAACATTAGTTACGTTTAAGTCTTTATAATCGACCTGGTGAAATATTGGTACTAAAGTGTAATACTGGTAAATGGCCTATCTAAATTCTTGATTATGTCTAAATAGCTAATATTTGGTTTGAGTGTTTAATAACCGATGATTTAAGATCATGGATGCATGAGTATGGAATTTAAGTAGTCCGAATGAAACTCGTGTCTATGTTTAAATGCTTGCTTGATTCTAATGTAGTCAATTGTCTGATATGCATATAGAAGATTCTTATCAGGTTAAATTGAAAATCACTAAGTTGAGTAGCTTAGTTTAATTGTCGTATTGAAACTTTTTATATTGCTTAAATGAAACCCAAAATATGATAAGCTATGAGTTACACCTTTTTGATGATGTTTGAATAGCAACTAGTATGCTAGCAAAGTCTATTGGATTGCTTGATATATAGATTACGTTTATTTTGCTAACTTTCGAATGGTTTGTAAATCAACTAGCTATACTAACATGTTAATGAGTTAATAAAATGTCTATAAGCTAAGTTATAGTTAACTTGAAAATATATCAAATTTCAGTATACAATTTGTAAGAAATGGTCTTAATCTTTCTTGATCTGTTTATAAGATCATTCTTGTGTATTGGTTGTATGTTTTGGTAATGGAATTTGTATTAAATTGTAAAGAAATCTACCTTGGTTATTATGTCCTCATTCTTTGAATGTTAGATTCTATGCTTTGTTTGCTTGTAATGCTTCTTAGCTCGGTTTATCTCCTAATTCGGTTAAGGGTGTTACACCACCGCTCGCTGGTGAACTCTAACTTTAATCCTAAAAATGACTCTCTTTCCTTTATAAACCTGAATCCACTCTTTGATTTCCAAAAAGAACCCTTGTTTGCTTAAAATCATCTAAAAACCGAAACCAAAGCCCACAAAAAACTTGTTTTGACAACCAGGACCGTCTATTATCAGAGATAGCAGCCTTACCCACTCGAACGACGGTAGATCTGAAGACCAAGGAATGAAACCCTAACATTTTTTATTTCGAAATGTAAAGAAGAAAATACATTTCTGAAATTATTTTTTGACTTGTATTCATTAGAATCTAAAAAATTATTACAAGATTTTGTACCGGTTATATACCAGATTTGTTTATATTTTTACTGAATATACTAGTGTTGATGGATTGTTTGACTCCTCTGATTTTTACAGACATGGTGGTGGGGGAGATGGTGGTCGTACGTAAACGTAGAGGCCATCAGAGGAATGGTGGTCGTAGATGAAGACATGTGGCTACAGTCAGTGAGGGCGCGTAGGAACGCTAACAGTTTTGTACAATGGTGCACGTGTGCGTGAAGGGAAATGAGAGGCCTTTCGAGCTTGATTTGTACTGTTGGATCAAATCTTATCCAAAGGCCAGATCTTGGCTGCACACACTAGAAGAAAAAAATATCAGATTTAGGGCTTAGGATTTCTTGTATTTGGGCCAAATGGGCCTATTATAAATATTATGGGTTTGTAAATGAACTAAAGTTAATTAATTTAATTGGGTTCTTATTTTTATATTAATATATATTTTTATTTTTGACACTAACAGTAATAATAATACTCGGTAATAATATTAAAATAACAATAATAAACAATAATAATATTACAATAATATTACAATGTATTAATAATACTAAAACCCGGACAAAAATTAGTGATTACAAACTCCGAGAAAGCATCGGGGGAGTAAGTGAATGACTCGACTATGGGAAAGCATCAGAGGAGTAAGTGAATGACTCAACTCCAGGAAATCATCGGAAGAGTAAGTGAATGACTTGACTCCGAAAAAGCATCGAAGGAGTAAGTGATGACTCGACTCTGGGAAAGTATCGGAAGAGTAAGTGAATGACTCGACTCTGGAAAAACATCGAAGGAGTATTATTTCATGCCCATAGAGGGTCAAACGTAAGTGGGTGGAGGCTTCTCATTTTTTGTAGAAACAAGCACTGATGAGTGGAGGGATCTCCGTACTCTTGGACCATTGGTCCTAAAGTAGTGGGAGATAGATGCATTATGTGTCCCTTGCTTATGTCTACATATCGTTTCAGGAGATAGATGTATTTTGGCAAGCTTATGACGCTGAGCCATGCCCTTATAATTTGGCAGAGGTTGTCTCCATTTAAGCTTTGAGAGTTATTTTAATGTTTTGGAGCAAACAGTCGTGTGTTGAGCGAAGGTAACTCGAATCTTTTTGGGAGAAACAAACATTGATATAAATTGAACGAAGGTAACTCGACGCTCTAGGAGAAACAAACATAAATATATATTGACCAGAGGTAACTCGACATTATAGAAAAATAATCATAAATATAAATTGAGCGGAGATAGCTCAACGCTATGGAGAAACAATCATAAATATTAATTGAGCAGAGGTAACTCAACGCTCTTAGAGAAAAAATATAAATATGAATTACGAGGGTATTTCAGAATTCATCTTGCCCCTTGTAGAATTAATAATAAAATGGGGAGGAGGAATGTCAATTGTCTCATTGCCTTTTGTAGAATTAATTGTAAATAGAGTTGGGGGTATCTCCACACTCTTGCAGAATTGTGCCCTTGGAGAATCAGTCGAAAGTCTAGGCAGATGCGCCGAGGCTTCTCAACATCCTTGTAGAAACACAGTACCATCGGAACTAGATGGACGAAGGTATTTCTATTCTTGTAGAAACATACGTTTATCCAGCTGAGCATTTCAAAATATTATAGAATCTGTCATAATTTAGAGATATTGTAGAAACAGACGAATTTCGAAGATGTTGTAGAAACGGATGAATTTTTAAGATATTATTGATATAGACGAAATTTGCAGGTATTAAATGAGCATACGCATTTGCCCATCCATGCATACATTGAACTTTTTCATCATTCATCATCCAAGTAGTTATGTGGTAAATTCAAATATGCACACATTCATTCATTCATTAGAAGTAGTGGCTATTATGGCATTTATAGCAGTTCAAACACTTATCTGGAACGTACCAAGTCTCCTAGGTGCTTTATGTACCAATAGGCTAGCCCTTGTACCTTATAGTTTTGTGACAGAGACCATTTGCACAAGAATGGTTGCAGAGAAATCATTTGTAGAAGAGCATAGTACTTTACGGTAACGCCTATGTAGATCTTAACACTGAAGTGGACAACTCAACACTGTCTGGCAGAAGATCGATGCTCATGTCGGCTAGAAGCATTTGCAGAGGATAGTGTCGTTACCTATAGATTTTGAAGTATGCGGCACATAGTATTTCTCCCTAAAACACTTAAATAGACATGTTAGATGTCTTTATTAATGTACGGACTTACAACACTTTTGTGGAGGTTGATGGTGGAGGTTCTTCATAGACCCTCAGAGCGTGGCCTTGATGCGCTTTGGAGACGCTGACGGTAGACACCATATGTATCATTTTCTCGCGTCTAAAGAAGTCCAGGGCTTCTTTCTTACCATTACTAGCCAGAAAAACAAGGGGGGCGATGTCACACAACCCATTTTTACTTTTTCCTCCTTCAGACAGTCTTTGAACATGATAGTGGTATTCTCACCGTTGTCGTCGATCTTTACATTAACGTTGCCGGTCAGAAAGATCAAGTGCAAGGGAAGCTCATGTTTAGCTTTTCAATTGATTCTCTCAGTCAACAAGATGTCAACGCCCACCTCACCAATGTTGATGTTGATTTTGGGCTATACTAGACAAGGTAGAGACGATGACCGAAAGGAGGTTTAGTGGTGAGGTTTGGTGGTTCACCCATTGTGAGACGAGCGGAGAGCTACAGTGGACAGTGGTTGACTATAGAATAGGGCGGTTCGCCCGTGATAGACTTGGAGTCGAGAGTCACAAACAGTGTAGAGAGGGTGGTCGATGTCGAAAGGACGTCCTATTTGTCTTCAATCTTTGGAGTATTTATATCTCATTTTTGATATAGACAGAATGATGTTTGATGAGACCGTGTTAGGTCTAGTGATGGGCTGGCAGATAGTAGCTCGGTTGTCAGGTTGCGATCTCAGTCGAACTTGATGGCTGTCCTATCCCAGCGTAGTGGTAACTAGAGATAATGGGTCTAGAGGTGTAGAAGTGTCCAGGGAGGAACTTCGGATTTCGTGATGCTTGGAGCATAATATTAACGAATCAACCGACTAACATTAACACAACACAGGGGAACAAACATCAAAAAGAATAAAAGAGAACATACAACAGAAAAACGAAGAGCTAACAATCAAAGAAAACACATATAACATCAAGCAAGAATAACAACAAAACATAGTAGAAAACAACGACAAGCCGATGAGGGAAGTCGGGGCACCAAAGTCGATGAGAGGAGGAGTTGAGACGGAGAATGAAGCCAACAAATCCTAGGTCCATGGTTGCATTCCGCTTTTGACCACGCAGAAGGATGAAAGCTGTGTAAGATATGCATAGAGAATACCATCTTATTGTCAACGCGTCTGAATCACAATGGCGAAGACTGATGACTAGGAAAGAAGGATCAAAGTCGGGGAGCCAAGCCATCAGTCTATTCTTGACGGAGAGGCAAAATCAAACTCACCATCGTTCAAAGCAAAATCTGTAGGGAGAAAACTCAAAGGAAAAAACACCGATAGAAAAGACCCTAGGGGGAGAAAACGAAAAGAGTGAGACAGAAGCATCCTTCTCATTCGCCGACATACCTCCACCTCACGAAAGAAGGTTAAAGGCTAGACCTTAAATGTCGGACAAATGGGCTCTTATTGAGCAAACCAACGTCAAGCAAACGAAGACCAGACAAGTAAAGGAAGAAGGAAGAAGTCAAAATGGAAGAAGGGAGAGAAAGAGAAGAAAGAAAGAAAAAAAATAAGAGGAATTAGAGTGAGAGGCTGGCCACCACTAGTGGTAGCGGCTGGGCTATGCAAGAATAAAGATTAAAGTTTGAAAACTAGGGCAAAGGCAGAGGATTTCTAAAGGAGAGAGTTGCATGGAAATTAAATTAACTTCCTCATATTCAAATAATTATTGAATATAATCATATCATTATCTCATTTTACTTATTCAAATAATTAAATAACTATCAACATCAATTAATTTTAACAAACATTTTTATACAATTAATTAATTCAATCCACTATAAACAATCAACTAATGTAATCCGCTATCAATTATCCACTAATTGTCAAACATGACCATTATCTTCTTAATTAAGATTAGAAGCTAATTTTTTTAATTAAATAAAGAGGTGTTACACTACCAAAACAAAATACTGAGATTCGAACTAGGGGTGAGAATTGGGTGGGGAATATCTGAAAATCATGAGGATCCAAACCGACGGGATGAGGAATAATCGAAATCTTCACCAACGAGAACGAGGACGAGGGAAGTTTTATCACCGAAGCTCAAATGAGGATGAAGACGGAGATTGTTATATTCGAACTGTGGAGATAATCGAACCGTAATCGTATAAATAAGCGCGGGGATAACCGAACCATAACCGTATAAATAACCGTATTAATATATAACTTAATAAAAAAATCATAATTATATTATTATCACTTCAACTTTCTCTTAAACCTAGACACACTCAAGTTTTTCAATATGTTTCTATCTTACTTTTTATATATAAGCTAAAACAATCGTCTAAATCTTCTTCAATACAATACCCTTTCAATCTTTATCATCTCATAATTGTTTTCAATCGAAGTATTCAAACTTTATATTTTAAACTTAAACTAAATTAACCATTTATTTTAGTCAATAAAATAATAATTTTATTTAATTTTTTGAATAAAAATTTTTGAAAATCGTAAGGATCCGACAATAAAAATATAACAAAAAAACCTTCAAAATACTAAATAAAAAATCTTAAAAATCATAACTGCAAATATTGAAAACGAAATGAAAATACAAAAACATGTCCGCCTCAGCCGATTCCCGCCTCACCCGACCATACATGATCAGAAGCTAAAACGTCACGACGCTTGAAAAACTAAAACGTAAAAACTCTTACGTGCACGACACTCTCCTTCGGTCCCCCTTATTATCCCAATTTTGAGCTATGCCACGTGGATGCATCTCGTCTTTCCAAGTCACGATTCTGTCTCAACGAAGAATTAACCACTCCATTTCAAACTCTCAACTCTCAGTCTTTTCAAGTTTTAATCTCATTTCTCAATTAATGGCGTTAACGGCCTTGTTTCTTTCGGCGACGAAGCTCGCCGGAATCATCATGACAGTTTCCATCGCTGCCAATGCTTTCTCTTTCTCGCGTTACCGGAGACGGCATCTCCGGCGCTTCGATTCTCCCATCGACGAATCCTCCAAGAATCTTGCTGATTTCAATGTCAATGGTAAATAAGTAAACACTCAACCAAACCCTAAAATTTCTTTTCCTTTGACTGCTTTAAGAAATGTTGCTCATCTATATAGCTTTTGAGCTTCATTTGTGTATATTTAGAGTGAAGCTCTCCAAGTGAATGAGAGAACCACTTGTTTATAAAGTTGTTTGCTTCTATTTATTTATTTATTTTTGGATATTTCCCTCTTTGATTGAAAGGATAAAGGATAATAAAACGGTTACATTAGAAATAATTTTCCTATTCTTTGAGAGAGCAAGGGGAAAAAACATTTTACTTAAACTATACAATGGAGTTAGTATTTATTAGTTAAGTGACAAGTGTGGGCATTTAATTTCCATATGATTGTTGATAACTTTATGTGCTATATGATCTCTATGTGTTTAGGTGAGGAGGAAAATGGGTTTTTCTTTGGATTAGCAACAGCGCCGGCACATGTGGAAGACAGGCTCAATGATGCTTGGCTACAGTTTGCAGAAGAAAATCCTTGTCATAAATCAGAAACAAGTGATGATCCAGTGGAAGCTGATGCAGTGATGGGTTTTGCTGCTGATGGTGGCTCACATCGAGCTCCGTCAGCTAGGAATGAGTCTGGCAAGAAGAAGAAGCCTCTTAAGGTTGCCGTGGAAGCCATGATAAGAGGGTTACACAAGTTTGTGGAGGATGAGATTGAAGAAGAAGGAAAAGAGACTTCTTCCGCGGAGGAATGCCATCATAATGTAGCAGCATGGCACAATGTTCCTTACCCGTAAGCCTTATTATCTGATAAATGATTCCTTTATTTACAAGAAAGGTTCTTCTTACTCCTCACTGTTATTTTTACAACGTTAGAAATGAATTGCTTTAATTGTTTCTGGGAGGAGAGATTAAAATTTTGGTCTGATCCTGAGACAGAACTGCAGCTGGCTAAAGATACTGTCATCAGTATCTTTAGGATGGGAATAGACTGGAGTCGTATCATGCCACAGGAGCCAGTTAATGGGATTAAGGATGCTGTAAGTTTGATGCTATTTCACTGTATGCATTAATGGTGTTCATGTATTGTGTTTCTGTTTTTCATTATATAGGCAGAAAAAGTCACAAATGGCACGAGAGTTTAGCATGCCAAGTTAAGGTGATTCGTTGTGACTGACTTTGGATCGAATTTTGGTTTGGTGTGCAACTGAAACCCGTTTGTTTGTCAACTGCTTGACCATTGCTTAAATATCCCCTATTCTCTCTCTCTCTCTCTCATGCACATTCATACAGCACAGGGGTGCTCTTTCTACCTGCAATGACTGTTAAGGGATCCTTGGATTTCAGTAAGTAAAAGAGAATCAAAAGGGTACCTAGTAGTCTTTCTGGTGCTGAGAGGGTGAAAGAGTCTTCCCGTCTATAAAAAGTAATTGTTGCTCAAATTTAAGACACCTGAATGACATCGTAGATTCCTTGTTTTCTTATACTCAACTCAAATGAGTCCGCATTTAGGTATGTCGTATGGTGCTCCTTTTTAGGTCAATTATGCAGCACTGGAGCGATATAAATGGATAATCAGCAGAGTTCGGTCTAATGGAATGAAGGTGATGCTCACACTGTTTCACCACTCACTGCCCCCATGGGCTGGTGATTATGGTGGGTGGAAGCTGGAGAAAACTGTTGATTACTTCATTGAGTTTACCAAGTAAGTTTTCTCTCAAGAAGTAGTTTCTGTTCTACATTTTTGCATCTCCTCACATACTTTTCTTCCATGTAACTAAGGTAAATTGCTGGAGTTAAAAACTTATAGTTACTAGGTCAGAGAGTGGTAAGAATTCAATTGGTTGCTGTTCTTAACTGAACTTTAACTCAGACCATGCGACAGATAGATTAGGATGCTACTTAACATTTCATGAGAGCCACTTTATGCTACTTTCGATTTAGGAACTTCAAGTTTTTGTATGTCCTACCAATTTTATAACTCCTTGTGTATATTATGCTATACACAAGGCTTGTTGTGTATATTATGCTACTTAAAAACTTATAGTTACTAGGTCAGAGAGTGGTAAGAATTCAATTGGTTGCTGTTCTTAACTGAACTTTAACTCAGACCATGCGACAGATAGATTAGGATGCTACTTAACATTTCATGAGAGCCACTTTATGCTACTTTCAATTTAGGAACTTCAAGTTTTTGTATGTCCTTCCAATTTTATAACTCCTTGTGTATATTATGCTATATTATGCAGGCTTGTTGTCAACAACTTATCAGATATGGTTGACTATTGAGTAACATTCAATGAACCTCATGTCTTCTGTATGCTTACTTATTGCGCGGGTGCTTGGCCCGGTGGTCATCCTGATTTGCTGGAGGTTGCCACTTCTGCTCTACCAACTGGCGTTTTTAGACAGGCCTTGCATTGGATGGCCATTGCACATTCAAAGGTCTATGACTATATCCATGGCCAAAGGTTTTTCTTCCTTATGAAGATTTATGAAAAGGAATTTTTGTCGAAAAACTTCATTAACTCTCATCAAGTTATATCTTTTTCGTGTTTGAGAAATCATGCATACCCTTACCCGTTTAACATATTTTCCCCAAATGTATGACATTCCAATTACTATTTCATTTCTGCAGCAAATCATCAAAAAAAGTTGTTGGAGTAGCACATAATGTATCATTTACACGGCCATATCGTCTCTTTAATGTTGCTGCTGTTACATTGGCCAATTCTCTCACCCTTTTTCCATATGTGGATAGTATATGTGACAAGCTGGATTTTATAGGCATAAACTACTATGGGCAGGTTCCTTTTTCTAATTTGTCATTCAACTCTTTTTTTAAAAAATAAATTTCCTGTTAACAAAGCAATGTATTATTCTTAACATATAAACCTTTAGACCTTGTTCTTCTGCTGGCGAGGAAGTGATATCTGGTGCAGGACTGAAGCTAGTAGAGACTGATGAGTACAGTGAATCAGGGCGAGGGGTTTATCCAGATGGTCTGTTTCGTCTGCTACTAGAAGTCCATGAAAGATACAAACACCTTAAGGTCCCCTTCATCATTACGGAGAATGGGGTTGCTGATGAGACAGATATTATCCGCAGGCCTTATCTTTTAGAACATCTGCTTGCTGTTTATGCAGCAATGCTTAAGGTTTGGCTTTAAATTTTAGGGAATCTGGAATTTGATTTCCTGAAATTAGTTAGTTATAGAACTGAGCACTGACCCTCTGGTGTATTGCAGGATGTCCCTGTGCTCGGTTACCTATTTTGGACTGTTTCCGACAACTGGGAATGGGCTGATGGCTATGGTCCTAAGTTTGGACTTGTAGCTGTTGATCGTGCCAATGGCCTTGCTCGAATCCCACGTCCTTCATATCACCTCTTTTCAAAGGTTATTATCCTTCCCACAAGGATATTCCATAATTGGCCTTCCCAATGCTACTCTCATGTATTTTACTGAAACATCATAATCCACGTTGATTTTAGGTGGTAACCACAGGCAAAATTACATGTGAAGACAGGGAAAGAGCATGGAATGAACTTCAAAAAGCTGCTAAAGAGAAGCAAACAAGACCTTTCTATCGGGAAGTTAATAACCGAGGATTGATGTATGCAGGTACAATAGCAGCTCCTTATTTGCATGTTTATGGTAGTCGCTTATACTTGACATTTGTTCTTGGGATATACAACGTAAGATGATTGATACTGCTGGGTTTGCAACCCAGTTAAGGTTGATCTATGAAAGCCATATCCCAATTTCTGTATAAGTCGGACCTCACGGTTGAAAGACGATAATAATAAGAATTCACGTTTTCTAGATGAGACCAAGCAGTGAATGAGGTTGCTCTTGATTTTGAAATCTAAAGTTGAATAAATGTAGGAGGCCATTGACAAAACCTTAAATACATTATATGAATGTCATAATACTATCTTGCATGCTATATTGCTCACTACATTTCTCAAAACTAGTCACTTGAAAAATGACCTTTTGGAGGCACAGGCTGGATTTTTGTTATAAATTGCAAAATCCGACATGATTCGTATTTTCTGTTGATGGTTTTCCTCTTTGTTTTCCTCAAAATGCCAAGATCCAAAATGTAATATTTGTATTCTATTTTTTTGTCATTTCGGTTTGATAGGAGGCCTTGATGAACCTACACAGCGGCCTTTTATTGAAAGAGATTGGCGGTTTGGACACTACGAGATGGAAGGTCTGCAGGATCCGTTAAGCCGCTCATCCCGATACCTTCTCCAACCTTTCTCCCTCAAAAAGTGGAAATATAAGAAAGTTGATTCCGAATTGGTTCTTCAGAGCCTTGAGCCGAGTGTGTAAGCTTTTCTTTTATTTTATTTCATTAAACATTGCTATTAAAGTTAGGACAGGACTATTACATTTTTAAATCACGGTATATAAACTCTAGTATTAGCCAAGTGTCTTCTTTCTCCCTTTTGTTCCATTGTTTGTAATACTTAGCATACAGCACTAAACAGTCAGTACAGGGCCAGGGACTTTTCCCTTAGAGGCTAAGACCCTGGGTTCTTGTAATAAAGTGATTTAAACATGTCCGGTTTAAATCTGTTCTTGTAATAAAACAGTTATTACATCTTTGAAATATGTCTTTCCATGGCAAATACAACAGCTACTACCCTTTATCTTGTTCCCAGTGGAAATGTTTTGTTATACTTTACAATTATTCGAAGGCTGCAACTTAGAATCAAAGAAATAATGGTGTGGATTTTGGACCGTTATGTTTAGGGGTGTAAACGAGCCGAGTCGAGTTCGAGTATCATTAAGCTCAACTCGAACTCGAAATGCTCAAGGCTAAGCTTGACTCGGCTTGGAAGTTCGCGAGCTTAAAATTATCAAGCTCGAACTCGACTCGAAATCTCGCGAGCTCAAAGTTATCAAGCGTGAATTGAACTATTAAACAAAAATGGGAGCTCAAACTCGAACTAAACCCTAATTTTCTAACATTTATTCCCAAAAATCTATCATCCATTGTACCTAATCGTAAATCTCAAACAATACACTAAACCTTGAATTAACCTCAAAATTATATCCTAATTAACCAATATAATGTCTTATATTTTCGAGTAGCTTGTCAGCTTTTCGAGTCAGGTATTAGGTAGCTCGTCTCGGCTCATTAAGAATTCGAAAAGTGCTTTGCCCGAGTCGAATGCGAGTAACTTTGCGATCTGTCTCGTCTCATTTACGGCCCTAATTATGTTGTTTTCTTGAACTATTTTATCTTCAACATCTGTGCTTGACATATTCTTGGACATAAATATGGAGTTGTGATATATAATTCAAAGTTATTTAATTTAGACTTTCGTGAAGGTCACAAATTTGGTTTTACTAAAATACATAAAAAAAAAGCTTTTATTATAAACAATTTAGATCATTTAGGCTAATTCCATTAATTCTATACGAAAAGTTGGCTTATGTACGTAACTACGTACTCGACATAAAAATCGAAATTGATTTCGATAATAAAGTCATGTATGCATGCGGAATAACTTGTACATTAGAACTGGGATAAACTACATTAGTAGTCATTGAGCTTTTGGGGCACTTTACTTTGATCTCTAAACTTTTAAAACTTATGATATAGTCATGGACTTAATTTAATTTCAATATGATCACTCTCTTTAATTGCCATCAGAGAACACTGACGCAACACATTACTTTCCCTTTTCTTAATAAAATTATATATTCTAACTCATTTTCTAGCTAATTTTAAAAAAATTCATTCTAATTTGGGGTTAAAACCCTAAAAATATTTTCATTTCTCTTCTTCTCTTGGTTTCATTGTCGATCTTAGCACCAATGGAAGAAGCAACCGTAAGCCCAACATGCTTCTGTGGGATGACGGTCACCTTACGCACTTCTTGGACAAACAATAATAATAGAAGCAGGTTTTTTTGGTGCGCGAACCATGGATATGGTTTAAGAAATTGTTATTTTTTAGCTGGTTTAATCTCCCTATGAATTCACATTCACGAGTTTTATAGTTGGTTTGTTAAGGAAAACAAGAGTTATGGAGAGGAGAGGAGAGGAGAGGAGAGGAGAGGAGAAGAAGATGTGAGCGACTCATTGGGTACTTTTCTTGATGGTTTTGTTGTACTTTGTTTGGTTAGATGTAATTTTGAAGTTTAAGGTCTTTTGTTTGTGTAAGTGTAGCGAAGGTCTCGCTAAATAAAAACGATAATATTTTTTGAAATGTTTTTTTTTGAAAGGTGTTTGGATATAAAATATTTATTACGTGGGGTTTACAAAAAACCTTATAAAAATGGAGTCGCCACCGGCCGCTTAGGTAGGCCGGACACCACAAAATCAGAGACTCAAAAGACAGGGTTCGGGAGTCGGTTACGGATGGGGAAGGATTAGCACCCCCACACCGCCCAAAAAATTGGTACTTTAATAATTACCGCTTTATGAATATTGGATTTTCCGGATTAAAGTGACGATTATTTTAAATTTCGGTCATAATTGCGAATATATTTTAAGGGTCCCGTTATCCGAGAATAAACGCCCAACCACTATCACTACGCTTGATACTGGCCCCGTTTACGCTCGGATAAAAGGACACCGCATTAACAATTTATATATCATATGCAATCTTAGTGACAAAAATATAAAACATGGTAAAATATTTAAGTGTAGTAAATATTGTCATAACAGAATATTAATCTAACATAGATGATATTCTAGATTAAAACATGCATATACATATTATTCTAAATAATAGATAAAAACAACTATCATATGTCAAAATAATAAGGCGAGAATAAATATATATATACGAACAAATATTTCAAAAAGACATGTATACTTGGTAATAAAACATATTTCAACATATACGGGTCAACATATCGTAAAAAGGGTAAATATACTAACATGTAGCCCTAAAAAATAAGAAAGCTCACACACATATAAAATACTGAATCACGCCGTATGTACGAACCAATTAAAACATAATATGCTTGATATGAATAACTAGATAAAAAACGAATATCCTACTTGACACATATATATATATATAAACATGAAATGAGTCATATACGGGAGACATAAAATGAAATAATATCCACATATACGATTATAATTCGAACAATAATATTTACAAAGAAAATAGGACTGAAATGAGAGGAAAATGAAAATCAGTGGCAGAAATTAAAGAGCAATAACATGTAATTTAGGGACGAAATCGAAAAACAAATAAAACCTACAAAGACCAGAGTTGTAATTATACCAAGGCGACTCAAAATGAAAATTTCAAAAACGCGGGGTGATTAAGGCGTAATTTTACCATTCGAAGCGATCGTGTAATTTAGTGACTAAATTGTGACTTTTTGGAAACTCGGGGGGGTGGGGGTGTGATTATACCATGCGGCAAGACAAAAATGAAAATATTGAAAACGCGGTGGGATTAAGTGTGTAATTTACCCATTTAGTAAAATAATAACACCTATATAACGGCTATTTTCAGGCCGAAACCAAATTTTCCCCATTTTTCATTTCATTCTTCAGTTTCCAAATATCCCACGCTCATCTTTTTCTCTCAAGTGTTCTTGAGAAACCCAGAATCCGGCGGCCGGCCGCCGGCCGCCGCTAACCGGCGCCGGTGGACTCCCGAAATACACCAAAACCTTCCTCTTGTCGTCCTCAACATGAATCCATGGTTGGATTCAGAGGATCCCCTTTTATTTACCCTAGATCTAAAAAATACGAACCCAAAAATATATTTTCTTTAGGTCAAAACGAGACCACAAGGGGTCTTCCCTTCCCTTTGTTCACCAGGTCTGGCTTGTAGAAGCCGAAAGGTTTGTCACAGAGGAAGGGAAGACCCATGGACAAAGCCGGTAAGACTTCTTTACTTGTTTTCTTTTTATTTTCTTTTTGTACTTCGTATATGCATGCAAGGGAAAGCAATTAAAAAAAAAAAGCAAAAAATTACCACTGGATGCCATCGATTTTCTTGATTGTTACAAGTTTGGTTTTTACAAAACTTTCTGTTTTTTTGTGTTACTACTCTCTCTGCTTTTTTTTGCCCGTTCCTCTCTAAAAAATCCCGTTACAACAGCCCCATTTCCTATATACCACTATCTCTGTATTTTGGTTGCAACTTGTATCTTCTTTTCCAGATCTGACATTTGCTTGTTATCTTTGGCATAATCTGAACGCGGGGACTGAATATCGGCGCGGTGGCGGTGTGGTCATTTCTGCCAGAGGCCAGACGCATTTTCGGCCGTTAGATCAGATCTGATCTAACGGTCGAGATGGCTTGAAGAACGATCGGCCTGGATGAAGCCTCGATCTGATGAAACGGCTTCAGATTTCGCCACGTGGAGCACCGCAGTCGAGGAGTCAGAACGCGTGGATCTTACGCGCGTGGGATAATAAAGCGTCGCGTGTGGACCCACACGCGCGTGGCACTCGAACGGTCCATACGTGTGGAGTACGCTACTGGCGATATTTTTAACCTTCATTGCATCGTGGGCCGTTGGATCGGATCTTGATCCAACGGCCCATAGTTACCCGTACATTGTAATTAGATAGGATTGAGTTGGGCCAAACGGGCTTTGTAATTGGTTTTTGTACTTGGACTCTTTTTACTTGGGCTTAATATATATATTTAATTTTACATTTAGTCAGCCCACTAATAATAATAATAATTATAACAGCTGTACATGTACATACGAAAATATATATTTCATATTATACGGTCATTAATTAATAATATTCTAGTATCCATATGTATAATTAATATGACATCTACACACGCTTATACCCTAGATACATACGTGACATACATACGACCCTAATACGTATACGTAGCTTATACATGCACACACCTTATATTAGTAACATTCATATAATAAATATACATGCAATAGTAATACATTTAAGTAAAAATGAGTGATTACAGTTGCCCCTCTTTGCTTGTTCTCATGAAATGGGAAACAATGCAAAGATTCATAAGCACTCATTTTATCAGACTTCCCTGTTTGTAGCTTTGGAAAAACGAATTCTTTTGGACATTTCCGCTCTCCCTTGGCCGAATCTTCAGGCTCGTAAGCTCTTCCTATATAGAACTTCGTCACCTTCCGATCCTGGAGCTACAGGCTCTTTCGACATTGAACCTTTCGCTCTGATTTTTAGCTTTGGAAAAACGAATTCTTTTGGACATTTCCGCTCTTCCTTGGCCGAATCTTCAGGCTCGTAAGCTCTTCCTATATAGAACTTCGTCACCTTCCGATCCTGGAGCTACAGGCTCTTTCGACATTGAACCCTTCGCTCTGATTTTTAGCTTTGGAAAAACGAATTCTTTTGGACATTTCCGCTCTTCCTTGGCGAATCTTGGGCTCGTAAGCTCTTCCTATATAGAACTTCGTCACCTTCCGATCTTGGAGCTACAGGCTCTTTCGACATTGAACCCTTCGCTCTAAGACAATGAAGCTCGGAGTCTTTCCTATATAAGACTCTTTGCTTTTGACACAACAGGTTTCCTATATAACCCTGTGTCATAGGTGAATTGCTTTGACTGGAGTTCTTCCTATATAGAACTGCGAGTCTTCACCTTGGAGCCATCAGTTCCTCCTATATAGAACTTTTTGGCGTCTGGAATCTCAGAGCCACAGGTTCTTTTCGACACAGAACCCTTCACCCTAAGACAATAGAGCTCGAGTCTTTCCTATATAAGACTCTTTGCCTTTGACATAGCAGGATCTCCTATATAATCTTGCGTGTCATGGGTGAATTTCTTTGACCGGGAGTTCTTCCTATATAGAATCATGAGTCTTCACCCTAGAGTCACAGTCCTTCCTATATAGAACTTTCAGCTTACGAAGCCTCGGAGAGAGAGTTCTTCCTATATAGAACCTTTCTCCAGAGCTTGAAAATATGTGCCTTTATGTAAAAACATTGTCTCCTCATTTGGGACTCACATCGTGATGACCCTTGATGTCTCTTTGGATCTGCAAATACCTGAGATGAAAACAAAATGCTATGACAAATGAATGAATTGCCATGCTCCTAATCCTAGTGATGTCTGACTATTCATGATGCATGAGCTTCAATATCATGGGGGGTTTGTTTTGGTCCTTTTTGCCGTTTGCTTTCTTCTTTGTTACGGGCATCGATATCCTTCTTCACTGCCAAGTTCAACCGTCTCGATCTTTCTCTTTTTCAATTCTGACTTGGAATTTTAAAGCGCCCTTTCGGGTTTTCACTTTAGAGATTTTTTTTTTTAAAAGTGCCCTTCTGGTTTTCCCCCAGGAGATTTCTTTTGTTATCTCGTATGCTTTTCTTGAATAGATAGGACATGTGCCATCGGTTATCCTATCAGGTTGTTTGAAGCTTCCCGCCTTCCCGATCGACAGCCATTTAGGGAACTTAAAGGACGGAGTTAACCGTTTTCTTTGATTACCTGCAATTTTCAAGGTTAAATCATAGTAATGCTTCGAAATCTCTTGTTTCATTATAAGCCTATGTTATCTTATCTGACTGAAATTGACAAGGAGGCTAGGAATGGACGCTCAAAACATGGTTTTATTAGGATTAAGGGCTTTGAGATATCTTAGAAAGAAAGGTATGACACGTATAAGTTAAATACAAGATCTCTCATTATCTTGATATGAATGACACATGATCCTGTCAACTGGTGTAGAATTTTTGCTTGAAGCTTCCTCTTCATGATGCTCATGGGGATACTCTTCTCTTGGATATTTAACTTTTCAACTTACCCGAGCCGCCCTTTGCGGGTTTTCAACTCGAGTCCTTCCTTTGCTTCAAGACGCCCGGTTTGAGTTTTCATCCCGAGCTCTCCATTTTTTTAGAGATAGTATTTCTTGACGGCATCAGAATTTACGGGATTTTTCAGCTCGTCCCGTCCATTTCTGTTAGGATTAGGGCTCCTCCCGAGAAGGCCTTCTTTACGACGTATGGTCCTTCCCAATTGGGCATCCATTTTCCTCGAGAATCTTTACGGATTGGGAGGATTCTCTTGAGTACCAGATCCCTTTCTTTGAATTCTCTTGGCGCACCTTTTTGTTGTAAGCTTTGAACCATCCGCTTTTGGTACATCGACCATGACAAATGGCTTTTAGTCTTTTTCGTCAATGAGATTTAGCTGGTCGATTCTGCTGCACCCATTCAGCTTCTTCCAGTTTTACTTCGTTTAAGACTCGGAGGGACGAAATCTCTACCTCAATTAGGAGTATCTTGCTTGGTACCATACACCAAGGAGTAGGGTGTTGCCCCCGTTGATGTGCGAATGGACGTTCTATAGGCGAAAAGGGCAAAAGGAAACTTCTCATGCCAATCCTTGTAGGTATCCGTAGTTTTCGCTATGATCTTCTTTATATTTTTGTTTGCCGCTTCCCTTTGCGCTCCATTCATTTTAGGACGATAGATCGTGGAATTATGGTGTGTTATTTTGAATTGAGTGCACACGTCCTTTATAATTTTGTTGTTCAGATTGGAAGCATTATCGGTGATGATCCTCTCTGGCAATCCGTATCAACAAATAATTTCCTTCCTTAAGAACTTACAAACTGTAGTCCTGGTGATATTGGCGTAAGACGCTGCCTCTACCCATTTGGTGAAGTAGTCTATGGCGACCAAAATGAAACGGTGCCCATTGGAGGCCTTCGGATGGATCTGCCCGATAACGTCCATGCCCCATGCTTTGCGAAAGGCCACGGAGAATTCATGGTGTGTAGAGGCGATGGGGTGCATGAATTTTGTCGGCATAAATTTGGCATTTGTGGCATTTCTGGCGTAATCGATGCAATCTCCTCCATGGTCAACCAGAAAATAACCGTATCTCATAATTTTTCGGGCTATAGACAACCCGTTGGCGTCGTTCCACAGATCCCGTCATGTACTTGGCTAAGATTTCCTTCGCCTCCTGGGCATCCACACATCTCAGCAATGTTTGATCATGACTTTTCCTATCAGAGATCTCCCCATCTAGGACATATTTCGTTGCCATTTTTTTGAGCGTTTTTACTCATTGTCGTTTGCCCTTACGGATACTTTCGGAGCTTGACATATTGCGGGATATCATAGTACCATGGATTTCCGTCAATCTCTTCCTGTATATTACAACAATGAGCAGGCTTTTCAAATGTCGCATCTCAATGGGTCTCATTTCCGCCCGGTGTTTGTTTTAAACATGGATGCCAAGGTTGCCAACGCATCCGCCATCGATTTTCTTCTCGGGGTAGGTAATTGAAGCTGACCTTTTCGAACTCTTTGACGAGCTCTTGGATTAATTTGTGATATTTGACCAACTTCGGTCTCTGGTTTCCCACTCCAGCGCAATTGGTGAATGACTAGGGACGAATCTCCGAACACTCGAAGTTCCTTAACCTTTCTCTCGATGGCTGAGTTTAATCCCATGATGCAAGCTTCGTATTCAGCTATATTGTTTGTGCGAAAGAATTCCAATCTGCTGGTGAAAGGATAATATACGTCCTCGGTGAGATTAGCACGCCCCCTATCCCATGTCCGAGGGCGTTGGAGGCTCCGTCGAGTAAAGTTTCCATGATACATCATCTGAAATTTCTTCTTCGGTTGTAATGCACATCAAGTCTTCGTCTGGGAAACTAAAGTTCAATGCCTCATAGTCATCCGAAGCCGACTTGCCGGAAATCTGCTCGGCACTCCCTTTTACGGCTTTTTGATTGACATATACGATGTCGAATTCGGATAAGAGCATCCGCCATCGAGCCATCCTTCCCGTTAGTCTTGGTGTGCTTCCATTAGGAACTTTAATGGGTCTAGCTTGGATATCAACCAGGTAGTATGGTACAACAGTCTTGCTGAGTCGCTTGGTAGCCCAAAGTAGAGCGCAAACACGTTCTGCCTTTGGCGGGTACCGTGTTTCGCAATCGTTGAATTTCCTGCTTAGGTAATAGATGGCCTGCTCCTTCTTTCTTGACTCATCGTGTTGCCCTAGTACGCATCCCATTGAATTCTCGAAGACTGTTAGGTAGAGAATTAGTGGTCGACCGGGTACCGGTGCGACTAAAATTGGAGCATTTGTCAGGTACTTTTTGATCTTTTCTAGGGCCTTTTGACATTCTTCATCCCACACGCCAGAATTATTCTTTCTAAGAAGTCTGAAGACCGGGTCGCATTGATTGGTTAATTGGGAAATGAAACGAGAGATATAATTCAGCCTCCCTAGGAAACCGCGAACTTCCTTTTGCGTGCGGGGTGGTGAAAGGTCCTGGATGGCTTTCACTTTATCGGGATCAATCTCAATCCCTCTTACGCTTTACTACGAACCCTAGGAGTTTTCGGAAATAACGGCGAAGGTACACTTGGCGAGGATTGAGCCTTAGTTGGTACTTCCGTAGTCTTTGGAATAGTTTCTTTAAGTTACGTAGGTGCTCTTCCTCCTCTCGAGATTTGGCAATCATATCATCGACGTATACTTCTATTTCTTTGTGCATCATGTCATGGAAAAGAGTCACCATTGCTCTTTGGTACGTTGCCCTGCATTCTTTAGCCCAAATGGCATTACTTGGTAACAAAAAGTGCATGGTTATGAATGTGGTTTTCTCCATGTCGTTAGGATCCATCTTTATCTGGTTTGTATCCTGAGAAGCCATCCATAAAGGAAAACCATGAATGTCTGCGGTGTTGTCAACCAGCGTGTCAATATGTGGCAAAGGGAAGTTGTCTTTTGGGCTAGCTCGATTCAGATCCCTATAATCTACACACATACGAACTTTCCCGTCTTTCTTTGGTACTTGGTACAATGTTTGCAACCCACTCGGGGTATTTGGCTACTTCAAAGAATCCAACATCAAATTGTTTTTTCACTTCTTCTCGGATCTTTAACAAATATCCGGCCTCATTCTCCGAAGTTTTTGTTTGTCTTGGTTTGCACTCCGACTTTGTTGGCAATTTGTGCACCACTATGTCGGTATTTAATCTGGCATATCTTGATAAGTCCAGGCGAAGACATCCTTGAATTCTTGAAGCGGGGCTATCGGTTCATGCTTGGTTTTTGAGGAAATCGTCGTTCCTATTTTTATTTCTCTTCTCGTTTCTTGATCCCTAAGTTGACAATTTCTGTTTCTTCTTGGTGGGGCATAATCTGCCTTTCTTCGTCGTCCACCATTCTCTTTAATTCTTCTGGGACCTCAATTTCTATTTCATCATATCCTCCCTCCGTTTCCTCTGAGACCTCAGGGCTTTCGAAACTTACTCCAGGATTGGATCCAGTATCATTCATATCGTCGATCATGAGCGACCTGCATTAAATGAGAATGAATTGTATTGGGAAAGAGACGGCTTTACATGAAGGGAATGAATATGAAGAATGTATGAATGGAATAAATGAGACTTTGGCCCTTTTTTTTTAAGAAAGTGGGGATATTTCATTTCAATCAAAAAGTTAACATAGGTGCCCCATACAAGAGATCCCCATTGTCTATGGGCAAAAACAAAAGGTTGATTCGGAGCATTACTCTGATCTATTCCTAAAAACTACAGGTAAATCAATGCAGCTCCAGTTATTGAGTGTCTCCCCGGGATGGCAAGGGCGGATGTTGGTCAACATTTTGCTACCTCGGTCCTCTTCAGCTATCATGTTGATGCACATCCCTTCAAATGCTTTCTTGATCATTTCCTCCTGGCCAAGTTCATCATTTTTTTTTCATTGTCTCTCCAATATCTTGACCTGGTCGGTAGAATCCTCCGGAGATGAAAGTGGCTTTTAAACTAGGAAAGGACATCGACCTCCACGGAATGTCTTCTCCTTTAGATCTAGCTTTCCTTTGTTCCTCTTTTCTCTTATATTCTTCTTTCTTCCGTTGGACACTTGGTTGGTAACCCAGCCCGAAACGATCCTTCTTGGTAATGATATTCTTGGGTCTCGGGTTTCCTTGTAATTTCTTCCCCAACCCTTTTCCTATTTGGCTCCTCGGCCCAGAGTTTCTGCGATGGTCATCTTGGTACAATTAGATAACCTAGGGTAGGGGATCCGGTTTCCCTCTCGAAGCGAATGTGGCATTTACTAGTTCTAATGCTCGGAACGGCATTCTGCAGCCTCTTCATCATTTTGAATGTAGGGGTGTCGATGTCACGGAAGCAACAAATTCATGCTCTGCCTCTCACGTGACCAATTTGCCCTCAACTACAAATTTTAATTTCGATGCAATGATGATGGGACAACTCTGCGGAGTGGATCCACGGTCTTCCCAACAAGCAGCTGTTGTAAGATGGTTTTATGTTCATTACCACAAAATCGATCACATATTCAGTTGGTTCGATCAATAGGGGTATCTCAATTTTCCCCATTGTTCCCTTTTGCGTACCATCGAAGGCCCTTACGAGTTGTAGCAAGGCTTTAGGTGCGAACTATCTATTGGTAATTTTTGTAGGGTTACCATAGGCAAGACATTCAATGCTGACCCGTTGTCGATTAGTACGCTGTAATACATACCCTTTGCGGTGGGTAGTGATGTTAAGGGCTTTAGTGGACCCCCTTCCTTCCTCCGGGATCTCATCATCACCGAACGTGATATGATTATAGGTAGTAATATGCCCCACTATCATGTCCAGTTTGTTACGAAATGTCCTGGGGCACAAAAAAGTTTGATTCAGCACTTTTAATAGTGTCTCCCGATGCTTCTCTGAACTCAAGAGTAATTCCAAAGACTGTGATCTGGCGGTTGCTTCCGTAGTTGTTCCACTCTGTTTGTACTCGCTATGTCTCAAGAACTTTAGAAATTCTTTGGCACAGGCCTCGATTACAGTTCATTTATCCTTTGGGGAGGTTCTTCTCCAAGTATCACATGCAGGCTAATCTTCTGTATTCTTTCCCTATCTTTTTCAGTGCTCTCAAAGCTTGGAGGAATAACATCGGCCGCTCTGGTGAAATGGCCTGCCTCACCAACGTTCACATTATTTTGGCTTTGTTGGTCTTCCAGTAGCAGCTCTTTTACCTGCTCGTGTTTTGATTTTTTCATGGTCACATTCGCGGCATAATTCCGGGAATTTGTCGCATGTCTTTGAATGGGAATGGAGATGGTGCTGAAATGACGATCTTGGTTTATCTTGCTGGTTTCTCCTTGGGAGACACCTGCATTCCCTACCCCGGGAGATGATGAAAGGCCTATCCTTCCCATATCTAGTTTTGGGGTATCTCATCATGTGTACGTCTGATCCCTTCCCCATGGGTTCCTCGAAGAATTCAATTTGTTTTCCATCTATCAACTTCGCACCAATTTCTTGAACTCATCACATTCTTGGATATCATGCCCTTGATCGATGGAATTCGCGATACTTTCCACATTCTTTACGCCTTATTATCATGCCTTTATTGATCATACGAGCCATGCATAATCTGTTGAAATACCCACCGTAAAGGAGACTTGACTTGACCGTCATCCTTTATCCTCCTGGTAAAACCTTCTTCTATAGCATTTACCCCTCTGTTCCCATGATTAGGCAGCGGGTTGTTGGCTACGCTAGGTTCTTCAAACTTCAATATCCCGGAATCAATTAAGTTACTGCACAAGCTTTTTTTTTGAAGGCAAGGCGGTTCTCGGTGGGTGTCGAGGATACCGCCGTGATAGTCGCAATGTGCGCTTGGATTATACCAAGGCGGGAAGGGTGGATTGACAGGATTAACGATGTATGGTCGGACCAAGTCTTCTTCATACAACCCGGGAATAAAGTTACAGTATGAAACCGGTAGGGGAGTGAAAGTTCTCCTCTTTTTATCCTTTACGGTGACTCTTTCATCTCTTTGATTCGAATTTTGCGTTTTTCCACACAGTGCTTGGGGCTGTGAGGCTGTGAAGTTCTTGAGGCGGTATAGGTACTGGTGGTGTTTACTTCACTTCTCTTGTTGTACTTTGAGACCCTTCCCCACCATCAATTCTGCGCTCTTGATTGCTAGTTCGAGAGACTCCCGATCTGATCAAGTCGGCAAAACAACTGTGTTGTGTTATTGATGATGAGCGATCGAAGAGTGCCCCTTTCAAAGTATTGACAAATAATGGCGTGATTTCATGCTCCGGGATAGGTGGCTGGATTTGGGCGGCCACTTCTCTCCACCTTTGGGCATATTGTCGCAAGCTTTCATTGGACTTCTGCCCCATATTTTCTAGCATAATTCTGCTAGGGATCATGTCAGTTACATGTTTGTATTGCTCGGAAAATGCTTTAGACAAATCTTTCCATGTCTTGACATTTGCTTTGCTTAACTGAGTATACCAACGTAATGTTGCTCCATTAGACTATCCTGGAAACAGTGGATCAATAGCTTTTCATCTTTATGGTAAGCCGCCATTTTTCTGCAATACATCGTTATGTGTGCAGAAGGACATGTGGTTCCGTCATATTTATCAAACTCGGCGTTTTGAATTTTGGTGGCAAGACAAGATCGGACACTAGACTTAGATCACTAGCGTTGTTTCTGATTCTTCATTTGATTATAACGCTTTAAATTTTTCTTCCATGAGGCGAAATCTTTCTTCCCACTTTCTTTCTACCTCATTCCCGATCTTTTCGACCATGTTTAGGTCAGCACTTCTTCTTCATACTGATGCTTGGTATCAAGGGTTTGAGTCTCGGTGCCCCTACTTGAAAGCTGGAAGACATTCTGTAGGGTCAATATACATCTTCCTAGCCTGGTTTGGTGCAGTTGGTTGGACCTTGAAGTGAGCCGGGTACCTTACGGCTCTGGAATATTTTCTCCTTCTACTCGTTTTCCGAGACTTTTCGCCAACAATGCCGTTATATCGGATACTATTGAAGTTTGTGACTGTGCAATCCCGATCACTAAGGCTCCTCTGGGCCTCTTCAAGCCTTGACTCGAGCTCTCTCTGCCTCTTTCTAGATTGATTATTCTTTCTTCCATGAGCTTTCTTTGTAGCCGGGTAAAGTATATGTGATGAATGATTACGGGTTAACACACTTTGAATGCCACAATATTCATCTTGTTAATATGGTTGTAAAAATAAATGCATGTACAATGATGCAAATGTTATGATGCAAATGCAAGAATGCATGCGAGACAAAATCTTGGTTCATTTGGTAATCACCCTTTTGAATTACTTTTACGGGAATTAAAGGGTCTTGATTACAACAAAATTAGGTGTTACAAAGTAAAGATCCCTAGTACAAAAGATCTAATTATAACACGAGTCCTATAGATAGACTCTAGCTCTATCCCCTAACTTTCCAATTGCCTTGAGCAGCTTGAGGAACCTAGGAGCTTCTTCCATTCCGGGGCTATAAAAGGTCGGAGTGTCTCAGCCTCGACGGCTAAATCATTTACGTGTCTGGCGACTCATTGTATGTCCACCATTAGATTTGCATAATACCGGTCCTATCTGTATCATTCGAGCGCGTCGCGTAATCTCTTACGCCAAAGGGTGTCCCCCGGCTGCAGCTTCCTCGAACACATTAATTCTTTCCTTGTAATCCTCCACAACTGCTTGAGGATCCGATTCGTGCTCGTAATACACCCACTTCGCGTTCTCTTTCTTGCAGCTCAGTGAAATTATTCCTCTGGCGATACATCCGAAGTGAGTGTTCGACTTCCGCCATCTTTTCTTTTAATTCATCATTTTGACTTTGGCTTTGCCTCAAACTTTGAAGAGTGTCATCGTATAGTTTCTGCATCTCTAACGATCTGTTTGGCTATTCATGGATTTTCTTTTCCATACGGCGACACTTTCTCTCTCATGATGAACAACTTGTTTTCCTTTGCTGATTTCTTATCCGAATCTTTCTCTCTCTTGATCAATGGCCTTCTTGGCGGACCGTTTTTCTTCCTCCATAGCCAAACGACAGCTTTCAATCTCTCTCTCGATCGCTTTTTTGTTAATTTCTCGTTCTTCTTCCAACAAACGGATGCCGTCCATTCTTTCTTTTTCCACAGCTATGAACTGACTCCGGCCGGCCTTTTGTATTTTTGCACATAATAGGAGGGCATCTTTTTGATAAAGTATTCTTGTCATTCAAATCTGCATTTAATTTCTTCAGTTGCCTAATGATCCCCTCCCGCTCGTCGACTTCTAGGCTTGCCTTATAGAGTTCGCTCACGTGTTGGGTCTGTTGAATGTCCATTTTCTTTTTAACTTCCTCGAGCTCACTCCTTAAGATATCGGCGGACGGTACCACCCTTGTAAGCTCCTCGGTGACACTGTTGGTCCTTGATTAGATTCGGGAATCGCATTATTAACCCTCAAACGTCTCCAAAGATCGTAATCTGGGGTAGTCATGTGCTCGGTGTCTCCTTCCACCCTGATCCGATAGCAATGATCCCAGGCCCTCATGATGGTCTGAATTTTTCCTTTGAACTCTCCTTTGAAAAGAAATTCAGTTTGGCTTAATCCGTGGTATTGGGAATGAATCTGCCGTGATCCGAATCTGTCGAGACACTAAAAGTGGAGCACAAGCGATCCCTCCATGTAATCCTAACATCATCAGCCATTTTAAGTCACCACAATCTGTATAGAAAATAATTGACTTTACCGAGCCATGGGACCCTCCATGCTATGTCTTCATCTTGAATGTTCTGAAGAAAGAAATCTGGTCCACATTTTTGTTTTCAAATCTTCTCGCCATTCCTTTGCTAAGTATTCTCGTAAAGGCGAAAAACCTTGGAAAGATATCCCGGCGGGACCAGCGTCGGTGTCTTCCACATGTGACTCGGATCCATACTTGTAGTAGCTGTGCGCATCCTCAAAAACGTCATTCTTCATGTTTTTTTGCTAGCGTTCAAGAAATGAAAGTCTCGACCAAAATTGCTGGTACCGGGTTTGCTTTCCGTTTTACCCGTTCGAACAAATCTAGAATAGCTATGTCAATGTTCCCGTACTACTGGGGAATATCACCAAGCCATATATTCCTAAAGCGAATAAGTCCATTTTTTTCTTTGCCTCGTGCGGATGTGTCGATATGATGTCCCGAATACTCTCCCATGCAAAGATTGTATTATCTCCTCGGTTTGAAGGAGGCCACTAACCCAATCATCACTCATTCCTGCAAAAGGCTTTGAGTTTCGCGAGTGTAATTCCGATTCCTTGGAGGCTTGGCGTAGATCAATCTTCACGAATATTTTTCTGGTTAAGTAAAGCGGTGTACTCTTCTACCGTAGGCATCATGTCTTGCCCATTGAAGGTGAAGCGACAAAAAGCGGATTCAAAAACTGGACTATAGCTCGGGTAGGGGCTGGTTAATCCGAACATATAATAGCTGCGCGATGTCGCCATAACTATCGCTAAATAAGTCTTGTAGCCTTGGTCCCATCTTTCCCAAATGCTTTGAAGATCCCACAAGTCGTTACATTGGAGACTCACATAGGTGTATCCGGCTATTACGCGTTCGTTAAGCGGTGTCCCCCCTGGATTTTCTGGTTGATTTACGACCAATGTCACGTGACAAATTAAGCTCTTCTTTCCTAAGACACCTTTTTTTCCATAGTGAAAGACTTTACGATCAGGCAAACCACTTGATCCGGTACCTTTATGCGATGCAAATGCAATGATGTATGAGAAAAAGAACAAAAAAAGCGAAAAGAAAACAAGTCGATGCGGATAAAGTAAATAAAATGACAAAATAAATAGAAATAAACACACAAAAAACAGTCCTATTTATCCCGTCTAAAACCTAAGGTTATCCGCATGGCTCTAACAGGGTGGGTTTCTATGTTCTCTACATGCGGTGTTGGTGCTAGGAGGTACCCGAATTGTCCTTGCTTGTCCCCTACTAAGGGTAGCAAGGCCCCGATCATCACCCATTATAGGCTCCTTTCAACGGGTTCAATTCGGGGACCCGTTCGCTTATGCCCGTCTGAAGGAATAATATCCTTACGAAAGCATAAGGTACTCGAGCCCCAAGAAGGTACTTGCTAGGCCCATACGGAGAAACGATATCTCCACGAAAGCATTAGCGTTTTCCCCACTTAAAAAGACGGGTTTATATGCCATATTTTAAATGCGTTAAGATAAACGCGCAATTATGACCGAATGTTAATTTAATAATTACTTTAATCCGGAATTTCCAATATTAGTAAAGCGGTAATTATTTTAAAAGCTTGACTCTCATTTGTTTTTTTTGAAAAACAAAAATGTCCCAAATGAGTCGCCATCATGTGAAAGGTCTCGCTAAATAAAAACGATAATATTTTTTGAAATGTTTTTTTTTGAAAGGTGTTTGGATATAAAATATTTATTCCGTGGGGTTTACAAAAAACCTTATAAAAATGGAGTCGCCACCGGCCGCTTAGGTAGGCCGGACACCACAAAACCAGAGACTCAAAAAAGCGGGGTTGAAGTCGATTCACGGATGGGAAGGATTAGCACCCCACACCGCCCAAAAAATTGGTACTTTAATAATTACCGCTTTATGAATATTGGATTTTTCGGATTAAAGTGACGATTATTTTAAATTTCGGTCATAATTGCGAATATATTTTAAGGGTCCCGTTATCCGAGAATAAACGCCCAACCACTATCACTACGGCAATCTTTGCCCGTTTACGCTCGGATAAAAGGACACCGCATTAACAATTTATATATCATATGCAATCTTAGTGACAAAAATATAAAACATGGTAAAATATTTAAGTGTAGTAAATATTGTCATAACAGAATATTAATCTAACATAGATGATATTCTAGATTAAAACATGCATATACATATTATTCTAAATAATAGATAAAAACAACTATCATATGTCAAAATAATAAAGCGAGAATAAATATATATATACGAACAAATATTTCAAAAAGACATGTATCTTTGGTAATAAAACATATTTCAACATATACGGGTCAACATATCGTAAAAAAGGGTAAATATACTAACATGTAGCCCTAAAAAATAAGAAAGCTCACACACATATAAAATACTGAGAATCGCCATATGCAACCAATTAAAACATAATATGCTTGATATGAATAACCCGGATAAAAAGCGAATATCCTACTTGACACATATATATATATAAACATGAAATGAGTCATATCACGGGAGACATAAAATGAAATAATATCCACATATACGATTATAATTCGAACAATAATATTTACAAAGAAAATAGGACTGAAATGAGAGGAAAATGAAAATCGGTGGCGAAAATTAAAGAGCAATAACATGTAATTTAGGGACGAAATCGAAAAACAAATAAAACCTACAAAGACCCGAGTTGTAATTATACCAAGGGCGGACTCAAAATGAAAATTTCAAAAGCGGGGTGATTAAGGCGTAATTTTACCATTGAAAGGTGATCGGTGTAATTTAGTGACTAAATTGTGACTTTTTGGAAACTTCGGGGGACTGGGGTGTGATTATACCATGCGGCAAGACAAAAATGAAAATATTGAAAACGGTGGTGGGATTAAGTGTGTAATTTACCCATTTAGTAAAATAATAACACCTATATATACGGCTATTTTCAGGCGAAACCAAATTTTCCCCATTTTTCATTTCATTCTTGATTTCAAATATCCCACGCTCATCTTTTTCTCTCAAGTGTTCTTGAGAAACCCGAAATCCGGCGGCCGTATTATTCTCCGCCGCGCCGGCCGCGCTAACTAACCGGCGGTGGACTCCCAAATACACCAAAACCTTCCTCTTGTCGTCCTCAACATGAATCCATGGTTGGATTCAGAGGATCCCCTTTTATTTACCCTAGATCTAAAAAATACGAACCCAAAAATATATTTTCTTTAGGTCAAAACGAGACCACAAGGGTCTTCCCTTCCCTTTGTTCACGGATCTGCTTGTAGAAGCCGAAAGGCTTTGTCACAGAGAGGAAGGAAGACCCATGGACAAAGCAGTAAGACTTCTTTACTTGTTTTCTTTTTATTTTCTTTTTGTACTTCGTATATGCATGCAAGGGAAAGCAATTAAAAAAAAAAAGGCAAAAAATCACCACTGGACTGCCTTCTGATTTCTTGACTGGTTACAAGTTTGGTTTTTACAAAACTTTCTGTTTTTTTGTGTTACCACTCTCTCTGCTTTTTTTTGCCCGTTCCTCTCTAAAAAATCCCGTTACAACAGCCCCATTTCCTATATACCACTATCTCTGTATTTTGGTTGCAACTTGTATCTTCTTTTCGGATCGACATTTGCTTGTTATCTTTGGCATAATCTGAACGCGGGGACTGAATATCGGCGCGGTGGCGGTGTGGTCATTTCTGCGAGGCGACGCATTTTCGGCCGTTAGATCGGATCGATCTAACGGTCGAGATGGCTTGAAGAACGATCGGCTGGATGAAGCCTCGATCGATGAAACGGCGGTTTCGCCACGTGGAGCACCGCGATCGAGGAGTCGAACGCGTGGATCTTACGCGCGCGTGGGATAATAAAGCGTCCGTAGCGTGGACCACACGCGCGCGTGGCACTCGAGCGGTCCATACGTGTGGAGTGCGGCGCTGGCGGATATTTTTAACCTTCATTGCATCGTGGCGTTGGATCGGATCTTGATCCAACGACCCATAGTTACCTGCACATTGTAATTAGATAGGATTGAGTTGGGCCAAGCGGGCTTTGTAATTGGTTTTTGTAATTGGACTCGGACTCTTTACTTGGGCTTAATATATATATTTAATTTTACATTTAGTCAGCCCACTAATAATAATAATAATAATAATAACAAACATACATGTACATACGAAAATATATATTTCATATTATACGGTCATTAATTAATAATATTCTAGTATCCATATGTATAATTAATATGACATCTACACACGCTTATACCCTAGATACATACGTGACATACATACGACCTAAATACGTATCGTAGCTTATACATGCACACACCTTATATTAGTAACATTCATATAATAAATATACATGCAATAGTAATACATTTAAGTAAAAATGAGTGATTACAGTAAGTTGTAATTTAGGTTTTCTAGGTTTAATTATGTAAGTTATAAGTTGGTGTTCAATGTGTAATTGGGTAAGTTAACATTTAGAGTTTAAGTTACAATTTAAGGTTTAGGTAAGCTAGAAATGGTGAATTTCAATATGAATAATCAATTTGTCTTTCTTCTATATTTTGTACTGTCTTCCTATGTTGTGTGCTTAATTGTTTATGAATGAAAAAAATAAACAAATAGTAAATTATAAAATTAATTTCATTGATTAAATATCATGAATATTAATATGGTAGAAGTTAATTTCAATATGAAATTAATTTTGTCTTCCTATTTTATGTACTCCAATTTTTGTGAATGTTAATTTGTCTTCCTATTTTGTGTACTTCATTGTCTATGAATGTTAAATTCAATATGAATTAGTCATGCAAAAAAGTAGATGAAATGAATGAATGAAACAAATAATAAGATATGAAATTAATTTCTTTGATTAAATATCATAAATATCAAAACTGTTAAAGTTTTGTACCTTCAACCATTTTCTCAAAGAGATCAAAATGTTACCCTAGACCTATATCATTTACCAATTTAGGGTTCATATACAAAAATTATCACAAACAAAATAAAATATTATCTTTGGCAACCATAAATATAAGTCAGTATACCATTGGTGGCACACTAAACTTATCCAACAGAAAATGACACTTCAAATTTATACTAGAAGGACTCAATTTATTAATGGTACCTTATACCTATGTCACAAAAAGAAACACAAAACCTTCTATTGTTCTTTGGTTTAAAACTGTCGATTGATTCTTGTGAATTTAGGAGAACCATATTTTCAGAGGTGTAATTGATTGAATTACCCATCTAACAATATGATATGAAATTGGTTGTTGTTGGGTTGGTGACAATTGTCTTCTTCTTGGCCTCTTGATCTTTTTCATTTTTCTTGTTGACCAGGTTGAATTTTTATTCTTAATGAATTCTTATCCCAAAGTTTAATGAATTTAAAAATGAACTTGAAAGATTCACCTATTTTTATGTGGGTTGAGATTTTTGAAAAAGCTCTAAATGATTTCATAGCCCTAATCTAGGTGGTTTATGTTGAGATAGTCTTGACGAAATTACATACGTAAGTAAGAAGGATTAATCACATTCTATAAAAGACGTTAAACTGTCTTTCTAGTACACTCATTAAAATCATGAGATGTTATACTATATTATATATATTGTTGATTTATCAAGGACTTCGGTGGATGAATGAAGTTAGTTGTGTGTTATTAATTCACCCATATCTTAATATTTGTCTTCTTTTTCTTTTTATCTTTTTTTTCTCGCGTTTTAACTTCAAAATCTCTAAAATTTTAAATGTTTTTCTTTCGCATTAGTCGGTAAATGTTGATAATGTTAAAAAATTTAGTAGTGTATGTAAATCCTACATTGGGTAAGAAAGAGGCTTGAGATAAATTTATATATTGCTTTTTCTTTTCCTCTTTGTTGAATGGTAGAATGACAAGCCATCACACACACATATCAATGTCTGACTAGCTCGGTTGTGTTCTTGTTAAAACTAAATTATTTTTTCGGAGAAAATTGTTATTCTAAACTGTGAAAGAATTTTTCACTTCACAATTTAAAGGACTCAAAATGATTTAAACATTTCAACTGAATTAAATTTAAATTTTACTACAACATTAATCCAGGAATGATTTCGAATGTTTCAACCTTTAATTCAACTATTGTTACAACCTCAGTCCAACCTTCATAGTAGATTAATGAACAATTTTATCTACTGAAATTAAACAACTTTTTTGAATATTTGCAAACACGTTTTTCTTAAATATTCTATGTTTTCACTGTTTTTCTCTCTGCTTCCTTAAGCATTTTATGAGTTTTTATTTCCTACTCTTAGAGAAGAACAATATCATGTAGCACACCTCAATTTTCGGGTGTACGAATTCTTAAGGAGATTGTATTAATTTCAGCGAAGTGTCTAGTAAATCGAATATTTGCATGATGTTCACATATAAATTTCAGTATTTTAGCATTTTAATCTATCTCCAAATCTTTGTTTTGACAAGTATTTGATATTTTAGATGTTTTGACGGTTAAAGGACAATTCATGCATAAAAATAGAGTTTTAGCCGAATTTAGAAACTCTGATATTTTAGATATATGAACTAGTGATATGGTTTTTTTTCTTAATGATGTTAATGGAAGTAATAAACTTTAGAGGTATTTTCAACTTTACTCTGTCGGTAACACTCCTAAATAAGTAGGCAAAAAAAAAAAATGAAAGAATGAAGCGAAAATGGTGGAAAATCGTTTAAGGGGAGTTGAGCCGCGCCAATGGATTGTTGAGCCCTTGTCTTAGCCATTTGAGCTAAGGCTACTTTTGGGTACTATTTAGCCAGTTGACTCGGACTCGACCTGAGTTGACCCGACTCGAGTTGATCAGACCCGACCGGAGTTGATCTTAACCCGTTGATTGTTGATGTCATTATGATATCAGCATTGACTGTTGACGTCAGCATGATGAAGTCAGCGTTGACTTTGACCAAAAGTCAAAAATTTCTAAAAATTCCTATTTTATGTTTCTTATGAGCCCGTTTTTTTAGACTTGTTTTGCGAAATTCTAACCAGAAAGCCTCCAAATCTGATTTTGAACCCGAGCGTGCACATATGCTAATTATTGAATTTAAGAGCAACGAATTTGGATTAAAGACTGACCATAGATTATGATTGATTAAAGGTATATGGTTATGGTGTATAAGACGTTGAATGGGTATACCGATTAACTTGCTTAAGCCTATTTGACTTCGGAACAAAAGAATGATAAACCGGATAAGACCTGAAATACTCTAATGAGAAGTCTAACGATCAAGAAGAATTTCTGAGTTCGGTAAGAAATTAATAATACTGTCAACCTTCAGAATGAATTGTGGTTAATAAAGGAGTTAACTTCTGAATATTTAGATTTAATTTAATGACAAAAATACCTTAAAGTGTAAATGACAAAATACCTCTGATGATGAAATTACCTAGAACTTAATTCCTGACTCGATTAAACAATTTATTTATCTAAATTTCCCGACCTACTTGAAAATAAAATTCTAGTATTAAGTTTCAAACATCTGAGAATGAAAAACTTGTAGACTCTTCTAAATCCTGAATAAAGCATTAAAGACAATTATCGAAAGTTCTGTATTTATTTGAATAGATCGATGTAACGAAAAAGACTAAATTGTATGGAATAATTGTAAGAATTGTATGGACTGAAATATCATGGGGCACCAGATTATTAATTAATCGATTAAATATACTTATGATTAAAGATCAACAGAAACTCCGAAAAGCCTAGAATTTATTGATAAAGCTATAAGGAACATGCTAGTTAATGGTTAATGCACGAATAATTAAATGAAGTAGAATATGGTGTAAGGATACTGATAAAGACTCTTGTGATATGATCAAGAAATACATGACACGGATAAATTTTGAGAATTGTAAATTAATTGGTAAGTCAGTTATCTCTGAATATATGTTAAAACCATATTATAAGAAATTCGATTCGAAAGTGAATTTGATTTTGACAAATATGTGTATTCCCTTTTTATAACTGTCGAGTACATCTGAAAAATGAATCAAGATTGGCTTTCTGATCTGAAGCATGGCATCTACATGTATGAAAGTATACTCTTGTGCCTGGTATGAAAGTGTGTTCTCTGGAATCCGTTATACTAAACACATACACACACCCATATATATATATATATATACATACACACACATACATACATATATATATATATATATGTGTGTGTGTGATTCCTATTTTACTGATAAATATAAATATTTGATATGTGACCATTAATTTTTGATCCTTAATTTCTGATATTACTGTTTACTAATTAAAATTTTATTTCCATCTAGGTATACTCCTAGATATAATTGAAAGTCACTGCAGGTTCAACCCTGATCTGGTTGATAATTCCTTATGCATCAGGTTCCTACGCTTCGGCGGGGATAATTCTTTATGTATCAGGTTCGTACGTTTCGGCGGGGATAATTCCTTATGTGTCAGGTTCCTACGCTTCGCCATGGATAATTCCTTATGTATCAGGTTCCTATGTTTCGGCGGGGAAAAATTCTTAGTTCGACACCTATGCCCAACCAGCCTAAGTTAAGCCATTATCGAAGTCTATAATATGATTTAGGTTTAGGGGTTTACGAGGACCATTATTTTAGTTATATGTTCGATTTAAGCTTTGAAATCTTGCAGTTTGGTCCCTAGATGTTGTGTACGCAATTGAATGTGTTTAGATGGTTGTTTTAAGCTGAAATTTGATATATATGCATGAAACCTGACTAACTGAAGATTGGTAAATCAAAGTTCAAGGAAGTCCCTATAGTATTGTAGATTTGCAATTTGGTCCTTAAATGTTTGAATGATAAATTGAGGCTGCTATGGTGATCTAATTGCAATGAAATTTATGAGCTTGCATGAAATGAACTTAATTGTGGATTGGTTAACTTAATTTGCTAATTAGACCCTTAAATTTATGGAAATTACATTTTTTGTCCCTGAATTGTAATCTTGAACAATTAAACGTCAATTCGACTCTCGATTGAGTTGTAAATTTCACCGCTGCCAGCATGATCACCTTAGGATTTAATTATGCATTTAAATAAGATAAAATGAGAAAAAAATAAATAAACGGACCATTTTCTACATAAATCTTTTGGGTTTGTCTCAGCAAACCCAATGTAACTCGCTCAGTTCGGTCTGTCTCCCAGGCCGGGTCAAGGGGTTATATTTGGTGGTATCAAAGCTTAGGGCTGTATCATTCTGGGTAAGATCGGTTGATCATCTATCATAGGGTGTCTGGTCTGTGCATGCCCCTAGATCATAACCGTACTCATTCGAGTCGAAACTCTGATGTCGATTTTTTCTAAAATAAGTGAATCTAAGTATTCTATCTACTATAGGGGTGTTTGGAAAGTAATGCTTGTAATATTCGTCTGTGCTTTGAATTAATTTGATGGATTTGAATCTAGCGTAAATTGATGGTCAACCTAGAAGAGTAATACAGATTCTAGAAGAGTAATACAGATTCTAGAAGATATACTTCTGGTCGTATGATTAACTTCTGTGATAGTTGAGGAGGTTTACTATCTCTGATTGAGTCTACTTATAATAACAGTTATGTGAGAAGTATTCATGACACTGTGAGATTCTGTATGGTTGTAAATACTAAATTTTGATCAGCTAGTCTGAGATGTGTGATGGGATAACTTGGGGTATAAGTTAGTCTGAATGTTTGGGTAATATTTCCAGATTAATTCGAGACAGTCTGTGTGATTCGAAAAATAAGCATACTCTGATGGATAAGTTGGTAGAGAATTGGATGAAAGAGTGGTTTTTGCATTCTTTATGACTCTGGCAACTTTCGAGGACGAAATTTCTTTTTAGGGGGGGAGTTGTAAACCCCTAAATAAGTAGGCCGAAAAAAAGAAAAATGCATTTAAGGGGAGTTGAACCTGCACCATTGGATTGTTGAGCCCTTGCCTTAGCCATTTGAGCTAAGGCTACTTCTGGGTACTATTTACCCAAACTCAATTTAAAGCTTAGTTTTAGAGTTGTTTGAAAAATAATAATAATAATAAAAGATCTGACTTTTACCCACGGGAGGGGAATGGTCTCAGATCTGGAAAAATAGGATATAAAAAGTCTAGAAGCTTAAAAAATTTTCCCCCGACCACCACACTTTCTTCGTTCTAATCTCAGTCACCGCTTGATCGTGATGGTCACCGCCGATATCGCCTAAAGTGCCGCGCTATCCCGACCTCAACCAGACTTCCCATGTTGTGGCGAGCCTGGCCGACCCTCTGATCATCCGCCTTTTATCGTTTCGTGAGCTGCCGGAAATGTCAAGAGTTCTTTATGTTTTTCAAGTTTGGGTAAGTTTTTGGTTAAATTCTGACATATTTTCGGTTGTTTGTTGTTATAGGGTTAATAATTTGGTAAAATCATGAATTTTGGTACATTTTTGGTCATTTTTAGACCGAGCGTAGCTTTCATGCGCCTCTAGAGGCGATTTCTAGCTGCCACATTAATTGTCTCTAATCTAGACCGGTCTGAACGGTTATGGACCGGTCTAACCTTGAACCGGTCCTGTGAAACCTAAACCAAACGAGCTAAACTAGTGAGTTAACTCACCCGAGTAGCTCAGTAAGTCAACTCGTCCGAGTTTGTCCAATGAGTCAACTAGTCTGAGTTGACCTGACCCGAGTTGACCTTGACTCGTTGATTGATGATGTCATTATGACATCAGCATTGACCATTGACGTCAGCGTTGACTGTTGACGTCGGTATGATGACGTCAGCGTTGACATTGACCAAAAAGTCAAAATTTCTAAAAATCCCTATTTTATGTTTCTCGACGTCCTGAGCCCGTTTTGAGACTTGTTTTGCGAAATTCTAACCAGAAAGCCTTCGAATCTGATTTTGAACCCGAGCGTGCACATATGCTAATTATTGAATTTAAGAGCAACGTATTTGGATTAAAGACTGAACATAGATTATGATTGATTAAAGATATATGGTTATGGTATATAAGACGTTGAATGTGTATATCGATTAACTTGCTTAAGCCTATTTGACTTCGGAGCAAAAGAATGATAAACTGGATAAGACCTGAAATACTCTAATAAGAAGTCTAACGATCAAGAAGAATTTCTGAGTTCAGTAAGAAATTAATAATACTGTCAACCTTCAGAATGAATTGTGGTTAATAAAGGAGTTAACTTCTGAATATTTAGATTTAATTTAATGACAAAAATACCTTAAGGTGTAAATGACAAAATACCACTGATGGTGAAATGACCTAGAACTTAATTCCTGACTCGATTAAACAATTTATTCATCCGAATTTCCCGACCTACTTGAAAATAAAATTCTAGTAGTAAGTTTCAAACATCTAAGAATGAAAAACTTGTAGACTCTTCTAAATTGTGAATAAAGCATTAAAGATAATTATCGAAAGTTCTATATTTATCTGAATAGATCGATGTAACGGAAAAGACTAAATTGTATGGAATAATTGTAAGAATTGTATGGACTGAAATATCATAGGGCACCGGATTATTAATTAATCGATTAAATATACTTATGATTAAAGATCAACAGAAACTTTGAAAAGCCTAGAATTTATTGATAAAGCTATAAGGAACATGCTAGTTAATGGTTAATGCATGAATAATTAAATGAAGTAGAATATGGTGTAAGGATACTGCTAATGACTCTTGTGATATGATCAAGAAATACATGACACATATAAATTTTGAGAATTGTAAATTAATTGATAAGTCAGTTATCACTGAATATATGTTAAAACCCCAATTAACAAAACCATATTATAAGAAATTCGATTCGAAAGTGAATTTGATTTTGACAAATATGTGTATTCCATTTTTATAACTGTCGAGTACATCTGAAAAATGAATCAATACTGCCTCTCTGATCTAAAGCATGACGTCTATATGTATGAAAGTATACTTTTGTGTCTGGTATGAAAGTGTGTTCTCTGGAATCCGTTATACTAAACACATACACACACCCATATATATATATACATATATATGTGTGATTCCTATTTTACTGATAAATATAAATATTTGATTTGTGACCATTAATCTTTGATCCTTAATTTCTGATATTCCTGTTTACTGATTAAAAATTTATTTCCATCTCGGTATACTCCTGGATATGATTGAAAGTCACTGCAGGTTCAACCCTAATCCGACTGATAATTCTTTATTTATCAGGTTCCTAAGCTTCGGCAGGGTAATTCCTTATGTATCAGGTTCCTACGTTTCAACGGGGAAAAATTCTTAGTTCGACACCTATGCCAACTGGCCTAAGTTAAGCCATTATCGAAGTCTGTAATATGATTTAGGTTTAGGGGTTTACAAAGACCGTTATTTTAGTTATATGTTCGATTTAAGCTTTGAAATCTTGCAGTTTGGTCCCTAGATGTTGTGTATGCAATTGAGTGTGTTTAGATGGTTGTTTAAGCTGAAATTTGATATATATGCATGAAACCTGACTAATTGAAGATTGGTAAATCAAAGTTCAATGAAGTTTTTATAGTTTTGAAGATTTGCAATTTGTTCCTTAAATTAGGGATGTAAAAAGCTGACCCGACCTGAAAACCCGACTGAAACCTGCTCGAGTCAGAACCTGGTTTGACCCGAGGATACGATGACCCGAAACTGATCTGTAACCGACTGTTGCTGACCCCGAACCCGAGTTGGACATGTTACTGTAGTAACCGAACATGACCTACATCCGATCGAGAACGACCTGAACCCGAATTGAACCTACTACTGTGGACCTGAAACCCAACCTGCACCCGACTAAAACAAACTCGAACCCGAGACTAACCTAGTAGATAACTGATATTACCCGACTGAATCGACCCGAGATCCGATTTTACCCGATCTGTTTTGAACATGACCTGTTAATTGACCCGACTTGTTTTAAACTTGACCTGTTGTTGACCTGAACTAATGTTGACACCTGGCTTGATTTACCTAACATGTAATTGAGGAAGCCTATGATTTAATGATTTGATGAATTTAAAGTGTTCATAAATGTAAACTATTAAGTGTTGGTAAATGTAAACTATTATTTTTTAAATCAAATTAAAGTGTTAAATAATCTTTTTGTTATATATACATATATAATCGATTAAAAATATCAAAAAATGAAACATTGGATTTAGATTTTCATTTGACACTACTAAGTTTGAAATTTTATTAAATAATTCAATGCTTAGTAATAATTCAATATGCTTAATAACTCATTCAATATAAATTATTTGTCAAGTTTGAACTACTAAGTTTGAACTAAATTAAAGTTTTAACTTTCATGTTGATGTTATCATGTGTACAATTGCATGTTTACATCCATATCAAAATTTTGTGTATAATTATATTTAATCAAAGTTTATTATATATAATAATAATAATAATAATAATAATAATGATGATGATGATGATGTCTGAATTGAATTAACTTATTAAACTTAGAATCTAATTGAGCTAAACTAAAATCTAGAAGCATAAATCACGACCATAATTAAAAGAATTATAAAATTAAATGTGGAATTTCAATTAAATTAATCTAAGTTGGGACTCAATTGAATTAAACTAAAACAATTGGTAGAAAAAGAAAATGACAATTGGTAAAAAAAGGGAAAAAGAAAAAATTTTGGAGGGAAATAAGCCACTCGTTTTTTAGGTTTGAGATTAATTTACTTTTAGTCTAAAAATTTTGGAGGGATAAAAGCCACTCAAAATTTTGGAGGGAATTAGAGAAATTTCTATTTTAATGTAATCATCAGAAATAAGTGATTTTAAATATCAATAAGTTTATTTCATTATTTTAATGTAATAATTAATTAACAAGGTAAATATAATTTAACTTAAAATTTATATATATATATATTAATTATTAATTTAAATTATTAGATTATACATTAAATTATATAAAATGATTTAACTAAAAACATTGTGACTCAATTGAATTAAATTAAAATCTACAAGTAAAATTTTGTGACTTAAATGAAAACATTTTAATGTTAGATGGACCAACACTGAATTTCCCCTAAGCTAAACCAATAGCCGGCTTTTCCCCTCCAAATTCTAAATTGATTTTGAACCCCAAAGTTGCAATTTACCCATTTAACTTTAATTTTTAATCTAAATAATTAATTTAGTTTTCGCTGCCTCATTTTTACTTTATAGACTAATTGCCCTTTAAGGCCTTACCCGTTTAAAAATGTTCAATTTAGTCCTAATTTAAGTTTTAATTTAATTCAATTTAGTCTCAATTATATATATTTAAATTGTAACATATATAGCCATCTTAAGGGATATTTCAGTTCATATTATTTTCTAAAAAATATTAGTTTAGGGATTAGGGGTAAATGTGTCAATTGGAGTGTTTAGGGGTAATGAGATTAGTTTAGGGATTAAGGAATTATGCTTGTACTCTAATGATTAGTGACTGTAAGATTTAGGGGTTGAGGTTTGGGTTTGATGGGTATAATATATGTTTTAAGTTGAGTGTTTGAGGTTATAGGATTTGTTTAGGGATTAGGGGATTCGAGGATTAGGCTTGCACTTTAATTATTAGTGAATGTAAGATTTAGGGGTTGAGGTTTGGGGTTAGGGGTAAATGTTTCAAGTTGAGTGGTTGGTTGGGGTTATGAGATTAGTTTAGGGATTCGGTTTGCACTTTAATTATTAGTGATTGTAAGATTTAGGGGTTGAGGTTTAGGGTTTAGGGGATTAGACTTGCACTTTAATTGTTAGTGATTGTAAGATTTAGGGGTTGAGGTTTGGGGTTTAGGGGTAAATATGTCAAGTTGAGTGTTTGGGGTTATGTGAATTATTTTAGGGATCAGAGGATTAGGCTTGCACTTTAATTATTAGTGATTGTAATATTTAGGGGTTGAGGTTTGGGGTTTTGGGTATAAACAATACATGTTTTAAGTTGAGTGTTTGGAAATGGGGTTATGCGATTAGTTTAGGGATTAAGGGATTAGGCTTTTAATTATTAGTTATTGTAAGATTTAGGGGTTGAGGTTTGGGGTTTAGGGGTAAATATGTCAAGTTGAGTGTTTGGGGTTATGGGGATTAGTTTAGGGATTAAGGGATTAGGCTTGCACTTTAATTATTAGTTATTGTAAGATTTATTGGTTGAGGTTTGGGGTTTTTGAGGATAATACATGTTTCAAGTTGAGTGTTTCGAAATAGGGTTATGGGATTAGTTTAGGGATTAGGGGATTAGTTTAGGGATTAGGCTTGCACTAATTTTTGTTCATATTAGTCCCTAATTTTTAACCAAATTGACCCCTATTTATTTCAAAATTTTCTAATCTAGTCCAATACTTTTAATATGATGGTATTTTTGTTCATTATAGTCCCTAAAACTTTATTTTTAACCGAAATTGACCCATATATATTTATATTTTTTATAATTTAGTCGAATAATATTTTTGTTTATTCTAGTCCCTATAATTTAATTTTTATTCAAAATTGCCTCATATTTATTTATATTTTTGGAAATTTAGTCCAATAATATTTTTGTATATTTTAGTAGATAAAATTTAATTTTTAGTCCAAATTGACCCCTATTCATTTTTGAAATTGGAGAAATTTAAGTTTTAGTCCATAAACTAAAACTAGGGATCAATTTGATAATTTTTAGTCCAAATTTACCCCTATTCATTTCCCCTTTTTTAACCAATTGTTTTTTTAATTTAAAATTTAAAATGAATGGGTGGGAGAGATGGAAAGTACCCGCCCAAATTTTTAGGTTGGGCAAATTATTTTTTTAGCTCTTCCAAGTTTAGATGTTTTTCAATTAAGCCCTTAATGTTCACTTTCAGGTTTTATTTTAATTTAATTGAGTCCCAATTTAGGTTAATTTTTATCCATGTTAGTCCCTAAAATTTTATTTTGTAACCTAAATTTACCCATATTTATTTTATATTCTTGTAATTTAGTCCAATATTTTTAATATGATGATATTTTTGTTCACGTTAGTCCCTAAAATTTATTTTTTCACCAAAATTGACCTTTATTTATTTTTAATTTTTGTAATTTGTTCCAATATTTTAAATAACGATGATATTTTTGTTCATTCTAGTGCCTAATATTTATTTTTATGTGATTCGTGTTCGTGAAATGACCTAATCCAAAGTCTATCGACTATTGTACCAAACTCAAACTTGAAATGACCCAACTTGAAATTACCCGACCTGAAATGAACCTGACTTGAAATGAACCCGACCTGAAATGAACCCGACTTGAAATGAACCCGACCTAAAGTCTTCCCGAGCCCGAACTAACGTATCAATTAACTGATTTAGACCCGAACCGTTTTAACACGACCTGAAATGAACCCGAGCTAAAATGAACCCGACCAGAAATGAACCCAACCTGAAATGAACTCAACCTGAAACTGACCCGTACCCTACCCGAATCGAGTCGAAACATCAAGTCGACCTGAAATGACCTATATCCGATTTGACTCGGCCTGACAGGACCCGACCTAAAACCCATCCGATTACCTATTTTTACATCCATACCCTAAATGTTTGAATGATAAATTTGAGGGTGCTATGGTGATCTAATTGCAATGATATTTATGAGCTTGCATGAAATGAACTTAATTGTGGATTGGTAAACTTAATTAGCTAATTAGACCCTTAAATTTGTGGAAATTACATTTTTTGTCCATGAATTGTAATCTTGAACAATTAGACATCAATTCGACGCTCGATTGAGTTGTAAATTTTACCGCCGCCAGCATGATCACCTTAGGATTTAATTATGCATTTAGACAAGATAAAATGAAAAAATAAATAAATAAATGGATCGTTTTCTATATAAATCTTTTGGGTTTGTCTCAGCAAACCCAATGTAACTCGCTCAGTTCAATCTGTCTCCCAGGACGGGTCAAGGGGGTTACACTGTTAGTATAAAAAAAGTTTACACAAGCATGTATATTTTCAAGCTAAAATCTAAAATTTTAGTCCTAAAACCCTAAAACTCTAACTATTAAACTTTAACCTATAAACCCTAAATTCTAATATCGAATCCTAATTTTTTACCCTACAACCTAAACCCATAACTCCTAAACCATAAACTTTTAAATAATCTCGCTTCTAAAAGCTTTTATTCCACCGCCAGTGTATAGGATAATTATCCTTGTTTTTATAGGTATATTTTTTGTTAATATTACTATTACCCAAATTTATATAATTATAATTACTGATTTGAGATAAGGGAATCGGAACTTTATTATAGTATTGGACCCAATTTTTAAAAAAAATATATATTTATTTTTCCTTAAATTTAACAAGATTTTATTGGAAATAATTATGACTTAATTTTTTTTAAGAATTTTAAGGGATGATAGTTGAAGTTGGGAGATTGGGATTGCATTGAAATGAAAGTGACCATCCATATCCACTACACTCATCATTCCTATGTATTCTCTTGAAAGCTTCATTTTAACTTCAACGACCAAGAGAAAGGAAGAATAAAACACACTTGCTTTTAAGGATTATTATTAAACCGAGTGAGACAGATGTTGATAATTAGTTTCAATCCATCAAAACTGTTTATTTATTATTATTGTACAATAAGTAAGAGGGTACTACCGGCTCTTTTCTTGTCCTCAATAGTTAGGTGCCTCTCACTAACTTGGACACGGTTAAGACTTGGTAAGCAAAGGAAATCAATGGTCAATATATTAAACAAATCCTTGATTGTTTTCAATTTTATTTGTGTCGATGCCAAAATAAGAAAACACCGAATAAGAGAGGTGAAGACAATAAATTAAGATAATGATGATAGATTTTAGGCGGTTTATTTTTTGTAAGCTTAAAATAAAAAATCGCAATCAATTATAGTAGTCGTTAATGAAAAGAGGAGAATCAGAAATTACTCGAGAATGCTCTTGAAGTGATGGTTGGCTCGATCAAAATGGTCTGCCCCTTTCCTTCAATCACCTCCTTTTATTTATACTCACAAATTCCTAGTAGCGCCATGTGGTGCTCGGTGATTGTTTTAAGAGTTACACCTGTGATGGTTATACTAAAATTTTAGCTTAGCGATGGGCCAGGCTATTCATTAAATGTTAGTACGTATAGCTAGACCTTGGGTTCTTATTGAGGTCACATCGTAAAATGACATCAGGGTCTTAGGGGAGTTCAATTGATGATACGTGTCCATCTAAAGATTACTTTCAGAGGACAATGTTTGTTGTCTTTCGGAGCTACCAGATTCTAGAGGTGTAACAATTTGGATATTCTTTTTATATTTTAATTGCATTCGAATAAATCCTTAAATTGATAACCAAATAAGCCCTTCAAATTTAATTTGTATCGAAATAAACCCTAAATTCTTTCATCTATACTTAAATAAAACTCTTAAAATAATCTATATATCTCTAGAAATAAGAACTATTGAAATAAGAACTATTATTTTGGATATCTTTTTTATTCTCATTTTACGGTTTGTATTTGAGGTATGTTCCTTCCCTACAATATTATCTCTAAAATTCTATCATTAGGAGTAAATCGTTGATACCGCACATATACTGGGACTCATTTAACATAAGTAAACATCAAGGGCTATATTAGTAATTTAGCCTAAACAAAACATGGACTTGTATATATATAATCCAAAATTTCCCGGCACTACATTCGGCATTCGCTTGTTGAATATGAATACAATAGTTTATTTTAAATTGAGTTATTATTCGGGGAAAAAAAGGAGTTATTCTTGCATATATGACCGGCCAAGAAAGAAAACAAAATGTTACCAAAATTTCATAAACTATTTCTAGTAATGGTGAGTGAAACAAAGACAAAACAGAAACAAAGTGACAAGAAAAATCCAACCGTCTGCAGCTCTATCTTGTCTTTGTTTATGATGCATGCCAGTTTTTTATTTGTCTTTATTTTAATTTATATATTTGAATTTATTCATCTTAATTTATATTATACTTTAATTTTAACTCCTAATTCAACCCTAAAATGATTTCTCCGATCTCACTTCAACTTTGTCTTGGAATTTCATAAAACTAAACCAAACATATGTCGTAAAATTTTACAAAAAATAAAAAAATCGTAATCAAGATATACAAAAAATGTTCATAAAATTAAAATATATGTTATAAGTTGTACAAAATTAACAACTTATAATTTATAAAATTAATTTTTAACTGGACCTAAACCTGATCGTTTCAGGCGTGTGTATCTCTTTATCTCTCTCCCTATCTATATATTATTGAGTATTGGTGAACATGAAGTCGTTGAAACATAATACGTGTAACTCCAACCCAAATCCCTACAAAAGCAAAAGCACAAACAAGACAGGTCCAACAGGTTTCTTGCATTAAACAAGTTGGCATTAAACAAAGTGAAATGAAAAAAGAAATAAGACAGGAAACCCGCTGTTCAAATGGTACCCCATATATTATAAAATGAAAGACCAAACTAATCATTGCAGAGATTTGTATTGAGATTTTGAGAGCAATGCCTGAGAGAGAAAGTAGGAGGAGGGATGGTGAAGTGAGGAAGAAAGGGTACAAGAGTTTAGTATTAGATGCAGATGAAGGTAGGAGAAGACGAGAGGGGAATTTGGCGGGGATAAGGAAGAGCAGAAGAGAAGAAAGTCTCCTCAAGAAAAGGAGAGAAGCCCATTTTATTATCCACCACTTCACTCCTAATATCTCCATACCAAATGTAAGAGGATTCAATCACTCCTTTTTTTCATAATTTAGGTGTTGATTGATTCTACTTGGTTTATATGTTTTGACGTGTTTGTATTAGATTATGACAGTTGATGGTAAAGGGAGTATCATCTGATGATCCAGCATTGCAGTTAGAAGCTACTACTCTACTTCGAAAGCTATTATCAATGGGTTTGTTTCATCATCTTTTGCTCCTTTACATTTACATCTATCTTGCATTGATTTTGTTTGGGGTGTAGGATGCATAGGAGAGGACGGGTGATGATCGCGTTTGCGCTATTAGATTTCCTATTTTCAGATTTACCTACTAAAAATAATTGTTTTGCGACTGACATATAACTGCAGAGCGCTGCCCCCCGATCCAGCAGGTAATCGAAGCAGGCATTGTTCCTCGATTAGTCGACTTTCTTGACTATCATCATGACCCTCAGTTACAGGTACACTTAATCCTTTTTCGCTTTTAACCAAAGTAATCGATCGAAAATGTAATACGATTCGATAGATTGATTAACTTATAAAATTCAGTTCAATTAAATTTGGTTCGGTAATCACTTTTTTTTTTTCATTTGTCAGTTTGAGGCTTCTTGGGCATTGATTAATATTGCCTCTGGTACATCTGAGCACACACATGTTGTTATTGAAAAAGGTGCTGTGCCCAAATTTGTGCAACTTCTTGGCTCTTCAATTACTGATGTTCGAGAGCAGGTTAGTTTTGTTGAAGACTTATTGTTTTCTATTTTTCTTTATTCAACTTATATGATTGAACCGTTGAACCTATTGATTCCGATTGAACTGACTGGTTCGTTTCGGATTCTAATCCATATATTTGGGGTCTGAATCCCAGGCCGTTTGGGCATTGGGTAACATTGCGGGTGATTCACCGAAGTCTAGAGATATAGTTCTGAATCATGGCGGACTGATTCCATTACTGGCACAATTGAGTGATTATTCCAAATTATCTCCGCTAAGGAATGCTACTTGGGCTCTATTAAATTTCTGCCGAGGCAAGCCCCCACCACCCTTCCACCAGGTAGACAACAACATTTTTTTTTTTAAAATTTTGTTCTAGTCCTTGTACTCTACTCAATGTTGGCTCCCTTGTTGTGAAGGTTAAGCCCGCATTGCAAGCCTTGCAGCACCTGATCCGATTAAACGATGAAGAAATTCTTACCGATGCTTGCTGGGCACTTTCTTATCTGTCCGACGGTACAAATGAAAAGATTCAGGCGGTGATTGAGGCCGACATTTGTCCACAACTCGTGGAGCTTCTTCAGTAAGATGTTCATATATGATGTTTATGTTCCATCTCTAGATGTAATAACATTTCACTTTTGTTTTGTTCATGGCTACTGCAGTCATCCCTCAGAAGCCGTGCTTGTCCCCGCGCTTCGGACCATAGGGAACATCGTTACAGGCGATGATTCTCAGACTCAGGTATCCATTGTGCCATGTACTATATATCAATACTTGAACATAAGTTATGACAAGTATTTTGCATTCTGAACCTTGAAATTTTCATGACAGGTTGTAATTGACAACCAAGGTCTCTCTTGCCTCTACAAATTTGTGTCGCATAACTACAAAAAGTGTATAAAGAAAGAGGCTTGTTGGACAATTTCAAATATTACTGCCGGAAATACAAATCAACTACAGGTTAAATGCTGAATGTATTCAACTAAATATAGTTTCTCAAGCCTAATGAGTTACTCATATACTAATTTATTTGCAATAGGCTGTTATTGATGCAAACATAATTAGTCCTCTTCTTTACCTGCTTCAACATGCCGAATTCGAAATCAAGAAAGAAGCTGCCTGGGCTATTTCTAATGCTACCTCCACTGGATCCCATCAACAGATTCAGTACGTTCTTTATATTGTCTGGTTTTGATCAAACTATAATGTGTTTCGACCAATACTGGTCTGTACAGAGCGACCAATACATGTAAAAATCTTTGATTAACTCCCATTAACCAAGATTGTTTACTTGAACAGATACATGGTGAAACAAGGTTGCGTGAAGCCACTTTGTGATCTACTGGTGTGCCCTGATCCAATGATTGTGGCAATATGTCTTGAGGGTCTTGATAATATTCTCAAGATTGGTGAGGCAGAAAGCAGTAGTGGGAGAAACATATATACTGAAATGATTGAGGAATGCAATGGTTTGGAGAAAATAGAGGATTTGCAGATCCATAACAACAATGACATCTATAACAAGGCTGTCAAGATGTTGGAGAGGTATTGGTTGGAGGATGAAGAGGAAGGTCACTATGCTAATTCACACATCTCTTTTGGTGTTGACCCTCCCTCCCTTTGGAGGTTTGAATTTTAGTGGAAACCCTTTTTGTGCATAAACACACACTTTTCCTAGGTAATATATAGAACAAATTAACAGTTGAGGCATGTGAATCATTAAGAAAGAAGAATCGTTTTTCTAGTTGAAACATGGTTTTTGGAAAATATTTTACCATCCAGCTTCTTAGTTTTGTTCCCAGAATACATTTTAACAGCGTTTTGGATACCCAATATCCTTTTTGACAGTCAAAACCATGTTAAATACATGTTCAAAAGGAGAAATCCATCATCCTATTTCTAAAAATGGGGGAATTCACTCAAAAATTGAAATATTTCATTTTGTACTACACTTAAAAATCTAACTCATATACTTTAATTTAACATAATTTCACGAAAATTCAATTGGACTAGTGGTATGAGACATTAAGTCCTTTAAGTAAGGTCAGAGAGTAAGGTCAGAGGTTTAAATCCTGGCGTTGTGAATGGAAAAACTTGGATTGAGATGTTTGCTCTCGCTTGGGCCTTTGCAAAACCTAATTTGAATTAGTTTACCAATAAAATAGATATCAATGGCTAAAAAAATAATTAGATATCTTATTGTTATAAATATGAAATTTATATTTTTATAATTAATTAATGTGAAATATATATTCATAAATATTAAAACACTTCAAATTATAAAACTGAGTTTGAATTATTTTTAGCCACAAAGTAATGAAAAATAATAATAATTGTTTTTTTTTTTGTAAACGTCTTCTAATTTTCATTTAAAAATCTGAATAACGAAGTACTTAGGTATAAGTGGCATGGACTCGTGCATAATATTAATAATAACAGGTGGATTGAATTATACCAAATTTAAAGTATAGAAATGATATCTAATCATTGATTATATTACAATGATGAAAATTGTTGGAGCAAAAGTTGTGAAAGTAGATATTTTTCACCGGTGGTTGATTAGTTTCGACCGCCACATTTTAAAGTTATTTTTGTTGGTTTATTTCGTTCAAATGGTGTTCTAATATTTTTAGAGGATTATTTATATTTGATGATATATTTTGAAGATAAATATGAAGATTATTTTACAAAAAAATTATTGGTTTGGAGACCAGAAATTTTGGGATGGTCAATTGTAAAGTTTCCCTATTTGATTAGATTTTTTATTCAATAGTGGTAGATTTGATATTCTTTAATGAGAGATCATTCTAGAAGATAAAAATTTATGATGGAAGACTTTGTTTCTCAAGGAACCTTGTTGGGTTTTTTTTTTCAAGGAACGTTGTTCAAGAAAACAAGTTTGCCTTGTGAAATTTACTTGCTCGACAAGTAGGGACTTTTTCTTGCTCGGAAAAGGAATATTTAATCCGTCATTCCATGGGACGAACTATACACCAATTAAAGAGAGATAATTAAAGAAGACTTGCATCTCATGTCGTACCAAGAATGCATGATGCCTGTTTAAAGGGCATCATGCCAAAAAATGTCCTTAACGTTTGACTGGATAGTTATTTTGATCTATGTTCTTTTTTTGAAGCACTTTAACCCTCAACGTTTTATTTTGAATTAAAATGACTCCTTAGTAGATAAAAACTATTAATCAACTAACGATAAACAACATAAAACGACTTAACAAAATGACACGTTAGTAGAAAATAAATTTATATTTTATAAAATTTTATAAAATTATTTTTTGATTGATGTGTCATTCTGTCAAGTCAACACATTTATTTCTATGACACTACCATTTAGATTTGCTACATCATTTCTGGTTTCCGTTAGTTGATTACCAGTTTTCATTCGTGGAGGGGTTCATCTTGACCTAAAATGAAACATTGAGGGTTAAAGTGCTTTCAAAAAAAATAATAGGGACCAAAGTGACTATCCAGTTAAATGTTACGCGTATTTTTTGACATTATGCCTACTTAAATATTGTTAGCGTCTAGTTACAACTAGGGCTGTTGTTCTATCATTTTGAGAGAGGTTTTGTAACACCCAGATCCGACTCGAGGATCCAAATTTCACATTGGGTCGCCGACCCGACCCATAAAACTTTCAATCCGTACATTGTGCCATAAATAAAATCATTATTATTTCAATTCATTTACATTAAAATAATTAACATTTAATTTACAAAAATGTGAGACCTCAATTTCAACTCGGTGTCTTTTGGCCTGACCACCGCTATAACCCGAATCAACAACTCTCTTACCTGAGCTAGAACCTCGCAATCCTGATGCCCAACCCTAATTTTGCTCCACATCCTTAGCTCGCGAAACCAGCACATCAAAGTCGGTGTAATCAGCAGGAAGCATGTATGTCTTAACATCCTGTACAAGTCCATATCGGAAACGATCACATCGAGTACGCTCGTCAGGAACCAACTTAGGTGCATATCGACTCAACCTCACGAACTGCACCTCATACTCCACAACAGACATACTGCCCTGCACCAAAGCCATAAACTCACGCTTCTTCTCGTCCTAATATCGAACTCCCAAAAACTTCTTCCGGAAAGCTTCACAGAAGAACTCCCAGGTCACATCTTCCGTCGCCATACTGGATATTGTGGTAGTTCACCATGTATAAGCATCACCCTGCAGCAGAAAAATAGCACAACCCAGCTTACGAGCATCGGTGCACCCCATCTGGCCCAGTAACCTTTCAGTACTGGCTAACCAACCCTCAGAAGCCTCAGGCGACAACCCTCGGAACTCAACTCCACCGAAACTACGAAGACGCTCAAGCGGCAAACCTTGCCCTTCAATCGGTGGTGTTGGCACACGAACACCCGCAACTGCTGCCTGAAATGCACCGGTCATGGCCTGTATCAGCGGTGCCATATCACCCATCCCTAGCCCAACTAGCACAGGTGGTACTTGTTCCACTCCCTCATGTGGATTAGGTGGGGGCGGTGGCAACCCTCCAAAAGGTATAACTTCTCCTTCATCATCATACCCCAGCGGCAACGGCAATCGCACTAGATCACAACTCTCTCCTCAGTCCCATCGTGCTAAAATATATCTAAGGCATGATAATAATTTCAAAACAAAACAGTCAGGCCAACCTCAAGCAAGAATCCAAGACTTTCATTTCAAAAATCAAAACTTTCCAGACTATAATAATAAGGCAATGGGTACCCCAAAACATCCCCAACATAGCATACAACAACCAACATTTATATATCAATCACCGTACATATCAAACAACATACATACAACAATCACCATACACATCATACAACAGAGCATAACTTACGACAACAAGCTCTCAAACGAACCAAACCTGGCTCTGATACCACCAAATGTAACTCCCTTGACTCGGCCTAGACGCCCAACCGAACCAAGAAGGCTACATTAGGTTTGTCGTAGCAATCTGAAGAGATACAACCAAACCCGGTCCATTTTTTTCTTTTTGTCTTATCTAGATGTTAATTATTAACCCTACATGTTCGTGCAGACATTAGGTGCAACACCAACTCAATCGGGAATTAATTTGACATCCAATTGATCACATTTGCAACTTATGGACCAAATTGCAAATAGAGAGAATTTTAGGATTAAAACTCATTTTTAAGTTACCAATCTTTAATTAGTTAGGTTCCAAACTTTCATCTCAAATTTCAGCTCAAACCGATCATTCTACCATATATAATTGCATCGGCAAGAAATAGGGACTAAAATGCAAATAAAGCAAAACTACCCAAAAGTGGCATTCACAGGAAAAACGGTCATCCGTATCGAAACGGGTAAGACCGTACCAATACAGTTTGAAACACACCATTTCGATACACCACCTACCCGTATCGATACGCCTAACTAAAATATCAAACTTTTAAAATATTTTAAACTGTACCGATACGGTTTCTTAGGTGTTTCCATACGCGGGTTCAAGTTGCAAAAGTGAATTCCATAGGCTAAAACTCGTATCGAAATGCCCATCTCCGTACCGGTATGCCAGGCCAAATTTGCCTAGGCGTAAGCCTAAAATTGCCTAGCCGTATCGATACGATCCCCCGCGTATCGGTATGCTTGGACTTATAATGTCACATTTGGTTGATTTTTCATCCCAAAAGCATACTCAATCCACTCCAACATGCTTTAAACACAATACTAACATGTCAAACATATCTCATGCCAACTAGCATCACATATCTAACAACACCACAAGGATTCATGCATCAAATAGGAAATCTATAGGCATGCTTCCTAATATGCATCTAACCAACATATCAAAAAGTAAACCAGCACCAAAAATAATCCTTAAAGGCCATTCACAACCCAATAGCAACTAAAGAAACATGCTCAAACAAGGATTTTCACAAAATATCTCCCAAAACACATCAAGTACCCCATTGCCCTTATTCATTATAGTCTAGTCTCTAACATACTTTAGAAACAAGTCTTGCCAAGATCCCCTTGCTTCTTGCTGCCTTCCAAGACCTCAATTATCTGCATTGATGGACAACGAGAGCGTAAGCACACAAGGCTTAGTTAGGAGTGCTCGGAAACAAACACCATCAATGTATTTAAAACCTTTTACATAACATCATCATTTAAAGCATCATGGCCTTTTAAAACATGCACTTTACATCATAAAACCAGCATATTAAACCATATGCTACATGTATCATTAAACAACAACAAGTCACATTGCTAACCCTCCGCTTAAGCCTTCCCATGCATTACTATCAAATGCAAAGCTTAAGGAGAAACATGTATAAACCACATTATACAACATAAACATTTCAATGATACATTAATAATTATATTGGCTCTCAAGTGATCATTAACAAGTTCAATAACAAAAGAGTTCATCGGATACACGAATTCAACAAGTGTTAACCCAACACTTCAAGCCATCTCAACCGGAATAGCGATACAATTACAATCACGGTACATTAACAACTGGGTACCATAACAACCCACAAGGACATCCACCCCAATCATCGGTTAGACGCTTAATCCATTAACGGGAGTATTCGGTACTGTTTAACCCCTCTACCGTTAGGGTACTTGGATGAAGTATTCAGTACACCGTATAAACCCCTCAACATCCAAGGCGACTTATTTACAGTGCACTCAATCCTATGGCCGGCCAACTATATCCGATAACAATTTTAAAACCACATCACTTGCCAATATAATTAACCAAATAACATTTACCTCATTGTTTTTAACAAGCATTAAACCATGCCATTTCCAAAGCAATAACCATGCTTTAAAACACAAGTATAAACCACATACTTACAAGGATCACTTACCATGTGCATCCTTCATCATTTCATGCTTAAAAACAGTATATCAAATACTTTAAAACATGCTTAAACAATAGGTAACATGTAAATTAAAACAAATGCATAAAACCATTTCAAACTAGCACATCCGAGAGAGAAATCCACTTTATACTTACTTCTAAGTCTAGGTAAACGTTTCAAGCTCTACCTTAACTCCCAAAACTCTGTTCCCAAAACATCAAAACGCTTTAAACCACGTTTTCACTCACTGATAAGCAAAACCTCAATTTGCCGATGTGAAATCAAGAATCCGAAGCCTCCAACGCTTCTCCAATCACTTCCGGATCAACCTCCCCTGTTTTTACCAGAAAACAATATAGGATTAATGCATCATAATGCATTCCAAACACAGCAACCACAATCCTTCTCGGATTTCCACAACACCTCCACAATTAACGCTCCACAACAACCGAAAACATAACCAAAACACTTCGATTCACAACCCAGCCAACATCTATCAATCTAACATCACTTTCAACATCAAAACACATCTAAAAACAGATTCAAAACAACCTACCACCTCCAGCAACCTTACAACTATATAAACACCACAAAACCTCAAAACTAACAACCTAAACAAATAGAGATTCCTAAGTTTCGGGATTCTATTGATAAAAATCACTTATCAACATTATTAAACACCAAAAATATGAATCAAAGCAACCTTACTTGCTGGAAATCAGATCCAATTCGTGAATCAACTTATTTTCCCCAAATAACTCAATTAAACATTAAAAAATCATCAAAACCAGATTAGAAACACAAAAAACAAGGATCAAATGCTTGGGAATTTCAATAAAGAATCATACAATAGAGGAGATCTCGGACCTTACCCCTATTGTGAAGTTTCTTCCTCAATTGATTTGTGAAAAGCTAAGAAAACACAAGATTATTGTGAGATTTTGTATAAACAATCTTTAAAAACAATTTGAAACAATAAAATCAAGTTAGAAACCACCTCACCTCTGGAAATTTGATGAAAAACTGAGTGTTTGGCTGAGGAGAGAATGGAAAGAAAAAGTTGAGAGAAAATGACGTGATTTTTGTTTTAGAAAATATAACTAACTTTTTAACAAAATCTTCTTTAATTACTAATTAATCCACATGTTAAAATAGGTCAAATCAAGGGAGAAATCATCAGAAACCAATTGATAAAATAGCTCCTTAAAGATTCTAAGTATTTGACCCTTTTCATTTTAGTCACTAGAAAATCACAGGTTTCAAAACTTTCATTTTGGTCACTAACCAAAATGTCCATCTTCCAAAAACCATTTTTCAAAATTGATTCCACCATTATTAATTACATAATTAATAATGATTATTAAGCATTTTCCATAATTTTTCCAACACCAAAAATATACGATCCCAAAATCGACTCGAATCTCTACTCTGGTCCATCGGACCGTCTAATAAACCACCAAATCGCTAAGCCCTAAAACCGGGGCGTTACAGACATGGTTTAATCTTTACATCACTATCTTTTCAATGGCTAAGATAAAACCACTCTAGTTTCTCTAAGGTTAAACTAGAACCGCTCCCTTTTACAAGATTGAATTTGTGTAAACAAAGAATACCTCTCTAGGTAGGTGTCTACAATTTTGAAAGCTCACAAAAGAATTGATTAAAGATGTAAAATGAAGCACATATGAGAAATATATACAAGAGAAAGATAAAATGAAGTTTAAACTTTATTCTCTTGTTTTGGTTGCTTGGATGTTCATCTCATGGCTTTTGAAGCGTCTTTGAGGTGTATTTATACTAAGAAATGAGTTTGTAGCCGTTTATAGCTATTGAGGATGAATTGGAGCCGTTTGGCGATGACTTTTTGTGACTTTTTAGGCCTCTGCACTTAGTGGTATCGATACTAGGGTATAGGTATAGATATCGATACCCCTTCAAAATACAATTGTTACAAGCTCAAAATCGAGTTTTTTGCAGTCTGGTATCAATGCCAGGAATAGTGATATTGATACTGAAACTATTCATGAACACTACTTGTACGTGAACAGTATCGTGAACAATACCAAATAGTGACTGAATAGTATTTTCATGTTTTAAAACATATTTAAACAATTTAAAAATATCGTAATCAACTTAAAAATATTATACATATATATATCAATTAATAACACGTGTTTTTTTAGGTTTAAAAAACATTTGAAATAATTAATAAAATATTAATAATATGTTTAAATATATTTTTTAAGTTTGCTGGATTTTAATTTTTTTAAAATACTTGATCAAGTCTGAAATATTTTTCACTAAATTTATCGTATCAAAATATGAGTTCAACATGGTTGTTACAAACTGTGGCTTGCCAAGGATCCTAACCAAAGACCCTGTCCACCCCATTTTACATCAGTTAGCCTAACAAGCCACATATGTGGCATAACGAGTGTTGCCCAGCAAATGAGGCTCACTGCCTCTAGGCTCTAAACCATTGCTCGTTTACGTTAAACCAAAGCCTCATCCGAGGTTTGTTAGCTTAGTCACAAGTCGAACTTGTTCTCAGACAGCCCACTAGTTTTGTGATCTTAAACCCAAAACCTTTGAATCCAATTATCGACATGAGAACCAATGTCAACTTGTGGGCCTTGACCCATGGATTTAGTGGGTTCGACCCAAGCCAGATGACTCTCTGACCCATTTAATAGACCCATCTGAACTGGACCCGACCCATTGAGTTCCATTTTTTTGTTTGATCCAAACTAACTAGTTTACTCAAGTTAGATCATTGCCGAGGATGACAAGACCGCTAACAAGACCATTAACTTAACTATTGACCAATGACTTTGACTAGACCCATTGACTTTGAAAATTCGATCTATTTTATTTAATGATGATTGTCCCATTATTGACATGATTATTTATTTTCTGAATTTTTTGGTGTTTAAACAATTCTGGGAGGAAGTTCTGTTCGATTAAGTAGTTTTTTCAAATATTCTATAAACCTACTTTTCGTATTTGATAAGTATTCTAACTAGGGGTGGCAATAGGACAGGTCATTAACGGTTTTTCATTCTCCACTTCGTTTTCAACACTTATGGGTATAATTTTGATGATTTTCATTAAACGTTTCAGGAATATTTTCGTCTTCATACCTCTTACAGATCCTCACAGTTTTCGGTTATTCCTCGTACAAAAAAAACTTAATATATTAAAAAAAATACTCAACATTAAATCTCCAAAATTACAAACATAAAGGATAACCAACAACAAACAAACCATTTTAAAATTATAAAACATGACTAAAATATTAACTATTGAAATATGACAACCTGCACTACCTTTAAAAGAAAATATGTAACTAATAATCTATAGTTCCAAATTATGATATGTTTGTTCTAAAAGAAACTAGATTAGATAAAATTTCCAACCATATAAATTACCTATTCTAATTTTACTCGTACGATTTATAGATAATTTTTGAAGTCACTGCAATTGTTGGTTTTGGAAACAGTTTCCAGTCTTTTCTTCTGACCTTTGCTCACTCAAAAACTAATAACACCTAATATATAACTCGAAATCAAGAACAATTTGTTTTAAACGAACCTAGACTTCCGTATGGTTATAGAAATATAAGGCTCACTTCCTAATTTATCTTGTAGAATTTTTGGTGATTTTTCAAAGGCACTGCTAAAACTGTTTTCTAAGAAATATGCTACCAAATTTTTATGACCTTTCAACATTCAAATATTTATATATATTTTTAAATACATACCAAATTCGATCATCGTGTATTTTAAACAAAATTAGACTGAATCACATTCACAACATTGTATATACCATGTTCTAATTATTTTATGGAATTTACGGAGAATTTTCAAACTTACTCCAATCGGCCATACTCAGGTTATGGGATATGAGATTTTTGTTGAAAATGGGTAAATTACCCTTATGGTCATCCAACTTTGTAAAATATTAGGGATCCCTGCGCATATTTTTTAGGGATCCCCACGGTGATGTATACGGGTACGGTTCGGTTATCCCTACAGTTTAGGTATAGCAATCCTCATTTGAGCTTCGTTTATAAAACCTCCCCCGTCCCCATCCCATGAGTAAAGATTTTGGTTATTCCCCATACTCGTCGATTCGAATCTCCACATTTTCAGTTATTCCCCACCCGTTTGCCACCCCTAATTCTAACACCGATGAACATCAATGAATTAGTGTTTGAGATTAACACTTTATTTATGTCTGATTAGCCCTTGTAATTTGTTAATGTAGGTGTAACAACCCAAATTTTCCCTAATTTGAAAAACCCTAAAATTTTAAAATTCCTAATTCAGAACCCTAAAATTTGAGAATTTTTTGTTTAAAACCCTAATTTGAATTTAGGGATTAATTGGGCTTAAACCATATTTTAGTGGCCAGATAGTGAAAACTTAGACTTTGGGTGTTGTTTTGATTTTCGGATAAAAGTAAAGGTCTTGTTTTGTGATTTACCCTTTTAATAGGAGTAATAAACTTTTTATTTTTCAACCCTAGACCTGGGATATGCCATTTACAGCTGCAGCCTTCTATTTTTTCCCTCTCTCGTTTTTCATCTAACCTTTACCCTTCCATCTCCGATCAAGCTCAACCCAAGGCTTTCCCACGGTCCGTTTGTTGATCCAAGACCACCAGTGGGCTCCCTATTCTATTTCAAGCAAAATTCACCCCTCACCTTATCTCTGTCGTTGGTCGTTTACCCAGAATCAGTGTGAAACCTGTTGGTTTCCATTGCTCTGTCGTTCTTCCTGTTTCCCTTGTCAAATCTGAGTTTGGGTAAGCCACCATTAGTCTCTCTTCTTTCGTATAATTTACCAGAGGGTTTTATTATGATTTCTGATATCACTGTATTCTTTTTATGGTTGTAATTGTGTCATTGTGCATGTAAGGAGCTGTCATCGTTGAGTCCTAGCCGCCGCCATTATTGAGCATCTTTAGCCGTCGTTGTTTTGAGTGCTAGAAACCCTAGTAGTGTGAGGAACCCTTGTGGGTTAGGTTGCATGTGTGTAGTTGTTGTGTGGGGTTTGGTTTGAGCTGTATGGTATCCATGTGTGTGAGTGACAAGAGAAGCCCAAACTAGAAGAACCAACTTCCTAAAACGAGTTGATCTGTGAGCCTATATATGAGTCAGAGCCCAAACCATAATGGTTTAAATCGAACCGAACCCATGAACTTAGATCGTCTTGTGTGAACCAGACTAGTTATTTGAACCATTCAAGAGTCGAACCGGGTTTGTTGACCCAACTGAACTAGAGTTACCTTTAAACCTATTTTGACCTTGGACTCGTTTGACCGGCCTAACAGTTGACCGTACCATACTTGTTAACCGTTGACCTTGGGTAGTTGACCTTGACCAGTTATGCCATCATTGACTTTGAATTTCTGTCAGAGTTGACTTTGACCTTTGACTAGAATTGACCAGAGCTGACTTTTTTCGAACAATCATTCTTTTAACCTTTTTTGATGTCTTAAGTCTGAATTTGTTGCTCGTTTTGTCAAATTTGAACCTGAAAGCTTCATTTTTACTATTTACAATTTATTGTGCTTAGTAATTTCAAAAGAATTGAATATTGGTTTGATCTGAGTATTCTCATGTTTAGGTTTTGACTTTGAGGTCGTTGAGTTACCTTCAGTTGTTCTGACTGATTATGTACGCTCTTCGAGATCTTTACATGAGTATGCTTTTCAGATTAGTTGTTGCGTTTAGTTGGTGGCTTAGTGATAGTTAATATGGAATTCATACCTTGTACATTCTGATTTAGCTAGACCTGAGCGTGAGACGCGTCCTTCTCAACATTAGAGCTACTGTTGCTTAAGGTGTGTTTCTCACTTAATGTTCTATATATTTGTGTAATTGATGCTTTATACTTGATTGATTTGTTATCTGAATTGTGATTTGAGAATGTTTGAAAACATCAGGCATATAAATTGAGTTTTAAAATCAAGCATCGGATTTTCAGAAATGAGACTCTCGTAAGAGTTCAGATTTATAATTTTCAAATCATATCATTGAGTCATGGTATCGGAATTGTGTTCAAAAAAAGAGAAAAACCTCTACTTTGGCAAGGGAAACCTCAACTCTGTATGATATCGGATAGTCGGGTATTGAGTCATGCATCGGACATCATAACATTATGATTTGGATTTATCGGATTTAATTTGTTTTTAAGAAATGTTATTAGAAAAATAAAATACGGCTTTGTTCGTGTTGTTTGCAATTTAGAGACACACTAAGCTCTTTAGCTTACACCTCCATAGTTTCTCTTTCAGATACTCAAACTTATTAGGCAACTCGGTGCTTGGAGTATCTAGAATTTTACTCGATAATCTATCATAGGTATGAACTATTTTATTTAGAATTTCAAATTATTATTTTATGTTTTGGGACAATTATGTAATTCAGACATTGAGACTGTTATAATTTTTGATTTAATGGATGCATTCATTTATGAATTTGTTTTCAGATATTTTATTAATTATCGAAACTTTATTTTAAAGGATTGAGTTTTACTTATTTAATCATTTACCTTGAATTATAAATTATTTTAACCTAAAAAATGTTTCTTGAGGGGAAAGTTTTCAATAGTGACTTCTTAAATTTTGTTATTTCTTCTAAGTTGGGTTTAGGGGTTACATTTAGTGGTATCAGAGCCAAGTTCAACCCTCAGACTGTGAGGCTCACAACTGTTATTTTCAAAAAGTTTCCGACTTCTGCATGCATCTAAAGTGTTTTTGGGATAAATGGGAATTTTCTAAAAAGTATACAGCGATATTATATGATTTTGACATTATTATTTTCAACGTGTTTTAAATCTGATACTCCAATACCGAATCTGACTCTAGACTATTGCCTTTGTAGATAAATTACTATGCCACCGCATAGGAGTTCTAGATTTGTGATTGATTGAGGTTGTGGCCGAGGCCGTACCGTCGCTTCTGGTAGTGATCATTCGCCTACTGTTGATCAAATAGAAAATTAGAATGATATGTCGGTGAGGACGAGCCATTGGAATGAAATCAGATTAGAGTCATGACTCACCTAATGTTGAAGACATTGAGACGATTTAGCCAGACAGTGCCACAGTGAACTAAGAGTTGTTGGGATATCTTCGTCAGTCAAAGGGTTCGAGAAAACCCATATCTATAGAATTTATAGCTACTATGATGAAATTGTTCGAAGGTAAAACTGATACATATCTAACCGATGCAGAATATTAGTTGAAGAAATTGCAATACCTATTTGTTGATATGAGTAACCCTGCCAATTAGAAATTGAGGGCAGTTGTATCACTGCTAGAGGGTGAAGCTCAAAATTGGTGGGAGTCTGTGGTAGATAATGTTCCATCTAGTCAGGTTGCATGGGAGTTTTTTTTACAGGCATTTTAGGATTGATATGTAGGAGCCGAGTTCTTAGCAAAGTGCCACGATGATTTTATGAATCTAAAACAGAACAATATGTTAGTTAATGATTATGAGATAGAGTTTCGAAGGTTGGCCAAATATGTTCCTAGGTTAGTTGCGACTGAAAAAGATAAGTGTGACTATTTTTTAAATAAGCTTCGTCTACCGCTTCAGAGAGAAGCTGCTACACATCATGATAAGGTGTTCAGCGACTCGTTGGTTGAGCTATGACTACTGAGAGGATAGATGCACTCATGAAAGAGGAGGAACTTCATAATGTTGCTCAAGTCGGAAAGTAATCAGACACATCTGTTCGGCCAAGCTTTGTCAACTTGTTTGGAAAGAAGCCTAGATATGAGTTTGTTTTCAGAGTTGTCAGAATGTGAGACCTGCAACATCGACAGTTCTAACTGGTAGCGTAAGTAGTTCAAAAGTTCCCCGCCCTATTTTTTCATTTCTTATTGTAATAAAAGGCATAACGGAAAGTGCATATTGACGAACAAAGCGTGTTTTAGATGTGGTTCTCATGACCATTACCTAAGAAATTGTCCACGTTCACCTACTGGTTCATCCGTACAGAGTCAGGAACTTGCATCAGTTCAGGCATCTCACAAAGGTAGAGGACAGCTTAGGTCAATTGCTTCTGGTACTGCTAGTAGAGGTAGACTTGCTCAGAGTGGAAGATCAACTAGATCCGAGGCTAGATGGCCAGGTTTTGTATATGAGATTAGAGTTCATGATGGTTTTGAGGATGCATATAAGGATATATCAAGTACATTTATGATGCATTCAGCCTCTATTTTGGTTTGATGTTCTATGAATTCAAAATGATAAAGTTTGTGTCAGATAATTTTAGGGATCTGTTGCTAAGTTTGAAAACGTCGATGACGAAATTTCTTTTAAGAGATGAAGAGTTGTAGCACTCTAATTTTCCCCAATTCGAAAACCCTAAAATTTTAAAATCCCTAATTCAGAACCCTAGAATTTAGAATTTTTTGGTTTAAAACCCTAATTTAAATTTAGGGATTAATTGGGCTTAAACCATATTTCAGTGACCATATTGTGAAAACTTAGACTTTGGGTGTTGTTCTGATTTTTGGATAAAAGTAAAGGTCTTGTTTTGTGATTTACCCTTTTGATAGAAGTATTTAACTCTCTTTTTCAACCCTAGACCTGGGATATGCCATTTACTGCTGCAGTCGCACCCTCCTATTTTTTCCCTCTCTCATTTTTTATCTCAACTTTACCCTTCCATCTCCGATCAAGCTCCAGCCAAGGCTTTCTCACCATCCGTTTGTCGATCCAGGACCACCAGTAGGCTCCCTATTCTATTTCGATGAAAATTCACCCCTGACCTGATCCTCGTCATCGGTCGTTTGCTCAGAATCAGTGTGAAACCTTTTAGTTTCCCTTGCTTAGCCGTTCTCCCCATTTTCCTTGTCGAATCTGAGTTTGGGCAAGCCACCGTTAGTCTTTCTTCTTTTGTATAATTTATCATTGGGTTGTGTTATGATTTTTGATACCACCATGTTCTTTTTGTAGTTGTAATTGTGTCGTTGTACATGTCGAGAGCTGTCATCGTTGAGTCCATACCGCCGCAATTGTTGAGCATCCTTAGCCACCATTGTTTGAGGTGTTGGAAACCCTAGCAATGTGAGAAACCCTTGTGGGTTAGGTTGCATGTGTGTGGGTGTTGTGTGGGGTTTGGGTTGAGCTGTATGGTGGCCATGTGTGTGGGTGACAATAGAAGCCCAAATCAGAAAACCCAACTCCCTAAAATAGGTTGATCTGTGAGCCTAAATATGAGTTGGAGCTCAAACCATAATGGTTCAAACAAATCGAACCCATGAACTTAGACCGTCTTGTGTGAACCGGACCAATTATTTGAACCATTCCAGAGCCGAACTGGGTTTGTTGACCCGACCTTAACCAAAGTTACATTCAAATCGGTTTTAACCTTGGACTCAGTTGACCGTATCGACAGTTGATCGTACCATACTTGTTGACCGTTGACCAGTCAGGTTATCGTTGACTTTGACTTTTTTCAGAGTTGACTTTGACCTTTGACTAGAGCTGACTTTTTTCGGATAATCATCTTCTTAATCTTTTTTGACGTCTTGAGTCTGAATCTATTTCTTGTTTTGTCAAATTTGAACCACAAAGCTCTGTTTACTATTTACAATTTATTGTACTTAGTAATTTTAGAAGAATTGAATATTGGTTTGATCTGAGTTATTCTCATGTTCAGGTTTTGACTCTGAGGTCGTTGAGTTACCTCAAGTTGTTCTAACCGGTCATGCATATTCTTCAAGATCTTCACGTGAGTATGCTTTCAGATTAGTTGTTATGTTTAGTTGGTGGCTTAGTGATAGTTAATGTAGAATTCATATCTTGTAGGTTCTGATTCAGCTAGACCTGAGCGTGAAGCGCGTCCTTCTCGACATTATAGCTACTATTGCTTAAGGTGTGTTTCTTACTGTGCTATATATTTATGTAATTGATGTTTTATACTTGCTTGATTTGTTATCTGAATTGTGATTTGAGAATGTTTGAAAATATCAAGCATGGCATATTAAATTACGTTTTAAAATCAAGCATCAAATTTTCGGAAATGAGACTCTCGTAAGAGTTCGGATATATGATTTTCAAATCATATCATTGAGTCATGGCATCATAATTGTGTTTGAATAAAGAGAGAGAAACCTCCACTCTAGCGAGGGCAACCTCCACTCTATATGATATCGGATAGTCGAGTATTGAGTCATGCATCAGATATCATAACATTATGATTTGGATTTATCGGATGTAATGTGTTTTTAAGAAATCTTATTAGAAAAATAAAATACGGTTATGTTCGTGTAGTTTGCACTTTAGAGACACACTGAGCTCTTTAGCTTACACCCCCATAGTTTCTCTTTCAAATACTCAGACTTATTAGGCGACTTGATACTTGGAGCATCTCGCATTTTACTCGGATAATCTATCATAAGTATGAACTATTTTATTTAGACTTTCATATTATTATTTTATGTTTTGGGACAATTATGTAATTCGGACATTGGGACTGTTATAATTTTTGATTTAATGGATACATGCATTTATGAATTTATTTTTAGATATTTTATAAATTATCATAACATTATTTTAAAGGATCGAGTTTTATAACAATTAAAATATTTATTGCGTTCTACTTATTTAATCATTTACCTTGAATTATAAATTATTTTAACCTAAAAAACATTTTTTGAGGAAAAAGTTTCTAATAGTGGCTTCTTAAATTCGGTTATTTATTTTAAGTCGGGTTTAAGGGTTGTAGTAAGTGCTGAACTTAGGAAAGCTCACGTAGAATAAGGATTGTTGTTCCATTGTTCATGATCCTACCTTTTCGTAATATGTGTGTCTTCCCTAGTGTTAGTCATATTTTTCATTAAATATTGATTGTTATTTAAATTAATATTGTCTTACTTGAGTTATTTGGTTTTTTTTTTTTAAGGAAAAACCGTCTGACGTTAAAACAAAAACAAAGATTACAAACATCTCAAAGTGATCACAAACGAACTAGAGAAGAATCATCGACAGGCCCATGAGAGGAACAACTACAAAGAACAAACAAAATAGAGAAAAGGGAAGAAGACAACAACAAAAAAAAGAAAAAGCACATAGAGCAAGAGAAACAAGGGGCTAGAAACATCAGATACAAATGACGTCCACAGCCGAGGAAATCACGATGCCAGCAATCAGATTCGCCGGACAGCATGTTATCCTGGGGATCATCGGAGTGTGGGAATGGTTAGGGAGATGCAGTAGCAACCGCCAACAACAACATCGTGCAAATGATGGAAGATCGATGGTTGAGGTTTCTAGAGAAAAAACGGGCAAAAAACTGGAAAACAGGCGACGACCAACACAAGTTGAGAAGGGACGATGATGAAGAAACCTAAAAGGCACCACTCTTCCCTCATCATTCTAGCAAACACTAAGATGAGAAGAAGACGGGAACACGGAGATAGAAAAACAAAAACAACAACCACTAGCGGAGGAGACGCCACCAAATCTCTGATCCACGGTGAAAAAACCACCCAAAGCAAACCCCAATCAAATGTCTCAAAAAGAAACTGTTCTCCTCAAAAATGTCGGAGTAACGGTTGGAGAGGGGAACCCCGAGGGCGAGTCTATCGACCACCTAGTGAGTTCAGCGACCCAACAACGACGAAGGAGATTATTTTTCGGAGAAAAACCAAACCAAACCACCGGTGGCTGGTGGCCGTCGAAGAACGGCGCAAACTAGAGTTTTCTACTTTGGAAAGAAGGGAGAGCGTTTAGAAAGATTCAAACTTTCTCGACTTGACGAGTTATTTGGTTTGTAGATGAGATACAATGATCGAAAAAGATGTTCTGTGTCTCTCCCGTGATATGAATGTACATAAATTTATGATAACATACATAGTCTTAGAAGGAATGTATATCGTATCCTGACACTTTTAAAACTGTTGAAATTATGATATTAGATAAATGATATATGATATCTATTTTCTATGACATGCATACATATCCTGCACTGTTTTAATGGGGATGGTAGTCTTGCATCATGTTTAGTAATTTCCACATTCTGTTGACGTAATGACAATTACGAGGTTCTGAAAACCTTCCCACTTGGCTAGTAGCTGATATTTGGCAGTTAATTAAAGGGTAAACTACATCAATAGTCACCGAATTATGTTTTTTTTATTTTGGTCACCAAACTAACTTTTTTGGCAAAACTGTCACTAATGTTACATATTTTTTCTATTTTAGTCACTATCTGTTAAATTTCCGTTAAATTTTAAGGAAGATGAAGACATTGCATGGTATAATAACAATTTTAGTCCCAAAACATACACATTTCTTCAACTTGGTCCTCATTTTCTAGAATTTAACTTATTTTTGATATTTTATAATTTGATCCTCTCACTTTAGCCTCCCTTCAAAAACAACCATCTTCTTCACTTGGAAGAAACCAACACAGGAGAGTGAAGGGTTGATGTCAACATTAAGAATATCATACCCAACTACTGCACATATCCAAGATGCTCACTCTTGGAATATTGTTGGGTGGAAAAACCTTTGAAGAACACTGAGTAAGTGCAGCATGGTTGCATCATCAATATGCGTAACAAAGCGTAGAGCTTAATAGAACAATGAATCTGCTGATATGAAACATATAAAAAGGTGATATACAACTATGAAAATCTGAACTGATCAATATACTTAACATTGAGGATAAAACTTGAAGATGAACAATGATTGAGGCAGAGTGAAATTTCAACTAAAAGGTATATGCTAGACTGAACCACTAAATTATGTAATCGATATAATATAGGATGATCGAGGAATGATGCCATGAAGTCCACGAGAAATAACAAATTCAACCGACTTGGGGTTTAATCATTATTTGCATTAATTCAACATAGTTCTATTTAAGCAACAAAATTTAGTTTGAATTATTTACTCATCAAACCGTCGAAAATCCTCGTCCTTGAACTTGAAGGGGAACTGTTCTGCCCATTCCACATTCTACAATGCTTGTGAAGTAAAGTAAGCAATTTGACATCTCAACAAAAATAATAATCCAATTGATGAATAACTCACAAGTTACATTCAAAGAGAAAGAGGAAAGCCACAAACCAAGTGAATGAAGGAAGAATTAATGAACACTGAAAAATGAACCTAATCAACAACACCCTTTTGCCTTACAGAAGCAATGAAAGATTTGGGATTGCTAGTCATGCTCATATACAGAGCCCAAAATGAAACCCCCAAGTCTACCACCAATCTACGTGACAGCCTACCACCATTGTTCCATTTTTCAGCTTACTCGAAAGACCAGAATTGGTAGCGGAAGTTAAACAAGAATAATTAACATCGGTCAAAACAGGGAACCTTTGTTGCAGTTGAACCTCAGTCAAAATGGTTATTTTTTAAGGGAAGTGAATCTGAAAGGACCGAATTACAAAAAGCCAAAAAAATAAGTTAAACTTTAGAAATTGAGGACCAAGCTGATGAAATGCAGATGTTTTAGGACTAAAATTGTTATTATACCATGTAATATCATCATCTTCGTTAAAACTTAATAGACTGTTACCAAAATAGGAAAAGTAAGTAATGTTGGTGACGGTTTTGACAAAAATTTAGTTCGGCGACTAAAATAGAAAAGAAACAATAATTTGGTGACTACTGGTACAGTTTACCCTTAATTAAACATATCACACTTCACATTTATCATCCTTTTGTCAAAAAAAAAAATTCACTGATCAATTGAGGTTATCATCTGTCGTGTTCACCTTACATGTAGCCGTTTTACAATTTTCTCATCCTCTTACAGACATTACATAGCAGCAAATGATTAAAATGTTGAAGAAGAATAAAATTATTCAGTTTTGGAAATTGAGGAACATTCTGAAGCTCTAACGGGAAAAATGAATGTGAAGATGATATAATATTAGGCATCAGAGGTTAAGACAATCTTCCACCTTCAAAGTCGCCATTAGTCTTAGAATAGTGTTTCAAGCAGTTTTGGAGAAGTTAAGGTTGCCAGTAGGGGTGTTCATTGTTGGATATTGGATCGAATTCGATCCGGTTTTTTCGGATATCCGGTATTTCGCATCGACAATATAGTGATCCGTATCCGATAAAAAATCGGATATCCAAATATTGAATAATCGGATCGAATATTCGGATATCCGAAAATATATTTTGATAAATTATTTTTTGAATTTGAAGTTCGTATTTATGAAAATTCTAGAATTTCGAATATAACAAAAACAACAAATTGCAAAATATAACAAGATTCACATCTATGGAAATTTCGATTTTTTAATTTTCGGATATAACAAGCTATCAAATTGTTAAAAATAACAAAATTAATATTCATGAAAATTTGGATTTTCGGATAAGCCGAAACTTGAAATATTGCGATCCGTATCCGATCCAGAAATAAAAATCGGACCGGATATCCAAATTTTCGGATCGGATCAACGGATAATCGGATCGGATCGGTCGAATCGGATATTTTTAAACACCACTAGTTGCCACCGATTTAAACTGGTATAGTACAACAACAACAACCTCATTAGTGAGCATCTGGAAATCATTACTATTCCATGTTACTCGGATTCGAATATTAGTATTTCAAGTCAACTAAGCTCAGTTGAACAAAAATGAACAAGGAGAGGAGTATGAAGAGGAAGAAGTCATTACCTTTGGTTGTGTATTTGATGCGAATAGCGGTTAGAGGGCAACCTTTGGTGTTCAACTGTAAATCTTGCAATGCAGCAACCGTGGTTCTAAGATGTGATGCATTATAAGCCGTGTAGTGTTCAAGTGTTGAATTCTGCAGAATAAAGATGGGGTTAAGCCTTGATGCGCACGCAAATCCAACCAAAATGAACCAAGGAATTAGGGAAAAAATTAGGAGCGACCCATGGGTGAGATGACTGATCCAAAGTCCATCTGGCAAGAAATACAGCTGAGGCTGCCACCATGGAAGGAGCCAAATTCAAGAAATTATACTCAATTAGTGTAAGCTCTGCTAGATAATTTGCCGAGTACTCCATCTCCATGTTTTGGATCTGCATTTTTAACTCGGTAAGCCATTGTCCAAAACCATACCTCAAACAACTCCAGCTAAATATTCAAACTAAATATGCTACCTTCTAAGAAGCTTGTGCCGCTCTTAAGAATCTCCTGGAAAATGAAATAATTAACAAATATTTCAAGACTAATTATTTTATGGATTTCTGGATTGAACTAAAATACCTAAGAAAAGTTTTTGCAGTAGGTGCATATATTTGGAAAACAAAGTACTTCAATACTTGAGTCTCCATTTTTAGCACCTGCAAACACCTTATTGTAAGAAATGTAACAATATGTTGAAAAATACCCATGTCTGGTTATAAGCTGGATGGGTATCAGACACGAATACTTAAAGAAAAATGAAAAAAGAAGTCGGAGTGAGATATTTAATAATGACAAAAAGAGAAATACTAGCAATGACATACTTCCTCTTTGGTGTAGGTGTTGTCTGTGATGAAGCAAAATTCTTCGACATTAGGGACGCATATTTCCTCATACTTGCTTATGTAGAAAAGCAATTTTCTAGCTTTAGGAAAAACTAATTAACGCATAAAAATAAAGCATAATTTAAGTTTCTGCAGAAAAGAAGAAGAAAACAGAATTGATTTTCTGTTATTGAATATTTTCGAAAAATTACATCCCTTTACAGTGAATTTATAGACTCAAGTATTGGACTTTAGTTACAATTAGGAGTTCTAAGCACACAAGACATCTAACTCTATCTTTTAGGAAGTAAACTTTAATTTAAACTACTATTTACATGAGGACTCTAACTCTATCTTTAAACTTTAATTTAAACTACTATTTACATAAGGACTCTAACTCTATCAGATAATCTAACACTCCCCCTCAAGTTGGAGAATATACATTGTATAATCCTAACTTGAATAGAAACTTGTCAAAAGAAGCTTTTGGTAGTGCTTTTGTAAGTACATCTGCCACTTGTTCTTCTGTAGGAACATAAGATAAAGAAGCTGTCCCACTAGTAATCTTTTCTGAGATAAAATGCCTGTCAATCTCCACATGTTTAGTCCTATCATGGTGGACTGGATTTCGAGCAATTTGTATGGTGGACTGATTATCACAAAAAAATCTCAAACTTCTCATCTTGGTTCACATTTAGCTCCTTCAATAGCTTTAACAACCAAATTCCTTCACACATTCCCAATGCTAAAGCCCTATATTCTACTTCAGCACTGCTTCTAGATACAACTGTTTGTTTCTTACTCCTCCAGGTAACTAGATTTCCCCAAACAAAGGAGCAAAGAACCACTAGTTGATCTCCTTTCACAATTCGTTTGCCCAACTTGAATCAAATAAATCAACAGTCCTTTCTTGAGTCTTTTTAAATAGCAATCCATGCCCCGATGTCCCTTTCAAGTATCTCAAAATTCTAATTGCGGCTTCCATGTGATCTTCCCTTGGATCACCATGTGTTGACTGATAATATTAATCTGGAAAAGCAATGTCTAGTCTAGTTAATGACAAATAAATCAATTTTCCCACTAACCTCTGAAATTTACCCTTATCGCCTTTAGGGCTTGTGTCCTCTCTATTGAATTTTAAGCTCTGCTTCCATGGGAGTATCAACTGGTTTGCATCCTAACATTCCTGCTTCATTAAGTAGATCAAGAACATATTTTCTCCGGTTTATCACTAGACCTTTGCTCGACCTAGCAACCTCCATGCCTAGAAAGTATCCGAGCTTTCCTAGGTCTTTTGTTTCAAACTGTATTTAACAACCCTTTTAAGTGACTTATCTCTTCATCATCATCACCGTCGAATAATGTCATCCACATATACTATTAAAATAACCCTTTTATTGCTAGAGGTTACCTTAATGAAGAGAGTGTGATCTGCCAAGGATTGTTTGTATCCATTTTCTAAAATCACCTTGGTGAATCTGTCAAACCAGGCTCTAGGTGACTGCTTCAAACCATAGATGGATTTATTAAGTCTGCAAACTTTCTTTCGATCTCCTTTTATCGACTTCAAGCTCAAAGGCACTCTCATGTACACTTCTTCCAATTTTCCATTAAGAAAGGCATTCTTAATGTCAAGTTGATGAAGCTTCCAGTCCTTGTTTACAGCCAAGCTTAAGAGAACTCTAACTGTATTTAGTTTAGCTACAGGAGCAAAGGTCTCATTATAATCAATTCCATAGGTTTGAGTAAAACCCTTGGCCACCAACCTTGCTTTATACCTCTGTATACCGCCATCGAGTTGTATTTTATGGCGAACACCCATTTGCATCCGATTGGTTTCTTGCCTTGTGGAAGATCTGTAATGGTCCAAGTATCATTCTTTTCAAGTGCTTCAATCTCCTCTTTAATGACCCTTTCTCCACTTAGAATCTTTTAGAGCCTCCTCAATAGTGTTAGGTATCTGTTTTTTATCTAAGCAAGTCAGAAAAGCCTTAAATGATGGCATTAAATTACCATAAGCAACATACCTCTCAGAATGGGGTGTTTTGTACATTGTCTTACCCCTTCCTTTTAGCAATAGGCAAATAATCAAATTCAAGTAAATGAGAGGGAATCTCGGCTAGAACATTACCTCCATCATTTTCATTGGCAATCAATTCAAGTCCAATTCTCGGCAAGTGTCGATTGCAAAACAGTCTCTGGAATAGTTTTACATTTTTCTGTATAAACTTTCAATTGCTTAGGAGGTGAGGGGTTTGTGAGGAAGGTTTGGGTGAATTCTCGAGGAGTAGTAATAATAGGTGAAGGATGGGAAGTCTGTAGGTGTAATAATAGGTGAAGAAGTAGAAGGGTTTAAAGGAGTATGGGGTTCAAATAACAAAGGATTATTAGTAGGTAATAACTCAAGGTAAAGAAGGATAAACCTGATTGGTAGGAGGTCAAAAACATCACAATTCTCCCCGATTTGCAGCCAGCCAGGGAAATAAGGTTCTGTTCAAAAATGTGAGATCCAAGGAAGTAAAAAATTTCTGAGAAGGAGGATGATAACATTTGTAGCCCTTCTTAAGTGAAGAATACCCGACCAAAACACACTTCAAGGATCTGGGGTCAAGTTTTGACCTAGAGGGAACATAATCTAACAGCTTCAAGTTTAAAGAGAAAATTAATGTTAGAAAGAATTACAATAGGAAAGCAAATGCACCAATGTTACTCAGATCTGAGCATGTCGTTGACACACTTATATTGAATTTTTTCTAAGAAATTCATATACGAATACGTGTCGCACAAAATATGCATTAAGATGCCAGGATTTGCAATTTGGGGTATTCGATACTAACTAAAATTTTGAATATTTGACTGCAACAAACTCTGCAATGAAGGCAAAAACTCTTACGAGGCCAGTAGCATGCAAGTAATCCCTAGAAGTTGAAGTCGTTGTCTTTCAATATAGTTTCTAGAGAGAAACCAATCAATTAGATTCATCGTGAGGTAAAGCGTGTCGGGCACCAACTTATATTCTTCAGATACCTGAAAACCAAGACAGTACACCATTGGTTTCCGGCAACAGAACCCAATGTCGAACTGATTAGTTCAACCAGTTAAATCACTGTGATTAAACAGTATTAAACTAACCTCTACAAGCCAATCAACCAAAATTCCCCGCATGCTTCAAGTGATATCTCTCTGTATTGTCTCCATAAAATTAGGATATGCCTGCGGACAAGCTAAAGAACAAAAGTGATTTAACCAAATGCAAACATCAAAAGTTCTAGCTAAGGATTTGGGTACTAATAAAGTCACAGTGGGACCAAGAACTGCAAAGTACACCATGAAACAGGAATATACATTACATGCACCCGAACTAAGTTTCTCGGGTTCAGGTGTGAATGTTGGATACGGGTACGTGTCCATATAGGTAATATCCTCATATCCATGTGTCATATACAGTCCAGACATTGGTACGCAATAGAAAAATAAAGTGCAGGAGCAACATAGTGCCAGAAGTCTCAAAATTTATATATAGATTGAGGCAGTAATTCATTTGACCAAATTTCTGGTTTAGGGAATGAAATTCATTCTTTCTTTGCGGAGGAAAATTAATGGAAATGAGTATAACAAAGATAAGAATGGCATACATAGCACATACCTGAGCAACACGCAAGTTATTATAGATTTCTGGGGCATAGAGACTGCACAGTTGAGGATCCTTCTTATCCAAATCAATGTCGACAAAGCCCGGGTCACTAGATGTTATCAAGGTCCAGAAACTCTAACTTTCTCTGTAGTAACCATTTAAAAAATGTCAGTATTTTAAGCAGAAAGCAATATGAAACAAAAACATAAGCATATGTCAACCTATATGGCTATATCTCCAACTTACAACCATTACCTAAACAAGAAAGCAAGTAATCCTATGTATACCTTATTTCATCCGAAAATACATATTGCTTGCCAAATAAGTTCCAACAACAGTTAGTCTTATGGAAGTACAACTATGAGAAGTCTCCAAAAGACTTAATACTTTACTACAAAATCGATAGTGTTAAACTAAAAAGCCTTGATGCCAATAATATTTGGAGTCGGCTAACAGAACAAAGACATAGAAACACATTTGCATCATGTATGTGAATCCTCCAATCATTCCCATCCACAGAATCCTCTCTTCAAGTTCTAATAGTTCCTTATCGTTATTATTCACCTGAAAACATATCTTCTTTGGTCTCACCTTCAACATTTTACCCTGTGCAATATCAATTTGCACAATCCTTCTAACAAGTGCATACATCGATCGACATCTTGTGTGGCCAAACCACCGTAAATGTTCTTTCTTATCTTGGAGACGAATATCCACATTTCTAATTCTTTCCTTCCTAATCTTATGAAGTTATAGATGATACAATGAGTTAAAATCCTAAAACGCTTCATTTATAAAGTTGGCTTTCGGTATTGCTTGGGTTTTATAGAGTTTGGATATAAATAGTCATTCCATGGCTTTGTTGTTTATTTCCTTCAAAAGGTTGTCCATTATTCCATTGATGACAATTGACAAGTCTTGTTTTGTACAATGGAAGAAAATATTTGGTTTTGAAAGAGCCTCAGATTAAGCCAGCAAACAATCAATTTAAGCCCTTTCGTAATGCTGATCTGCAATTTTTTCTTTTTTTCTTAGATCTTTACTGTTAATATAAATTTCATGTTTTATGTGACAATTTATGCAATAAAGTTATGTTGTATCACCTATCAATGTGGGTTCAACAATTGCACTCAAATGCCAAAAATTGAAGCATTCAATTCTACCTCCAAGATGTAATTCCCCCCTTGCTAACTGAACTTAATATGTATGCAATCTTTCATATGAACTTCACTGTCAACTTTGGAGGTAAGGGGGAAGGAGAAAGCTAACCATTTCTTTGATGGTGGCTTTGGGATTGTGGAGGCATAGATGAATTTCGATTTGATAGCCAACGGTAATGTAAACCATCATTTACGCTATTTAACAGAAGAGTAGCATCCTCGTTCACATCAACTGAGCATGTAACTTCTAATTTTGGTTCTCTTTTTGCATTCTGTTTAATGTCTTCATTTTGTAAGTTGGCTTGAATAGGCTGGACTTGTGCTTCCACGTCTGGGGCCACTTTAGACGAATTTGCTGACCCTTTTCTAGCCTGCTTGGCGCTCCTAGCCTGGTAGTATAGAAACCGTAAATATTAACAAGTGGTGTTATGATTCTTATGATTTTGCAACAAAAACAACTATCAACATGTGAAACTATAAACAATATCTGAGCTTATACAGCTTGCATGAACAGATCGAATATGCATACAGTAATATTTCTAAGAAACTACACATATGTAAGACCACAATTGAAGTGATATTATAACTAAGGATGGAAAGTTAACCTGGATTTTGGTTGCGTTAATGCAGTTCCTAGATGAATTATTTTAGCAAACATTTGTGACATCCTGAAGAACTGCTCCTTTCTTATGATGAAGACCTGCATTTTCAGGTGCATCGATATTGTTTTCATCCAAGGTTGTTCTTTTCATATTTCCTACCAAAACCTGTTTCTGATCTGGTCTCTTAGGTGGATTTAGAGGTGGCAACTTTCCAGAAGCAGCAATGCAGCAGCTCGGCTGCGTGTGATTCGACCATTAAGTTCACCAACATTAGCAGAAACTACATTTTCTTTCCTCATATTTACAAGTTTCAGAGAACCACAATAAGGAGAAATAAAATGAAGCTAGAAAACCCAAACCTGCATCCATGGTGAAAACCACACCATGTCCATATCAGAATAAGGTGATGAAACAATGTCTCATTAAGCCATATATCCTAACCATATGGAAATGTCTGAAAATAGATCTAACAGAAACTACATTTTCTTTCCTCATATTTACAGTTTCAGAGAACCACAAGAAGGAGCAATAAAATGAAGCTAGGAAACCCAAACCTGCATCCATGGTGAAAACCACACCATGTCCATATCAGAATAAGGTGATGAAACAACTTCTCATTAAACCATATATCCTAACCATATGGAAATGTCTGAAAATAGATCTAACAGGCATATAATGCAGCATTGTTAACAAATTGTGGGAGATGATAATGGCATAACATAGAACCTTTGTTACTTCAAATTTGAAACAAGAACACACATACTTAATTTGTTGTGGTCAGATTTGAACTTGAAATTACCATAACTTTACAAAACCACATACTTTTTTCTCCTTCCATGTTATTTTTTAGACAAAACTGTAATGCGGCAATGCTTTGTTTTATGAGAAACCCAATTTCAACTATCATTTATAAAACAAAATTTTAAAAACCAGAAATATGAATACATTAAAAAGTTTGTCCAAAGAACATACAGAACAGATTAAAACTTTAAGAACTTGAAATTTTGATTAAAGAAAACAAATCCAACAATAAATCTGAAATCTTTGAGAAGCTAGAACCTAGAAAAACAGAACATAGATCTCAAATCATTCCAAATTTGGGTTCTAGCTTTTACATATGAGGACTTGAAACAGCAACATTAAACAAAGAGAGTAATCATGGGTAACACGTGCAAAATTCGAAAACCATTTGAAACAATCCATAATCAACATTAATGTAGATGGAGATTTGTCAACAACAAGAACTAAACAATATAAAGGAAACAAAATTTAGGTCTAAATAATGTTTCCAAATATGAAGAATCATCTATAGAAGTCAAGATCCCTAAAACCAAGAAAAAATATATTTTCCAAGCACCGATTTTCCTAAAATATTAAAAAAACTGAAGTAAACCAAGTAAACAGAGATCGATCTAGAAGCATTATACATTGAAATTCAAACAACAAAAAGAAGAGAAGAAAAGAAGCTTCTGCAAATGGGCATTTTAAAGAATTAAATGAAGATGAATGTACATAAAGATTGAAATTTGACCTGTTTTTAATTTCTTCTAAGCTCAAAGAAACATCCCTTAGAGCTTAGAAAAAGAAATGAAGGAAATGTTTGATGTTTTTTCCCCTTGTTATCTGGGGAAAAAGGAAGAGATAGTCAGTGAAGTGAGCGGGTGTGGGTTTGAACTTTTATTTTTTGACAAGGCTGAACTTAACAATTAAAAATCTAAGTAAATTAAATTAGACGAAATTTTCACTAAAAAAACTCGTTAGGTTTTAAATTAACAATATTTTATTTGATGGTTTCAGGGTTTGATCTGATGGTTTGACTGAGTGTGATGTGTGAACTGTGAAGGCTTTCCTCCCATTAAATTGGTTTTGATTTTGTGGTTATTGGGGATTCAAATTTAATAATAAAATATTCTTTATTAAATTTTAATAATTGTTATATGAATTATAAAACAGGTTATTCAATCAAATTGAATTTGATTCGGGTTTAAATATTAAATTTTTTTAATTAATGTGAGGAAAATTTTTTTGATACACAAGTTGTATAAATTAAAATTTATACATGTCTTTTAGTTCTATGAGTTAGGACTTTAGTTTAGGGTTTAAAGTTTAGGGGTTTAGGTCGTATGATTTAGAATTTAAGGTATATGGCTTAAAATTTAGTGTTTAATTTTTAAGGCTAGGGTTAAAAATTTAAGATTAAAGTTTTAAAGCATAAATAGGCGGTGGGCCTTCAAAACTCTCCATTGTACTTCTTTTCATCCACTTTCAAGAACAATGTTGCAATACATTTAGTTTCTATGCACAATGGGCTCTTTCTGGGCAATTGGCCCTGGGCCGACGCCCTTATTGTTTTGACCCAGGGACAACCCTGACGAATAGGATACCCATGTGAAATCTTAATCTGTTTGTAAACTGAGATCTTGCAAATAAATATTTTTCAAGATTTAATTTTTATCGTTTTAACATATTTACTCGATCTCTCTTTTAAACAAGAATCAATTTGAATAAATGTGTTTTAGGAATTTATTCATGTTGGCCAACATATTTTATTCAAACGGAAAACAAACTGAACAAATCTATTTCAGGATTTTAATCCTGTCATTCAACATAATTTGTTATTGGAAGTAACATTAGTTACTGATTCAGTTCAACGGAATCTGGAGCGTTGATTTTGACCGAGGTCTTCAAAGCATGAAAGACATCTATTTTTCTATGTCATAACTGCATTCTCAAATCCTTATCTGATGCACATTATGAAGTGTACAATATGTAAAAATAGTTAAAGATTTGTAAGGGTCGTTGGACTATAAATACAAAAACAAAAGATGTCAGTGCTAAGAAATTCTTAGTTACCAAATTCTTAAATTTGTGATGATTAATTCTGTTGAGATAAAGATTTTGATATAACTTTAATGAAAATATTTTTGGACTTAAACAATATTGTAAAAATAATTCAAAATCCATTTAACTTGAAAAATATATTTGAAATGCTTTTGAAAAAGTTTTTGACTTATATAAATATTTCCAAACTTCAAAAATGTCAAAAACAGTGTGTCCGTAACGGTACTCAACTCCCAATACTGACACGTAGACACCTATACCAGTACGATCATAAGCGTACAGATACAATGAAGGGTTTTAGTTTCCAATGAGCCAATTTTTTAACGGTACTGACTATGTCGTACCAATACTCAGGTATCGCATACCGATACTGATGGTATTCTAAAGAGCATGTATTTCCTCTATATTTATTGATTAAATTATCCTCACTTTAGTTTCTCATGCATACTTTCTTGCATTTTCGTAGTTTAATTATGCATTTCCTTTAACTCAGTTATACTTGTGCGTTTTGTGCTGAATTTGACAAATTCTGTTGTTTTCATTGCAATTCTAATGTCGATGTAAAAGCCTTCTTTATTGCAGCCATATATGTCACTACGGTTTTGATGTCACTGTAAAAGCATCTTATTATTGCGACCGGTCACTGTCACTACATTGACAGCTGTCATGATAAGATCAAAAGGATGATTAGCTATCCATTAATACAGTTGTGCTAAATTTGTTTAACAACTTTTGTCTAGGCCTGATGTGGCTAAAATTTTCACTACAATGCCAACACATTGAAACAGTCATTGTCGCCACAATGACAACTGTCATGATAAGATAAAAAGAATGATTAGCTATCCATTAATACAGTTGTCCTGCACGAAATTCACAGCTGTAAATCTATAAAGGACACATGTAAATACCCAATTGGAAGACGAAAAGGATATATATACATATATTCTTAACCTAAAGAAGGGAGGCTCATATCATCATCTTTTTGAAAGATCATTTTCTCTTTCCTTTGAAGCTTCTCTCATGGCGGCTTGAGCTTATTTTCTGGTGAACCAAGGTGGTAATGAGGCAGATCTCTTAGTGACAAAGAGGTTTTGAATGCTTTTTGCAAGGGGGACGTGTGGATCATGTTGACTCAACTAGGAATAGAGGTTTCTGTATAATTTTCATGTTCTTTTATAAATATTTTAGACGATGATTTACTGTTTTCTTTCCTTAAGAACGAGAGTTATTTTGGATTGTGAACTTCAACTTATTTTGTGAAGCTTTTTTTCTTGTTTCAACTTTTGAGCTTGAATGCTATTTTGCACTAAAGTGTTTATTGCAGCCACTAATATTGAGAGATGCAGTGACAGTTCAAGTTAACGAGCATCACAATGAAATTTGGGTAAGGACGCAACGAAAGTTGGTCCATGTAATATCCCAAATTTTGGCTAGTGACCAAAATGTAAATTTTGAAAGTTTTGGGATTAAAGTATAAACTTTGGAAAAGTTTGGGGACTAAAGTGTAAATTTCCCCAACAAGTAATTTTATTCAGTATAAGAGTAAATTAGATTAAAATAGGTACCTTGATATTGGTTTTAAGAATTAAGATACAAAAAAGGTACCGAATTTAGATCGAATAAAATTGTTAAGCGTGTTTAGGCTAGAGAAATACAAGGATGGGTGACCTTCGGGAAGGCCCCATCAAAGTGTTTCTGATCGATATTTTGGACTCAGAAAGAGTAGAGAAAATTCGTATGAATTATCGATAAAGGAATTCTAAGAGGAACTTTATTCTATGAAGATTTTCGATTAGTATCGGGAAAATAGACTAAGTTAAGAAAATTCAGTCTAAGTCCTTGGAAAAGGAAGTTTTTATGGGATAATAGAGTTTATTTCCCGAATATGCAAATATAGAATTTTCGGAATAAATCCAATAGCTCGAAAAAGGTAAAATCGCAGTTGAAGTATTTTACGAATATCGGGAGATCGGATCGAATCAAAATTTCAGAGGCTATTCTATAAGGTATGGAAAAGTCATAAAATAATATTTATGGAATCGAGGCTGGTTGGAAATGAACTAATTTAGTTGGATTGTAATGGGATGACAATTTTGAAACAAGCTAGTAAATAAAAACTAGTTGGAGAGTAAATTGGTCATTTTGCCCTAATGACATTTTTGAAATATTTAAAAAGTTACAAGGGTATTTTTGGAAAGAGGAAATAGGAGATTTAATCTTGGCCCTTGATTGATGATAAGATCAATCTCAACCATCGGATTAAAAGGGCATTTTAGTAATTTCACTATCTAAATGAATTTAAAATTCATTTATACAAGACATGTGGCCAAATTGGGTGAAAAATAAAAGATGAAGACCATTCTTCATCTTAAAATTTCGAAATATGAGGGGGAGAAAGAAAGAAAAATGGAGAAAAATTTTCAAGTTCGATTCAAGCCCCGAACTCGATTTTCAGGTAATCTCATCAACTACAAAGTTGTTCTACTCTTCAAGCTCTATCTTTTGGTATAAATAATTCATGAAATACATGCTTGATTTATGAGAATTTTATGAGAAAGAAATTAGGGTTTATGGACTAAATTGGGGGTTTTGAGATTGTATGATTTCATGATGAAATTCAATTTGAAACCAAGTTTGTGTGATGTTAAAATCATGATATTGAGTTGGGATTTAAGTTCTACATGTTTAGATTATTATGAAGATGATTAGGATTTATGGATTCAAGTTTAATTTAGGGTTTGTGATGATTTGTTGTTTGGAAGCAAGACCCTAAGTTAATTTGATAGGGACCAATTTGGCAATCTTAAAAGTTAGAGGATCTGAATTTGTATGGAATTGGTGTGTATTTATGTTATTAAGGATGTTGGAGATGTGAAATTGCTGTTAGAATGCTAAACCAATGTTAAATTGAATTAGTGACCATTTTGACAATTTGTCAAAGTTAAGTGACCAATTTGGAAATAAGGTTTTGGATAAGGACTAAATCTGAATTTTAGTTGTAATGATAGAATTAAGGTGTTAATGTTGAGTTGAGGACTAATTTGCAAAGTTAAGAAAATTGGATCATTACCTTTGCATTATTAGTGACCATTCGATAAAGAAGAAAAATTAAAGGGCATTATTTTTGAATATTTATTTGATGAAGAAAGTGATACATTAGTGGTTTGAAGCAAGTGATGGGACTAAATTGACAAGAAGAAAAATAAGAAGAAGTTAGTATAAATTAGAAGTTTATTATGGAAAGCTATGTGGAAGACTAGTTTTGGCAGTAAGTTTGAAAATTCACCATAAATTCTACAAAAAATGGTTTGAAGGTGAATTTTATACCGATGTAAGGATTTGTTCGTCTAGTTTCACCTCCAACAAAGGGAAACTGATTTCGAGTTCCGAGTCAAAAGATATGAATTTTTAAGTGACGAAAGGTCAGAAAATAGAGCACCAGTCAGTTCCGAATTCCAGCATTGTAATTGACTTTGAAAATTCGCCATAAATCCTACAAGTTGAATTTGGGCTATTAATTTATATGGGTGAAAAGCTTATTGAATGTAGTTTCTTTCAGAACAAACAGAGTCAAATTCCGAGTTGTAGATTATTTTATAAAAATATTTCTTTGGAGGTACTGCAAACTGCCAGAAAATGAGAATTGATACACTTTGTATCTAAGGTTGATTAGTAAGCTTGAAAAGGGTTAATGGAAGTTCAAATTGGTCACTAAGGACCATAAGGAGTTTTTGAACAATACAAGGAAGAAAGGAAAACTTTTGGAAATTTTGTATATTCGAATGACTAGATTCGATAGAATGTTTAAAGTATTGTTAGATTTGAATCTACCGAATGTTATTCGTATTTATATGATCAATGAAGTCTGATTTGGATCAAAAGAAGGGTCGAGGTATTATAAAGGAAAGGATCGAGTAGAGCTAGTGAGGCAAGCTAATAAATGGCCCAGGTGAGTGCATCTCTACTATTTTATTTTGATATGAGAAAGACTTGCGATGAGTCTATCTCAAATGTTGATTCACAAATGATATCTTTTCAATGATTTTTGAAATGAACTATGAATGATTTTCGGTATGAACTGCCCAATGCACTTTTATATGATATTGTGAGATGTTAATATCTTTTGATATTTTAAATAGTGAATGATACATAGCAGTGAATGTTTAAAGCACATTGTATGTATTATGAGATTTCTTGGTATAATTGGCATGCCAATGAGGTGGGAGTATAATGATACAGTGATGTTGTATAAGTGTACAATAGTTATAAAGTGAAACAGTGATGTTGTGTTCTACAGCTATGACCTAGTGAAACAATGATGATGTATAAGTTTACAGCAATTATAAAGTGATACAGTGATTTATTATGGCACAACATATTAGTTGATGCCACACATGTGCATACTCAATAGTGGCTCGTATACCATGCATTCTCAATTACATTACATTGGGCTATGAATTGAATAAAAAAGTAACAAGTACAAGTGATCTAAAGGAAAGTGAAAAGTGGAAGTGATATGATTCAAATGAAAACAAGTGATTTACTGGATATTTGATTTGACATGACATTGCCTTATATGTGTATATGAGATGTTGATTTTTACAGGTTACATGACAGAGGAACGACTTCGATAAGTCATTCTATACGATTTTAAATTCTTATATGTTATATTCAGTATTTTATTTATTATGCAATTTTTATTAAAATTAAAGTGCTTTACTTTGATTTATAAGTTTTGCCTCGCTAAGTTTGTACTTAGCGTGTGTTTATTTCATAGGTAGATTAAGATGGAGTATCTGAAGAGGAGTCGAGCATGCTGATCAAGCTTCAATCTGCAAAACATTAGTAAGATATTCTTGCTTATGATAATCTCTAGTGGGCATGTAATTATTTAATTGCTAGTAGAGTATGATGCATTAAATTAGACTAAATGATAGATAAGTAATCAGTTTTGATAATTACTTTCGAGATGAAAGATTGGAGCGAAGAGGAGAACACGAGATTCTAAACAAATATCAAGGCAATGCACATATTGTTTTGTGCTCTTGGTCTTAATAAATATGGAAGGGTCTCGTATTGTTCAAATGCCAAGGAGATATGGGACAAGCTTGAACTCACTCATGAAGGAACCAACGAAGTAAAAGAGACCAAAATCAATCTTCTCAACCTTGAGTATGAGAACTTCAAGATGAACCCTGAGGAAGACATCAAAGTCATGTCTGATCGATTCTCCACCATTGTCAATGTGCTAAAGGGTTATGAAGAAGTGATCTCGAAGGACAAGCTTATGAGGAAGTTGATTTACTCACTTCCTGAGTCATGAGATTCCAAGAAGTCCGTCATCATTGAAGCAAAGAACCTAAAGATGCTCAAGCTTGACGAGCTAATCAGATTTTTGCTCACCCATGAGTTAATGTCCAATGAGAGAAGATAAGGGAAGAGAAGAGAAGAATGTTGCATTCAAGACCTCCTCGAGTATTAAAGAACAATCTAGTGAAAAAGAGAGTGAAGATGAAGAAGAAAAGATGGCCAAGCTCTTCAAGAAGTTAAAGATTCATGAAGTGCGAGAAAGAAGAATCAAAGCATGAATCAAGGAAGAAAAAAGATCCCATCATATGCTTCGAGTGCAAAAAGTCAGGACATGTCAAGTATGATTGTCCAAGAATAAAGAAAAAAAGATCAAGTCATTCTAAAAAGAAGGCACTCATGGCTACATGGAGTGATAAGAAAGACTCCACCGATGATGAGGTAGCCAACATATGTCTTATGGCCATCCAAGATGAAGAGGTAACTTCTAAATCATCCAATTTAAATTCTTGTACTTTTGATGAGTTACAAGAAGCCTATGACAAATTGATTTTGGAGTTTGAGGCTTCATTTTTGAAAAATAAGAAGTTGATTTCAAAATCGAAAACGAAAATGAATTACTTTCTAAAACCAAATTCGAAGTTGAAATAAGGTTCAAAGATATTGAACAAAAGAACTTGGATTTATAAAACTTGCTTCTAAAAGTTCAAAAGGATCATCAAAAAGACATTGGTGATCTTAAAAAGAATTTGATTAACAAAACTATTCAAAGAAGCGAAAATGGAGGTAACTCCAAAAATAGTTTTGTTAAAACAAACTTTTATCAAAGATAATCTATTTTCCCTAGAATTTTTAATGGTAAAATGGTTAAAAACATTTGGGTCCTCTAAGGGACTTGTTTCTTCAAAGAAAAAGGAAGACATTGAAAAATGAATTCTAAAGGGAACTAAAATTTTTGAGACTAATGCCAATGGATCTAAAGCAATTTTGATGCCAAAACAAAAAAAAAAGATTCTTTCTAGGTGTGCTTGAGCATTGATGAGCAAAGTCAACTTTTAGGAGCTCTTGACACACAAAGAAGAATGACACTTGAAAAAGGTGAGGCTTAACATCCTACCTTGGTTCAAGTGGTAAATTTTAGTTTCATGCAATTTGCTTTATCATGTTTCTAATGTTTGATTTCGGTTGATCCAAGCATGTGTTGTTTGACTCTATGATGCCTTAAATACATATAGATAGGGGAAGTCAAAATTGCACGAGTTAAATGTTTTTGGCCTATTATGTCTAAATATATGTTTTTTGCCTTAAACTTATAATATTTGGTTGAATTTTGGTGAATTCATGTTTTTTGTGTTTTAGATGATGATTTATGAGAAACATATTTATATTTTGTAGCAAAAATGATCAAAATGTATATCTAGGACTTCATAGAGCCTTTGTATGAACTTAAAACTAAGTTAGAAGGCTTCTTGAGTTGATTTTGCTACAATTTTCAACCACTACTAATACAACCCATACCGTACTAATACGGCTTTCAACCACTACTAATATGGATGTCTCTGTACCGGTACACAGTCAAAAAAAGACAGTTTGGTCTCCTTTTTGCCATGTCTTTGTTTACATAATGATTTGTTTGTTTTCAATGGCATGCTTATTGAATTTCTTGTTTTATTTTGTTTATTTTTTATTAACTTCAATATATTTCACTTGAATATTTGGACTAACATGTTTTGCTGCTTGATTAAGGGGAGCCAAAATTTTAAAACTCTTTGATTTGTCAAAATTTTTTGTCTACTCTTTATTGTTATCTTAAACTTAAATGTGATTTCAAACTTTGTTTTGAATTATTTTTGATATAACAAAAAGGGAGAGATATATGTTTAAAAATTTCAATTTCAAAAAGAAAAAAAATGAGCTTAAAATATTTTTTTTTTCTAAAATTATTTTTCTAAGGGGGAGCATTGCAAAAACAAATTTTCAAGTGGCTTCGTTGTATCAAAAAGGGGGAGATTGTTGAGATAAAGATTTTGATATAGCTTTAATGAAAATGCTTTTAGACTTGAACAATATTTCAAAAATAATTCAAAGTCCATTTAACTTGAAAATTATATTTGAAATGCTTTTGAAAAAGTTTTTGACTTATATAAATATTTCCAAACTTCAAAAGTGTCAAAAACAGTGTGTCCGTACGTAGACACCCGTATCGGTACGGTCATAAGCATACCAATACGATGAAGGGTTTCAATTTTCTAGTGAGCCAATTTCGTACTGGTACTGGCTATGTCGTACTGGTACACAAGGGACCGTACAGATACTCAGGTATCGCATGTACGCCCTACGTAAATATTGTAACAACTCTTTTTCTTTAAGGTAGGTATCGATACAGAAGGTCACGTACCGATACACCATGCACCAGAAGTGTATTTAATGTTGAAAATTAATTCCTTGACGGTTCCAAACCAACCCCAATAGCTAGTAACGAGTATGAACTCATTAGAGGGTTTAAAAGACTCTTTCAAGCAGCCATGAAACAACAAAAAAAGCCAACAATAACATTCTTTGTATAGAGAAATTATTTTGTACTTAATTTTATCATATTTATTTATTTATAGAACACACTTGTGAGCTAAATTGTTATATTTGCTCAAGTGTTAGGATTCGGGTGAGTGATTTTATTGTGCAAACATTCAGCCTTATGAGGTTTCCTAGTTTGCTTTATTTGTATTCTTTTTGGGAGAGAGGTAGAAAAGGTTTGGGGGTATAAACCTTGTGAGATTGTAAGGTTATCTCTTTGTCCTAAAAAGAAAGCAAATCTAGTAGATTTAAGAAATCCTTAGTGTAGATAGATAAGTGTTAAATCCTCAAAATATGTACTTTTCATGCATATATTGACATTCTATTGCTTGAATTTAGGTATATATTAGTATATTTTTCCAATAGTTTCATGCATTTACATCTAGGAGTTAAGGAATGTACATTTTTTAGCGCCAGAGTGAAAGAGTATTTTCTTGCCATGGTGTGCAGGTTTGGCAGGCCTGGAGCAGGTGAATGCAAGAGAGAAATGCTTAGAACAGCTAGCAAAATGCAGAAGAAGAATGCCAAGCTTGGTTGGCAAAAGAAGGAACTTTGATGCCCGATCAAATAGTTGTGAGTCAGAGTCAGGTCAGCCCTAATTCGATGAGAAGGAAACAATCCGAGAATGGTGGTAACAAACTCTTAAAACCCTAACCCTAATTAGGGTTTCCATGAGTGTCTATATAAAGGAGTCTAATGAATGAGAAAAGGGGGGCTGAGCTATGAGGAATAGAGAGAGGGTAGGGGCGAACCAAGGTTCAACAAGGCAATTTGCCGAGAGCTCTGGATCCATTAAAGGGTTGCATCGACGGATCTATTTCTTTAGTCTATTTCTCTTAGATTTTTTTTCTGGTTTTGATGATGATTTCTAAAAATGATGATGTTTTGCTGGTTTTCCCAACCATGAACTAATATGTTAAGTTGGCTAGGGGTGTTTGTGATGAACATTTAGTTTTAGGTTTTTAATAATTAAATACCTTGGCTTTATTATCTATTTTGCTTGCGCTTAATTTTATCATATTTTATGCCATACGATAGTTGACATTGAACGCTCATTATCCCTAATATCTTAACAGACTTAGGAGATAAAGATTAATTTCCAAATACTAAGGAGAGAAACCTCGACAGAAGATGTTCAAGTAGATGAAGTGACATCTGAAGTGAATCTACCCCTAAGGAGTAAAGATTGAATCTTCATCAAGTTAATTGTTTGAAAAGTCACTATAGACATATAAGTGTTAAAAATAATTAACTTGGAGTATTGCCATCGATGGAGGCAATACTAGCTTAAAATCTGCTCGACAATAGAACTAAGGTTTAAGTTTATTAATTGCTGTCATTGCTAGAGTGAAAACCAAACATCCCTTGCCAAGCCCATCAATCATCATGAGACAAGTGTTTGCCAATTTGCCTAAATTCTTGCTCCATTTTCCTTTAATCATTTTTGTAAGTAATCTAAAATCAATTGCCATCTTATCTCTTTCAAATACAAGTATTTTTCTTGGCTTTTAATTCGTAGACAATCCATGTGGATACAATACTCAACTCACTAGTATATTACTTGCTGACCGTGTATACTTGCACGTAAAAGAACATATTCTTGGCATTATTTACTTGTATAATTACGTTTAATCCTCATTCTTTTGCTAAGCAATAGTCAATCGACACTAAGGTAGTGGAGGTAGACTTGGTTTAAAAGTCGAAGCACTATAAATCTTTGTGATTTTTTTATTTATTTTCTATTTCTTCCACCACTTTCCATCAAAGGCCAATTCACCCCCTCTAGGCGATATTCGGTTGATCGTTTCGAGCCCAACAAATTCCAAATTGTTGTAAATCAAAATCAGTAATGTTAGCTAATCATCCACGGCATTCTCGTAGAAGGAATATTTATAGGTAAATCCTTTTAGACGTTATTCATTTGAAAAACTAACTCGTGTTAGGAATTCCTTAAGAATAAGAGAATGAAACCCATAAACGGATGATTGAAAGAAAATATGAGAGTGCATGCCTAGGATTGATTCTTTGAAAGACTTGGTATTTAAGCATGCCTAGTGCACCACCTCTCTTTCATAAGTTGCCTACATAATGAACTATTCATTATTGTTCTTTCTATTAGACCATGTGAACTTTTTCTTGGGTTTTTAGTTTACCAAATTCCTGTCATTTAACAAAAATTGGAACTAGTGTTTTTGTTTCTAGTTTTAGTTTTTTACAAAACTCTTGGTGTATAACATAATCATAATTTTCTGTTTCTGGTTTGTGACTATTAGCCACAATGAAAAGGTATTGAAATTCATTGAAAAAAATTCAAAACATGGTAACAAAAGATGTTATCTATTTGACCATGTTGAACTTGGTCAAATATTTGAATGATGATTCTCCTATTGTTAAAGAGTGTAAGTTAAAAGCTGCTACCTCCTTCAAATATTGCTAAAAAATATTGCTAAGGAAAACGTTTCTCAAACAATAAAGGAACAGCTAAAAGCCATTCCTAATTTTGTCAAGGCAAATGCTAGGGAAAACGTAGTGGAAGTCAAGATGGACTTTAAGAAAAGAAACCAAAGACAATGTATTATCTAGGACCAAAAAGGTGGTGTGTTCGAGAAGCAAAATATCATGGGAAATGCTTCAGTTGCCATAAGATATGGAACAAGTCTTTGGATTATAGGCTTCTGAAGAAAGTCAGAACAAACGAGGTAAATGTTATGACAAAATATTATTGTAACAACTAACATAACAAACTACCGTTTTGAGGGAATAAATTTATTGCCTTCATTGATAATTGTAGACCAACTAATGATTGGTAAAAGATTAAGTATTTTGTTTGTCAATTCAGAAAATAATGTCAAGAATATGTCTTTTACGTACAAGTATACACGGACAACAAGTAATATAGTAGTGAGTTGAGTATCGTCTCCACAAGGGTTTTCTAGGAATTAATTGCCACGATTAATACTTGTGAGCTGGAAAATAAAGTTGATGGCAATTGATTGAGGGAATGAGTAAAATAAAAAAATTAAAGAAATAAAATGATAAAGAAACTAAAGTGAAGATCGAGGTAGTTTGGCAAATAACTGGTGTAGTAATGATTGAAAAGCTTGGCAAAGGATGTTTGGGTTTCACTCCAGTAAAGACAACAATTAGTAACATTAAACTCCAGTTTTATTGCCGAGCAGATTTAAAGTTATATTGCCTCTTTCGATGGCAAAACCCTAAGTTAACCACTCTCAAAACCTATATGTCTATAGCGAGTTTTCAAACAATTAACTTGGTGAAGTTTCAATCTTTACTCCTAAGGGGTAGAATCACTTCATGTGTAAGTTCATCTACCTGAATATCTTTTGTCGAAGTTTCTCTCCTTAGTATTTGGTAATTAATCATTATCTCCTAAATCTTTTAAGATATTAGGGGATAATGAGCATTCAATGCCAACTGTCGTATAGTATAAAATATTCTAAAATCAAGCACAAGCAAAATAGAAAATAAAGCCAAGGTATTCAATTATTAAAAACCCTAAACTAAATGTTCATCGCAAACAACCCTAGCCAACTTAAAAGATTAGTTCATGGCTGGGGAAACCAACAATAAATCATCATTTTTAACATCATCACAAAAACTATAATTAAATCAAGAGATATGATCAAAAGAAGGAGTTCTTTTGATGCATCCCTTCAATAGATCCAAAACTCTCGGCAAAACTAAACATGTTGCTTCTACCCTTCACTTCTCCTCGTGGCTCCAACTTGTCTTTGGCTCATTCTTGAATTCCTTTTTATAGGCACAGGCGAAGCGCTAATTAGGGTTAGGGTTGAGTCCTGAATTTTTGGTGCTGCACTCTTCGGACGCGACATCCACACGTTATTGTAACTAGGGATGTGGCTCTAACGCATCGTCCTTCTTTTGCCAACCAAGCTTGTTATTCTTCTCCCTACTTTTGCCAACCAAGCTTGGCATTTTTCTCCCTTCTTTTTCTAACCAGGCTTGGCCTTCTCCTCTTACATTTGCCAACTACGCTCGGCATTTCCTTTTCGCGTTCACTTGCTCCAGTCCTCCTGATCTTGCACACAAACTATACATTCCTCAACTCCTAAATGCAAATGCATGAAACTTCTGGCAAAATAGACTAATATGTACCTAAAGTCAAGCAAAATCATGGCAATATATGCATGTAAAGTACATCTTTTGAGGAGTTAACAATAATAACACAAACAAGTGCTATGTTTATTTACTTAAAAGCAAAAAAGAAGCTATAGAGAAATTATTCTCTATAAGTAGGATGTTGAAACCCAAACTTAATAAAAGGATTAAGATGTGGAGAAGCTCTTTACGAGTAACGTTGCAACATCCAAGATAAAAAAAGATAGTACAACGATTTTGAAGATGACTTCTAAAAAGAGTTAAAACTTCAAAAAAGTGTCCGACATGTAGGGGAAGTTGTTCTATCAGCTAATTACCTTTTAAATAAGACTTCTCAAAATAAAGGAGACAAGACATCATACGAGTTATGGGTGAGAATAAAACATTCCTACAACTACTTAAAATGTAGGGTGTCTTGCAAAGGTAATGACCCCATTACTAAAGTAAATGGAAATAGGTCCTGAAACGAGGGATTATATTTTCAATGTCTATGCTGATCACAACAACACATATCAGTTTCTTTTGTACGAATCAAAGAACTCTGAGATTCACAAGAACACAATATCGGAAACAAATAAATGCATCATTCTTTGTAAATATACTCTCTTTTAAAACTAAGGAAGTTGATTCAAGTTTAACGAAACAAACTTTAGAGGTTGTCGATAAAGATAGTCGAGATGTTCAACAAAAGGTTGAAACTAAGATATTGTCATGATGCAAACGAGTGTGACAGATGTATGTTGTCAAAACTATCGACATTTGGATATAAAATCCTATGATCATATGTTGTTAACATAATTATTGTTATAATTAACTATGAAATGGTAAAACATACCAATTGACATGATAAATTCAATATTGACATGAAAGATACGAGATTGACTAGTTAGATTTTGAGCATCCAAATCTAATGACTGTATGAGGGTCTCATACTGATGCAGTCACACTACATGGACAAGAGAAGTTTGGCAATAATTTTCTGGTATAGCCAGAACTCCAATGCATATGAGCCAACATTTGTTGAAAACAAATGTTAAAACATTGACCAAATGGAATATGTAAGGGTCATAAACATTCTAAATGAAATGTAATAGACCAAATATTGTTTTCACTTTGAGCAGTTTAAGTAGATTCATAAGCAGTCTAGAGCCAAACCACTGGAAAGTGATTATGACTGTATAGAGATATTTCAGATATACTCAAGACTAATGACAACATTATTCCAGAGATCCCTCTATTTTAGATGGATTATTTGATGCTAGTTAGATATATGATATTCAAGATACCAAAGGCGCAAGTGAATATGTTCACACTGGAAGATGAGATGTGTCATGAAAATCCTCAAGACAAACTATTATAACCAGATCCACAATGGAATATGAGTTTGTAGCTCTAGACAAGTATAAAGAAGAAGTTGAATGGCTTTAAAATTTCTCGGAGGATATTCCTGTATAACCAAATCTTGTGCCCACAATATGCATATATTGTGATAACCAAGCATTAATTGGTAAAGCACATAGTTTTATGTATAAAGGTAAGCTGAGACATATGCGTCGTTGACACAATATCATTAGACAAATGATTTCAAATAGAGATATCTCCATTGATTTTTTTTCAAATCAATGGTAATTCATTAGGAGCATGTTTAGGCATGTTTGGAGTCATTTGTTGGTGGTTCGGACTGGTATTGCATATTCAAATATGTAATATTGTCTAAAGCATACTGATACAGTGTTCATCGCATACCGATACCCCTCTCTGTATGTTGGGCATATTGGGTCAGGGTGTACAGGTACACCCTGTTTGTGGATTAGTACGGTCTCATTCGTACCGGTATGGTAAGTAAATATCGATACAAATTAGCTACTGGAATTTTTTATGGGGTCCCATGTATTGTTATGGGACCCTATGTATCGGTACAATAAGAAAATAACGATACTTAATTTGGTTAAATGGCCTTCCTAGTTTTATTTATTTGCAATTTGGTCACTAAATGATCATGCATTAACTAAATAAGCTAATGGTGTTTAATTAACTTGAAACTTTAAATGAATACATAAAATATGTTCAATTGCTATTCGATGCCTTTTTTTTACTATAAGTCCTTATAAATTTAGTTTTTTACAATTAGGTCCTTAAACCTCTAGATTTCAAAATTGGGCATGTTTCAGATGTTCATTCTAAATCTAGCTTGACATGTTACTCATATGGATGTACTAGGATGGTGTGATGCATCTAGACTTGTTGTATGTTTGGAAAATTTTAAAATTTAAGTTATTTTTGTTTCGTCTATTTATGATTCATTTTGGTGAATCAATGTGACATTTGTCACTCGGGTCTAATCCTTTTGGACCAGGTGATAGTTGTTACAGTTCCTTAGCTTGTAAATAAATTCTTAAACCCTTGAGCTTCTTCAATAATGTGTTCATGGTTTGATGAATTTTGAGGCCAACTACATCAGGTGGATCCCGAATCCACTAATACAACAATTGGAACTAAAAACAAGTAAAGGCACCTAAAATGACGTCGGTAGCCTCAGGGTCCTCCTGAGCCTTAATTTTATATTGTCTTGCTTGTGCCCTAGCAGTGGATCTAACACTATCCACACTTTGTTGTCCTCACACGTAGCTCGCTCCTCCTCTAGCAAAGCCTTGACCTCTTTAAGCTTTATAAGAAGTCCTCTTAGTCTGATCTGTAGTAGCATTGATAACCTCTGGACAATCTCTCACAAAGTGGTAAGGTGATCCAGAACCATAACATACCCTAGATGTCCAATAGCACTCCTCGTGGTGTTTAAGTCCACACTTTTCACACATAGCCCCAACAAAACCCCTCGCTGAACCTCTAAAACTCATCATCAATGATGATGACGAAGGCCCCCTACGGCTAGCAGATTTTGACTTATGCTCTGATCTCGCAGAATGAGTCGATAATCATCTACCCGATACTTTAGAACCCTTAGTTCTCCTAAAAAATGACCGAGAGGCATAAAAAATTCCTAGTCCTCTCACTCGAACTTCCAAAACTATTTGTCTGTCTCTGGTGTACCACCAACTTGCTCAAGTGCCTTGGAAATGATAGCCAATTCTGAGAGCACCTTAGGTAAGTCGGCAGTCACATCTGGATATCCCGTTTCAACCCTTGTCTAAACTTCTTGCACTTCAACTTCTCAGTAGCAACCAATTCTGAGTAGGGATATCAAAGGATCGGACTTGGATAGAACTTTATAATGTCCAAATCCGATTACAATCGTACTCGAATATTTTTTAGATTTGGATTCAGATTTTTTCAATCAGATTTGGATTAAATTCTCATCCCTAGTGTTGACCCGAATTCGAGATAAATCCGCAAATTTTAGAGTTTTTAGGGTATATTGTGTTTCGACCCTCTAATATTTTTATTTTAATGCAAATTAGTCCATAATTTTGTGTACTTAATTTCTTGTGTTTTTATTTTATGTCATTTAATTATGTATTTATTCATTTTCGTTCTTTATTTGTTGACTACATTTAAATTTATGTGTTTATTAATTATGCTTTAATTTGCTTCCTATTATAATTCATAATTTTAGCCTAGTATATCTTAACTTTATCTTACAATTTCACATAATTTACTATTTTATTCACTAATTTTATTACTTTTTGATAATTCATTGATATTTACATTTATATATTTCTCCATTGTATTTATTTTCTTGTTTGTTTGTTTATTATTTTATCTTACATTTATTTTTTCATATTTGATTCGAACTCGGATATGGACCATATTCGGATCAGAAATGGACTTGGATCGGATTCGGATCTTCGACCACCTCCTATTAGGACTTGGACCATTTTTCGAATTCATATTTAAACATTTTATAATCGAATTTGGATTGAATATTTTTCTTCGGATTCAAATTAAATTGCCATCCCTAATTCTGAGGCTCACCTGCTCAGTTGCAAGAACTCTTGTTCACACTTAAAGGCAGATCGGTTCCTTGAACCAAGAATATGATTCGATCCCGCAACTCACCCACGTGTGCCTCACCGATATACTCCCCTTAAACTCCTCAAAGAAATACTCACATGTGGGTCGATTAGGCTGTAACCCTAACTCCATAGTTTTCCACCATCCGGTGTATTCTCCTTTAGTATAGATGTAACATGCAAACTTATCATGCAAATCTAGCCGCATCTATCGTAAGGTCCACTAATAAGCTTTTATTGGTCCATTTTGTCCCGAACCAAGTAAATCTTCCACGTTATAGCGATGAAGCCTTTCTACCATAGTTTCCTGCAATGTAACCGAAGGTCTTAGAATGGCTCTCACAATGCGATATAGGGCATTATGCAAATGAGTGAAATAATTGGCCCCTCTGCCTTTATTATCTCTTGAGTCTTCCTTAGTGTCTGGAGCATACTCATCCTCAAGATCTCTCCCTAAGAGCCCCAAACTTTCATTAAGACACTTGAAACTATTATGTGATCCTCTCAACATGTTACAATATTCTGCATTACAAAGAAACAAGGTTATACCATTAGATCTTAGTCTTAACAAGTAAAACTTCAACTTATCGGCATGTATTCACTTGACACCTTATTACGACTTACAACCACCACAAGGTTTTTCCTAGAACCGGCTAAACCTAGGCTTTGATACCACTAAATGTAACACCCTAAACTCAGATGTCATATTTAGGCCTCAAGCCTAACCCGCACCAAAATATTTAAACCTAGTTTAGCCCAAAATGATAAATATTTCCAAATAACACATGATCCAAATTGAAATCATAGATAAGTATTTAAAATATTTACAATTAGGGTACTCTAAATATTTAAAAATCAACATTCGACCTAAATATTACAAGTATCAAAATATGAGTTACAGACAAATTAAAAGGGTCCCACGAATACATAGCTCAAATATCTAAGTATTGTACTCTTATTTGAATCGATGCATTGAGATCCTACTCCGATAGTGCTCCTTCAAGTAACGATGCCAGCCTACTAAGTTGAGAATGGAAACAACGATTATGAACGTTGAGCTTACAAAGCTCAGTGTTACACTTCAACTCCACCATACTTGATGCAAATCATAAACATAAGCATGTAGCTAGAAAGAGAAAGATGGCAAGTTATATCAACATGTGGTGCTACCACTAGCCACCTAAAAGCATACTCTAGAAAGCAAAGATAAGATCATGATAACAACAATATATCACATACAAATTATACAACCACAAACTTGGAGTGAGGCTTGGTGTCACTTAACCTAGGGAAACTACACTTTGAGTGAGGCTCAGTGTCATATAGTATCGAAAACGTACACTCATATTCAAAATCATCCCTCGAGTATCTTCAAATGAGATTCGGTGTCACACAACCTCAGAAATGTACATTCAATATACTTACCATAGTGTTGCAACACTCTCTCTAGGCATCCAAATCCCAACAACCAAACTGACATAACCAATCAAATGCTTATCTAACATAAAAGCAACACAGTCTCAATGGTCTCCCTAATGTTGCTAATCATTATCAAATTTCATTTACCAAGTTGTTTACATGTTATGGAGGAGTAATATCTAATCTTATTATTTAGTTCTATTAGTCCACATCACATTATTACTAAGTCATTATTAGTATTTCAGGCCATGCAAGCCATCTCTGAACATAAGTCTACACTAATGTTCGTTTCACTCAGTGAGTGTAACACCTGAACCCAATCTGGATCCGAAGTACTACATTCAGGTCACCCAAAATTGACCCATCAAAATTTCTATTTTAAATCACAAGTTTATCCTTTTTTCAAAATATCAAATCACCCATAAATTCATGTAATTAAATAAGCTTTTAAATAAGTTTACAAAATATGAGCTCCAAGTTTAAAACACCGTACACCAAAATAATATTTCAAATAGAGTTACAGAATCAACAGTGGTAAGGTCTTATAAATACATTAGCCCAAACTAAAATAACAAGCACTGTACTCTGAAGTGAACACAATGCTGGAAAATCATTGTCGATGAGCTCCTCCAAAGGGTGACCTATCAACCTACGCATAAAAAACCCACACATCCACACGTTGAGCTAACAAATCTCAGTGGTACATTTCTAATCTACCACAATTCGTGATTATCATAAAATAAGCATGCAAGATAATATAGTCAGAGAGCATAGATAAGGTTTTTCTATCTATGAGCTATCATCTAGCCTACACAAGCTAGAGTACTTAGATCACCTATCTCAAGGCATCAACAAGGCTACAAGAAATCTTACATGATCCACTAGCTTTACCATACTCGAGGTCACATAGCCTATCGAAATACTCAAGCTCAAACAACACATCTAGTTAATACATGGCATACCCTGATCACCCAATCATAGGATGCATAAGCTACCAATCTATAGCAACCACACAACATACATAAATACATCCATACATCATCCATACAATTGCCAACAAAGCCCTACTTTACCTGTGATCACACAACCGTTGGGTTACCCGTGTTCACATAGTTGTCGAGTTAAATGGACCATATCTAGTTACCATAGCCACGGATATGTCTTAGACATACTTGGATCACATTAGCCACAAGTAGTCTTTACCTAAGGTCACACAACCAATCAGGTTACTCGAGCTCACTTAGCCCATCGAGTTTATTTCCTTATCCAGATCACCATAGCCATGGATAGGTTTCTAAACGCACCCAGATCACTCAGCCTATGGGTACGTCAGATGTACTTGATCATTCAGCCTGAAGTACACATCCCCTTAATATAAGTACTATTGTACTGACTCTAGGATATTTTAGATTCCTTTTACCATAACATAAGATCACACATGCTCCCCGAGCATTCATACACCTCTCTAAGAGGTAAGTGGCTCCAAGCCAAGCCATCAAGCAAATTCCACCAAGGCATAATACGAAGCATCTCTAGGATTGCTATCATAATAGTTTTCCCATTTATAACTATCGATTTATTACACATTATGCTAACTCGTGAGAGTTAAATTCCAATTTCTCAATTTTACCATTTATTTTATCGCCTTAGAAGCCCATTGGGCCATAGCCCTCGAATTATCAATCCCTCTAACTCATTTTCAACATTTTTCAGTAGATTGCCCAGTGGGTACCGACACCTAACATCGAGTACCTATACGCCTCTTTGGGTATCGATACCCACACTAGGCATATCGATACGTAGCTTTACGTGAAAGGTTAACCGTTAACCTCGTACCGGTACCAGAACCCTGCATACCAATACCCCTTTTAGTATCGATACCCTTCCAAGCGTACCGATACAAAATCTCGCTACTAAAATTTGGATGGAACAAGACGTACCTATATGGCTTGAGCCTGTATCGATACCCCTTTCAATTTTTTCCTGTGTTTATCATTCACAACACAGGGTATCGGTACGGGCTCCTCGTGTACCGATACTGAAGCCTAGAAATGGCTTCCAAGGCTTAGGAAATCACTTCCCAAGCCCCCAAAATGAATCCTTTAACCCATTAATTCAATTCTACAACTTATAGAAGTTAATGAGGGTGGTTTACTACCATTTTTACATGTTACTAACAACTAATCCGAATTTCACCATTAAATGCTCTAAGCTACCAAACACCCAAAAATAAGAAATTGATCAAGACTTAAACCAACCACTAAAGAAGGGTCTAGCCACAGATTAACTCACTTGAAAGCATGAAGAAACACCAAAAGATTAAAACCCTTCAAAAACCCATAAATAAAGAACTCACCTTTATACCTCAAGAGTATACTTTTCATGAAGCTTATGAGGTGGAGATTAACATATCTCGAGCTTGAATCTCAGATGAAGCTTAAAACCCTTTCAATTTTCACCTATGTTCATCATTCATAACACAAGGTATTGGCACATGCTCTCTGTGTACCAATACTGAAGCTAGATCACTCAGCCCGTAGGTACATGGATATACTTGATCTCTCAACCCGAAGTACACATCCCCTTAATATAAGTACCTTAGTACTGACTCTAGGACACCCAAATTCCTTTACCATAATATAAGATCACGCATGCTCCCCTAGCATTCATACAGCTCTCTAAGATGTAAGTGGCTCCAAGCCAAGCTATCAAGCAAATGCCACCAAGGCCTGATACCAAGCATCTCTAGGATTGCTATCATAATAGTTTTCCCATTTACAATTATCGGGTTATTACACATTATGCTCACTCATGAGAGTTAAACTCCAATTTCTCAATTTTATCATTTATTTTATCGCCTTAAAAGCCATTGGGCCTTAGCCCTCGAATTATCAACCCCTCCAACTCATTTTCTATTAGATTGTTCAATGGGTATCGATACCCAACATTGAGTACCGATATGCCTCTCTGAGCACCGATACCCACACTAGGCGTATCGATACGTAGCTTCACATGAAAGGCTTGACTGTTGACCTTGTACCGGTACAATAACCCCGCATACAGATACCCCCTTTAGTACCAATACATTTCCAAGCATACCGGTAGAAAATCTCAATACTGGAATTTGGATGGAACAGGGCATACGGATACGGATTGAGCCTGTATCGATACCCCTTTCAATTTTTGCATGTGTTTATCATTCAGAACACAGGGTATCGATACGGGCTCCTCGTGTACTGATACTAAAGCCTAGAAATGGCTTTCAAGGCTCAGGAAATCACTTCCCACGTCTCCAAAATGAATCCTTTAACCCATTAATTTGATCCTACAACTTATTGAAGTTAATTAGGGTGGTTTACTACCATTTTTACATGTTACTAACTGTAAAACCTATGTTTGATTTTGATATAACAAATTATCTAAGGACTAAATTAAAAAAAATAAAGTTTAGGTTTAAGAAATTTATACTCGTACCGATACGGTTTATCAAGATCCTCAAAGATCTTTGCATTAAATTTTTTGACCGTTGCTTGTCAGTTATTGGAATCCTCAAACTTTAAATTTTGGTTAACCCATATCGATACGCCCTAGATGCTTCGATACACTTTTTTATCCAAGATTCCAGTGAGCAAAACTTGTATAGATGCGGCCCTTGCCATTTTGATACGCCCCTATTTTACACTATAATCGTTTCGATACGGCCTCCCGCGTATCGATACGCCTATACACAACGACTATATTTTTATTGTAACAGGTATCGATACAGGCCTTCGTGTACCGATACGGTTGTTCACCAGACTACATTTATTGCGGGAAAGATGGTCCCCAACGGCTCTATTGATGACTTCAACCACCCAAACAGCTAGAATTCAATAAGAGGGTATAAATACAAGTCTCCAATGCAGCAGCAACAACTAATGAAACTCCATTGGACAACATTCAAGTACTCAAGAAAAATCCAACTCTTTTGCTCAAAAAGTCAAATCATTGTACCCAACTTGTGTAATCCTTTGTAATCTTTATTTCAAGTTTGGGGTTGAGTGTTCATGTAAATTGGGAAAATATTTACCTTGTCAGGGCTTTTGTACATTTTTCATTTCTTTCTTTGTATTCAAGAGGGTTTGGTTCAAAGCTTTAGGTAGAAAGCTTGAACTTGTAACGGTTGCCTCCTTAGCTTAGAAAGGGGGAAGAATTTCATAGTGAAATTGGTTGAAAATCCTTATTAGGAAGCTACGGTAGTGGACGTAGAGCTTGTTAGAAGCTTGAACCACTATAAATCAAATGTGTCCCATTGCTTATCTTTTTCCATTAGCTTCCAACTTTTAAAATTGCCAATTCACCCCCTCTTGGCCAATATCCACATTGATTGATCATCCTAACAATTGCTATTAGAGCCACACTCAACCGAAGGTCTAACAACCGTTGAGGCGATCCAATCAATCAAAGTCAAAGGCATGGTATCCACATCCGGTAACAACTTATACGAGTCTCAATCCATCACAAACCTCAATACTTCAATGGGGATAACTATCCCTATTGGAAAAATCGTATGAAGTTCTTCATCAAATCATATGACTACGTCCTATGGGATATAGTAGAAGATGGACCAACAATCCCGGTGGAGAGAGAAGGTGATCGGTTAGTTCCGAAGTCCAAGCACGAGATGACCGATTAAGATCGAAAGAAGCTCCAAATCAACGACAAAGCAATGCACATGCTATTTTGTTCTCTTAGACCGGATGAGTACTCTAAGATGTCATCGTGCTCAAGTGCCAAAGAAATTTGGGATAAGCTAGAGATCACTTACGAAGGCACTAATGAAGTTAAGGAGACCAATATTGGACTTCTTAATTTGAGCTACGAGAATTTCAAGATGGACCCAAACGAAGACATCTCCAAAATGTTTGAACGGTTCTCCGTTATTGTAAATGGCCTCAAGGGTCTAGGAGAAGTCATTCTGGATGAGAAACTAGTTCGAAAACTACTCTACTTACTTCCTGAGTCTTGGGATGGTAAAAGAATGGCCATCATAGAATCGAAGGATATTAAGACGCTAAAGCACGACGCTCTCATAGGATCTCTTCTCACCCATAAGATAATGAAGAAATAAAGAGAGGAAGAAAATGAGAAGGAGGAAATAAAGGTCGAGAATAAAGAAATAAAGAAGAAAAAGATGGGAATCGCTCTTAAAGCTTCACAAGAAGATAATGATTCGAGTGAGGATGAAGACGAAGAATTGGCTCTGATAGCCAAACGATTCACTCGGCTCATGAGATTCAACTGAAGAAGGAAATTCAACCGTAGAAGGGACACATCAAAATCAATTTTCCTCAACTCAAAAAAGAAGGGTTTCGAGAATAAAAATAAGCACAAGGCCCAAGTAGCCACTTGGAGCGATGAAGAGTCTTCAAGTGATGAAGAGCAAGAAGTTGCTAACCTTTGTCTCATGGTCTATGAAGAGGATCCTAAGGCCTTCAACTCATCTAATGATCTTGAATATGATGAACTATTTGAAGATTATAATGAGTTGCAAGAGGCTTACGATGAATTAGTTTTGAAATATAAAGAATCACTTTTGAAAAATAAGAAAATAATTTTTGATTTGAAAAATTAAAATGATTATTTGATCAAGACTAATTTGGAACTTGAAGAGAAGGTTAATGATTTACTAGATAATCAAAAATATTTTGAAAAGAAAATGTTGATCTAAATAACCTTCTTTTTGAGTTAAAAGATCATTACCTCAAGGAGGTAAATGATCTCAAAGCTTCCTTGAACAAGGTTGGGAAGCCAAGTTTTGAAAAAGGGCAATCTTCAAAACCCAACCATGTAAAAAGAAACTTTGGTGGGTACAAACATGGAGGGTACTCAAGGCCCTATTATGGTAAGAAAGTTAGAAGTGAGTGGATTCCTAAGAACGTTGTTGCTTCTAACAATGTTAATGAGATTGCTTCTTGGATTCCTAAGGGAACCAAGATTTTGAGAACTAATGTTTATGGACCCAAAAAGATTTAGGTACCAAAAATAAAAAAATTGATTCCATGTTTGTAGGGGGAGCATTGCTTCAAGGCCAAGGCTACAAGTGCAAACTCATGGTACCTTGATAGTGGATGCTCAAGACACATGATCGGAGACAAGAGTCAATTCTTGGAAATAAAGCCAAAGAGTGGAGGAGTAGTAACTTTTGGTGACAACTCCAAGGGCCACATTAAAGGAATTGTTTTCATTGGTAATCACTCATCGATTCTCATTGATAATGTCTTGTATGTCAACGGTCTAAAACACAATATTTTAAGTATTAGTCAATTATGTGACAAAGGTTTCAATGTTCTTTTTGATTCGAATGGTTGCAAGCTTTTAAACATTGAAACAAATAAAATTGTGCTTTTTGTACATCGTATAGGAAACATATACATGGTGCATCTAGATGACATACAGATTTCTCATGCATGTTTTGTTGCAAATGATGAGCATGATTCATGGTTATGGCATAGAAAATTAGGGCATGCAAGCATGAGTGTTTTAGAAAAATTGGTTTCAAAAGATCTAGTTAGAGGTTTGCCTAAAATAAAGTTTTCAAATGATAAAATTTATGATGCTTGTGCAAAAGGCAAACATAAAAGAGTTTCTGTCAAACCTATTAATGATGTTTCAACTAGTAGAGTTTTACAATTGATCCATATGTGTCTCTTTGGTCCTATTAGAACTACTATCTTGGGTGGAAAATCATATGCATATGTTTTAGTTGATGGTTACTCTAGATACACATGGGTTTTATTCTTAAGTACCAAAGATGAGGCTTTAGAAAAATTCATCATATTTTCAAAAATCACTCAAAATGACCTTGGTCAAAATATTTATCACATTCAAAGTGACCATGGAACCGAATTTCAAAATTTAGGTTTTGAGGATTTTTGTAACTCAAATGGTATTAGCCACAATTTTTCAGCTCATAGAACACCTCAACAAAATGGGGTTGTTGAAAGAAAAAATAGAACTTTAGAGGAAATGGCTAGAACCATGCTTTGTAAAAATAATTTGCCAAAATACTTTTGGGTGGAAGCCACTAATACGGCTTGTTATATCATAAATAGAGTAATGATTATGCCTATTTTGAAGAAAACTCCTTATGAGATTTTAAAATCCAAAAAGCCTAACATTAGCTATTTTCATTCATTTGGTTGTAAATGCTTTGTTTTAAACAATGGAAAGGATAATTTAGGTAAATTTGACTCTAAAAGTGATGAAGCTATTTTCTTTGGATATTCTTTAAATTCTAAAGCCTGACGAGTATTTAATAAGAGAACCTTAGTTGTTGAAGAGTCAATACATGTGATTTTTGATGATAACCTCCTTTCGAGGAAGGATTCTTGTGATGATGATGATGTAGGGATTTTTGAAGCCAATGATGGTGGACAATCATCAAAGGTGAATGAAGTTCCAACCAAAGAGGAAGATGCACAAGATCTATCTCTAGAAGCCTTGAAAGATATGAGTCTAGAGGAAAAGGAAGTGAGTTACCCAAGAGAGTACAACTATGTCAAAGGTGGTGAGATTTTGGGTAATCCATCCAAAGGGGTAACCGCCAGAATTTCTCTTAAAAATGCATGTATTGTAGCTTTTATCTCATGCATAGAGCCTAAAAATGTTAAAGAATCATTAAATGATTATTATTGGATAATGGTCATGCAAGAGGAATTAAACCAATTTGAGAGGAGTCAAGTTTGGACATTAGTTGATAGGCCTAGTGATAAATCTACTATAGGAATTAAATGGGTTTATAGAAACAAACTAGATGAGAGTGGTAACATAGTGAGAAACAAGGCTAGACTTGTTGCTCAAGGTTACACTCAAGAAGAAGAAATCGATTTTGATGAAACCTATGCTCTCGTAGCTAGAATGGAAGCCATTGGGATGCTTTTAGCATTTGCATGTTATCACGAATTTAAGCTCTTTCAAATGGATGTAAAAAGTGCATTTTTAAATGGTTTTACTAATGAAGAAGTGTATGTAGAACAACCAACCGGTTTTGAAGATCCAAATTACCCAAACCATGTTTTTTAAATTTTCTAAAGCTTTATATGGTTTGAAACAAGCTCCTAGAGCTTGGTATGAAAGACTATCAAGTTTTTAAATTGAAAAAAGTTTTAATAAAGGAAAGGTGGACACTACACTCTTTATTAAAAGACATTTTAGTAGTTCAAATATACGTTGATGATATAATTTTTGGTTCTACTAATGAATTGTTTTGCCAAGATTTTACTAAGTTGATGCAAGGTGAGTTTGAGATGAGCATGATGGGGGAGCTCTCATTCTTCTTGGGGCTCCAAATTAAGCAAAGGAAGGACGACATCTTCATCAAACAAGCTAAGTACATCAAGTACATGCTCAATAAGTTTGGCTTGGAGAATGTAAAACCTCAAGCCACTCCAATGAGTTCTTCCATAAAGCTTGACAAAGATGAATGAGGTAAGTATGTAGATTTAAAGCTTTATCGCTCTATGATTGGATCTTTGCTTTATCTTATCGCAAGTAGACCTGACATTATGTTTAGTGTTTGCTTGTGTTCTAGATTTCAAGCTAGTCCTAGAGAATCACACCTTATAGCCATTAAGAGAATCTTTAGGTACCTTAGAGCTACACCTTGTTTAGGTCTTTGGTATCCTAGAGAGTCTTCCTTTAACCTACATGCCTTCTCAGATGCGGATTATGGGGGCTGTAAGATAGATAGAAAAAGTACCTCCAGTACATGTCAATTCTTAGGTAGTATGATAATATCATGGTTTTCTAAGAAGCAAAATAGTATAGCATTATCTACCACCGAGACAAAATATATATCGATAGGGAGTTGTTGTGCTCAAGTCCTTTGGATGAAGCAAAAACTCTTAGATTATGGAATTGATGTAGGTACTATCCCCATTAGGTGTGACAACACTAGTGCTATTTGTCTCACTAAGAATCTCATCCAACATTCTAGAACCAAACACATAGAAATAAGGCATCATTTCATTAGAGATCATGTCTAGAAAAATGATGTAGTTCTAGAATATGTGGACACCTTGAACCAATTAGCGGATATTTTTACCAAACCATTAGACAAAGAGCGTTTTTGGTCTCTTAGGAGAGAGTTAGGCTTAACCAACCTCCCTTGATCCTTAGAGCCTCTTAGGAGAGAGTTAGTCTTAAATTATGCTTAAATTTGTTTGATTGATTGCTTTTGTAACATATATGCCTGTTGCTAGGGGGAGTATGCATCTATTTATGCTCATACATGATGTTCTCATATCATTCACATGCATTTCGATTCGATTAAAAATTGAATTTTTGAGCAACCTGCAGCCAAAATTGATATTTCTGGCACAGGCATATCGATATAGTGTTTCACGTATCGATACGGGTTATTTACAATTGTTTCGGTACAAGTTTACATGTACCGATATGGGTCGCGTATCGAAACAACTGTATAGGCGTTTCGATACTTGGTTCGATATGCCATATTGGCGTATCGATACGTGTTCATGCTGGGCAGTTTTAAGCGCATTATATGAGGGTTTTTCACTTTAACTCAAATACCAACTTTGTTTCAAAACCCTAACTCAAAAATCCTCTCAATCCCTCACTTTTTCTCACACCAATCTTCAAAATTCTTGAGGGCTTTTAGTTTTTACATCAAACCCAGGCTAAAATCATCAAGTTTGTGCATCCAAATCTCTTCATTCATCCTAAATCTCAACTTCAAGGTATAAACCCTAACTTTTTTTTTCTTTTCAATTTTCGTACATATATATACACTGATTTTGTACTATATTTTTAGATTTAGAACCTATATAGTATAGTTTTTAATATTTCTGTAAAAACTTTTTCAAATCTAAAATTTTTTTATTCGAATATAAAATTATTTTATATATTTTAACACTATTTTGAAGTTTTCTTTTACCAAAAATTATTTTTATACTTGTATATGTTTTTAAACTATATTGTATAGTTTTTTAACAATACCTTGATTATTGGATTACTTTTTGGATCGAATGTATTGATTTATGCATACATCATTTTTGGTTTGATTTTGTTTTCAGATTATGGCCCCTAAGAAAAGAGCACGAAAGGACATTGCCTGTAGTTCAAATCCTCCACGTCCTCTTCCCGATCATATTGGTAATAGACACAATCTTACCCACATTTATCAAAACTGTTTGAATGAACCTCAATTTCCAGACGCCATGGAAATTTTAAAGAATACCAAAGTTACAAAATTTGCCCCGAGCGTGTAACTTCAATCCCGTTTTTATCCTTCAAAAGATTTAAATTCAAATATCTTCATTTAATGCACAATTGGAAATTTATGAGTTTTTTAAGTATACCCGGGATTTTATATAGAAATCTTGTTTTGATCTTCTATTCCAACGCTCGGTGTATTTACAACGAAAAACGAACTTTGGTCATTGCAATTGAATCTTACTTAATGGGTAAGAAATTTCGAATTGATTCAAGTGTTTTAGCAAATTTTTTGGGTCTTGAGGATACGGGAATAGATGATGAGAGTGAGTTAGGACATGTCCTTAGTGGTTCGGTGACTGTTCTTGATGCCCATGATCACATATTACACCTCATGATCACTTGGTGGTTTCGTCCATCCGGTGGGAAATACTCTACTATCCACCAAGTCAATGATTTTTGGCTTCAATGCTTTCGTGAGAAAAAGTGACCCAACCTTGCTCAGATTATGTTCTCTGAGATCGTCTTTCTTGTCCAACATCGCCACACCACCATGGTTATATCCTTCACATATGGCACGGCTTTGAGTTACATCTTCCATAAGATGGGTATTGATTGTTCATGCGATCTTCTGGAACCTTTCACGGATCCAATTGATGAGCGTTCTCTCCGTCGTGTAAAATTCACCTACTACAATGGAGAATGGATTCGAAACACCGACCTTCTAGGTGGTGTACAACCCGATCCGGTGGTGGCTCCTCAAGAAGCTCCTATTCCACAAGCTCCGATGGCCCAACCAAATCATGATGCTCTCATGGCTTTCCTCAATGAGAAGTTCACATATTTACACACCACCATGGACTCCAGATTTGTCGTGATCGACACTCGCTTCACATCCTTGAAGGAAAGGGTGACGGCTATTGAACATCGCCAAAAATCTATGGACATCACTCTTAACGCCTTTCATGGTGAATGGCATCAATCTCATGGACCTCCGGCCACAAATGTTGATGAGGATGAGGATGAAGAAGATGAAGACTATGGAGACGATGGAATGCACTCTTAGGCATTTTGCATCTCATAGCATATCATATTAGGATTTAAGTTATGCTCATTTATTTTTTGTTTTTATGAACTCCTATGCTTTGCTTTTTATTTGGTTTATGTTTTTAGGATTTGAGTTGGATTGAATTATGTTGCTTGAACTATGATTTGAAGTTTAATGCTTATGTTGCTTATTTAAATTGCATGGAGTTATTATTGTTTACCCTATAGCATTGATTTTGATCTAACAAAAAGGGGGAGAAGATTTAAAGAGTCAAATTTTTTTATATAGCCTTAAATTAATGGGGAGTAAGTTTTCAAAGTTTTTTTTAAGATACTTAAAAATTTTCATTTGGTTTTGTTATATCAAAAAGGGGGAGATTGTAAAACCTATGTTAGATTTTGATATAACAAATTATCTAAGGACTAAATTAAAAAAAAATTAAGTACTCAAAAGTCTCACAAAATGACAAGAAAATTTTCTTTGAAGTCCAATACTTAAATCCAAATTTTTCCTAAGAGTTTTCAAGCCAACCTACACAATCACGCCCTGGCGTATCGATACACCCCTTGGTGTTTCGATACGAAAATTTGCTACTAGAATTTGTTTTTGCAAAGCGTACCGATACGGCTTAGCCCGTTTCAATACGATATTCATCTAGGCAAGCATTTTAAGCTTAGCGTTTTGATACGGCTCACACCCGTTTTGATACGGTTTGAAATCTGGGTTTAAGAAATTTATACTCGCACCGATACGGTACATTATGTTTCGATACGGTTTGAAATCTGGATTTAAGAAATTTCAAAACGTACTAATACGGTTAACCCTGTACCGATACGGTTTGTCAATATCTTCAAAGATCTTTGCATTAAATTTTTTGACCATTGCTTGTCAATTATTGTAATCCTCAAACTTTAAATTTCGGTTAACCCGTACCGATACACCCCTAGGCGTACCGATACACTTTTTCATCCAAGATTCCAGTGAGCAAAACTCGTACCGATACGGCCCTTGCCGTTTCGATACGCCCCTATTTTACACTATAACCGTTTCGATACGACCTCCCACGTATCGATACGCCTATACACAATGGCTATATTTTTGTTGTAACAAGTATTGATATGGGTCTTCATGTACTGATACAGTTGTTCACATACTACATTTATTGCGGGAAAGATGGTCCCCAAAGACTCTGTTGATGACTTCAACCACCTAAACGGCTAGAATTCAATAAGAGGGTATAAATACAAGTCTCCAATGCAGCAGCAACAACTAATGAAACTCCATTGAACAACATTCAAGTACTCAAGCAAAATCCAACCCTTGTGCTCAAAAAGTCAAATCCTTGTACCCAACTTGTGTAATCTTTTGTAATCTTTATTTCAAGTTTGGGGTTGAGTGTTCTTGTAAATTGGGCAAATATTTACCTTGTGAGGGCTTTTGTACATTTGCCATTTCTTTCTTCGTATTCAAGAGTGTTTGGTTCAAAGCTTTGGGTAGAAAGCTTGAACTTGTAATGGTTGCCTCCTTAGCCTAGAAAATGGGAAGAATTTCATAGTGAAATTGGTTGAAAATCCTTAGTAGGAAGCTAAGGTAGTGGACGTAGTGCTTGTTAGAAGCTTGAACCACTATAAATCATTGTGTCCCATTGCTTATCTTTTTCCATTAGCTTCCAAACTTTTAAAATTGCCAATTTACCCCCTCTTGGCCAACATCCACATTGATTGATCATCCTAACACTAACAACTAATCCAAATTCCACCATTAAAGGCTCTAAGCTACAAAACACCCAACTTAGCAACAATAAACCATAACATCAAGCAAAGCAATCATTTATAATCTTCAAGAAGAGTAGGAGTCAGAGATGTACTGACCTTAGCAATAAGTCTTGGATTTAAGCTCTCCAATAAAAAACCCCTCAACTTTCTCCCTTACCTAAAGCTTAAAGAATCCCAAAACATATCTTTTATACCTTACAAACAAAGAAATGGATCAAGACTTAAACCAACCACTAACAAAGGGTCTAGCCACAGATTAACTCCCTTGAAAGAATGAAGAAACACTAAAAGCTTAAACCCCTTCAAAAACCCATAAATAAAGAACTCACCTTTATACCTCAAGAATATACTTTTCATGAAGCTTATGAGGTGGAGATTAACATATCTCAGGCTTGAATCTCAGATGAAAGAATTGATGAGGAAAGCTTGGATCTTTGAGGTTAGAAACTAGGCTTAAAAGAAAAAGGGAAATGGGTTGTGTGTGAGAAGGAAAAAGATGAAGATGATATCATCTTTTCTCCCTTCCCCAACATCACATGATATACCAATTCCCCAATTGGTTTTCAACCTTTATTTTGAATAAAGGTAAAATCTCAACATAAAACCCCAAGGTCTTTCCCCTTTTAGAAATTGATAAATTGCCAAGCCTAATTAGCTCAAAACCCAACCAAAAAGTCCCAAACTTGGCCCAATGGGTCCGATACTCCAACCAACTTAAAGGTCCATAACCCGGGTCAACGCCCAAATCATTCACTCAGAAATTTGGGTTATTACAGTGAGTATCGATACTCTACTTGAGTACCAGTACCAAAACTAGCTTCGATGTTTCTAAAATAATTCTCAGTACCAATACTAGCCCTCAGTATTGAAACTCTAATTGAGTATTGATCAACTAGTATCAGTAAGGTTTGAACTGAGTACTAGTACTGGTTGATCCAATATCGGTATCCTTTTCTCATGGTTCTTTTTCGTGCCTCACAACACAGGGGGTATCGGTACTGATTCCTCGAGTATCGATAACGAAGACTAGAAACTACATTATAAGGCTCAGATTTCAACTCTAAACTACCAATTTCCATTACTTCAAAGCCCTAAATTGATCATACAAATTATAAGAGTCGTTTAGGGTGTATTACTACCATTTTTACTCATTACAACATCAATTTCCAAGTTAAAGCCATCAATCAAGGTTTCTACTCAAAAACACTAAAATAATCAAACAAGCATACAAAGCATCATACTTATGATGTTCATGAAACAAAGTGAGTTAGAGGTGTGTTAACCTTACTCCTAAGCTCGAAATAAAGTTCCTTGCCCCAAATCCTCAAGCCTTCTCTTTGTTCTTAACTTTAGAGGATTCTCCAACTTCCTTCACTAAACAAGGATGTTGTAAAACCAATTACAACTTTGCAGGTAGTAAATGGAAGGTTGAAGGATGAATTTAACAACTAAAACAAGATTAAAAACCTCATTCTAACTCATCTTCTCAAAACACCCACCAAAAACCCATAAACTCACCCTACCTCCATTCTCAAATATCCTTACCTTTTCTTGAAGCTATTTTTGAGCAGATTATGAATCTCAAATGTCTAAATTCTAGAATGCAGTTTTAGTGACTAAAGTTCAATCTTTCTCTTTGGGTTTGAGAGCAAATGAAGAAGAGAGAAGGGATTAGGGTAGTTATGAAGGTGATGAAATCACGTCTTCTCCCAAGCCAAGTCCAAACAAATAGGATTTAAGGGTAGTCAGCCTTTACTTCATATTTGTGGTTAATTTCAACATAAATCCTTTCAACATTCCTTTTGTCACTAGTCACCTTCCTAGACCAATTGTCAAAATTAAAGTTCATTAAGGTTTTTTCTTAAACAAAGGGGTCCAACAACATGACTTGATCTTTAAGCCCACGGTTCGGGTCAACGCTAACTCGTTGACCCGAAATTTGGGTCGTTACATCAAAATCCAAGAGTGGGGATGTGGAGAATGAGGAAGCAAACTATATATCCTAATTATGCTTTGATCAAAGGGTGAAGATTATAGATCTGAGTGGTTTGGTTTTATGCGTCTTTTGGTTTTTGATGAGTTTTTTTAGTTTTAAAGAGATTTTGTGAAAATCTAATCTGATAGAGTGAAAGGGGACAATAAGGTGAGTTCATTGGTGTATTGTGTGGTCGGATAAGAAGCCGAGGTAAGACGATTTCAATGTTGATGTGGCATAGGGATGGAGTTGTAAAAGTTTCATATTTGAAGAAGAAGATAAAATCAAAAAAAAAAAGAAAAAATGATGTGAATGACATGTGGCTGCAACGTAAGTAAAAGCAGTCCACATTTGCACACTAGCTGCCACATCACCCTCACTTGTCTGATTTAACGCACGAGTGAAGGAAAAAAAGCAATTCAAAAATTTAGTGATCAAATTGAATAATTTTAAAGTTTAATGATCAAAATAAGAGTGAAAAGAATGTTAAGTTTAATGATCAAACTGGCCGACCGATAGTTTGACCAAGCAAGCGTCTTCCCGGTATTACAGTTTAATCACTTATGACCTCCCCGGCTTTCCACTCAATGTTAGTATCTAGAGATACAAGGGACCTCCCAATTCTAAGTCTAGCTTTGTTTAATCTTCATTTCAATTCAAAAATATATATGAGAATAACTCATTTGAGTAATGAATATTATGGAGATTCACAAAATCATTGCCATCAGTTTTAGAGAGAAAATTCTTCTTCTTAACTGGTCTGCATTCCAAGAAATTATCAATTTTGGAATACATCAAAATAGTCAGCACTTTCTTTCAACCAAATACACATAACACACTGCATGAAAAGGAACGTGGAAGCAGCGTCTTAAACAGCGCAGAAAGCATGAAAAGCGGACTGAGATTTACGAGCAGCGCCGGAATGAAAGAATTGCAAGAAATCATAAAAATCGAAGGGCTTAAACAGCAAAGGGTGTTGTTCATCTACCAGCTCTTGGGGTGCCTTTATTATATAACCTTTCTTGGGATTCGAAAACAATCCAAAAGAGTATCTCGCCTCGTTTCCTCTCATCATTACTCGATGATATGGAGTATGCAATCTACCATTCAACCATGCCTGCAACAAACAACCAACATAAATTAACTATTCCGACCAAGGATTTAGATTGCGGTTGAGGCCGCGTTTTTTGTCACAATATTTTATCGTGGTTACGAACATAACAGATACTATTTGAATCCTGGATTCCAACTTGGAATCATAAACAACTTACATAGAGAGAATCCCCGATGAAGACGGTTAAAGAATGGGGCTTAGCAGTGATCCATTCTCCATTTTTGAGCTGAATTTCTAGTCCTTGGATGCCTTGGCATAAAACAGTGACTATATTCTTATCGGTGTGATCTCTTGACCCGAGCTTTTTCTCACTTGTGTTTGGAGCTGTGTATTTCATTGCCCTCAAAAGATATCTGGTGGAGTTCATGTGTTCATCCAAGTATTTCTCAACCCCAAAACACTCCAATATCATTCTCCTCACCATTCTATCAACCTCTGACACTTGCTCTACCACGCATCCTACACTTTCGCTGCGAATATATATTAGATGTGGTTGTTATTTTACTTTTCCAACTCTTTCTTCTTTCGTTTTTCCAATAATATAATAAGGGTAAACTACACTAGATACCATTGAACTTTAAGTTTTGTATCGATTATACCACTGGACTAAAATCATTACTATTTTAGCACTTAACTTTAGTTTAGACTTCAGTATATCACTGAGCCGTTAAAATCCATTTACATCTTTGCATGCTAAGATCCATCTACGTCATCGATTTTAATGGTTCAATAGTATAATTGAAGCTTACATTAAAGTTTAGTGTTAAAATAGTATCAATTTTTAGTTCAGTGGTATAATAGATACTAAACTTAAAGTTTAATTGTATCTGGTGTAGTTTACCATTATAATAATTGAATCCATATGGGCTAGGCAAAGAAAAAAACAATCTTAGTCATAGATATAGCAGATTGTGGGTTTGATTGTACTTGAAGGTGCAATCTTCTTTATTTTTTAGTGAGAAGTCTAAGTAGTATAGTCATTCTATTACAAAAATTTAAAATAAAAATTAACACCAATTTTTTCATAAAAAAGAAAAAAAATGGATGGAATGATGAAGTATTGAAATGGAACCTGAAAGTTGTGTTTCCATGGGGCCAAAAGCTATTAGTAAGGGATTCGACATTTTGAGCAACGTTTGGATCTTCAATCCCTATGCTTTCGTAAAGTGGTGCATTAGGATGGGGTGCGATATAGGCATGAGAGGGATTGTCCGACACATTCTTCATTTTGGTTTCTAATGGCAACTCGAAAAGCTTTTCGAGACCTTCAAACACCGTCTTTCGAAGCTCCGATGAAGCTTTCTCGTACAATGCCTCGAAACAACCGTATTCTTCAAGGGCTTGTCGGACTTGGGTTCTCACGGAATCCCATTCCGGAGATCCAGGCTTGAGGTTCTGATTGGATAAATCTATGACAGGAAGTTCACCCATTTCCCTTCTCCTCTTTTGGACCTTGATTAATCAAGTCTCCAATTATATATATATATGCATAAATTGATTTTGTTATTCATTTAGGATGTTGTAGGGTAGTGTAGAGTAGATTCATGATTCGGCAAAGCAAGGTTTATGCGTAATAGGTTTGATCGATTTTATCAATGCTTTTTTGTTTTATTTAATGTTGTTAAAGGATGAGTTTGACACATATCGTTCGGCTAGCCTTAATCTTTGTTTTTTCTGGGTTCGGGCCTTCTTCAACGTGATGATCCGATGGGTTCAGGTCAGACTTATTTGAGTTGAAGCTTTATCGATTCAGTTTTTCTTTAATTTACATTCGAGTTTATTTTAAGAGAAAATATTTCATGTACTGACGATAAGGAATAAGATTTTTTCACAAACGATTGTAATATAGGAATTAAGGGTTTATAGTTTAGAGGTATGTATTATTAAGGTTTAAGTTTATGATTTAGAGTTAAATTTTAAGCTTTAGAGTTTAAGGGGTATGGTTTAAGATTTAGGGTTAGGGATTTAAATTTTTACTTTTAACACAAAAGTATGCATGCTTGTGGAAATTTTTTTCTACTCAATACATGGGATAATAACTCTTAATTTTATTTATATAATTAGATATATTTAATATATTTTGTTAGGGTAAACTGCAATGATCATCACTCAAATTTCTTCTCTTATTCTTCAAAAAAAATTCTTCCCACTCCTATTTATTCATTGGAGTTTATTTTTTTAATTTTAATCACTCAACTTTTGAATTGCTCTTTGGTTTGGTCACTCTATAATTACATGGTTTAATTTATTAATGTCTTCCTATGACATGATATATTTATTAATATTTTAATATCAAGTTAGATTTAAAATAAAAAATAAAATCTTTAAACCATAATCCATGATCTACAAACCCAAAATCTTCATCTTCATCCTCACCTGACTGCACCCTTTTCAATCTCACCCAGTCCAAATTGGGTGAGTTAGGGGATATAATTCGGGGTTTAATGGTTTTGGGTTTAATTTGAAGTTCAAGAAACTTTAGAGTTGAAGTACGGCTGTTGCATAGGAGGTTGTAGATCTTGAACGATAAACGCGTTGTAATATACCACGCATAGGTTGTAAATCAGATGGACGCATAGGTTCCAGAGAAGGGGAGCACGAGTTCGCAGGAGGAGGTTGCTGGGTGGGTCTCCGAAGGGATTGAGGTGCGATAGACAAGAGTTCTTTTTTTGCAAATAAAAAGAAACTTTCAGCAAATAAAAGTTTTTTTTTATTTATATATTTGTAAAATACAAAAATATTAGAGTTAATTGCACCATACGTCCCCAAACTATGACACTCATTTTAAATTGGTCCCTAAACTTTAAAACATTTCAATTTATCCTCAAACTATAACCTTCATTCTAAGTTGATCCCCAAACTTTTTAGCATTCCAATTTCATCCTCAAACTTTGACTCTCATTCTAAATTGGTCCTCAAACTTTTTGAACGTTCTAATTTCATCCCCAAATTATCAATATATGCTAAGCATATCTTATGTTAGTAAAACCGTTACAAAAAATGTTAATTGTCATGAAACACTGATGTATATTATGTAATAATATGATGTGATATGAACGATAATTTGAGGATGAAATTAGAACATTAAAAAAGTTTGGGGATCAATTTAGAATGAAGGTTATAGTTGAGGATAAAATTGGAGTGTTTTAAAGTTTAAGGACCAATTTAAAATGAGTGTCATAGTTTAAGGATGGAATTAGAATATTTTAAAGTTTAAGGACCAATTTAAAATGAGTGTTATAGTTTGGGGATGTATGGTGCAATTAACTTAAAATATTATGCATACTGATAAAAATTTAAACCCTATTTCTTTAATTTTTTATTTATCTCAGCTCTTAAAATTATTTACCTTGACTTATAAAAATATATTTATTTTATTTTTAGACTTTATTTTTGTTTTACTAATAGTTTTTTTTATCAAGACTAATAGCTGGTTTCAAATATGTTAATTAATAATATATAAATATTTTTTATATCTAAATTGTATTCAAACTAGGAATAAATGAACCAGTACAAATTTAATTTTCAAGAGTCAAGATACTAAATTAATGTGAATGAAATGCAATAACAAAAGTTAAGAACTAAAAAATTAAGTATTAGAGAGATCTATTAATTTACATAGTGACTAATGATATTTATATTATATCGTTTTATATGAGTTCGAATCTTGTTATTTATAAAGGGAATGTAATACATCTTCCGTTTAATAAAAAAAATAAGTATTAGTACATGGAGCTTTTGTGTTTGTGTAATAGTGGTGATAGTTGTTTTTTACTAAAATGCCGGCTGCTGTTATTAATACTCCATAAAGAACAACTTACAATAATGTATTTGGGAACCGGTAAAGAAATAAAGAGCAACAAAGAAAAGCTAATCCAAATAAACCAAAAGTAACAAACAGACCGACTTTGAGAATTCCAATGAGCTGCATCAAGCAAGTAACTGTGGTTAGGAGTGTGAATTCGATTAATTCGGTCGGTGGCTGAACTGAATTAACCAAAATTTTTAGAACTTTAATCGTTAATCGAACCGAATTAGCTTTAACCGAATTAACCGAACCGAAATTATTTCGGTTAATTCAGTCGGTTTTCGAATTAACCGAAATTTATTATAAAATTTTGGGTAAATTACACAATTGGTCACTAAATTATGGTAAAAAGACCTTTTTAGTCACTAAACTTTCATTTTATTCTAATTTGATAAAAGTTTAATGAACATTTTATAATATATCAAAAAATTTAGTGATCATTTTATAATTTTTAAAAGTTCAATGACAAAATATATATATATATATATAATATTTAATATATAATAATTTGAGTTAATTAACTAATTTCGAACCGAATTAACCGATAACCGAATTTCCCAAAAAAATTAAACGTTAACCAAACTTACCTAAAATTAACCGACCGAATTAACCGAAAAAAATTTGGTTCGGTCGGTTAATTCGGTTAAAACCGAATAATGTACGCCCTAATTGTGGTGGTATTACTAAAAAAATTACTATTTCACTATATAAATATATAATTAATTTATTAAAACAGTATTAGAATAAAATTAATAATTACAGTTTTTATAAATTTATTTAATTATAATTTGATTAACTTTTAGTATTAAGTTCGAGTTTGGATTTTTTTCGCGCTCGAAATTTTTAGAATTTAGACATTTTGGGCTTCTACTTTTTGAGTTTAAATTTGAATTTTTCGGAATTCAGACTTATTTTTTCACCTTTATGTAGTAATAATAAATATTATTTGTTACTTAAATTTAATTATGAAACATACGAATATTAATATTAGAATATTTTATTAACAAATTATTCGAGTTTGCTTTCAAGTCCAGATTAACCGATTCAACTGCATTGATAAAACATTTGAAATCATGATAACAGTATCGACTTTTTGTAATATTATTATAGTGTTATTACATGATAATATATTTTTTATTTTTTATTTTTTTAAAAAACATATACATCGTATAAACTGCGCCATTCGAACTTGATTTACCTAAAAAAATAAGAACATCTTTTATCACTAGAACCATTCAATGGATTCATATTAATTTTCTTTTTGAAAAACTTTTATAATACATAAGTGAAATATGATATTGTTTGTTTTTTCTATAGATGTGGAAAAAGATTTAAAATATCATAAATGTAACGGAAGATTGATTGGCCTTCAACTTTCTATGCCAAATGTGAAATACGACATCCTTTACCTTTGGAATGTAATTTATTTATTTGTTTTGACACTTTCCCATTGGAGATTAATTTATTATTTGATATTATAAAGATCTTTGCTATTTTTTCATGCATCTTTATTTTGTAATTTATTGTTTCTTTGAATATTATTTTATTTGATTCACCTTAAAAAATATATATTATTTTATTTGGATATACAATCAAATTATAATATTATTCAAGTTAATGCAACTATGAGACATGTTAGATGCCTAAATGATCAAACACTAAATAATAGAGGTGGAGATGGTGACCAAGACGATTGATGGCGGTTCACATCTTATGATTTGAGCGGAGAGTCGCAGATAGTATGATGGTCAAAAATCGAGATGAAGGAAAGAAGAGAGTGGTGTTAGCCTCTTTGTTCAGTCTAAATTTTCCCTTCAATTGTATGGTTATTTATAACCTTTAGTATTGTTGGTGATTGAATGGTGTCATGCCTAGTGATAGCCTATGGATGAGTTGGCAGTGATAGAATCAACTTTCAAGTACCAGGCTCTGCAGTCCGATCACGTGTGTGGGGTACTTAGCATCTCACAATGTTTCCTCCCAAGATCGTATAGACCTACGATTTCATCATCTTTGATATTCTAAGAACCATCTTCGTAGTTGTTGAGTACGGAGGCCGAGGTACCAAGTTAACACTTGTCCCCCTTAGTCAAAAGATTACCATAAAGTGGTATGAGATAAGGTGTCTGGAGGAAACTATCCTTATGACTGTTAGAATCTCAAGAGGTGACTACATTAACTAGGGGTGAGCGTTCGAGCGAGTCGAGTTAAAAAATTTTGAGTTATTCGAGTTGAAGAGTCTAATTTTACAACTTGAACTTAATTTGAAATTTTTTCGATTCAAGTTGAGTTTAGCGAGTTCGAGTCGAGTCAAGTTTTCGAGTTTATGTACAAATCTTAATTGTAACTATTTATAATATTATAGTATGTTTTGATTCAAATTTAAACGACTTTCTCTAATAATATGAGATCTACATACATATAAGTTCGAGTCATTTCATTAAATTGTGAGCCTCGTTAAAAACCTCCTTCTTATCTAGGCAAGGCCAAGGCGAGACCAAAAGATAGCGGAAGGAGGAAAATAGTGCCCCAAAATATATTTTCCAGTTTAGGGTTTAGGGAAATATTTGATAAATTTAAAACGCACCGTTGTAATAACTAAAATTTTGAAGTATAAGGGTTTTTTTTATGACAGAGTTTTTGTTTCGAATACATTTTGAAAATGTTTAGGGAAAATAAATGCGTGAATTAAAATATCCGAAAAGGACCGGATTAACGAAAATAAAATGCATAAATTAAAATTTCGGAAGCAGATCAGGACAGACAAAATAAAATACGTAAATTAAATTGCAAAAATTTAAATACGGAAAATTAAAAGTGCAGAAAATTAAAAGCGATAAATTAAATACGGAAATAAAAAACATAAAATATATAACATAATATAAAATATACAAATAAAAATTGCATTAAATAAAATAAAAAATAAATTTGGAAAGTGACCAAATTGTAAAGAAAAGAAAATTAAAAGGCAAAAATAAAAAAAACACAAAAAAGAAGACCAAACTGAAATAAAACTGAAAATAAAATTACAAGAGTTAAATGTGCAATTAGCCTTGTAATTTAAATGAGATATTTTTGAGTTATTCGAAAAATCGAATAACTCAAAATTTGAAAATTTGAACTCGACTCTACTCGAAATTGAAATTTTTTTAGTTATTCGATTTGACTCGAATAACTTAAAATTAAAAAAAAATCAATTTTTTCGAGTCGAGTCGAATTTTGTTCGCCCCTAGCATTAACTCAGACAATCATAATGGTCCGGCTTGTGACCGTTAGAGAACACACGTATCACTCTGTTATTGATGTCGGTCCAAAATGCAGATAAAGAGTTATTTTGAGAAGGCGTATTCTCCGAATATAAAAGTCTTGTAGCGTTAGGGCAGTTTGCACTTGTCACTTTGATCCAATTTCAAACTTTTTAAACTTTTCTCTAATCCTTCGCTAGTCTTTGATCTCTTAATACTTCTTGTAAGTTTTTCGGGAACAATGATGAGAGGAAAGAAGATTTTAGAGAAAAAATCGTTGCAAATCGTTCTGTGCGGGTAACTGGAGTTTTTTCGAAGCTAAGACTGACCAGAATCATGCGAAAGAGCTACTACGACGTCGTTGCCAGAGTACAACACCTTATCTTTTAGTAGGCTTATGTATTTATAGGACTTTATTGATCCATAAACTCTTATTACTGCTATTTTGTAATACTATGTTTTATACTTTGGAGCTTCATATTTTTGTATAACTTATTTTATTTACTCTTGTATTATGTTTTTAAGTGAATTACTTGAAATAGGGTTAATAAATTTGATTTTTTTGGATAAACTGTTTTGGAAATTTTTGTTGGTCGTTTTGATGACACTATGGATCCTCTGAATTAGTCAGATGAGGTTTAGAGAGTTACACAGCTGATTATGTTTTAAAGAAAGATTCTAAACCTTCGAGACTAACAATTGGCATTATAAGTTAGATCATGTAATATCTAATACATAAATTCTTTTTCTTTTACTCCCTCTTCTTTGTATGGATCCAAATTAATAGAAAGGGGACATCTTATGATTTATGGTAGGATTAAATGAATGTTTTATGCATGTATTGACGATTTTTTAAATCATTACATGTTTTCACTGAGGTTGTGATTCCTAAAAGTAAATTTATTGTAATTATATTATTTGGATGCGTAATTAAATCATTGATCATCATCTTCAAGTTTAATTTTTTATCTAAAAATCTATGTAAGCTAGAAACGACATATGAATGTTGTAACTAATCAAAACATGAAGATCCAACAGGCAAAACATGTTCCTAAGGATTTTCAAATTATATTTTGATTTAGTTATTGATGTTCATTTGATGTGGAATTTTAAAAATTAAACACACTCATAGGATAGATACCCAAGTCTTATATTTACATCCAAATCCAAGTAACGTAAGGTTTTTTATGCCAATACAATCAATGTAGCTTATTCTTTACCTTAGTAAACAATACCGGAAGGAGATAAGCCTCTCCATGTATTAGCAGTGTAACGAATTAAAACTATTCACTTCTCAAGTCAATACTTTCCATAAACACAAGTACTCAATTGACAACATCAAGCACTAGTTTTCGCGATTTGAAAATCGACCATTTCAAACGCCGATAATAACCTGCTTGGAGAAGTGCGAGCGATAGCACAAATATCCACTTAAAGCCCATCTGTGTAGAATTTTAAACCGAATTCGAAGTCAGAAGCAGAATCACTATAGTTGCAAAAGGCTCTACTGCCTCAGGTCAATGGAAAAGAACAACAAAACAGTAACGAAGTCTCACACGCTTCAAGTTGAAAGATTTCAAAGCTATGGTACTCTGACCTTTCTTTCTTAAGTATCCATGTTTGACATATAGGCGTATCCATGCTTAAAATAAAGCTCTATGCAGGGGGAAACAATTTTATAAGACTTACCAGTTTTCTCTCTTCCATTTCTGGCTCTGCAGCCCATGCTAAAAATGTCAGCACATCTTTCCCCATCTGTACCAAGATTATAGAAAGAATATAAAGATTAGAACACTTGCTTGAGGAAGTGAAGATTGCGAAATGATCTAGAACAGGATAGTTATGAAGATTACCTGGGCCTCTGTAGCTGGATTACCATCTTCATATTCAACAGCACCGTCATTCAGCATTTTCGGCATGGCTGTTGCACCGCCAGGAAAGTAAGGGTAATAATGCAACCCTTCTCGAATCTAGCATACAAGAGTATCATACAACACAAGTTATAGAGTAGTTGAAAAGTGAGAAACTTAGAACATTTTACTTTAGAATGTTTCTTCTCACCAAACTAAGATAACAGATTTTACATAAATTTACTGCATACATACTTAGTGGTGCATATTGTCATAAGTCTACATCCACAACCATCATCGACGTATAACCACACACAGAGGGCCTAGCCAACCCTTCTATGTCACTTTTCCTTCCCTCCCTGGTAGAAACTAACCATCCCAAGAAAACTTCAGCTTTGGCATGTATAGGGGTGATAATGAGCCTGATCGGCTCGCGAGCTACTCGGGCTCGGCTCGGTCAAAGCTCGGCTCGAGTGAGCTCGACTCGGGCTCGGGCTCGGGCTCGGCTCGAGACCTTAACAAGCCGAGTTGAGCCAACCCAAGCTCGGCTCGAAAAGCTCGTGAACAGGCTCGGAATAATTATATATGTTATATATATATATATGCTACATATACACTAAAAGTAATATCTTTAGCAAAAGAAAAGCAATAAAATAAATTAGGGAAAAATCCACTAAAAATAAATTAACTAAAATAAATTTGGCACTCTTTTCCCCTTCCCCGATATTGAATTTCGTTTCAGTGTTGGTTATGTAAGGGGTTTTTAATGAGACCCTATCTTTTATAAAAAAAAATTATAGCAAAATTGTCCATTTCGAGTCGAGCCGAGTCCAATAGTATTGTTTCCGAGCCGAGCTCGAGCCTAAAATTTCGAGCTTGCCGAGCCTCGAGCCCGAGCCGAACCCAATAACACTGTTTCCGAGCCGAGCCTGGCCAGGCTCTAATCCTTCCCTCTCGAACCCAATTTTTAAGACATAATCTCTAGTTTATTTTTTCGGTGTTTGGTCTACCTCGAAGTGATCGGTGTCGACTCCAAAATGTTTTTTAAGGATAAATAAAGGAAAATCCAATTTAATATGAAAAATCCTAAATTTTCAAGATCAAATTAAAAACGGCCAGAAAACTCTAATTTTCTAAAAGATCGATCGTCAGGCTATTTTTCATACCCGATTTCAAAAATGGTCGCGACAGCTTGGTGACTCTGCTGGGAACTTTTTTAAAAACTGAGAGTCAGGCCTAATAATTTTATGTGGCATTTTGGCATTTTAGGACAGTAATTTGAATTTAGTTTTTTCCATAATTATTGGATTAATTTTCAGGAAAAATGCAGATAGGTTTTTCTTGTGTGATATAAAGTGTTATTCATGCATAAGCCTTCTACCCGGGCTTTTCACCCTTAAGTGGGAGTGAGGCATGATCCTACGTTAGTTATTTAGCTCTGTTTATACACCGTGAGGTTATGCCTCCGCTATAAGGGGTCGTATACTCCCGAATCGATGTCTTACTAGTCCAGTAATGTCAGTTCGGGTACCCAGAGTCTAGATCGAAACCCACATGCTGTAATAGAAACCTACCCCGCTAGAGCCGAACATGGACCTAGGACAGGGTGTTGCTGATTTAAATTCATTTCTCTAGTTATTCTTGTGTGCAAAATAAACCGCTCTTTGGTTAATTTTACGCAATATAAATTATTTTATTTTATAGCAATTATTTTTGTTTACAAGTTCATTTTTCACCATAATGACACGGTTTCTTTTGTTTTATTTTATGTGTTTTGTTATATGTTTTTGCATCATAATTGTACTCATAGGGGTATTAAGTTCGAAATCAATCGAATAGGAAATGTCTCATACAATTGAAGGGTCCGATAGACAGGGAGAGGATAATACCGCAGTATGGTCATGGTCTGAGGAAACCCAGTTCGTCAAGGGAGACAATATTAGGGGGAATTATGTATCATGAACTAAGGAGATTGCTATAATGAATTCAGGACAAAACAGTTGTTTACCGAAACTCAAAAGGATGTGGGAACAATGGGATGAAACTAAGAAGAAAGCTTTTCAGTTAGAGTTCAAGGATATAGTAATGTTGTTGGATGTTCCAGTCGATCAAGGATTAATTAGGGCTATGACGCAATATTGGAACCCGACATATAATTGCTTCACATTCGGAGAAGTGGATATGACACCGATGCTGGAAGAATATGAGGCTTTGTTACATTGCCCAAAATTTGAAAATGACAATATTTACACGAGACCATCTAACAACTCAACCTTTACAAGAAAGTTAAAAATGGTCACTGAGAAAAACGAAGTTTGGTTTAATGAAAATTAAGGCAAAAAGGGAACGATGAAATAACCGAGGATAATGAACGTATCTACTGAGAGGTAATTCAAGAATTAATTTTAACGAGCGATGAACCAAAGAGGAAAAGAAGTCTGTACACCCTGTGTATTTATGGATTAATGTTATTTTCGAGGACTCCAGATTATATTGATCCATAAAATCTCGGCTGTTTGAGCGCTTAAAGAACAAGGTAAATCTGGTGCCAGCTATTTTGGCAGAGACATATGGAACCCTAACCACTTGTAGAAGAACAAGGGAATGAAGATTTTGGGGTTGTGCTCAATTGTTAGAGGTGTGGTTTCGAGGCCATATATGGGTTGCACCCTATAGGGCTCGTAGATTCTGTACTGATTATTCACAACTAGAAGAACATCTTGTAGCCTGTCCGATCGAGAAGATGACGGAAGAACAATGGAAAGAATATTTTCTGAATATGAAAGACTCGAAGATTGTTTGGAAAGCCCCTTGGCTGAATTTGGTAGGTTATCTGTACCGATGTGGGAAATTCAATTGGGTTCCGCTGCCAGGAATTTGGGAAGGAACAATTTATTGCCCATTGTTGGTGTCCCGACAATTCGGATCAAGACAATTTATCCTTGCTACTGCTAGCATGGAAGAATTTGAGTACATGCATAAGATGGAAGGCTACAAGAAAAAAATAAAGAACGTTGTAACAGCATGAGAAACGCCGAGGAGAGTAAAGCTTCATGATGGATTAGAGGTCATGCAAAATTATGCGCAATGGAAGGCTCGAAGGGTTAATGATGGCATTCAACAGAAATGAGTTGGTAATATTGGTTCGATCAATGAATGTGCGAGAGATGTGCCCTTAGTAGTGGAGAAGTTGAAACATGATCACGAGAAAGAGTTGAAGGGGTATGAGAAGCGAATTGAATAACTGAAGCAGAAGCTATCCATGGCATCGTTAGAGGTAGATGTACAGAAAGGTAAGAAGAAAGAGCTTTATGAACAAAATCGAAAACTCAGCCAAGAATTAAAGGATTTAAAGGAAACTCATTCAAAGTGTAAGAAGATTCAAAAAGAAAGTACAAGTAGGATGGTCAATGATTTGTCAGAACAGTTGGATAGGGCTGCGAAGGAAAGGAATGATTATAAGAAAATGTATGAGGACAAAGCAAAATCTTCTAAGAAAAGAATCCAAGACTTGGAGGAATCATATGATTGTGCTAAAAAGAAGTTAGAAGGAAAATAGATACAAAATTCAGAGTTGTCGACTCAAAATTTGGAACTGGAAGAACATAATGAACAATTAAGGGTTTAGATATTGCAAATGGAACAAGTACTCACAGGACATTACAACGAGGGAAGAGATGTTGCGGATGAAGAGAAGAAAGAATTGAAGGGAAATGTGGCTGAGTTAGAGAATACAGTTCAGGACTTAAAAGGAAAGCTTGCAACTTTGAAAGTGCGTTGTATTAAGAAAGTGGAGCGTGGAAGCAGAAGTACGGAGCAGCTCAGCGTACAATTCAGGAACAAAATAATGATCTAGTTATCTCCAAAGGATGAGTAAGAGGCATTTCTCAATATGTTCAGATATTGTCAAAGGATGCTGTCAGTTTGCTGCAACGCTCTAACGTTGATCTAGAGCTTGAAGAGAGGGTCGTTCATCTGCTGAACGAGATAGTTAATCTAGGAGTTAGAGCTAGTGGTTTTTTGTAGTTGAAGTTATCCATTCCCTGTATTCGACTTTTTCTAGTTAAATGGATGTTTTTCTAAAGATTTGTCTTTGAGCCTAATACCCCTAATGCATTCATACATCCATGCATTTATGCATTCATTCATATAGCAACATATGATATTATTTTCTTATTAATAAAGGTTTTAATAAAGAAATGTTCTATGACAGTTTGTTTTTGAACTGTAATCATTATGCATTCATACGGGACACGTTTATGATCCAAGGCCATGGCTATTGAAGATAGAGTTGCTAGTCTCGAGAATGATCGTGTTGAGGTACAGAATAGATTCGACAGGATTGAGCAATCCATGAGGGATCATTTTGCTTAGACGCATAGGGACCTTATCAGTCACCTGACTGCCTTGCTAGGACCAAAAGAATCTGGCAAGGGCAAGGTGCAGGAGGTTACCGCAGACAACATGAATAAGCAGATAGACACTACATCTCATATGAAGGAACAACTTGAAGGACCACCTCCTATGAAGAAGGTCCAAATTAATCTAGCCGGAGCAACTGCTTGCCACCCAGTCCATATTGGAGCAAATTTTGAAAGTGGCGATGAAGTCTCAGATCTGAATATGGTCAATAAAGTCGAGAGGATTCATGCTGAGATCGAGAGGAAGTATGAGGAACACTGCAAGGCTCTGGAGGATAGGTTGTTGGAGATGCAGAAAATGAATAATCATGGGTCTAGTGCTGCTGATTTGAGTTTGGTTGCTGATTTGATCCTTCAACCCAAATTCAAGGCACCTGATTCTAAAAAGTATGACGAGATGACCTGCCTTAAAGCGCATCTTACCATGTACTGTCGCAAAATGGCCGCTTATTTGAAGGATGAGAAATTGTTCATTTATTGCTTTTAGAATAGCTTAACGGGTTTAGCAGCACGTTGGTATACACAATTAAGTCGAGTTAACATTAGATCTTGGAAAGACCTTTCTGGTGCTTTTAAGGAGCAGTATAAGCATGTATCTGAAATGGTTCCTAGCCGGGTCATGTTGCAAGCTATGGAACAGAAACCAATTGAGAGTTTCCGCTAGTATGAACAGAGGTGGAGGGAACTAGCAGCACATCTGATAGGTAATGCTACTCATAATTTTGCTGACATGGTGATGACTGGTGAATTAATTGAAGCAGCAATTAAGAGTGAAGGACTGGAAAGCGAAGAGAGTTCTCGTAAGACTTCTGAAAGGAAGGACAATGAAGTGAACAATACGAGTGCTTATGAGGCCCCAAAAAATGTTACAATTTCATCGGCTGGTGCGTTAGGAAGTTCACATAATTCAAAGAGAAAAGATTCTCGATGCTCGAGAAACGACTGGATAAACTTCACACCTCTACTAATATCATATAAGGAGTTGTATCTACAGTTATTTGATGGGGATATGGTAAGACCTTATTATCTGACGCTCTTACAACCTCCATACCCTCCATGGTATAATCTGAAGGCACACTGTGAATATCATGCTAGGATCCCGGGGTGTACAATTGAATATTGCACAACATTCAAAAAGGTGGTCCAGAATTTGGTAAATACTGATGTGTTGAAGTTTGACGAGCCTAATATAGCAGCGAATCCTTTGCCAAATCATGGAGGACGAGGGGTGAACGTAATCGATAAGGATGATGAAGCCAATCGACTAAATACTGATATATCTGAAATCATATCAACTTTGGAATGGGTATTTGAACAACTATACAATGCTGGAATGATACAGATTGATATGAAGGTTGAGAAAGAAGTGGAGTCAGGCATCTATTGTGAGTATCATCAGGAGAATAGTCATGAGATCCAGCATTGTGCCGAATTCAAATGTTTGATCCAGAAGATGATAAATAACAAGGAGATTTAGTTCTTTGAGAAGACGGGTGAGAGGAAAGAAGCAGATGTGTGTATTTCTAAAAGTTCTGAAAGTAAATATGGAGTAAACTGACCATTGGTCATTTTTGCTAGGCCAAAAGTTAGAGGTGTTTCCAGTAATGTAAAACCGGTAGCAACTCTTAAGGTTGTGATCTCTCTCCTAGTACCGTTTGCATTTAAAGACACTCGGAGGGTGTCCCGTAGAATTATGCTGCTAATGTGACAGTACCTGAAAAGCCGAAGCCTCAAAAGGAGGTAAAATTATCGGTAGAAACAGGAAAAGTTGAAAAATCTGATGAGGAGACAATGAATGAAGTTGGGCATTTCACCAGGAGCGGGAGATGTTATTCTCCAGAAGTTTCTAAAGAGTTAGAAAAAGAGAAAGCAAAGGCTCCAGTGGTACCAGAGAGAATATTCAGGAAGGAACCAGCCCCAAAAATAAATGAGCCTATTACTGAGGAACAAGCCCAAGAATTATTAAAATTTTTGAAGCAAAGTGAGTATAGCATTGTTGAGCAGTTAAAGTGACAGCAGGCTAGGATTTCTCTCCTTGAACTATTGTTGAGTTCGGAAGGTCACCACAATGCTTTGATTAAGGTGCTTAATTAGACTTTTGTTCTGAATGATATATCGGTACATAAGCTAGACAAGATTGTGAATTATATAGCTGCTGATAACTATGTTACCTCTAGTTATGATGAGATCCCAAAAAGAGGGATGGGATCTGTAAAGGCTCTGAATATTACAACTCATTGTAAAAGGCATGTTCTTCCCGAAGTATTGGTTGATAATGGGTCAGCCTTGAATGTTTTACCCAGGGCAACTTTGCAAAGGTTGCCAATTGATGATTCCCATATGAAGACCTACAAGAACACAGTGGGGGCTATTGATGGAACAACCCAAGAAGTTTAAGGAAAGATCGAGGTGCCGCTGTTAATTGGACCCGTGCTTTACAATGTTGATTTTTGTCATCACGAATATAAAGCCAACCTACAACTGCTTGTTGGAAGGCCTTGGATCCATTCTGCTGGCGCAGTGCCATCATCCTTGCACCAAAAGTTGAAGTTTGTGCTTGAGGGAAAGCTAGTGAGTATTGGAGCTGAAGAGGACATTATTGTTTCTGTGACAACTGAAGCTCCGTATATTTAAACTATTGGAAGTGCTCTAGAATGTTTATTTTGAGCTTTTGAATTTATAAATGCTACCTTTGTTGCTGAAGGGAAGCCGATGCCCTGCTCGAGGCTATCAAATTGTACAAAGATGACGGTTCATGAAACACTTGGCCGAGGGGCAAGGATTGGGAAAGAATTTATAGGAATGTCTATATCTTAAGCCCGTTTTGATGAAGAAAGATCGCTTCGGGCTTGGTTTTAAGCCTAATCTTTAGCAGAAAAAGTAAGATCTGAAAAAGAACGAGGATCGAAGAAGGGCCCGTTTTTTGGGAACTGAAACAGCTTGGAAACCCATGATATTTCCAGACCTGACAAGCATCTTCAAGTCACGGGGGTTCGTCAATATAGAGAAACAATTGGAGAAAGACAACCAGGAGACACTGAGGATCCAAGAAGAAGAGATCTTTGGTGAAAGCGTAGGAAAACTGTGCATTAATGGTGTATTTGAGGGATCCCAACCTGGCATGTTTCTGGAAAGAATACGTCCTTGCTTTCTTGGTGAAGCCTTGAACAATGGGTCCTCCAAAGACCTTCCCATAGTCTTTAAGAATAAAATAGAGTAAATGTCAATAACCACCTCATACTTTTGCCTACGAGTATGAGGGATTATATGTAAAGGGCTATTATTCAAGTTTACCTTCAATAAAGATGCTTTCATTTTGATTCTCAAATGGCAAACATGTTTCTTATTTTTTTCGCATCCTTTCCAAACATATATTATTATTGTCCTTGCAGGTCTTCAACTATTAATTGTATGAATGATTCTGAACCCGATCCCAAACTAGATTTTGAGCGGCCAGAGTGTTCAATTGAAGTTAATGAGGTCGAAAATGAGACAAAATGTGAAATCCTTGATGAATTACTAAGGTTGGTGGAAAAAGAGGATAAACATATCTTACCTCGTAAAGAAGAGATAGAAATTCTGAATCTGGGTACAGAAGAAGTTAAAAATGAGGTGAAGATTGGTGGTGCTTTCTCGCCAGAGATAAAACAAAAGTTGGTTGATCTGTTGTGAGAGTTTAAAGATGTTTTTGCGTGGTCTTATCAAGATATGCCAGGACTGGATACATATATCTTAGTATATAAATTACCAATAAGGCCAAAATGTAAGCCGATTCAGTAGAAGCTTAGAAGATTGAGACTGAAAATGGTATTGAAAATCAAAGAGGAGGTACATAAACATATTAACGCTGGTTTTCTGAAAGTGGCACAATATCCAGAATAGGTGGTTAATATAGTCCCAGTGCCAAAAAAGGATGAAAATGTGCGCATGTGTGTTGATTATAGAGATTTGAATAAAGCGAGTCCAAAAGATAATTTCCCTCTGCCTTACATAGATATTCTGGCGGACAATACATCAGGACATTCATGATTATCCTTCATGGATGGCTTTTCTGGATATAATCAGATAAAGATGAACCTGGAAGACATGGACAAGGCGACATTCATAACCTTGTGGAGAACATATTGTTACAAAGTAATGCCTTTTGGATTAAAGAATGCTGGGGCAACATACCAGCGAGCCATGGTGACTCTTTCCCATGACATGATGCATAAGGAAATTGAAGTGTATGTAGATGATATGATTGCCAAGTCCCAGACTGAAGAGGAGCACATTCAAATTTGAGGAAATTATTTCGAAGATTGAGGAAATAGCAGTTGAAGCTAATTCCGAATAAGTGCACTTTTGGAGTTACATCTGGCAAACTCTTAGGCTTTGTGGTTAGTAGAAGAGGAATCGAAATTGATCTAAACAAGGTAAAAGCGATTCAGAACTTGCTGCCTCCATGTTCACAAAAAGAAGTTCGAGGATTCTTAGGGAGATTGAATTCTATTTCTCGGTTCATTTCTCAATTAACTGATAAATGTGATCTAATTTTCAAGCTGCTTCGAAAGAACAATCCATACAAATGAGATAAAGAATGTCAGGAAACATTTGACAAGATAAAGAAATATCTGATAAATGCTCTAATTCTGGTAGTATCAGATTCAGACAAACCACATATTCTCTACATGACTATTCACGAGAATTTGATGGGGGGTGTTGTGGCAACATGATGATATAGGAAGGAAAGAAAGAGCCATCTATTACTTGAGCAAAAAGTTCACAAAGTGTGAAGTACGATACCCGCTAATTTAAAAGTTATGTTGTGCCTTGGTCTAGGTAACTCGTAGACTTAGACAGTACATGTTATACCACACTACTTGGTTGATATCCCGTCTTGATCCATCGAAGTTCTTTATGGAAACACCAACTTTGACTGGAAGACTGGCTCGATGGCAAATGTTGTTATCAGAATTTGACATTGTGTATGTAAATTAGAAAGCAATAAAAGGGAAGTGCAATAGCAGATTTCTTGGCTAGTCGCGCTTCTAAAGATTATGAGTCCTTGAACTTTGACTTTCCAGATGAGAATGTGATGAACATCTCTATGGAAGAAAATGGAAGTACAAAGAAGGATGCATGGAAATTGTATTTTGAAGGAGCAGTTAATACCCTGGGACGTGAGATTGGAGCAGTGCTGATTTCCCCAGATAATACACGTTATCCTTTCACAAGTAAACTGGAATTTTTGTGTACTAACAACATGGTAGAATATGAAGCTTGTGTTATGGGTTTGCGAGCTGCTATTGAAAGGAGAATATAGATTCTGAAGTTATATGGAGACTCTACATTGGTGATTTATCAACTTCGTAGAGAATATGAAAAAAAGGATGCAAAGTTGATTGAGTACCGGGAATTGATCCTTGAGTTGATGAAAGAGTTCAAAGAAATCACTTTCATTTACCTTACAAAGAAGATAATCAAATGGTAGATGCCTTGGCTACATTGGCTTCGGTATTTCTAACAAACAAACCAGGAGATATGGTGCCAATTCAGATGCAGAGATACGAGACCTATGCTCATTGTTACAACATAGAAGAAGAAGCTGATGGAAACCCATGGTATTATGACATTCTGTAGTATATCAAATTCCAGACTTATCATAGGGAGGCGAATGATACTAATAAAAGGACAATCAGGAGAATGGCTGAAGGATATGTGCTTGATGGTGAAATCCTGTATAAAAGAAGCAAAGATCAGATATTGTTAAGATGTGTTGATGCTCGAGAGACTAGAAATATCTTGGCTGAAGTGCATGATGGAATATGTGGGGCACGTGCCAATGGTTGTGCAATAGCTCAAAAAATTATGAGATATGGGTATTACTAGTCGACCATGGAAGGGGACTGCATTGAATATGCCAAGAAATGTCACAAGTGCCAGATATATACAGACAAAATCAATTATCCTCCAGTACCTCTTCACACAATGAATTCACCATGGCCTTTTGCAGTCTGGGGCATAGATGCCATTGGTTAGATTTATCCCAAAGCTTCTAATGGACATCATTTTATTCTCGTGGCCATTGATTACTTTACCAAGTGGGTAGAAGTGGCCTCCTATGCCAATATCACTAGATCAAAAGTTTGCAATTTTTTGAAGAAAGAGATCATTTGTCGATATGGGTTACCTGAAAGAATCATCACTGATAATGCCTCTAATTTCAATAATACGGTGGTGACAGAGGCGCGTGAGCAGTTCAAAATTTTGCATCACAATTCTGTAGCTTATCGTCCAAAGATGAATGGTGTAGTAGAGGCAGCAAATAAGAATATTAAGAAAATCATAGCGAAGACGACAAATATTTACAAGATTGGCATGAAAAGTTGCCCTTTGCACTGTTTGCATATCAAACTTCAGTGCGAACTTCTATCGGGGCAATGTCGTATTCTCTAGTCTACGAAATGGAGGCAGTATTACCAATTGAGTTTGAAATTTCGTTTCTTTGAGTTTTTTCTAAAGTTAAATTGGATGAAACAGAATGGGTACAGGCTCGGTATGATTAGTTAAATCTTATCGAAGAAAAGAGGTTGAAAGCCATATGTCATAGTCAAATGTACCACAAGAGAATGATGCGGGCTTATGATAAGAAAGTTCATCCCAGAGAATTCTGAGAGGGTGATCTAGTGCTAAAAAAGGTATTGCCAATACACAAAGATGCTCATGGGAAATGGATGCCTAATTGGGAAAGGCTGTATATTGTTAAAAAGGCCTTCTCCAGAGGATCGTTGATCTTAACTGAAATTGATGGTGAAGAGTTGCACAAGCCAATGAACTCCGATTCAGTTAAGAAATATTATGTCTGAAGAATAAAAAAAGAGATAAAAAAGGGGAAAAAGGAAAAGCGGAGTGAAAACTCAAAAAGTGCGCTTCGCAAAATGAAATATCTTAGGTGAAAACTCGAAAGGGCACCGAAGAAAAAAGAGAAAAAAGAATAGAAAAAGAGAAAGAAAGAAAGAAAGAAAAGAGAAAAGAAATGGGGTTTAAGATGAAAACTCGCAAAGTGCGTCTTGAAACCAAAGGAGGATCTGAGTTGAAAACCCGTAAGGGGCGGCTTAGATGGATTGTGATTAGGCATCCGGTAATTAAGACCTCTCGTATACCTGGTATTTTGGAAGGGATTTCATATCTGTAAACATCTCGACAACGTTGAAGTCTATTGAACAAGGGCTCAAGTTCAAAGCTACTATTGGTCGAAAGGGTTGCTGAATCCTTCATACTAGATACCCGAAGATTTGACCTTGTTTCTTGTTTTGCTGTTTTGTTGTTCTATTTGCCTTGACTTTTTCAAATCTATTGTATTCCTATTGATAAGCTTCAACAAAATTCATTAATTCTCTTCCGAGCTTTCTGTTATTATTTCTAAAGCATCATGAAAGTAGATTAGCATAATTCATAAAAAATAGATGATTTCTTGGTATCACTGTGCTTTTAAGAATGCAGGTGAACCTCTGCACTCCAGGTTATTGAAGAGGAGTGTATAAAGAGAAGATTGAGTGGAATGCTGCGCTAGTAGAAATAGAGATGAAAAATAAAGAAACGCTTGAATCAATCAACAGTTGAATAAGTTGAGGTTACAGAAAATAAACAAGAGGAATTGAGAAGATAAGGTGAAAACCCGAAAGGGCCCCTAAAAAAAAGAGAGAAAAGAAAAAAAGAAAGAAAAGAAAGAAAATGAAGAAAAAGAAAAAAAAAAGAAAAAAAAGAAAAGGAAAAGGAAAAGGAAAAGGAAAAGGAAAATAAACAAGAGAAAAATAAGGTGAAAACCCGAAAGGACACCTAAAAATGCCAAAGTGAACCTGAAAGGGCGCTTTGAGAAAAGCAACCTAAAGCGAAAACCTGAAAGGGCGCTTTAGAGAACATGAACAGAAATGCAGAAAGAGGGTTTGAAGGCTAGTCTGGAATATAAGATGAAGTGTCAGAGCAGGTCGAGAATTAGTGAAGAAACACAATTAATTGGAGCCAGATTGGTTACCCAGAAAGTGGAGGCTGCTTTTCGATTCCAGTAGATCATTGTCCATGCATCATATAGAAATTAGGGTCATATTAACCCCCATCAAAGCATTTTAATCTGTTTTGCCAGGAATTTATCAAGAATAAAGAGTTCCTAATGAGAAGAGTTCGTTCCAGAATTCCTAATGAGAAGAATTCATCCATCAAAGAATGAAGAGCTCCTAATGAGAAAAGTTTGTTCCAGAATTCCTAATGAGAAGAATTCGTCCAGTAAAGAATGAAGAACTCCTAATGAGAAGAGTTCATCCCAAAGTTCCTAATGGGAAGAACTCATCCAGTAAAGAAAGAAGAGCTCCTAATGAGAAGAGTTTGCCCTTTTGAAGAATGGAGAAGTTCCTAATAAGAAGAGCTTGCTTATTCGATGCCTTACAGAAAGGTGGATCCGCAAATAGTGAGGAATAAAGAATTTCATAATGAGAAGAACAACTTCAAACCTCAGAAAGTAAAGAATTTCAAAGAGCAACGCTTGACCTTAGAAGATGAAGAATTTCATAATGAGAAGAACAGCTTCAGACTCTATGGTTTGGTTGAAGATTGAAGAATTTCATAATTAGAAGAACAACTTCAAACTTCAGTTGATTAGAGGATGGATGTGAGTTCAAGCAAATTTTTTTGTATTTTCAGTCTTTGCTCTATCCCTGTTCCAAAGCAATGTGCAAAGAGGGGCAGCTGTAATACCCAAATTTTGACTAGGCTTAATTAAATAAATAAATAGTGTAAATAACAATAAATAAATACAATATTATAAAACAACAGTCCATATACAAAGCCTAAATAATTCAAAACCCAAATTACATATACAAGGCCCATTTACATCCTTAAATTCTAAAATTCCTACCCAAATTCGGTAAAAGCCCAAGCTAGCACACTTGTGCTTCTTTTTCCTGCTTAAACTAGCCATGTGGCACTCTGCCATTGGCCCTTTCGTGTTTTACTCGGATTAAGCTATGCTGGAGCCAGCTGTCAACAACTTATTAGCTCCTAACATCAGCATTTATCCCATCTATAAATACACTATAGAAAGAGAAAAAACATTTAATAATGCCAGTAATAATTGTCCAATTATTACTCTAATAATTGAGGAGAGAAGTAAAACTGATGAGTCACTTGAGAGTTTAGAGGTTTTCGGAGAAGATAAGTCGTCACCAGAGCTATGCCATTACCGGAGTTACGTTGTCACCGAATCTGCGCTGTTGATTTTAGAAGGTATCTTTCTGTTCGAGTCTTTTATTCCTGCAACAAAAACGAAATAAATTTTAGATCTAGGTTTTTTTTTAAAAAGTAAACTAAATAATAAAAAAGTTCCTCGAAAACTTATCTTTAAGGTCGTCGAAGCAAAGTTTGTGGTCACTAGAGAGTGTTTTAGGATTCGGCGGAGTTGAAAATGATAGGAGAGAGTTTGGATTTTGGGTAAATTTAGGGGAAAGGTGGGAGATCCTGTCGGATCGGGTAGCTTAGGTGAAAAATCGAGAAAAAATAATGGTTTTTGGGTATTTTAGGGTTCTGGCACGGCGGCCGGAACCTCACGGTGGTCGAAGTTAGGATTATAGTGGTCAGAGTTAGGATTTTGGTGATCGGAAATATGTTAGAGGTGATCAGAGTTGCAGAGGTGGTCAGAGGTAGGCTAGGGATAATCGAAGACGATAACCAGAGGTGGTCGGTATCGCCTCCGGCAAATGGTGAACATGTCGAAAAAGTTTAAGGGCGAAGGACTTAGATCTGGTGGTGGTGGCTAAGGTGGAGTTAGGCCGGAGTATTAGGGTTCGTTTAGTTTGAGAAGAACGGATAAGAACTTGGATAGGAATTTGGGTTTTTGATCTTGAAAAACAGGTTTTAAGAGATGTTTTTATGCTTTTAAGGATTGAATAGGGGAATTGTGAAGAACAAGAGGTGAAGTTTGAGTGAATATGGAGGTTTGATCGAAGAAAAACATGAAAGTCAGGGGTTTTAGTGTTTGTGGAAGATCAAATGAGGGAATTTTGTTGGTTTTGAGGAAGAACGAGGATGAACAATGAGTTTTAATCGAAGTGAATGGTGGTTTTTTGGAAATTTCATGTTGAAGTTGAGAGAATTTGGGAGAGAGAGTGAGAGGAGAGAGAGAGTGTTGTGGCTCAAATGGTCGGGTTGACTCATTTCAGGCCTCTTATAGGCTAAGTCAAATGGTGCCGTTTTGGCACCGGGTCAAAATGACTCGCGCATCTTGTTTGGGTCGGGTTTGACCCGCTCGTTTCTAAATGGATATCATTTGGTTTTTGCCCAGCCTTTTGCTTTTTCTCAATTTATCAATTTAGTCCTTTACCCTCTTAATTTGTCCCTTAATCTTTGCAATTAATTCAATTTAGTCCTTGAATTCCTTAGTTGTTCCCTCTAGTTTGTAATTCCTTTCAATTGGGTCACTTAGGCTTTGTAATTTGGGCTTACGGTTTTGTAATGGTTTCAATTCGGTCATGTAATAATAAATTAATCCTTGTGCTTTAAGATGTTTCCAATTTAGCCATCATTTATTTATTTTATGCAATTAAATGCAATTAATGTATATGTTTGATGCACATTTTAAATTGAGCATGTAGTTTTGTATGTTAGATAATAAAACCATCTAGTTTAATTAATAATTAGAGCCTTTAGTCTAGGTTTCTCTAATTAGAATTTAATAATTAAATAGGATAGACGATTGTAGTAATTAGATGTATATTAAATATAATTTTAAAATCCAACTTTGGATGATGTTCCATTGTTTACAATAGGGTGTTATCACAACATGAATTTTAACAAATTATATTTAATATATGTTACACTTATAATTGGAAATTAATTTAGTTCTTTAATTAAAACTAAATAATTAATTAAGATACATTGTAATTAATTAAATATATATTAGATAGAGCCTTTGGGGCCCAAATTTGGATGATGTTCCATTGTTTACAATGGGGTGTTATCTCAACATTGTTTTTAAGGTGTATATTTAATATATATTTCTACATATAATATTGACTTAATAAATTGTTAGGGCCTTAATTAGGACTAGGATTTTAATTAACTAGAATGATTAATCAATTAGAAATATGATTAATTTAAGGGCTTTCCATATATGGAAGATGTTCAAGAAATTGGCATTTTCTCATAAAAGCCATTAAATTAATTAGTATTCATAGTTTTAAATAACTAATTAATTAGGACTTTTTAGGATTAATACTTAAAATAAACAAGACAATAAAAGGACATTCCTTAAAAACCTTTTATGTTGGAAATTCATTTTTAAATATGAATAGGGGTGCCACCTAACGGGGTGCTTTTAATCTCATATTCAAACAAAATGAATTTCCCTATAAAAGGATATCTGCATTCGAAATTTAAATTCAATTAATAATTATGGAATAAATTAAATTCAAATAATTATTCGAAATGCCAAAATGCCATGTAAAATTAAAGGTACCGATAACGACCGTTCGTAGGGGTGCTAATCCTTCCCACACGTAAACGACTCCCGAACCCAATTTTTAAGACAAAATCTCTGGTTTGTTTTTTCAGTGTCCAGTCTACCTCGAAGTGATCGGTGGCGACTCCAAAAATGTTTTTAAGGATAAATAAAAAAAATCCAATTTAATATGAAAAACCCTAAATTTTCAAGATCAAATTAAAAACGTCCAAAAAACCCTAATTTTCTAAAAGATCAATCGCCAGGCTATTTTTCATACCCGATTTCAAAAATGGTCATGACACACTGGACTCTAAATCGGTTGTCCCCTATAAGGACTACTCGCCTTGGTTCGCACCGCCATGTAAAAGCACCCGTTCCAGGTACGTCTCGATCTTAGGAACTCTTTTCCTACCAGTTGTGATTTACCCCAATCTGGATTATCTTGATCATTGTGCAAAAAATTGGATGCCATCACAATGAACACCGAACGGACTCTCAGATTCGTTCGCAACTCTATCTTGTGCTTCAGAACTCCAAAAGGTTGCTTCGGTCTGCGCCAAGTCTTGGCAACTCCACCATCTAATGGGTTAGGTTTTCGGCTCCCTACACCCAACAAATTTGGAAAATCAAACTGTAAAACACTATCACTGTGTTCAAGATGTACCTCACTCATTTTCCTGGCATTTACTCTACTCATCAATCCTTCGTCCCTGAAGTTTGAAGCCCAACTGCTCCTCGGCAATGCAACACCCACCGACACTTTTCTTCTACTAAAGTTCGATGCCTCGATCACCTCGCCCAAGGGTGGCTCCTCGACAAGCTAGTGTCCCTAACTGTCGCCTCCAAATCGATGTCTTCTTGGCTTGGAGCATCCTCGACAAGCTGAATGGCTGTCAACTTCTTGATCCCCCGCCCATTGCCTCTGTAACACCCCTATTTTAGGGCTTAGTGATTTTGAGGTTTATTATATAGTCCGGTGGACCGGGTTAGAGATTCGAGTCGGATTCAAGGTCGTATATTTTTTAGTAAGATAAAAATGTGGAAAAATAGTTAAAAATCACCTTTTAATATATATTGATTTTTCGTGGAATTAATTTTGGAACATGAAATTTGGAAGTGTGACATTTTGGTTAGTGACCAAAATGCGATTTTTGAAAAACTGTTTTTAAGTGACTAAAATGAAAAAGGTTCAAATTCTTAGAATCCTTAAGGAGCTAAATTACCAAGTTTTTTCTGGTGGTTTCTCCCTTAAATTAAATCATTTTAAACATGTGTTTTAAAGAGGGATTAAAATATCTAAGTTAGTTATTTGCTTTTAATGAAAATTTACGTAACTTTTTCCTAAACCTTTTCTCTCAACTTCTTTTCTACCAAACACTCAGAATTTTATCAAAATCCAGAGGTGAGAGATTCTTTTCACTCATATTATTGATTCTAACTTGATTCTTTAACTTTGTTTTACAAAATCTCATTGAAATCTTATGTTTTCTTAGCGTTAAACAAGCAAATTGAGGGAGAAATCACATAACAGGGGTAAGATCTGTGATCTCTTCTATTAAATGGTTCTTTATTGATATTCCTAAGTATTTGATCCTTGATTTATGGTTTATAATCTGATTTTATGTTTTTATATAGATTTAATTGGGTAAAATTGATGAAATGATGGAAGATTCAAATTGAATTTGATTTCCAGTGTTGTGGATTGTTTTTGAACATATTTTGGATGTTTAATGATGTTGATAAGTCAATTTTATCAAAGGAATCCTGAAACTCTTGAATCTCTAATTGTTTAGGTTGCTAGATTGGTGTTTTTGAGGTGTTATGGTGGCTTTGTGTTTGCTAAAGGTGTTAGGTTGATTTGATTCTATTTCTAGATGTTAATTGATGATAAAAGTGATGTTAGATTGTTAGGTTGTGCCTGGGTTGTGTTTGGAAAGGATTAGTTGAAGTTTTCGGTTGTTGTGGTTGGGTAATTGTGAGGTGAATGCAAGAATCCGTGAGGATCTGTTGTTGTAGTGTTGTAAATGCATGAAGATGCATTAATCCTCTGTTGTTATGTGGATTAAACAGGGGAGGTTGTTTTGGAAGCGAACGGTGGAGCATTGGAGGCTTCGGACGCTTGATTTCGTGCCGGCAAATCAAGGCTTCGCGTATCGGTGAGTGAGAACCTGGCTTCCAGCTTTGGAATGTTTTAAAGGTGGTCTGTGGGAGTTTAAACTTAGCTTGATACATTGTTTTAAACTCGAAAGTAAGTAAAAGTGGATATTCTTTCTCGGTCATGCTAGTGTTAAATGGTTTTATGCACTTGTTTTGATTTACATGTTACCTATTGTTTAAGCATGTTTTAAAGTACTTAATATACTGTATTTGAGCATGAAATGCTGAAGGATGCACATGGTAAGTGATCCTTGTAAGTATATGGTTTATACTTGTGGTTTAAAGCATGGTTGTTGCTTTGGAAAAATGGTTTGATTAATGCTTGTTAAAAATAGTGAGGTAAATGTTAAATGCTTAATTATATTGGCAAGTGATGTGGTTTTAAAATTGTTATCAGATATAGTTGGCCGGCTATAGGATTGAGTGCACTCTAATAAGTCACATTGGATGTTGAGGGGTTTAGATCCGTGTATCAAAAACTCCATCCGAGTACCCTAATGGTAGAGGGGTTAAACAGTACCGTAAAATCTCGTTAGTGGATTAAGCGTCTAACCGATGATTGGGGTTGGTGTCCCCGTAGGTTGAAAGGTGTACCCGATTGGTAATGTAGCGCGATTGTTATTGTATCGCTATTCCGGTTGAAATGGCTTGAAGTGTTGGTTGAACACTTGTTGAATCCATGTATCCGATGAACTATTTTGTTAAGGGACTTGTTTAATGATCACTTATAAGCCAATATAATTGTTGATGTATCATTGGGAAGTTTATGTTGTATGATGTGATTTATACATGTTTACTCTTTAAGCTTTGCATATAGTTGTTATGCATGGGAGAGCTTAAATTGAGGTTGAGCAATGAGACTTGTTGTTGGTTAATGATACATGTTGCATGCGGTTTAATATGTTGGTTTTAAAGATGTTAATTGCATGTTTAAAAGGCATGATGATGTTTTAAATGTTGTTGAAACACATTTTTAAAATGGGATTTCAAAAAGTGGTTAAGATTTGATTTTAATGCATTGATGGTGTTTTGTTTGTGAGCGCTCCTCACTAAGCCTTGTGTGCTTACGCTCTTATTGTCCATCAATGTAGAGAATTGAGAGATTTGGAGGCAGAAAAGAGCAAGGGATCCTAGCAAGACTTGTTTACCAAAGTATGTTTGGATTAGACTATAAGTAATAAGGGCAATAGGGTACTCATTTTGGTTTTGGGAGATGTTTTGATAAACTCCCCGTTTGAGCAAGTTTATTTGATTGCTCTAAAGTTGTAAATGGCCTTTATGGTTTGGTTTTGGTGATGGATTGGAGATTCATGTTTCACTTGAATGGTTTCTAGGTTGCAAGCCTATAGATTTATGTTTGGTGCAAAATGCCATGAATTGATGATGAATTTGTGATTTTGTATGGTGGTTTGGTTCTAGATTATGTTGGTTGTATGTTAGGGGCATGTTAGAATATTTTGGTAAGGTTGAAAGCATGTTAAACCAGCTAAAAATGACATATAGGCCTAGGCATACCGATATGCAGGGGACCGTATCGGTACGGCTAGGTATATTCAGGCACCTAGGATTGGTACAAGTATGTGCTTACCGGTACAATTAAGCAATTCAAGCTTGGTGTACCGATACGGGATAAGGCGTATCAGTACAGGAACTCGTTACTGGAAAGTTATTATTTGGGAAAAACTCATGTACCAGAACGTTGAAGGCTCGTACTGGTACGTCATTTAAATTTTGTAAGCTGACGTGGGGTACCGATATGGTACACTGTGTATTGGTACGGGTGGCTACACCATATTGGTACAGCTGTGTTTGTACCGATACCGGTGGCTATTATTTCTGTTAATGTCATGGAAATGAGGTTTTGTTTCTTTGCGTTCTAGTCCCTGAATATTGATGATGCATTTGGCTAAGATCTGATAATCATTTTAAGCTGAAATTTGACATGTAAGCATGTAACCTATCTAATTAAAGGATGGTAACTTATAAAATTAGGCTAAGTCCTCGTAATTTTTAAAATTTATAATTTGGTCCCTAAATCGGGATTATGACCAATTGGATGTCATTTCAACGCCCGATTATTTGAGTTTTCACCAGAGATATGTGTGCTCACATAGGTTAATTATTTTACATCAAGATGAGATAAAAGAAAAATGGTCAATTTTTAGGTTGAATACTTACGGCTTACGTCGATAAACCTAATGTAGCTCGCTCGATTCGGTCTTGCGACTAGGCCGGGTCAATAGGGTTATATTTGGTGGTATCAGAGCCAAGTTTGCGATAGTTGGGAGTTGGTTTGATTGTTGTAATGTGATTGTGAGTTGTTATCTGATGTTTAATATACACAGTGATTGTAATATGCTCGTGATTGCTTTATGACATGTTGGGGGAAAATTTGGGAAACCCATTACCTTATTATTATAGTTTGAAATGTTATGATTTTGAAATGGAAGTCTTGGATCCTTGCTTGAAGCTGGCCAGACTGTTTTGTTTTGAAATGATTATCATGCCTTAGATATATTTTAGCACGATGGGACCGAGGAGAGAGTTGTGATCTGGTACGATTGTTGCTGCCACTGGGCAGGATATTGAGGGAGATGTTGTACCTCTTGGAGGGATGCCACCGCCCTCACCTATTACACTTGAAGGAGTAGACCAAGTACCACATGTGCCAATTGGGCTAGGGATGGGTGATACGCCACCCTGATTTAGGCCATGAACTGTGCTTTTCAGGAAGCAGTTGCAGGTGTTCATGTGTCGGTACCACCAGTTGTTGGGCAGGTTTTACCGCTTGAGCGTCTTCGTAGTTTGGGCGGAGTTAAGTTTCGAAGCTTGTCGTATGAGGCTTCAAAGGGATGGTTGGCCAGTACTGAGAGGATACTGGGCCAGATGGGGTGTACCGATACCCGTAAGCTGGGCTGTACTATTTCTCTATTACAGGGTGATGCCTATACATGGTGGAATACCATAATTTCTGGTATAACGATTGATGATGTGACCTGGGAGTTCTTCTATGGTGCTTTCCGGAAGAAATATCCTGGAGTCCGATATTAGGACGATAGGAAGCAGAAGTTTATGGCTTTGATGCAGGGCAGTATGTATGTGGCAGAGTATGAGGTACAATTTGTGAGGTTGAGTCAGTACGCACCTGAGTTGGTCCTTGACGAGCGCCAGCGATGTGATCATTTCTGTTACAGGCTCGTGCAAGAGGTTAAGACATACATGCTTGCTGCTGATTATATTGATTTCGATGTATTGGTTTTACGGGCCAAGAATGTAGAGCAAAATCTTGGTTTGGCTTCTGGTTCGCGAGGCTTTAGCTCGGGTAAGAGAGCTGCTGATTCTGGTTCTAGCGGTGGTCAGGCTAAGAGACACCGTGACAGGAGGTTTCGCCCAAAGCTGAGGCATGACGAAGGTGTTGTGGGACATAAAGTCCAGGGGCAAGGTGCCCAGCTAGAGCACTGTTTAACACCTGTTGGTTTATGGATTCCGAGATCATCTGAGATGAGATTGTTCACGTCTGGCAGGGAGGGTCAGACACCTGCACTTGTTATGGCCAATGCTTGTTGGAGTTGTGGGTCTGGCGACCATCAGAGGCGTGATTGTCTATTGTTGGCCCGAGGTGGACAGGGTGCTACACCTGTTGTTACTCTGTAGCGAGGTCATGGTCGTGGCTGTGAGTTGTTTCAGCGTTAAGATGGCAGGCAGAAGACTGTGGCTCATACTGTTGCTATTCAGCCTAAGAGAGGTGGACCGGCTATGGTGTATGCATACCGCGAGGGTCGCAATGACACGATTTGATTGTAGGTACTTTCTCTTTATAGTCCTTGCCGTTGTATTCGTTGGTTGATTCTGGTTCTACCCATTTATACATATTGTGTGAGTATGCCCAGTTTCTTGACATACCTATTGAAATTCTAAATGTGGGTGTTAGAGTGACCAGTTCTCTTGGGGAGATAGTTGTAGTTAGGAAGTTGTATTGGAAGTGCCCGTTGATGGTTCAAGGCCATGTTTTTGCTGTGGATCTGATGGAGTTGCCATTCCATGGCTATGATGTTATTTTGGGCATAAATTGGTTGACCAAGCATCGAGTCGTGGTGGATTTTGAGACCAAATAGATATTTTTGAGGTTGTCAGATGATTTCGAGGTGGTAGTTGTTGGAGAGAATGCCAAGTTCTTGTCTAATGTTGTTTTGGCTTTGGAAGAGAGTCAGATGTTGGGTTTCGGATGTCAGGCTTTCTTGTCCTATGTGATGAACCCTGGTTCAAAGGAGTTGAGGGTGCAGGATATTCGCATGGTATGCGAGTTTTTGGGTATTTTTTTGAAAGAATTGACGGGGTTGCCACCTGACTATGAGGTAGAGTTTGGCATTAAAACCTTTGCAGATATGACACCGGTGTCTATTTCTCTATATCGCATGGCCCCGAAGGAGTTGAAGACACAGTTGCAGGAGTTTCTTGATCGTGGATTTATTAGACCGAGTATTTCACCGTGGGGGTGCACCAGTGTTATTTGTAAAGAAGAATGATGGCACATTACGGATGTGTATAGATTATTGGTAGTTGAACAAGTTGACGATAAAGAACAAGTATCTGTTGTTATGGATAAATGATCTGTTTGATCAGTTCTGAGGTGCATCGGTGTTTTCTAAAATTGCTTTGAGGTCGGGGTACTATCAGTTAAAAGTGAAGGATATGGATGTACCCAAGACAGCTTTGCGTACGAGGTACGGGCATTATGAGTTTCTTGTGATGCCGTTTGGTTTAGCCAATGCACCAGATGCTTTTATGGACATGATAAACTGGGTGTTTCATGAGTTTTTGGATCAGTTTGTGGTGGTGTTTATCGATGATATCCTTGTGTACTCTCGTACTGAGGAGGATCATGATAAACATATGTGGATTGTGCTTCAGACGTTGTTGGCTAATCAGTTATATGCCAAGTAAGCAAATATGAGTTTTGGCTCAGGGAGGTTGTTTTCCTCGGGCATGTTGTGTCAGCCGAGGGAATTCGTGTTGATCCGTACAAGGTTGAGACTGTGATGAGTTGGAAGGTGCCTAGGTCGATAACAGAAGTCTGAAGTTTTCTTAGTTTGGCTGGTTATTACCGTAGGTTTGTAGAAGGGTTCTCTAGTTTGGCTGCCCCTTTAACCAAGTTGTTGCAGAAGAATGTTCGGTTTGAGTGGATGAAGGATAGACAACGAGCTTTTGAAAGGTTGAAAGAAGCTTTGACACGGCTCTAGTCTTGGTTTAACCTGAATCGGGAAAGTAGTTCGTTGTTTATAGTGATGCATCTTATGTTGGGCTTGGTTGCGTGTTGATGCAAGAAGGTAAGGTAGTTGCGTATGCATCTAGGTAGTTGAAGGTGTATGAGCATAATTACCCTACTCATGACCTTGAGCTTGCCGTAGTTGTGTTTGCCTTGAAAATCTAGAGGCATTACCTTTATGGCAAGAAGTGTGTGGTTTATACGGATCATAAGAGCTTCAAATATTTGATGTCCTAGAAGGAGCTGAATCTTAGGCAACAGAGGTGGCTTTAGTTGCTTAAAGATTATGAGCTGACCATTGAATATCATCTGGGAAATGCCAACGTTATGGCAGATGCTTTGAGTAGGAAAGCAGTTGTGGATTTGAAAGCTATGTTTGCTCGCTTGAGCGTGACGGGAGGTTGTTAGCGGAGTTGCAAGTGAAGCCGTCCTTGTTGCAGTTTATTAAGGAGAGACAACCGTATGATGATGGTTTGGTACCATATGTGAAGGATATCATGGATGGAAATCCTACGAATTTTCATTTTAATGATGATAGAGTGTTGTGTTTCAAAGGTCGAGTGGTTGTGTCGGAGGATGATGAGTTGAGGCTTACCATTTTGACCGAGGCACATGCTAGTCCTTTTGCCATGCATCCCAATAGTACTAAAATGTATCGGGGGTTGAGGGAAGAGTACTATTGGGTTGGTCTGAAGAAAGATGTGGTTAATTTTGTTGGTCGATGCATGATTTATCAGCGGGTAAAGGCTGAGCATCAGTTTCCTTCTGGGTTGTTGCAACCGTTGAGGATACCAGAATGGAAGTGAGAAAGAATCACCATACACTTTATGTCTGGATTGCCTTTGACACCGACCAAGAAGGATTCCATTTGGGTGATTGTTGATCAGTTTACGAAGTATGCGCATTTTTTGCCAGTGCATACTATGTATACCTTAGACAGGTTGGACGATCTGTACATTTCCAAGATTGTGCGTTTGTATAGGGCACCTAAATCTGTAGTTGTGGATAAAGATCAGCGTTTCACAGTAAGGTTTTGGATATGCTTGCATCGTGCGCGTGATTTAGGTTCTCGAGGATATGTTGAGGTGCTATATTATTAAATTCCAGGGAATGTGGGAGAAGCAACTGTCATTGGTGTAGTTCGCTTATAATAAAAGTTTTCAGGCTAGTATACAGATGGCACAGTACGAGGCGTTGTATGGTAAGAAGTACCGTACACCCGTGTGTTGGGCTGAAGTTGGGGAAAAGTAAATTTCTTTGCCTGATGTGTTGAAAGAAACCAATGAAAAGGTTAAGTTGGTATGTGAGCGCCTGAAAGCGGCTGCGGATCGTCAGAAATCCTACACGAATTTGAAGCATAGAGATATAGAGTATGCTGTTGGTGACTGAGTGTTTTTGAAGGTATCACCTTGGAAGAAGGTGATGCGTTTTGGGCGAAAATGGAAGCTTAGCCCGAGGTTTATTGGACCGTATGAGGTTGTTGAGCGTGTGGGTCCTGTTGCTTATCGGTTGAGGTTGCCTCCCGAGCTGGAGAAGATACATGATGTGTTCCATGTTTCGATGTTGCGGAAGTATCGGTCGGATCCGTCGCATGTTATACCGGTAGAGGATATCGAGTTGAGATCAGATTTGTCATATGACAAGGAACCGGCTGAGGTTCTTAATACCAGCAATAATGTTCTTCGTGGAAAGATGGTTGAGCTAGTTAAGGTGTTGTGGAGGCACCGCGGAGTTGAGGAAGCCACGTGGGAAAGTAAGTCGGAGATGCTGGAGCAGTTTCCGCATCTATTTCCTCCAGTTTATTAGACGGTCCGGTGGATCGGGTTAGGATTTGAGTCGGATTCGGGGTCGTATATTTTTCGATAAGATAAATATATGGAAAATAGTTAAAAATCATATTTCAATATATATTGATTTTTGGTGGAATCAATTTTGGAAAATGGAATTTGGAAATGTGACATTTTGGTTAGTGACGAAAATGCGATTTTTGAAAAACTATTTTTAAGTGACTAAAATGAAAAGGGTCAAATTCTTAGAATCCTTAAGGAGCTAAATTACCAAGTTTTTGCTGGTGGTTTCTCCCTTAAATTAAATCATTTTAAACATCTATTTTAAATGGTGATTAAGAGGAGTTAAAATATATAAGTTAGTTATTTGCTTTGAAAGAAAATTTACGTAACTTTTTCCTAAACCTTTTCTCTCAACTTCTTTTCTGCCAAACACTCAGAATTTCATCAAAATCCAGAGGTGCGAGATTCTTTTCACTCAGAATATTGATTCTAACTTGATTCTTTAACTTTGTTTTACAAAATCTCATTGAAATCTTATGTTTTCTTATCTTTAAACAAACAAATTGAGGGAGAAATCACATAACAGGGGTAAGGTCTGTGTTCTCCTCTATTAAATGGTTCTTTATTGATATTCCCAAGTATTTGATCCTTGATTTATGGTTTATAATATGATTTTATGTTTTTATATAGATTTAATTGGGTAAAATTGATGAAATGATGAAAGATTCAAATTGAATCTGATTTCCAGTGTTGCGGATTTTTTTTGAACATATTTTGGATGTTTAATGATGTTGATAAGTCAATTTTATCAAAGGAATCCTGAAACTCTTGAATCTCTAATTGTTTAGGTTGCTAGATTGGTGTTTTTGAGGTGTTATGGTGGCTTTGTGTTTGTTGAAGGTGTTAGGTTGATTTGATTCTATTTCTAGATGTTAATTGATGATAAAAGTGATGTTAGATTGTTAGGTTGTGGCTAGGTTGTGTTTGGAAAGGATTAGTTGAAGTTTTCGGTTGTTGTGGTTGGATAATTATGAGGTAAATGCAAGAATTCGTGAGGATCTATTGTTGCAGTGTTGTAAATGCATGGAGATGCATTAATCCTATGTTGCTATGTGGTTTAAATATGGGAGGTTGTTTTGGAAGCGAATGGTGTAGCATTGGAGGCTTCAGACACTTGATTTTTTGTCGACAAATCAAGGCTTCGCGTATCGGTGAGTGAGAACGTGGCTTCCAGCTTTGGAATGTTTTAAAGGTGGTTTATGGGAGTTTAAACTTAGCTTGATACACTGGTTTAAACTCAGAAGTAAGGAAAAGTGGATATTCTCTCTCGGTCGTGCTAGCGTTAAATGGTTTTATGCACTTGTTTTGATTTACATGTTACCTACTGTTTATGCATGTTTTAAAGCACTTAATATACTGTATTTGAGCATGAAATGCTGAATGATGCACATGGTAAGTGATCCTTGTAAGTATATGGTTTATACTTGTGGTTTAAAGCATGGTTGTTGCTTTGGAAAAATGGTTTGATTAATGCTTGTTAAAAATAGTGAGGTAAATGTTAAATGGTTAATTATATTGGCTAGTGATGTGGTTTTAAAATTGTTATCGGATTTAGTTGGCCAGCCATAGGATTGTGTGCACTATAGTAAGTCGCCTTGGATGTTGAGGGGTTTGGATCCGTGTACCGAAAACTCCATCCGAGTACCCTAATGGTAGAGGGGTTAAACAATACTGTTAACTCTCGTTAGTGGATTAAGCGTCTAACCGATGATTGAGGTTGGTGTCCCCATGGGTTGAAAGATGTTTTGGTAAGGTTGAAAGCATGTTAGAATGTTTTGGTAAGGTTGAAAGCATGTTAAACCAGCTAAAAATGACATTACATGCCCAGGCGTACCGATACGCAGGGGACCGTATCGGTACGGCTAGGCGTATTCAGGCACCTGGGATTGGTATGAGTATGTATGTACCGGTATGGTTAAGTAATTCAAGCTTGGTGTACCAGTACGGGATAAAGCATATCAATACGGGAACTCGTTACTTGAAAGTTACTTTTTGGGAAAAACCCGTATACCGAAATGTTGAAGGCTCGTACCGATACGACATTTAAATTTTGCAACCTGACGTGGCATACCGATATGGTACACTGTGTACAGGTACGGGTGGCTACTCCATATCAGTACGGTTGTGGTTGTACCGGTCCGGTGGCTGTTATTTCTGTTAATGTCATGGAAATGAGGTTCTGTTTCCTTGCGTTTTAGTCCCTGAATATTGAGGATGCAATTGGCTAAGATCTGATAATCGTTTTGAGCTGAAATTTGACGTGTAAGCATGTAACCTATCTAATTAAAGGATGGTAACTTAAAATTGGGCTAAGTCTTCGTAATTTTCAAAATTTACTACTTAGTCCCTAAATCGTGATTATGACCAATTGGATGTCAATTCGACACCCGATTGAGTTGGGTTTTCACTAGAGATCTGTATGCTCACATAAGTTAATTATTTTGCATCTAGATAAGATAAAAGAAAAAAAATGGTCGGTTTTTAAGTTGATTACTTGCGGTTTGCTGTGGTAAACCTAATGTAGCTCGCTCGGTTCGGTCTTGCGTCTAGGCCAGGTCAAGGGGTTAAAGCCTCGACACACAGACATAATGCACCGTTGTCTCGGATCCATGATACGCATGATGTCAGCACACGGAATGATTAAAGCCTCTATACGGTCAATGAAGTTTAGTCCCAAAATAAAATCAAAATCATCTAACTCGATTACCTTGTAATATTCCTTGGCCTTCCAATCCCCGATCTGAAGCTCAATCTTTTGCACTGACCCCACAGCTAGAACTTCCTTGGCATTCACAGCCTTGATCTTACCGGTTGACTCCACAACTTTAAGACCAAGCTTCTCAGCAGCCTTCTTGGACATGAATAGATAGCTTGCTCCGGTGTTCACCAAAGCACTCCTCGATTGTCCCGCCACGTTGATGTCGACAAACATCAACCCTTTCTGCTTCTAGCCCTTCCTCGCCTTAGCAGAACTCAAGATCATCGAGCCAAGTCTTGCAGCCTCTTCACTCACAGGCTCATCCTCCTTGGACTTCTTGACTCGATCCTGACACTCTCGCGCTAAATACGACCCCTTACATCGGTAACACTTTGGACGTACTTTCTCTACCCTCGGCTTCCCTCCTTTGATGCTGACGATTGCACCAAGTCTATCTAGTTCTACATCTAACTCGTCGTTCTCATGGACAATGGCATCAAGGTGGCTCTTCTTGGGACAGTCTTTCACTACGTGTGGACCATCACAATGGTAGCACCTTACGGGTCCTCGATCCTTCCGATCATATGGCTTCGCATACCGGTTAGGCTTGGTCGATGGCTTCTCCTTGCCATCATTGCTGCTATCTTTGGACTCTTCCTCGTCTCCCCTACCATTTCCCTTACCACGGGGCTTGGAAGACTTGGAATCCTTGGACATGTAACCACTATACTCAGTTAGGGACTCCGCAATGGCTAGGGCTTTGGAAAGTTCTTGTACATCCCCCTACTCTAACTCGGTCTTGGCCCATGGCTTTAGTCCATACATGAATGTAAAAAACACACCCTTCTCACACAAGCCAGGGATAAGGAGTTGTAGCTCACTAAACTCCCGAATAAATCCGCAATAGATCATTTGTGTCGAAGCCTCCTAAACTTGGACCTAGCTTCTCTTTCAGTATTACTCGGGTAAAACTATTGCTTAAACTCCGCTTGGAACTCCTCTCAGGTTCTAACGCCTGTGCCGCCACTATTCTCATCAAGGCACCTACGTCACCACCATAACAAAGCAACGTCAATCAAGTAAACAACAATAGTATTTACCTGATCAACATCGACCGTGATGCCTATTCCCCGGAAGTGTTGCTCCATGCACCAAATGAAGTTCTCAACATCTTTCACCGATCGGTTCCCCTTGATGTTTAACACACCATTTCGTATGGCAGCTTGATAAACCATCACTTTCGCCTCAGATCCACTATTTACACCCTTAAGGCCTCCAACTTGGCTTCGAGAGCATCTCTCTTTCCTTTTAACTGATCCCTGGTCATCTAGCTCCTCAAGGCATGTATTCACCACATCGAGTCACTCCACAAAATCCTTCACAGATTCCTCTAGCCGGGTAACCCTCTCTTCGAGTGTCGACAACTTGTCCCTCGATTTTACTTGACTTCCTTTGTCAGTCTAGGTCTCCACGCCCTTGTAGCTCGCAGCAGCATTCTCTCTTTTCTTTGGTTCCATATCAACTCGATGCTTCGTGCCTTGAACCGGCTAATGTTGCTCGAACAAGGCTTTGATGCTAACTGTCACAGGGCTAGACTTCTAAATCAGCCCACCGTGCGGCCTTAGGCAATGTGACTCAAGACAAACGCCTAAGTAAGCCTTTTCAACCCTCTCAGAAGATTAAACTTCCCAAGCACTGACAAACGCGAAGCGTTCTCTGCGAAAACGTACCAAGAGAGATGAGCGAAGAAAAACACTAAAAGAAAGCTCAAGAACAAAGAAAGGAACAACAAGAACACTCAGAGGATTTAGAGAAATGCCTTTATTCCTTGGAAGCTTGGATACATGAAATGAGGAGGGGAAGACCTTTATTTATAGTTTGGTTTCCCCTAATCCGACGGTCTATACAGATTTACATCGACGGCTATGATCGATATTATTCCTATGTTTACATATGTGTGGATAGATAAGCTTTCTAGAATCCTCCTTGGATTGGGCCAACTTTGGTGGTCTTTTCAAGCCCAAAATCTCCTTTAGAACCTCTTGGGCAACCAAGTGTGCACCCTGTGGTGCCAATGACTCGGACCTTAGCTCACGGCCTGTGACACACACATAGACGAAAAGTAACAAGAGCTGGCTCACAGCTTTTATCTGGCAACTAAGACCCAAGGATATGTTCACTCTTATCATTTGTTAATGGCTTAAGGGCTACTTTTGCCCATGTAGTATTCCTAATTTATCGATTTTGCCCCTATGGTATTTTTGCATCAATTTGGCACCCGAAGTAGTCGAATTGCATCACCGTTTAGGGTTTAAGAATACTTTTATGTTTCATAATCACTTTAGATTGATAAAATTTCTGATTAGGGTTTAGGATTTAGGGTTAGAGTGGTAGTCAAAGGGCAAAAGGTGATGTAATTCGACTACTTTAGGGGCCAAATTGATGCAAAAATACCATAAGGGTGAAATCGATAAATTGAGACTACTGTAGGGGCAAAAGTAACCCTTAAGCCTTTGTTAATCGACTGATCACATGTCTGAGGGCATAGAGTTTTCCGGTAGCACCCCTTACAGTTTACATCAAAGACATGATATCTTACCCATAGTATAACATATATGTTCATATCAAGAATAAAATACCAACTACAATTACCTTTATGGACAACAATGTTGCTCCTCCATGAGGTGCAGTCTTTAAATGTTTCAGGAGCTTGCAACTCAGCACATATTATCAATGCTAGACTATTAATGCAACCATGTTGTGCTTTGGAAACTGAGACAACAAAAAGACTAGACAAACTATTAATATATTAATTGAAGGATCATGAATTTTCTAGTCTGGGGTGGGGAAGGAAGGAGAATTTGCAAGTTGCATGGTTAAGTATCTTGCTCACCATCTGATGACGGCCATAACAAAATCACTTCAATTGTTCTCCAGATTTGAACAACAAAGGGGTACTTAAGGGGCTCCTCCCTCATACCTAAAAACAAGAAGAGAAATTTAAATTAGCTTTAAAAATGAACTCACAATCATTGTAGAAATGACTAATATACCATTCTGTAACAAATACCTACTAAGAAGAGATGATTACCATAGGGGATGTACACACCGAAAACAGACATGCAATAACCTCCAATGTATCATGAGATTTTGTATCTTGTTATAATTGCGAGCAAACAAGTAGAAGCATGACCTAAAGAACCATGAGGCAAATAAGACAAAATCTCTATATAAGGATTACAAAAATATTTATGTAAAATCTCAGAATATGTCAAGGAAAGAAACATGAGAACATATAATTAAGTTAAGTCATTGTTGGCTAGCACCCACGAAGCTCAACAACAAGTTTTCTTACATCTTCAAACTCAAACTTACTAAATGATATAAAATGTGGGAAGCAATAAGATATTAGTAGAATGCCAATGAGATTACAGAAGTTAATAACACTCATTGCTAAGGATATTTTGAAGGCCACGACGAACTTCTCCCATGCATTCAAGATTGGCAAGGTGGATTTGGGACGGTTTATAAGGGAAAGATTGATGATGGGACCGTTGTTGCTATTAAACATGCTAAAAAGGTCATGGATTTGGATTTGGATTTGGATTTGGGTAATACATAACATGTATTTTATTTTAAATTAGGACTAAATTGATTTTATGTTTAAATATAGCGGACTAAATATGTAATTATACAAATTATTTTTAGTTTGGTGGTCAAACTAGGAGTGAAGTAATAGTTTAGTGACTATCTAGCTAATTTATCATTCTTTTTACTATACTAAGTAAGCAGGCCATCAGTTGTCTAACGACAATTACCCGATGAACAAATGTTTAAAAAATGAAAACATAAGTGACCATAACGTTCAAGTTTTGAAATTGGTGACCAAAGTGTATACTTACTAAACGTAAGTGACCATTATAGTAGTTTACCCTTATATTTTTTTAAAACTAAAATTTTTAGTTTTTTTCTTCTTTTTACTTTGTAAAAACACTTTAGAGTTATGCCATTCATTTATCTTTATTTATATTATTCCTTCTTCTATATTTTCAAAATAATACAAAATAAATATTTTGCCCTTATTTGGTAAACAATTTTTAGCCAAAATTAGAGGTTTGAACTATTTTTAGAGGTTTAACCAATTAAATCTACTAATTTAGATGTTTGCTAAATAGATGATTGTAAAAATGAATTGTGATGAAGAGCTTTTTGGGTTAGAGAATTTGATATAAGAGTAGTAAAGACTCTTTTGTCCTTGACAATTACAAAAAATCTTTAAATAACCTAAAAATGAATACCTAATAAAATTAATAAGACAATTTCATAAATAATAAATTAATATATAAATTAATATACACATCTAAATTTAATAATTAATGAAATTATATTAAAAATGATTTCATAAATAAGAAATTAATATATACATCTAAATTTAATAATTAATAAAATTATATTAAAAAGAAAACTTCGTAAATAAAAAATTAATATATATATAAATATCCTTCAAATATGCTTAGTAATGTTATATTAAAAAGATAATTAGATTATTAAGCTCGTGCTTCCTTTCAATTAAAAAATAATTAGATTATGAAAATTATGGTTTTTTGTTTAATCATCGGTATCCAACCCGTTAGTCAACCAATAGGTTGGATACCAGTGGTTAAACAATTTTTTTCATAATCTAATTAATATTAATAGATACAAACTATTTATAACTAATAAACTTTTCAATCAAGTATTGAATAGAATAATGTATTTATATATCATTTTGCTTGTTCAAATAATCTAACAGCTATCAGCTAATTTTATCGAACACTTTTATACAATCAACTAATGCAATTCGCTAGTTAAATCAACTCATGCAATCCGCTATCAGCTAATTGTCAAACAGAGCCTTTATCTATTTAAAAATACTTTTTAATTGTAATACTAAACACTTAAATGTTAGGCCTATATAAAAAATAAGTACCTAAAGTATATCAACTTTTTCATATAGGTACCTAAAATATTTTTTGTCAAAATAAGTACCTAAAGTATATTTTTGGTTAAATTATGTACCTAAAGTATTTTTTGTCAAAATAGGTACCTAATGCATTTTTAATCAATGTCACATGTCAAAATAACCCAGTTGCTCTTATTTCACATATTTCTGCCTATTTTACCTTTTTTATAGTTGTATTCTTAATGTCCCTATAGAGGAAGTCTCACCATTACAGCTAGTTCGACGATGTATCTGCCAACTGTACAGTTTGCTAAAAGATAAGGATGAACCTGCCATCTATATTATTTGTTGTGACAAACTTTCTATGGCCTTTGGTCAATCGAAACACCTGAAGGACAAGTGTCCTTTATTGGGCAGCCTATAAAAGAACAAGTCCGGGAAGAAAGAGAGTTACGCGAATTCCATTTTGATATCATCTTCAACCTCTGAGCTTTCTCTATCCTCCCATGGCGGCTTAAGCTCATTTTTGGAGATTTAAGGTGAAGTGAGGCAGAATTATCCGAAGAGACAAGGAATCAAGTGCTGATCGAGGAGACTACTTTGTTATCTTCTTAAACTCTTTTTCATTTTAGATATTTGTTGAAGATTATTTTTGTATTTCGTACTTAATTGATGATGGTTTAAACTTTTGGGCTTTATGAACTTGTTGAAACTTGCTCTTTAGTTTATACGTATTTTTATTAGCTTTTTCTTAAGCTTTAATTGTTAGAATTGATTAATGTTTTCCATGAGAGTGTTAAACTAGTCACTGAAATCGACGGATGTAGTGACAAGTCAGGTTAACGAGTATTACAACGAAAGTTGAACGGATGCAACGAGAGTTGATCTGCTCGTTCAAAGGGTTATAGTTTTGACTCGTAATGAGAGTTGAAGGTGATCTATATCCCTATGTTAGCAGTTGAAGATTTAATGGAAGCTAGTACTCAAGCTCTATTTCTATTTGCTAAATGAGCCATCGAACTTCCTCGAAGTCTACTTGATCTTTCTACCAAACTAAACCAAGAAGATCCATGCTTTATTCTATATTTCTCTACTCCTTATATGTTTAGTTATTGCTACCACAATTGATCATTTAAACCTTACTTTATTCTTTTATTGCATCCACCATTGCGCTTACAATTTCCACTTTTACAAAGTTGCTTGTAGCTACAAAATACTCAAACTGAATACATCATCCTCGTGGGATTGATATTCAAGTAGGATTTCCTTCTTTTTATTCTTGCATCGATAGTGTTGCTTGCACTTTAGTGTGACATTTTCACACTGTTTAAGTTTTGACGTTGTTGCCGAGGATGACATTATTTGGTTTTTATGTTTCTACTTGCAATTCTATTTTCTTTATGTAGTTTTTAGTTGTTTCTAATAGTTTTCTTTTTTTATATTTCCTTTTCTTTTTATTAAGTTTTGTAGGTGTTGTATGACTAAAAGTGCCACCACACCATTATTTGTACCAGATCCCGAAATTGAGAGAACTTTTCGAAGAAGAATTAGATAACATAGAGGATGGTAAGACAACCTAACAAGAATGAGGGAATACCTCAAGATCATGAAAACCCACCACTTTACCCACCAGCCCAAAATAGAACAATTTGCGATGTTGTTGTTCCCCAATTAGACGATCTACAATCGGGAATTGTTAGACCTCCTAGTTTGGCAGGGAATTTTGAGTTGAAGCTGGTTATGTTTCAAATGCTCAACTCTAATAGGCAGTATGTGGGGTTACCACATGAAGACGCTCGAGAGCATCTTCAATATTTTCTTTTAATTTGTGTTTCATTTAACCAGCACGGAGTTTCTGATGATACCTTACGGATGCAATTGTTTCCATATTCTTTGCAGGGTAGAGCTCGCACATGGTTCTGAAGACTTCTTGCTGGCTTTATTACATAATGGAATGATCTTGCAACACAATTTGTTTTGCGTTTTAATCCACTAACAATGAACTCGCTTCTGAGGAATGATATTGCAACCTACTACCAGTTAGATGATGAGACTCTTCACACTACTTGGGAACGATATAAGTATTTGTTGCAATGATGTCCAAATCATGGCATTCAATAGGAAACTCAGATTGAAATTTTCTACAATGGGTTGAATGTAGCCACAAGACATCTTGTCAACGGGCCATCTAATGACCCATTACTTGATTGCACTTACAATGTTGTTGTTGGTGTGTTGGAGAAATTTGCTCGAAATAATTCTCAAAATCCTATCTCAAGGGTTGCATTATGCAAAGCTGTACTGAGAGTGTTCGAGCTTGATGATCTTTCTTCTCTAAAAGCTCATATTTCATCTTTGGAGAACAAAATCAAGAATGTGGAAGGAACAAGTGAAGTTGCTCCCGTACAACTAGCTCAACAAACTGTTATTCATGTATTTTCTTGGGAGATTTGTGGAGAGAACCATAGCTATGAGGATTGCACACAACATGCAGAGAATGCTAGTTATGTCAGCAACATGCAAAGCAACAACATGGGTACATCTTACAACCCAGCTAATCGACAGTCTTGGGTAACTCTAATTCTACGCAACATTTAAGAGCATTTCATTTTTGGAACAATTCATTTCAAGGGAATTCTAGTGTGCGGCAAGGAAACTTTAGTTATCTACAGCAACAGTTTACACCACAAGTCGAAATACAGCCACAACAGAATAGGATGTAACCACAACATCTTGTTTCACAATCTCAGCAATCACAATATGGTGTGAAATCACAATATAGAGCACTATATCAAATACAGTTTCAGATGAGTCATTATGCTCCGTCAACTATCTCTGACCTATTTGCTCTTTTTGAAGAAATGATGCTCGACCATTTTTCTCGCATAGAGGCTATAGTGCAAGGTCACTCTTCGTCATACGCACTTTGAAAGCTCAATTGGGGCAGTTAGCTACTGATATGAATTCTCGACAGCCAGGCATACTTCCTAGAAATAACAAGAGTTATGTGAACAAGGGTAAGGAGCATTATAAAGCAATAACTCTTCGCAGTGGCAAACAAACTGCTAACTCGATGCAACTAGTTCACATATCTACTCAAGAACGATGATGGAGTTGACGATGGCAAGACGGGTAATGTTCCTCCAGTTATTACTTTGCTTCCATCAGTTATTCAATCTAAGTTGTCGCCACAATGCCCAGTGTTGGTGCAACCAGTAGATAATCCTTCTCCACCTTTTCCTCTGAGATTTAAGAACATTGAGTTTGATACTCAATTTCAATTCCTTCATGATACTTTGAAACAACTTACAGTGCAAATACCTTTGATTAATGCTCTTACACATATTCTTAATTATTCCAAGTTCATGAAGGATATCTTGTCCAAGAAAAAAAGCTCAATGCAATAGAAACCATTGTTCTCACTGAGGAGTGCAGTGCGTTAATATCTACCCCTCTACCGAGAAAGATAAAATATCTGGGCATCTTCATCATTCCTTTCTCTATTGGTAATCACTAAAGCTCTTTGTGATTTGGGAGCTAGTGTTAATTTAATGTCACTGTCTCTTGAAATCAAAAACCTTTTAGAGTGTTTCTCTGTTAAATTTTATTCTAAAAATGTTGTACAAGAGTAATCCTTTTACATGCTTTACAAGTAGTTAACCTAGAGTAGTCTACCTAAGATATATAACTCTTATCCTTTAATGAGATAGAGTTTATCTAGATCTAAACTTTTAAATTCAAACTATTAGATGTGATAAGATAAGATTACAACATTTAATTTACATACAATAACCTACACACTCCCTCAAACTGGTGTGAAGATATCCGTCAGTTGACTCTTTGTAGGAACATAGTGCAGCTTTACGACACCACTGTTTACCTTCTCATAGATAAAATGTCTGTCAATTTCGATATGTTTAGTCCGGTCATGTTGTACTAGATTCTTAGCAATACTCATTGTTGATTGGCTATCACTCAGTACCTCGAACTCCTGTTTTTCATCCAACTCCAGCTCGGTGAGAAGTTTTTTAAGCCACATGCCTTCGCAAATTCCAATGGCCATAGCCCTATATTCTGATTCTGCACTACTTCGAGACATCACAGTTTGCTTTTTACTCCTCTATGTGACTAAGTTTCCCCACACAAATGAACAATAGCCACTCACAGATTTTCTATCTTTTAACTCTCATGCCCAGCTAGAATCTGTGTAAATCTTCACACATCTGTCTTTATTTTTCCTGAAAATAAGTCCAAATCCTGGTGTAAACTTTAAGTATCACATGACTCTATTGGCTGTCTTCATATTTTCTTCTCTAGGATCACTCATGTGTTGTCTTATTATGCTTACTAGATAAGCTATATCAGGACTAGTGAGTGATAAATCAATAAGTTTCCTAACCAACCTTTGGTAGGATTCTCTGTTCACGGGAGTACTCGTGCCATTTTTCCAAACTTCAAGCTTGCATCCATTGGAATGTCTGCTGGTTTACATCCAAGCATTCCAGTTTCCGAGATCATGTCCAAGATTTACTTTCTCCAATTTATGACTATTCCCTCATTTGATCTAGCCACCTCCATTCCGAGAAAGTACCTAAGACTTCCCAAGTCTTCAGTCTTAAACTCTGTTGCCAAAAAAGTCTTTAGTTTCTCAATTTCCTCTGTGTCATCTCCTGCAATAATCATATCATCAACGTAAATAATAAGGAGAGTTTTTACCATCTGAAGCTACCTTCTTAAACAAGTTGTGATCTGCCTGTGTTTGCTTGAACCCATTCTTCACCATGGTTTTCTCAAATCTGTCAAACCATGCCCTTGGTGATTGCTTCAGTCCATACAAGTATTTATTTAGTTTGCACACTTTTTGTTTCGTTGAGTCGTCCTCTAAGCCTGGTGGAATCTACATATATACTTCTTCTTCAAGCTTTCTATTCAAAAAAGCATTCTTGATATCCAGTTGGTGCAACTTCCAGTCTTTATTAACTGCTAATGAGAGCAGCACCCTTATTGTATTCAGTTTTGCCACATGTGCAAAGGTCTCTTGATAGTCTATTCCATATGACTGAGTAAATCCCTTTGCCACTAACCTTGCCTTGAACCTCTTGATACTTCCATCAGAATGATACTTTACTGTGAAAACCCACTTGCATCCAACCACATTTTTTCCTTCTGGCAGTTTAGTTAAACTCCATGTGTTATTTTGTTGTAGGGTTTTGACCTCTTCTTCAACAGCTTTCCTCCATACAGGATTTTCAAATGCCTCTTCTACTATTATAGGGATCCTTACACTGTTAATATTAGTTGTAAAAGACTTGAAACCAGACAATAGTTTTTTATAAGCAACAAATCTATCAATAGGGTGATTAGTGCATTTTCTTACCCCCTTTCTGATTGCAATCAGAAAATCATCTAAATTCTCATGAACAAGACTTTTCGAGACATCATTACTTACCCTTTCCTCTACGGCAGCAGGACTTAATATCAGTTCTTGGCAAGTACTAGGTTGATCAATAGGTTCTGTGATAATTTTCTTTCTTCTGGCATAGAGAGTAAGCTGTTTGACTGGAGGTTGTGGGGTTTGAGTAGTGTGAGGCCTGGGAGATCTAGGTTCTGGAGAAGGTCTTCCTACTGTAACATTAGAAGAGCTGGGAGATGTAGGCTTTGGGGAAGATCTTTCTACTGGAAAACTAGGAAAGCTGGGAAATGTAGGCTCTAGAGAAGTTGTAGGATCATCAGAGTTGCTAGGTTGTTCGCCCTGTGTTTGTTCAAGGGTCGGAAAAGGAGACAACAAAGGAAGAATAAGAGTAGGAGTAATAGGCTGAGATTCCTCACATCTCTCCCCCTGAATCTTAGTCCCTACAAAATAAGGTTGATTTTCAAAGAAGTAACATCAAATGAAACATGGGTTTTCTTGGTAATATGTGAGTAACATTTGTAGCCCTTCTGACTTGATGAGTATCCTATAAACACACACTGCAAGGACTTAGGATCAAGTTTACTCCTATTATTGCTATGCACATGAACAAATGCTGTGCGGCCAAATACCTGAAAAGGAATAGCAGATGACCATGGCTTGAAATGTGGAAAAAAGATGTAAAAGGGTGTCAAAAGGAGTTTTGAAGCCATAGTTTTGCTAGGCATCCTATTAATTAGGAAAATAACAGTAAGAGGTGCTTCCCCCCAAAGATACTAAGGAGCATTAGCAGAAAGTAGAAGAGACCGAGTTACCTCAAGTAGATGTCTTTTTTTCTTTCAACAACCCCATTTTGCTGAGGAGTGTTGACACAAGAAGTAAGGTGAAAGATACCTTTCTCTTGAATAAAAAAAGAACCAAGGGATTTTGTAAGATACTCACTCCCATTATCACTCTGAACTATCTTTATTTTGCGTTCAAATTGGTTTTTGATCATGTGATAAAACGTTTTAAATATCGTTTCAACCTCCAATTTTTTTTTCATGAGATAGGTCCGAGTAACCCGAGAGTGATCATCAATAAAGGACACAAACCAGCGAGCCCCAGATACATTTTTAACTTTAGAAGGACCCCAAATGTCGCTATGTATGACAGAGAAAGGAGAGGTAGGTTTAAATTTAGTGGGAATATATGGTTGTCTTGTATGTTTGGCAAGTTGACATGCATCACAGGTGAATGACGAGGGATGTTTATTCAGGAACAACTTAGGAAACAATTTCACAAGATAGTAGAAATTCAGGTGTCCTAATCAAAAATGACATAGCATGGCATCATTGGAAAGAAGAGAAGAGGAAAAAACTGTAGACGTAGGACAACTGGGAATAGTTTTGTTTTGAGAGGATGTGCCATCAAGAATGTAAAGTCCATTGTGTCGCCTAGCATTGCCAATCACTATCCTCGAGTCGTGTGCCTGAAAAATACAACCAGACAACCCAAAGCTAACATCACAATTCTCATATTCAATAATTTTGCTAACAGACAGCAGATTGCAGGCCAGTTTTGGTACATAAACAACATTAGACAGTACTATATGATTATTTAATTTAATAGAACCATTTCCTGATACAATGGAGAGAGATCCATCGGCAAATTTGATAGATGATGCAAACGAATATGGCTTGTACTCATGAAAAAAGGTCACGATTGCCTGTCATATGGTCAAAAGCACCAGAATCCACTATCCAACTCCATGGATTGACTATGGCCAAACAAGGAATTCTACCTTCTGTAGCAAGAAATGCAGTAGAATTGGATTTGGAGAATATTTGACCAAACATCTGTTGGAGCTCTACAATCGGTTGCTTACTGAAACTATTGGAAGAACTGACATGCACAGTAACATGTGCTTCTCTCGGGGCTTTGACCCATTGAGATTTCCACTCTACTGGTCTCACTGATTGAGACAGAATGGGAGAAAGAGACGCATCCGAAAGGGTAAAATCAGATGGACGAGAGCTCATTGGAGAGCTAATTGTAGAAGTAGCAGGTTCTGTTGTAGCCATATTTTCTAAATATGGAAGAAAGGTCGAGAGAAGAGAGGAAAAATTGAAATTTGGAAGAAAGGATCGACCTAAACTGATACCATGTTGAAATCAAAGAACCTTTTAGAGTGTTTCTCTGTTAAATATTATTCCAAAAATGTTGTACAATAGTAATCCTTTATAGAATTCACAAGTAGTTAACCTAAAGTAGTCTACCTAAGAGATATAACTCTTATCCTTTAATGAGATAGAGTTTATCTAGATTTAAACTTTTAAATTCAAACTGTTAGATGAGATAAGATAAGATTACAACATTTAATTTAGACACAATAACCTACACTGTCTGCTTTCAAAAGTTAGGCATTGGAGAAATGAAACCTACTACAGTCGCATTATAATTGGCAGGCAGATCTTTGACACATCTGAATTGTCAAATTAAGGATGTGATTGTTCGTGTGGACAAGTTCATTTTTCTAGCTGACTTTATTATTCTTGACTATGAGGCTGACAAGGATGTACTTATTATCCTTGGCCGTTCATTTTTAGCTACGAGGAAAGTATTCATCGATGTATCAAAAGGAAAAATTACAATGCGGGTCAACAATGACCAAGTTACTTTTGAGATGTTCAATGCAGACATTGGAGGAAAGACTGAGGAATGTTTTCATATTGATATTCTTGACCATATCATTCAAGAAAACCTGCATCATCGTGGTATACTTATTATTGGGGATACTGTACTGGAAATGGTACAAGAAGATCTCCCAAATTATGACCACATTGTTGAAGTTCTCACTACGATAGTTCACCACAAATGTCAAGTTCAATCTTTAGATCTCGCTCATCGGACAATTCCTACTTTTAAACCATCTATTGAAGAAGCTCATACTCTGGAACTTAAGCCATTTCCAGCTAATCTTAAATATGTATTCCTTTGAGATGCTGAACACTCTTAGTCATTGTCTCTGTAACTTTGGATGCAATGTAAGAAGCTTGTTGGGCTCGAATCAATCAATAGAATACCGCTAAGAGGGTTGAAATTACTTCCCTAATGAATTGGCTAAAAATGAAAAATAGTGGAAAATATTGCACGATGATTTTAGAGTGGTTCGACTACTCAACCGAGTCTATAACCCCCTTAGCCAGGCCTAGCCAAAACTGGACTAAAAGAATCACATTAGGTTTGCCGAAGCAAACCCAAGCTAATAACCTAAATCGAGCCCATTTTTTTCTTTTTTTCTTTTCTAAATGCATCGAATTATTATCCTAGAGTGAACATGCTTCAACGAAAATGTCATATTGAAATCAGATTTCCAAAACAGGGTTCGACTGCTCAACATTACATAATAGGGACCAAAATGTAATTTTTTCAAATTACAGGGACTTAAATTGAATTTGAGATTACCAACCCTTCATTAGTCTAATTTCATGCTCACATGTTAAATTCCAAATCAATACAATCATCCAAGCTCATTCAATTGCATTCATAATAATTGGGGACTAAATTGCAAGATTTTCAAACTTTAGCAAACTGTAATACACAAAAACAACAGGGTGTACCAATATGGGCAAACCCGTACCGATATGGCTTAACGAATAAAATGGCTACTCATATCGATACACGTTTAACCGTATCAATATGGTACATTGACCCACTCGTACCAATACGGCCTTGACCCCGTACCGATCCCCCTTTGTAATTTCAAAACTCATAATTCCAGTAGCTATAACGCGTACCGATACAGTACCCTGCGTATCGGTACAACTTGTTAAAATTGAAGGGACAATACCGTTACTTAAACTCGTGTACCAAAACTAGTACAAATTTTCCTTAAGGCGTGCCAATACGATGGCTAGGCGTACCGATACCCTCTGCTTTATTTCAATGATTTGAGCCTTACCATGACCCTGCGTACCGATTCTTGGGTACCTGTACCGGTACGAAGAGGCATGTAACGACCTCTAAGTCTAACATATGACACTTTGGCTCACTCCAAACAACCCTAAGACATATTTAAACAACATATAGCATCAATAGCATGCTTGAAAACATCAAACCAGCATTTTAAGCAATCCTAGCAAGTCTAGCACAATCAACCACAAAGTCTATAGACATGCACCCTAGTCAACATCCAAAACATAAATCCATCCACATCTAAATCACTTTAAACCTCTTACAAGTCCAAACCAACAATTGAAACTTGAGCAAACAGGGAGTTCATAAAAAAAACCTCACAAATCGACAATTGACACATTACCTTTATTACTACTATAGAACGTTTCAAACCATACTTTGAAAACAAGTCCTTGGAATTCCTTCATTGCTTCCTCATGCCCTTGACCTTTAATTCTCTGCATTGATGGAAAAGAGAGCGTAAGCACACAAGGCTTAGTGAAGAATTCTCAAAACCAAACACCATCAATGCATTTTAAACCATTTAACAATCTTTATGAAAACCACTTTCCAAAATACTTTTCGATCATCATTTTAACATCATGCTTATCAAACCATGCACTTAACATTTCCAAAATATGCACATTAAACCATATGCAACATGTATCATGAATCAACAGTAAAATCTCATTTGCTACCCTCAATTTAAGCTTTCCCATGCATACTACCAATGCAAGGCTTAAAGAGTAAAACATGTTTAAACCACATAAAACAACATAATCCATCTCATGATACATCATCAATTATATTGTCTTACAAGTGATCATTAACCGAGTTCCACTTTTCAAAACATAACACCAAATACACGGATTCAACAAGTGTTCTCTCAACACTTAACATACAATCTACTGGCATCTCAAGGTCCATCAATGGGCGTTTTTGGTACACATAAACCCTCTACCGTTTTGATACCTGTGGTGGAGTTTTCGGTACACATAAACCCCTCAACACCACTCATCGGCTAGATGTATAACCCACTAATAGGAGTCTTCGGTACAAAGATCTAAACCCCTCAACCATTAGGGTACTTGGATAGAGTTTTCGGTACTACAGATCAAAACCCCTAAACATTCAAGGCGACTTTTTATAGTGCATTATCAATCCTATGGTTGGCCCACTATATCCGATAACATTTACAAAACCTTTTCATACCATCACTTGCCAATATAATTCATTTCATTAACATCAACTCATTGTTTTCATATGCATCATCAAAATCATTTAACTAGTGCAATCAACCTCGCATTAACCAATGTTCAAAAACATTAATAACTCATGCATTACCTCACAACGCATCATCATCATCATATAATCGATTTCCAACATTAAACCATGCTTAAAATATGCATATACAGTAGGGGTGATAACGAGAGCTGAGCTTGAGATTGGCCAGGCTCGGCTCGGGCTCGAGGCTCAGCGAGCTCAAAATTTTAGGCTCAAGCTTGACTCAAAAATAATAATGTTGGGCTCGGCTCAAGCTCGTCAGGCTCGGTTCAACTCGAAATGGACAATTTTGCTATAATTTTTTTATAAAAGATAGGGCCTCGTTAAAAACCCTTTCATAACCAACACTAAAACGAAATTCAATATCAAAGAAAGGGAAAAGAGTGCCCAATTTATTTTAGTTAATTTAACTTTAGTGGATTTTCCCCTAATTTATTTTATTGCTTTTCTTTTGCTAAAGATATTACTTTTAGTGTATATGTAGCATATATATATAATATAATTATTCCGAGCCTGCTCACGAGCTTTTTGAGTAGAGCTTTGGTCGGCTCGGCTCAGCTTGTTAAGGTCTCGAGTTGAGCTTTGACCGAGCTGAGCCCGAGTAGCTCGCGAGCCGGTCATGCTCATTATCATCCCTAATATACAATGAGCAATCAATTCATTAAAACAAGTGCATAAAAACCAATTGCCAAACTGAATTCGAGAGAGAATTCATCTTTTACTTACTTTCGAGTTTAGACCAGCGTTTCAAGCTTGACCTAAACTCCCAAACACAACTTTAAACCTTTGCAAAGCTATAAAACACATTTTCACTCACCGACACGCAAACCCTCACTTACCGATACGGTAACCACACCTCCAAAGCTTCCGAAACGATCGTTCAATCTTGAGGAACAACTTCCCCTATTTTATCCACAAAAAAATAGAGGATTCAATTCATCAAAATGCATTAAACAACACAGCAACATAAATCTTCAACATTCATAACCAATTTCACTCCACAACAACCGAAATCAACATCAAATATCTTCCAAACTTAACCCTGCCAAAACCTAACATCATAACCCATCAATCAACATCTAAAAACACAACAACAACATCCTTATACCTCCAGCATTCATAAAACCTCCACAACACATCAAAAACTCACAACTAACAACGTAGAAAATTAGAGATTCACGTAGTTTTAGGATACCAATGTTAAAACCCACTTATAAACATTAATAAACATCAAAATCATGATTAAAATCAATCAAGAACTCATGAAAACTGAGTATATATGAAAATCCAACAATTTAACCAATTAAACCTCAATTTCACAAATTTTCCATAATTAAATCATCAAATCAAGTTAGAAAACATATCTAAAGGATCAATAACTTGGAAATTTCAATAAAGAACCTTATATTAGAGGAGAAGAATGAATCTCACCTCTAAATTTGGTTTTCCTCTTAATTGGATGAATTTTCTTGAGAAAACAAGATCAAATCAAATAGGTTTTGTTAGGAAACCATTAATAATCCATTTGATAACAAAAGAAGATTAAAATAAAGTATTTACCTGATAAAATTGAAGTGGAAAAGAGTGTTTGGCTGGAGAGAATTTGAGAGAAAAGCTTTTGATGAAAAGTTAGTTATGTGAAATTTCTTTAAAATCTAATTATGTAATTAATCTCCCCAAACCTTTCTATCTATTTTAAAACCTTTTTAAAATATCCAATTTTAAGAGAAAATTCTGATATTAGACTTTGGCCAAATATCTCCTTAAAGATTCTAAGTTTTGACCCTTTTACCAAACAGTCACTAAAAATAGTTTTAAAACTTTACATTTTGGTCACTAATCAAAATGTCCAATTTCAATACCTCCTTTTGTAAAATTGATTTTACAAAAATCATTTCCATATTAAATAATGATTTTAGAGTATTTTTCCATATTTTTATCTCACCCAAAAATATCTATCTCAAATTAAATCTCAAAACTAACTCGAATCCTCTAATCTGATCCGTCGGACCGTCTAAGCCACCTAGAAAACTCCTAGGCCCAAAACTAGGCCATTACAGAGTCTACATCCACTACCTTATCACACCACTAAGGATTTCCTAATTCACTACTGTGAATTCTTCCATTTTACAAGCCAAAAGAGTAACCTTTACAACTCTATTTTTTCAATGACTAAGATAGAACCACTCTAGTTTTTGCTTAGGCTAAACTAGAACCTCTCCCTTTTACAAGGTAAATTTCTGTAAACAATAAAAACCTCACAAGGTGAGTGTTTAAAATAATTAAGCTCACAAAGAATGAGTACTAAAGATATACAATAAAGCTCACTTTATACAACATATACGAGAGAAATGAAGAATAAAAGACTTAAAGAATATTTCTCTTGATCATGAAGCTTGGATATGTTCTCTGACCATCTTCAAGTGTCCCAAGCTTGCTTTTATATTGTGGAATGATATTCTAGCCATTCGTAGTCGTTGGAGATGTTTTGGAGCCTTTGGGAAGTCATAAAGTTGAGCTTTAAATTTCCACCTACATAGAGGTTTCGAAACCTTTACCAGAGGTTTCGAAAACTTAAGGAAGATTTGAAAAATATAGCTATTTCTAAGCCATGGTTTCGAAACCTTTTATAAAGGTTTCAAAACCTTTCCTAAGGTTTCAATTCCTTTCAAGTCTAGGCTATTCTGCCCGAAAGGTTTCAAAACCATCAAATAGAGGTATCAAAACCTTCTTTAAAAACATGAAAATTTGGCTATTTTTTTGACTCTTTAAGGTATATAAACATAGTGAGATGAGTGAAAACATTTAAAACATATTTTTCAAGTTTGGAGGACTTTTGAATTATTTTTGAAATTTTTAAATAAGTCTAAAACATTTTTCACATAAATTGTTATATCAAAATAATTGCACAACAAAGCTAACTTGATAAATATTCTGAAGAAGCATAAACATGCTATTGCATGGACAATTATGGATATTAAAGGCATTAGTCCATCTTTGTGCATGCACAAGATTAAGCTGGATAATGAGAGCAAATAGTCTATTGAGCCATAACACAAATTGAATGAAAAAATGAAAGAAGTAGTCAAGAAGGAATTTCTTAAATTGGTTAGACGCAGAATTATCTATGCAATTTCTGATAGTGCATGGGGCAGTCCAGTCCATTGTGTTCCTATGAAAAGTGGTATCACTATAGTTCGAAATGATGCTGATGAATTGATTCCTACTCGCATTCCTACGGGTTGGCTTATTTGTATAGACTACAGGCGACTCAATGCATCCACAAGGAAAAATCATTTCCCTCTTTCTTTCATTAATCAGATGTTGGATTGCTTTACGGGCAAAGAATATTACTATTTTCTAGATGGATATTATGGCTATAATCAAATTGCTATTACACCTAAGGACCAAGAAAAGACCACTTTTACATGCCCATTTGGGACATTCGCCTTTCGTAGTATGCCTTTCAGTCTTTTTAATGCACCAGACATATTTCAAAGGTGCATGATGGCAATATTTTCAAATATGATTGATAATTCCCTCGAAATCTTTATGGATGATTTTTCGGTGTATGGGAACAATTTCAACCATTGTGTAGACAATCTGGAGAAAGTATTGCAGTGATGTGTGGACACAAATGTGGTTCTAAATTGGGGAAAATGTCATTTCATGGTCACTGTGGGGATTGTGTTGGGTCATAGAATATCAAAAGCTGGAATTGAGGTTGATAGAGCCAAAATGGATGTAATTGAAAAACTACAGCCACCAACGAATATAAAGGGTATTCAAAGTTTTTTAGGTCGTGCTGGGTTTTACAGAAGATTCATTCATGATTTTTCAAAGATCACAAAACCTCTATGCCTATTGTTGGAGCAGAATAGAAAATTTATTTTTTGACGATGAATGTCTGGATGCATTTAATAAAATTAAAACACAGCTTGTGAATGCACCGATCGTTGTTGCACCCAACTGGGAGCAACCATTTGAATTGATGTGCGACGCCGATGATTTTGCTATGGGAGCAGTCTTAGGGCAACATAGAGACAAGGTATTTCATACAATCTACTATGCTAGTAAGACTCTAACCGAAGCTCAAATCAATTATACCACTACTGAGAAAGAGTTGTTAGCAGTAATTTTTGCTTTTGATAAGTTTTGTTCTTATCTTGTGGGTGTAAAAATTATAGTTTTTACTGATCATTCTGCTTTGAGATACCTTTTGCAAAAAATATGCAAAACCAAGATTGATCCATTGGATTTTATTGCTTCAAGAGTTTGATATTGAGATAAAAGACCGTAAATGGTTAGAAAATTAAGTTGTCGATCATCTTTCGGGGTTGGAAGCAGGTAGTGAAGATAGCAATAAGTTGTAAATTATAGAAAATTTTCTTGATGAAAAGCTTTTTGTTATAGATGCAACGCTTTGATACGCTAATATTGTGAATTACTTGGTTTATGGAAAGACTCATGTGGGTGTAACTGGGCACAAAAAGACTAGATTTCTTTGAGATGCAATGAAATATCATTGGGATGAACCTTATTTGTTCAATGTTTGTAATGAAAATATAATTCGGTGCTGCATCCATGAGGAAGAGATGACATCTATTCTACAACATTGTCGCAATGCTTCATATAGAGGGTATTTTGGTGTCATGAGAACAACTACAAACGTCCTTTAATCTGGATTTTATTTTCCATCATTATTCAAAGATGCTCATGAGTTCGCCCAATGCTACGACCATTGTTAGCGCTTTGGGTCAATATCTAGGAGAAATGAGATGTTGCAGTAGCCAATAATGGAAATAGAGCTATTCGATGTTTGGGGATTAGATTTCATGAGTCCCTTCCCTAATTCTTTTGGAAATCTATACATTCTGGTTGTGGTAGACTATGTTTCAAAGTGGATAAAAGTTGTGGCAGTGCCTAAAGATGATGCAAAATGTTCTTGAAGTTCTTTCACAAGCATATAGTTACTCACTTTAAAACACCAAGAGCATTGATCAACGATAAGGGAAAGCACTTCCACTACAGCCAGGTGGCTGCTACATTGAAACGCTATGGAGTAAATCATAGACTGGCCACAATGTATCATCCTCAGTCCAATAGACAAACAGGGATTTCTAATTGGGGAATTAAAAATATCTTGGAGAAAGTGGTAAATACCACTAGAAAAGATTGGTCATCTCATTTAGATTATGCATTGTGGGATATACGTACTGTATACAAAAGTCTATTGGGAATGTCCCCGTATCAACTTGTTTTTGGAAAATCTTGTTATTTCCCTGTGGAGCTTGAGCACAAGGCCTTGTGGGCTATCAAGCAAGTCAACCTTGATTATAAGGCAGCGGGAAAGAAGTGATTGCTGGACATTACTGAATCAGAAGAAATTCACCGCAAGGCATATGAAAATGCCTCTATTTACGAGGACAAGAGCAAGCATTGGCATGATAAGATTATTTTGCAGCGATAATTCGAAGTGAACAGCTGGTTTTGCTCTTTAATTCAAGATTGAAATTGCACCTAGAAAAATTGTGATCACACTGGTCTGGACTTTGAAGTTGTTGAAGTATTTCCACATGGTGCAGTCACAATCAAATATACAAAATGGGGAATTCCATTCAAAGTCAATGGCCAATGATTCAAACACTATTTTGGTGACTTTGATTTTAGGAATATTGAGACCATTAAATTGGTCGATTTTTTTTGAAATTTTCTTTAAATGCTTTATTAGATTTAGATTTAGTTTCCTTTGTTTTCATTTAATTTTTGTTATTTCCTTTTTTACAGAATAATTTCTCTTTGGTTTGTTATGGAATCTTCTTCTCTAGCAACTTTTATGGTAAGAAGGCTCGCAAGATATACATGATATTTAAGGGCAAATTAGGGAATTCAATTGCACCGATTAATCCCTAAAATCAGAGCCTTTCATCTTGGAGCGCGGGAAATGCAACAAATAAATGTGATTATTACACCAAGATCAGACCGTCGATTCTCATCGATCAGACAGTACCAATTAAGTCTGTTTATTTCTCTCTTTTCTTCTTCTTTATTAAGCAACTTTGAACTTCATTGACCACTCACTTATTTCTCTAATTTTGGAAGCTTCACAATTCAAATTTTTCTCTACAAAAATATTTCCTTCTTACTTTTTTCTCAACATACCATGGCCAAGACCAGAGAAACCCAAAAAATCTCGATAGAACCCCTTGTAAAAGATGTTCCAAGCTCAGAATCAAACCCTCTATTCGAGAAACCTGTTGCTCAAGAAGAAAATACTAAGTACGAGGTATTTCAAATGGAGATTGCGGGTGAGCATTTTAAGGAACATATCCAAGGAGATGCATCCACCTAGAATACGGGATTGAGCTTTCTTTTGAGAACGAGCCTGGAAATTCAATCTACAACACTATAGCACTTTACAAATAGAGCAACTTTTGCACTCATCCTGGTAACTACAGCACTGCCTTGATAAGAGATTTTTATGCTAACCTATATGAGCCCTCATTAAAACTTGTTTTTGTGAGGGAAATTCTATTCCTTGGAGTGATGATACCATTAAAAAGTTATTAAAGACCTCTGTGAGTGTGGATGAGCAAGCATTGTTTGTGGCTAAGATTAATGATGATAAACTAGATTTGTTAGTGGAAGATTTATGTGTTGCGGGTGCATTTTGGTTGGGGACCAATGTTGGGAATTTCATTATGCTTAGAAAATTTCTAACTCTACCTGCAAAGATCTGGTTTCAGTTCATCAATTCCAGGTTATTGCCTTCAACCCATAGCACGACCGTCTCTCTTCATAGAATGTGTCTGATACACTCTATCATTAAGGGAAGAAAGATTGATGTAGGTGCAATCATTCACAAAGGGATCAAGGGTTTTACTAAGAGAAAGAATAGGATATTGGTGTTTCTTTTATTAGTCATGTAGCTTTATGAATTGAAGGGAGAAAACCCCCTATAAAATAAGGAAATGATAGCCAATAAGGGGCCAATCAACAAGGTTGCCATCAAGAGAATGACAAACACTTCAGAGATTCCTACATCGAATGTGGGCATAGCGACAGGGGCATAAAAAGGTAAGGAAAAAATGGACGCTACAATAAAGAATGTCTTGATAAGTTATGAAGTCTGGAAAAAAGTTATAACTATAAAGGACAAACTCGATGTTGTGACGAACACACTAGGAAAAGTTGCAGCCATAGTGCAAACATTGGATTTGGCACATAATTTATTCTATGCCTATGTGAAGACGTGGCACAAGTCTGCACTTACTGCCATGAACATGATTACTCTAGTTGCCCTACCAGAATTTCTTGAGTTTCTTTCCATCAATCGTAGTTATAATTTTTCCTCCGATGCTACCACAAAAAAGTATCAACCAAGTCTGTGAACTCTCCTAACAATGTAAGCGAGGTTGGTGATACACTGAAAGAAGAAGCATCGAGAAAAATCATTAAAGATTATCTTTTTGACTTGAATATCCCTACGGATGTTGACGCAACACTCATGGATGTTGTTGCTTATGAAGTCCTTGTTGAGGACATTGATGAAAATGTGGAGGATAGTTCCTATACTGAAAAGACTACCGCCGAGAAAAAAAATTTTGAGAGAATTTCGGTTACAACCAAGATTATGGATGCAACATTAGAAGGGCCAGAACTAAAGCCAGTTGTTGCGAGATTAGCAAAAGTTATGGTTGATTCGATAAATAAAAGGCCAACCCTCTTTTGATGGTGCTCTACAAGGCACCACCACTGTTCATCCCCACTACAGATGCGACTGATAATGTCGATGAAGGAGAGGAACAAGAGCAAGAAGAAGAAGCTGAACATAATGATGAGGCCTCTTTCCTAAGGAAGAGAATAAGAGAAAGAGTTCAAAGTCTAAGGAGAAAAGTAAGAAGAAGCACAAATAAGAGAATAGGAGCAAAAAGAAGAAGAGATGTTCCACCCCTCCATCTAAGAGCCAGAGAACTGAGTTAGTTTGTTTTTAGTTTTAGTAGGCATGCATTCCATATAGTGTAAATTCATTTTGTTTTCTGTATTGTCATGACATTTGCATTGTCATTGTAATAGCATTTAGTTGTAATAACATTGCATTCAGCATTGTAGCCACATGTTGTCATTTTATTTTGTTTTTTTTTTCTTTTGCATTGGGGACAATACAATCGTTAAGTTTGGGGGTATACGCCTAGGAGTTGAAATGGACCCTCATTTAAAAAAAATTATGCAAGGTTCCATTTGTGTTGAAAATTTTGCTTGCATTCGATGTATAAATCTTGAATTGTTCTGATTATTGATAAATTGGTTGGATATACATGATGGATAATTGCATTTTTAACTCTGCATTTAATATATTTGTTTGTTTGATTAGAGAATATCTAGCATTATTCCTTTGATTTTTGATGACTTTCACATGTTTCAGCATGTGCTATATATGTTAGTATATCTTATTAAATATAAATAAAAGGCATTCCAATGTGAGTGCAATAAAATAAAAGTAGCTTTAAGGGGGAACACTCATCTGCATGCATTAGAAAAATGAATATGGCCAAAGGTTGTTGCTGCATGAGTGTGCGTTGTTGCAATGGAGTATTGTTCGTTGCACAACATCATATTTCTCATGGTCAAGGGTGCATTCATTGCTCAAAATCCCTCGCTACATAAAAAAAGAAGAAGAAAAACATAGAAAATATATATTAGATATTTATATCATGTTATGTGTGGTACTAAATAAATGCTGATAGGAGGAATGAATCTGAGATGACAGGGATGATGTTGGGTATTTTTGAATTGCTTACTTATCTATTGATGTGGAGTTGTTTATGCAATTTTCTATCATGTCAATACAATGGATTTATTGGTTGATTGGAATGATTCAAGTATCTAGAATGCCTTAAATTGTTGTTGGACCTTACTGCTTTAATTTTACTTAAGAGCAAGTAAAAACTCAAGTTTGGGGGTGTGATAGCTCTCTAAAGAGCATGTATTTTCCCTAGATTTATAGATCTAATTTTCCCCGCATCTGTGTATATTGCATCTATTTATGCATTTTCATGTCTATTTCCTGCATTTTATCTAACTTAGTCTCAGTTGCTCTTATTTCACATATTTCTACCTATTTTGCCTTGTTGTCGTTGTATTCCTAATGTCTCTACAGAGGAAGTCTCACCACTGCAACCAGTTCGACACTGTATCTGCCAACTGTCCAGACTGCTAAAAGATAATGATGACCCTGCTAGCTATATTTTTTGTTGTAAAAAACTTTGTACGGCCTTGGGTTACGCGAATCACCTAAAGGACAAGTGTCCTTTATTGGGCAGCCTATAAAAGGATGAATCCGGGAATAGAGAGAGTCACGCAAATTCTATTTTGATATCATTTTCAACCTTCAAGCTTTCTCTATCCTCCTATGGCGGCTTAAGCTCATTTCTGGATATCTGAGGTGAAGTGAGGTAGGAGATTATCTAAAGAAAAGAGGAATCAAGTGCTGATCAAGAGAATACTTTGTTATCTTCTTAAACTCTTTTTCATTTTAGATGTTTGTTGGAGATTATTTTTGTATTTCGTACTTAATTGACAATGGTTTAAACTTTTTGGCTGTATGAACTTGTTGAAACTTGCTCTTCAGTTTATATATATTTCTATTAGCTTTTTCTTAAGCTTTAATTGTTGGATCTGATTAATGTTTTGCATGAGAATGTTAAACTAGTCACTAACATTGAATGATGCAGTGACAAGTCAGGTTAATGAGTATTACAACGAAAGTTGAACGGATGCAACGAGACTTGATCCGCTCGTTCAAAGGGTTATAGTTCTGACTCATAACGAGAGTTGTAGTCGATCTATATCCCTGCGTCAACAGTTGAAGATTAAATGAAAGCTAGTACTCAAGCTCACTTTTTATTTGCTAAATGAGCCATCGAACTTCCTCGAAGTGTAATTGATCTTTCTGTCGAACTAAACCAAGGAGATCCATGCTTTATTCTATATTTCTATACTCCTTATATATTTAGTTATTGCTACCACAATTGATCATTTAAACCTTACTTTATTCTTTTATTGCGTCCACCATTGCGCTTACAATTTCCACTTTTACAGAGTTGCTTGTAGCTACATAATACTCAAACTAAATATATCATCCTCATGGGATCGATATTCAAGCAGGATTTCCATGTTTCTATTCTTGCATCGACAATGTTGCTTGCACTTTTAGTGTGACGTTTTCACACCGATCATGAACTCGAGTCTTATAGGATGAACATAATCCTAGTTGGGATTTAATAATAAATATGGATATTATAATTCATTTTGAATAGTTTTAGGTGATTATAAGATAGTATATGTTTATACATTTTCTTAACCCTTTGAGAACACACTCCTTCCAGACAAAGTTGTTTGAACCTAGGTCTTCTAAAATAAACATCATCATTTTTTCCACTAAGACCGCTCATTGAATTCAAATAAAAGATTCATTGATATATAAAGTTGTTTGAACCTAGGTCTTCTAAAATAAACATCATCATTTTTTCCACTAAGACCTCTCATTGAATTCAAATAAAAGATTCATTGATATATAAAGTTTTACCGTCAATGAAATGAGATCATAAAGGCTTATGTCCATAGCTAAACATATGGTAAATATAATAGGCATAAAGACAAAAATCCCCTAACGTTTGACTGAATAATCACTTTGGCTTTTATTGTTTTTTGAAGAATTTTAACCCTCAACATTTCATTTTAGGCCAAAATGGCCCCTAAGTGGATGAAAAATGTTAGTCAACTAACTATAAATAGCTTGAAATGACGTGACAAACCTATATGACAATTTATGCTGACATAGCAGTGTCATATAGACAAAAGTGTCGACTTGACAAAATGCCACATCAATAAAAAAATAATTATATAAAATTATTTTTCTGCTAACGTGTCATTCTTTTTTCAAGTTATTTATTGTTAGTTGACTAACAGTTTTCATTCATGGAGGGTCATTTTGACCTAAAATGAAACATTTAGGGTTAAAGTGCTTTAAAAAAAAAATAGAGATAAATATCAGTGACATTTTTTAACATTACGCGAATATGATACCCAGAATTTCAAAGAAAAAGTTATATTTTGACTTGAAGTTTGCACCGCTTATTTTAATAATATTGGTGCTAATTGACTTTAGAGCTTCCAATATGTTTTAGAGAGGTGTGATAGAATGGTGAAATCCCTTGGCCAATGAGGATACAAATCGATTTAAAACAAGAAGGAATTCAGACTTAATTAACTAAAATGGGATTATTAAAGTATGAGACTTTGCTAGTGGTTTACGGTTGAACATGGTGAAATTTCATTTAGATTCCACAGCGGAAATGAGAGCGTGTCCTTACGAACTTTTGTTAGTGATTTACCGTTGACATCTTCTAAGAATGATTCAGTAAGACTGCAACTTCACTCCAATTCGAGTTGAATATTCCCTTAATAAGTTAGCTCGACTCTATATCTCTGAGGTCATCCAACTGCATGACGTTCTTATAAATCATTTCTGACCATGAGCCGAAATTCGAATTGAAATCCCTTCAGGAGGCTCTTGGAATACGACTAAATGTCAATACTGCTTATCATCCTCGGTTTGATGGTAAATTCGAGCATGTTATTCATGATCTGGAGGGCATATTCCTCAGCTCCTAATTAACAAGATGTGTTATGCATACTTGTAGCAGCTCAAAACACTCGTTGAATATCTTTCGCTTGATTGTCGAAACCTTAATTAACCTCCTTTTTGCCTTTGTACTTTCTTGTAGATGGCTTTGATGGATCCAATATGCACATTTAATATCACATAAACACATCACTATATTCTGGAAATTCAACAAAAAAAAGCTTCAGTTAATGTTGATCCAAACTAGTTTCTCTTAATACCGAAAATTTGTCTAGTTTAGGGATTTTTTTGATCCAATGTCTAAATTATGTTTCCAAAGGCTAAAATTTGTTCTAAATCATTTAGTAATAATCTTAATCATCAGTAACACTTCGAATTCAGATTTGCACAATCAAAAATTTTCACTCAAGAACATTCCTAGAAAAATCATCAAATATGAATATTCTCGCTTTGATTTGTTAAATCAAGTATAGAAACCTCTTTAATTAATCAAAAGAAGTCTAAAATAAAATCAGAATTCAAGGTTTTATCAAGAAAATCATATTTCACCATATTTGGCTGAATTTACGTTAGAAAATTTCATAGATTTTGAAAATTTTGTTCTGAAAAGGAAAAACACTCAATTAAGTGATGAAAAGATAGACTCATACCTCAATTGAAGAAAGAAAACTGAATTTTGCTTGGCTCCGTAAAAATCAACAGAAAAAATGCTTTAGAAAATGTGAAGATGAAGAAGAGTGTTGGGGGTAATTTTACGTGAATTAGAAAATAAAGGTAATTTCACATTTGGAAACAAAAATAGCAAATTAGATTTCTTTAGGAAAATCTACAATAAATTTTTAGGAGAGAAAAATGAACATGGAAATTATTAGATGAATACTAATTTTTGAATCAATGGTATAATGCCTTTAAGAGCTTGCAAGTTTGATCTTTATTCCAATTTTGTCATTTTCTGAAATATTGAAGCTAAATTTCACTATTTTTTAAAATTCACTTTAATAAAAAATCATAAAATCCTTAAGACATTTTATAATAATCGGTTTTCAACTCAAAATTCATTTAAATTAAAATATTTGAGAAAATTTCTTTTAAAAATATATTTTAAAATGTTGAATAATTTTTCGATCATTTTATAACCATTTTCAGATCAAATTCTTACACAATTCTCCAAACTCGATTTTACGAATGTAACACGAAAATTGTTGGTGTTAAGAGCATTACAACTTGAAAAGTATCTAGGCCTATAACTTTTCGTGGGAACATTAAAAACAATCTTAGAAACTACACATCAATCGATGAGAACTTTTGTGTAAACCCGAGAGGCTGAGTGGTTTAAGGTTTAAAAAATAAAATCTTATGAAAGAAGCTCTACTTTGCAAACAAGTGTGGATAATCTTAATGGAAGGAAATTTTGGAACAAACCACGTTATTGGCGAAATTTATAAATGTGTTATTTTTTCCGTTCTAGCTTCGAAATGTTCAGATTCTTGGTTATGGAAATGTATTGTCAAATGTAGAGACAAGGTCAAATTGGGTTTCAATGTACAAGTATGAATGTTAAAGGTCTGTTTGTTTCATGTAATTTAATTTATAGAAAACATTTTTTTGTGTTTAGTTGGCGTAAAATAAGTTGATCAATATAATTCATTTTTTGGTCAACATATTTTCTTTTGTATTTTCTGTAAAGTGTTTACGGTCTGATTTTTTGTAAAACGTTTTCCTAACTTTTCACTCCATAGCATAAACACTCAAAATAATATTATTCTATGTATTTGATATTTATATAATATTCTAGTATCATTCTAATAAAATATTAATTATTAAAATATTTAAAATATATTCATTAATAATTGTAATAATATAATGTTATAATAATATATTCAGTTATATTATATATAATATTATATTTTTATTTTAATAATATATAATAAATTATTAATATAAGTAATACTATTTATTATTTTTCATAAAAATATTATTATTATTAATGAGTAATATTATTTATGTATTTAATATTATATATTAGTATAGTATTATTTTAATATAAAATATTATTCATTAAAATATTATTCCTCTTAGATTAGTCCAATTTTGATTTTTTTTGTCAAAATATTTTAACTTCGGACTCTTTATTCTTTCAATTTATTATTGATAAAATTGTAAAAAGTATATTTAAAAACCTTCGATCAAGTAGTTTAAAAATATATATTTTATAAAACTTAATCAATTAAAATATTTAAGATAATTATGATCAAAGTTTAAAAAATTTGACTTTTAAAAATTCAATACTGAACAAATTTAATTGAACAGACTAGTAAAATATATTAATTAATTTTTAATAATAAAATATAATATAATATTTAGATACTATAATTTTAATATTATAATGATACGCTCAGTTATAATATAATATTATAATATTCTTGTGTTAATAATATATCATCAATATCATTAATACTTTTTATTATGTTTCGTAAAAATAATATTATTGAATAATATTATTTTATATATTTAATGTCAATAGAATGTTTCAGCTTTTTAATAAAAAATATTAATTATTAAATATTTACTATGTATTTATTAATGATTTTTGAAACTAATATAATATTCTTATTTTAATATTATACATTTCAAATTATAAAAATATACTTACTTAGTTATATTTTAATAATATATATTATAATATTTGTATTTTAATAATATATAATATATAAACTTAACGAGTGGTCACAGTAAAAAAATATATATAATTTTTATTTTAGGTAAGAATAACAATTTAAGCTAAACCAGACAGGTTTCGACCCAATCACATAGGGCGAGTTTTAGGAGCGATGTGGGCGGGTCGGATTTAGGGTGAAAATTACCCCGACCGACATTGATTTATTATACATATTATATTCCGTTTTTTTAACCCTTGCAGCGGCAGTCTCTTCCACCTTCATTTCATTTGTTGCTCTCCTTCAGTTCACCCATTCATTTTAGCTGATGTTTCTTATTCTTATTGATTTTGTTCTTTTTGATTTCTTCTTGTCTTATTAACTTTCCATTTTTGATTTTTTTTATTTCACTAATTTTCTTCTCATGTGAAAATTTTCTTTTGATTTAATTTTTGTGAGTTTTAGAGGTTATTTTTTCTTCAATGGTGATGAATGATTTTTAGGTTTCATGGTTCCTCTCCAGCGACGACAAAGTCAGATGAAGTCAAATTTATTGAGGACTTTACCCCTGTCAATCCTTATTCTTAATATCTTCCACTTTTTCTTTAATTTTTATTTAAAATATCAATTTCTTCAAAAAAATTTATAGTTTATGTGTGATTTGTAAAAACAAGGGTAAAGTTATTATTTTAAATTAATGGTTGTTGGTTATTTTTTATTTGCAGGGATTGATTCTTAGTTTGCTTGAATTTTCGGAAAAATATGTATGTTTGGATGAGCAGAAAATATTTTCTCGGATAATATTGTTTGGATACTAAGAAAATTTTATGAGAAAATAAGTTTAATTCGGGGCGGGGCGGGGCAGGACGGGGTCAGGTATACGCATCTAAGTTAGGGTCGGGGTCGGTGCGGATAAAATATTAAAAATATTCGGGTCGGTTTTAATCATAATTTCTCGGGTTGGAGCGGCCAATAATTTGACCCGTCCTGCTCCGTTGCCATCCCTAATCCTAGTAAACCTGAGTTCAATCGCTCTATATACAAGGTGTGTGTGAATTGTCAAAGGATTAAGAATATGTATGAACAAATAGTATATTGTATTCACCTTTAGACTATTAAAAAAATAATATATAATATATTATTAATATAATTAATAACATTTATTCTTTTCATAAAAATAATATTATTTTATATGTTTAATATTAATATAATGTTCTATTAATATTTTAATAAAATTATTGATTATGAAAATATTTAAAAGGTATTTATTAATAGTTTTTAATAATATTATTATTTTAATATTTAATTGATATAATTAAAATCTACACTATTTTAATAAATATACTAGCCTTAGTATTTTTTAAAACTTCTAAAAATAATATTTTAATAATAATAATAAAGAAATAAATGGCACTAACGAAATTATTATAATATTTTAAAAATAATAATATGAAGTTTTTATAATGAATATATTATATTTGTTTTTGTAATGAATAATTTCTAAAAAATTTACCAAACAACGAAAAATGATTTACACAATATCTTTCAAACACCAAAAAATTTAAAAAAAAATCACAAGATGTAGTTCATTTTATGTAAATCATTTTCAGAATTCGTTTCCAGTGTATTAAACAAACTCTAAATCGAATTTCAATGTACAAGTATGGAGTGGAAAATGACTTTTCCTTGTGTAGAAACTCCATATTTACTCATTCTCTTTATGATTCTAGTGAAATTGATTACCAATGCTACCTATCTTTAAGCCCATGAATTCAAACAATTACTCATGATTGGGATATAATTAGGTGTTCAACTAAGATTTTGATATAAAAAATTAAAAGAAAATTGTTTTTGGACTTAATCGAATTTTTCAAAAATAATTCAAAGTTCAAATAAACTTGAAAATTTCATTTCGAATGATTTTCAACATAGAAAAACTTTTTTTAAAATCAATACCATCAGGTTTTTGCATTTTAAAAAGATTATTTCCAGTATGTAAAGAGAAAAGGATTAATCCCCTAGAGCTAGGGATCAACCCTTTGTGGACAGCTTGCAAATGATTTTCAACGTAGAACTTTTTTTTAAAAATCAATACCATCAGTTTTTGCATTTTAAAAAGATTATTTCCAGTCTGTAAAGAGAAAAAGGATCAATCCCCTAGAGCTAGGGATCAATCCCTTTGTGGACAGCTTGCTTAAAACTTTTCCTCCCAGCTTTCTTGTAACAGTCATATTTTTATAAAAACGGATCGATCTCTTACGCCATAAATGTCAATTTTCTTTGTAGGTAACGGCTTTATTGTATTCCCAACAGCTCGAAACATCTAGTATTCATAGAAAGGATATAAAAACAAGGTCAAAGCAACTTAGCAATAACAAGAAACATTTTGGAAAGAAAATACCAACATCAAAGAGTCTTAGAGCGCTTAATTGCTGTATTCATTCTTGTAAAACACTTGTGAGCATTCATTGTTAATTTTTCTTGCCTTGTGAGGTTTTCCTTGTTTGTTTATTTGTATTTCTTTTTGGGAAAGGATTCACAAGACTTTGGGGTATAAGTCTTTGTGAATTGTGTAAGGTTACACTTTGTCCTGAAAGGTTTGCAAATTTAGTCATTTGGGAAAATCCTTAGTGTGAATAGCTAAGGTAGTGAATGTAGACTTGGTTTAGAAGTCAAACCACTCTAACATCATTGTGCAAATTATGTACGGTTACACTTGGTTTAGAAGCCAATTCACCTCCTCTTGACATATTTCGGTTGATCGATCGAGCTAACAATTAGAATCAGAGCGAGGCTCAATCGAATGTCTAACAACAATGGAGAAGATCCTTGGAATGCTCGAATGATTTCTACATCAACCGAAATCAATGGATCCCGCTTCTGGTTCATTCTACATAGAAGATTCTCAAATGGTCAACAAGCCTTCTTACTTTAACGAAGCTAACTATTCTTATTGGAAGAATAGAATGAAGCTATTTTTTCAAGCAAGTGATCTAAGAGCATGGAGTAGCATCATGAAGGGCTACACAACTTTTACTAGTGATATAAGTGGTTGGAGTGAAAATGAGAACAAGAAGTTCCAAACAAATGACAAGGCCATGCATATTCTATTTTGTGCACTTTGTCCCGATGAATATGGAAGAGTCTCATCGTGTGCCAATGCCAAAGAAACATGAAACAATCTATATGTTACTCATAAGGAACCAATGAAGTAAAAGAGACCAAGATTGATATTCTCACTTTAAGTTATGAGAACTTCAAGATGAATTTGGGAAAAGACATCAAGTCTATGTATGATCGTTTTTCGGTCATTGTCAATGGACTAAAAGGATATAGAGAAATTATCCCGGGAGAAAAGCTTGTGAGGAAGATGATTTATTCTTTTCCCAATTCATGGGATTTAAAGAAAATGACAATCATTGAAGTAAATAATCTCAAGACACTCAAGCTTGATGAGCTTATTGGATCTTTGCTCACCCATGAAACGATGCCAAAAGGGAGAAAAAAAGAAGAAAATAATGATGGTGTTGCTCTAAAATCATCAACTTGCAAAGAAATTGATTCTAGTGAAGATGATGATGATGAAGAAGAGATGGAAGAGCTTACACGAAGGTTCAAATGATTCATGAAGTCAAGTAGATAAGAATCGAAGCATGAATCAAGAAAATAAAGGGATCCCATCATGTGCTACAATTGCAAGAAGTTGAGACACATCAAGTATGATTGTCCTAAATTAAGGATGAAGGGATCAAGCAAATTCAAGAAGACATTTTTTGCTACTTGAAGTGATGAGGACTCCATCGATGATGAATATGGTGAAGTAGCAAACCTTTGCCTCATGGCCATTGAATAAGACTTTAAGGAAACTTCTAACTCATCTGATTCAATTTCTTATACATTTGATGAGTTGCAAAATGCCTATGATGAATTAATTTTAGAATTTAAAGTAATAATTTCAAAAAAAGGTAGTTTCAAAATTAAAAATGAAAAAAGATTTGTTTTCTAAAACTAATGTTGAACTTGAAAGTAAGTTTGAAGAAATGCAAGTGAAACTTAAATAATTTGAATTAAAGAATTTAGACTTGAAAATTTTACTTAAAAAATTTATGAAGATCATCAAAAGAAAATAGATGATCTTAAAAAAGAAAAAGGTTTGTTTAACAAAATTTTTTGAAAGAAGACGTGAAAATGGACAAAGCTTCAAAATAAATTTTGTTAAAAACAAACTTTTATAATAGACAAAATAGTTTCTCTAGATTTCTAAAAAGAAAAATGATAAAGAGTATATGAGCTCCAAAAGAACTTGTAACTTCTAACAATAAGGATAACATTGTTAAATGGATTCCTAAGGGAACTGAAATTTTTGAGACTAAATCAAATGGACCCAAAAGAGTTTGGGTACCAAAAGTAAAGTAATTGTCTATTGTAGTTATGTTGGAGCAATGATGAGTAATGTCAAGAAATTTTGAAAAGCTCTAGACACAGTGGAATGAATGACACTTGAAGAGGGTAAGGCCTAATCAAGATACCTTGGTTCAAGTGGTAACATTGTTGATTTCATGCAATTTTACTTGATCATGTTGCTTTGTATGATTTTATGATGATCTAAGCATGATTGAGTGACTCTACATGATGCTTTAATACAAATAGTTCGGGGGAGATTTTATTGCATGTGTTGCACATTTATGGCTCAATATGCTTACTTTTATGTTATTTTTTGCCTTAAAATTGTAATATTTTATTAGTTTAGTGGAGCCATGTTCTCATTGTTTCAAATGACCTTGCATGATTATCTTTGAGAATATGATGTGTTAATGTAGCATTTATGTCAAAAATACATGTTTAAGACTCTACATAGCCTTTTTGTGTTCGTGACTTGAAATGAGCTTCTTTGTGTGCAAATTAAATGACTAAATTGATCAATGTTGTAAATTCGCAAAATTTGTAGTTTCAAGTTGACATCCATGCATTTAGATAGTTTTTAAGTCATTAAAGTTCATTTCTTATCTTTCTAGTGACCTAGGTTGCATTGCTATTAGTTTAGAATTGCCATAGAAAGATTCTTTGTGCCAAAAGTACTTAAACCCATAAAACGAATCGATCCCATGAATAAAGAGATTAATCCCTTCATTGGCATTAAATAGGTCAAATATTAAAAACCTATTTTGCACTAAAATGATTAATCTCCAAAACCTGAGGGACCGATCCCTTCAGGCATGAAGTCTGGAAAGGGATTTTTAAATAGAAAATCACACGCATATGTTATCTTAAAAATCATGTTCGTCTCTTTATCTCCCAAACACATCCTTTTTGAAAAACTACCCAAAAACCTTCAATCCAAGTCGACTTTTAAGGACTTAACGTGGGTTTCTTCGACTTTTCATCAACAATCAAATTTCTCTCTTGTTTTCTACTCTTGGGAGCATCAAAATCAAATTTTTGATAAGTTTCATAAACCCTAATTTCTCTATCCAAAATTTATTTTTGAAATTGTGTTTATTGATTGATTTAGGATGGTTAGAAAACTCACATTTTGTTGAAATATATTGATTCTATTGCAGTAGGTTTACCCATTGTTTAAAATCACCCAAAATCTCATTTTTTCTTATCCACCCATCAAGTGTTTGATAAAAAGCCTCAATTACATTCTTGCCTCTTAACCTATTTGACCAACACTTGTTTTGGTGTTAAAATTGTGCTTTTAATTCATCCTAAAATATTCTTTTGACATCCTTAAACATTCTTTTTTCATTCTAATTCATTTTGATTTATCAAAAAAATATTCAAGATGTCAAAAAGAAAGACTATGGCTTCTAAAGGGAAGGGGAATCATTCAACCCCCTCAATGTTCAAACATATTGAATTATTGTTTTAGAAATCCTAAAGAGGTTGATCATTTCTAAAATCTTTTCGCATATGCTCCAGTTAAGAAAACTCGTTCCATTGATTTTTATTTCTTTACCAAACTTATTTTTTTTCTTAATTCAAAAAGTTTGAGGAATTTGAGTGGATGGTTTTTTTAAAATATAAAGGGTCTACTTATCCTACTCTTTCTAGAGCGTTTTATTCTAATGCCATTGTGTTCTCTTTAAAATAATCATATGACAATATTGTTCAAACAATCAAATCATTATTTTTGGTAAGCAAATTATTTTCACTGCTGATATTTTTGCTGATGCTTTTAGTCTTCCCACCGAGGGTGATGAAAATGAAAATGGGTTTTTCTTTCCGATATTCGTGTTTTGAATACCAAAGTTACTCACATTTCCCTTCATGATTGTCTCATGCACCTTTTCTTTTCTCATGCAATTCGTCCTTGTGGCATGAATTATTCGTCGATTTGAGAGTTCAATTATTGGCGGCTTCATTGCATTTGTAATTGCCATCAACTCCACCTTGGTGCCTTCATCTTCGAAGACATGGTACAGATTGTTAAGGCTAAGAAAACTAAAACCTTAGCTTACGATATGTGTTTTAGCCATCTCTTTGTTATACTTGATATTGATATATCTCTTGAGGCCGGTATCGAACCATGAGGTAGGCAATGTGGAGAATAAGCATGAGCATATGACCGACATTCTCGGAGCTTCCCACGATGTGGGATCACGTGACATGACTATGCGTGAGGTTCATGATTCTCTTATGAGGTCTATTGGGTCACTTCGTTATCATGTGGATTCTAGACTAGATGTTATTGAGGCACGTTAGTCTTTTATGGGAGATGCGATTAGCGCTCTTCAGCGCTAGTTTGATGGTTTCTCATTTCCTTTTGCACCACCATCATCCTCATCTTAGATGCATGCATGGACATCATCTCTTATTATGTTTTATGTTTATTTGAGACATTGCTACATTTCCATTAGAACTCTATGTTGGATTTTATTTGGATATTTATGCTTTGAACTTTGATGCTTTATGTTGCTATGTAACTTTGGAACCTTTGAACTTGTTATGGATTTTATTTTTAAGTACCTTTGGATTTTTTATGCTTTAATGTTTCTATATTTATCTCTTTAAGTCTAACCTTAATTTTGATTATTCTCCTTTATGATAATGTGCTAACAATTTTATTGAATTATTTTTTATATAACAAAAAGGATGAGAAATGTAATGAAAATGAAAAATAATTTTTAGAAAAATTTGAACTCAAATATTTTGTTTTAAACAATTTTTCATAATCCTTCATCAATTCAAAATTATTTTTCTAAAGGGTAGATTGTTGAACTAATATTTTGATATAACAAATTAAAAGAAAAATGTTTTTGGACTTAACCGAATATACTAAATTTTTCAAAAAATAATTCAAAGTCCAAATAAACTTGAAAAATCTATTTCGAATGATTTCAAACTTAGCCAAACTTTTTTAAAATCAATATGATTCATTTTTGCACCTTAAAAAGATTATTTCCAATCTTTAAGGCAAAAAGGATCGATCCCTTAGAGCAAGGGATCGATCCCCTAGAGCAAGGAACCGACCCCTTTGTGGACAGCCTGCTTAAACTTTTCCTTGCAGCCTTCAAGTGCAAAAGGATCAATCCCTTGGACTAAGAGATCGATCTCTTCTTATAACGGTCATATTATTATGAAAAAATATCGGTCCCTTGCGCTAGAAATGTCAATTTTCTTTGTAGGTGATGGCTTTATTGCATACCCAACGGCACAAAATGGCTAGTATTCATTTAGGGGATATAAAAACGGCTAGTATTCAAAGAGTCTTAGAGTGCTTAATTGTTGTATTCATTCTTCTAAAATACTTGCGAGTATTCATTGTTAATTTTATTCGAAGTGTTCTTTGGGTGAGAGCTTTAAATTGTGCAAACACTTGCCTTGTAAGGTTTTCCTTGTCTGCTTATTTGTATTTCTCTTTGGGAATTCACAAGACTTTGGGTGTAAGTCTTGGTGAATTGTGTAGGGTTTCACCTTGTCCTTAAAGATTTGCAAATCTAGATTTGGGAAAATCCATAGTGTGGATATCTAAGGTAGTGGATATAAACTTAGTTTAGAAGTCAAACCATTATAAAATCATTGTGCAAATTATTTATTTTTTATTGCTTCCACAAATTTTTTGAAAGTCAATTCACCCCTTTTGGCATATTTCGGTTGATCGATCGAGCTAACACTAGGGCTGTAAATGAGACGAGATAGATCATGAGCTACTTGTGCCTGACTCGGTCAAAGCTCAATCAACACTCGAGCTTAAACTCGACTCGAGTTCTTAATAAGTCGAGACGAGCTACTCGATTCTTGAATTAAAAAGCTCGCGAGCTACTCAAAAAAATAATATATTATTTTTTTTTGCATTGTATGTACTAATGTGGTTTCATATTTCAATGTGTCTGCTAGGACAAGACCGAAACAACTTTTTGTTTTTTTATTGTTTTGGGATGTATTATGTTGTGTAGCTTTTTCTTTTCATTTTTCTTGAAATACTTATGTCCAACACTAGTGTCTGACACATATGAGGACATGGGTTTACATTGCATAAGCGATACTCCTACGAATTGGTGGCTGACAATGCATATTATTGTTGATCCTTCATGTGAAATATGTTTGTAAGTAGTTAGAAGAATTTTGGAATGATTAATGGAGTCAAAAATAAGTTTAGGAAATATGTCTAGAATTTTATGCATTGGTAGTGGATTCGAAAAATCACCAAAAAAATCCATGGAAATAATTATGAAGTTCGAGAATATTTCAAGTTTGAGATTTTCAAGCTCGAGTTCCAATTTTTTATTTCGATTCGAGCTTTTATAATTTTGAGCTCAAGAGCTTTCGAGCTGAGTCGAGCTCAACTTTGAGCTTTTTGGGTCAAGTTGAGCTAAGCACTACTCGGTCTTGACTCGTCTTATTTACACTCCTAGTTGTAATGAGTATCCAAAAGGAACTCAAGTGGTTCATGGTTTAGAGATCTAGAAACCAATGGCTTATTTCTACTTGGGGGAAAGGATAAGTTTGTATAGAATTTGCATGGTTCGTTCAATACAAAATTGACTTATAATTTTCTCTAGACTGTGTGCTTTGATAGTGATATTTGCAATAAAAAATTAGTTACCATGGAACATCTTTGGAGTTTGAAGTTACCCTTTAAACTAATAATCTTCAACTGGAAACCTAATGAGGGACATACTTCCTATAAAGACTAGCTCAGCTTGTCAAACAAGGTATGGTAATTGAGATTTCTTACCTTTTTTTCATTTGGCTAAAGAGAGTAAACATCATCTATTCCCTTTTTTGTTCTGTCCAGGGCTTGGCAATCGATCGAGTTGAGTTAAAAAATTTCAAGTTATTCAAGTTTACAAGTCCTATTTTACGGTTCAAACTTTAATTAAATTTTCTTTGAATTGAGTTGAGTTTATGAAATTTGAGTCGAGTTGAGTTTTCGAGTTTTGTACAAAATTAATTTTAATTATTTATAATGTTATAATACATAATGATTCCAATTTAAACGACTTTCTATATCCATATATGATATACATATATATTTCTTCATATTTTCACATGTGATATACATAATATATCAAGCAAAATTGGCAGACTCGACTCGAACTTGAAAATTGATAAACTAATTACTAAAAATTTCTAGTTATTCGAATTTCCATTTTATAACTCAAACTTTATTTGACTTTTTTTTAGTCGAGTTGAGTTTATGAAATTACGAGTCAGTTTTTTCGCATCGAGTTACGTCGAATAATTCAGTTTTTCGAGTCGAGTTTTTCCCACCCCCTATATAACACCCCAAAAACTGGTCTAGTCAAAATTAGTTCCGGTGATCGAAAATTTTGTATCAGAATGGTCCAATCAATGTATTGACTTCTTTATTGTACTCAATTGAACTGTATTAAACCTCAATCGAGCTTAATTATTGATCTTGGACCTTTTTGAAAGAATTGAGAGTCTTTTGGTGACTAAATTGTAAGAATTTAAAGTTTGTAGGTAAAAGTGTAAACTTTATAAAGTTGAAGGATCACCTCATATTTATCCCAATTTCTTGGGTGATTCACCACCTTGCTTAGTATAATCATGTGAAATGAGCATGTGAATCAAGAATGATGACATATAGTCATCATCCTTTGATAAATCAAGAAAAGAATTTATTATAAATTAAACTTACCCTTGTTGGTAGGAAAGCTTATGATTGACTCTTTAAAGGGTGGAAAAGATGATAGCTATCCCATGGCCAAGGAAAGCATCGGATAAGTAAGCTTTGAAAGGGGATTAAAAGTATTTTTTTACAACCGTGACCAAGCTCCCAATTTTCTTCACCTTCTCCACCAAAGTTAAGCTAGCACCACCATTGTCATCTTCTCCCCTAAGCTTAAGCAAGCACCTCACTTCAATCCTTGGAGTTTCTTTGATTGCAAAACACCAAATTAAAGCTCTTGGATTGGTGAGTTAAACCCCTCAAGCAATTTATAGATTCCATGGATATTTGAAGTTTAATTTCAAGATTAGGTCTTGAAAGTTGAAGTTGAACCCATGTGTTATGAGTTAATTCCATGGAACTAATGCTTTCTATAAGCTCTAGTAAGCTTGAATATTGATTTTGAATCAATAGTTTTGATCCTAACTATTTTTCCTAAATTATGCCTAGCTCAAGTGTTGGAGGAAGTTCCATCGTCTCCATCAAAGGCTAGGAACAAAAGAATCGTCATCCGAGAGCCTTGAAAGCTTCAGATTTGAGGTGAGTGTAGTCTGAGTCTTAGGATTAGGATTAGGCTAGGTGCCTTTTCCGGCTTCATTTCCATTGAATATATATTGTTAACACTAATAGTAGGGTCATTGCATCGAACCCTTTGGTGGGTGTATTGGTAAGCTTCGGTAAGCTTCCTTATTGAATTATTGAAACATTGAGTATTGATCATTGTCATTGAATATTGTACATTTGCATCTAAGTATTGAATATGAACATTGGCATAGCATTGGAATGACCATTGTCATTATTGACCATTGGACATTAAGTATTGAAGTGTAGTAATCGATATTGATCATTGTCACAGAATTATTGAACTTATTGATATTGTCACCGAGTCATTGAAATAGACCTAAGGGTCAACTTATTGATGTTGAATAATTGAAACTATTGATGTTGTTACTATAAAAAATATTAGCCTAAATCATCGAACCTTGTATTCGAGTGGACATTGGATACAGTTGGCATGCCATGGGATTTATGAGCTCATTGGTACGGGTGGACTATAGTCCTTGTGCTACGGCCTTTATATTGACGAGGCGGAGGGATGTTGTGTTAGTGAATTGGCGAGGCAGATGGACTAGACCATTATTGATTTGGCGAGGCGTAATAATCTGTGTATCCACTATCTTTATCAATCCAAGGGTTATAAATGACCTAAATGAATTATTAACATTGAACATTGACATGTAGTTATTGGTTAATGTTGCATTGTTATTGGACATGAATATATTGGCATCAGATTATTGATAAAGCGTGTATTTGAATGCATATTGATTATTGACATTACTTATGCCTACCTCGCTAGGCAAAGTATGCCTAATACATTCCTCTTCATGCATTTTTAGGTTAAGCGAAGTGGTTGAGAGATCGGACAACCTTATCGAGGATTTTGGCAAGTTTTGCAAGGGTTAAAGTAATGTATACTTCCGTTACATACTCCTAGAATGGTGGCATAGTTGTTGTAATAGTCACTTATATGTATTTTGTTGTGTGCATGCTATGCATGCTATAAGAATGCTTAAGATGGCCTAAAATGACTTATAGAATTTGTTAAAGTTGGTAAAAGTTGCTATAAGTGGCTAAAAAGGTGAAAACATAGAAAATGGATTCAAATGGCTTTGAGATTTTGCATGCAGATAGAAATGTGTATTAATAACTTGCTGATAAAATTTCATTGCATTTGGACATCGTTTGGTTGGTTAAATTGGATTAAAACCAGAGCAAATTTTTCATTTAGTGCAAGGCGTATCGATACGGGTGATGGCGTATCGATACGGATATGCATATTTGGACATAGTCAACCACGGTCAACATAGCGTATCGGTACGTCAAAGGGCGTACCGATACAGAAAGTCAACACTAGAATCTGGGAAAATAATTACATTGGTATGGTCCTTAGTGTGTATCGAAATGGTCAACCCTGGTCAATCCGTACGGATGGTCGCCATTTCGATGATTATTAAATACATTCGCATCGATACGGATGGTCGCCATTTCGATACGAGCTCATCGTTTTGTAACGATTTTAATGGTCTGGACATAGGTATACCGATACGGCCTATCGAGTATCGGTACGGGTACGGGTACAGGTAAGTTAGTTTAATTATGGAAACTTGTAAAATAGTCACTAAAATTGTATGGAATAATCGAGTGGGTAAATGAACTCTGATTGGCATGAAATACTATAGACACATTATTTGTTGAATGAATTTCATTGTTGTAAGCTTAATTTTAGAAATGGAACCCTAATTTATTGGAATTATAGTTTAGTCCCTAGAACTTGTAAGAGTTTAAAATTGGTCATAAATGGATAATCACAACTCATATCGGATTAATTGAATTTGTTTGTATTGTTTGTTAAGCATGTTAACTTTAATTTACTGAATATTGATTAATAATTACCACATCGATCTCTGTATTTGTTTTTCGGTAACGCCTTCTGACCCAGTTCTCTACCAGACCTGAAAGGGAGTGTTACATTTGTGGTATCAGCGCTAGAATTTAGTCGATTATAAGACTAAACTATTGTCTATTGTATTGTTATTATGCCACCTAGGAGTTATTATTGTATTTTGTGACTTGCCGTCTAATTCGATCTCTTTTTTATAGATGTCTAACTTTAATGAAGCTCAAGTAGATGAGCATGTTATCAGCTCTTCTACCCATAGTAAGGAGATTAGGGGTGGAGTCCCTCCATCGTAGCAGTATTCTCCAGCACAAAACCCTGGGCCAGAGGCAATGGCTACTCAAACTGAATGTTATCGGAACATTACTGACATGTTCAAGCAGTTTATGTCATCGATGAGAGCTGAGCAGGTTGTGCAACCCGCTGCACCGACTGTCCAGTACGTGTGAGCCCCTATTGACAAGCTATCTCAGCTACGAGCTTACACTTTCACCGGTCAGGATGATGACAATCCTGAAGTTGCTGAATACTGGTTGGATAGCACACTGCGAATCTTGAACAAACAACTTCAGTGCTCAGACGAATACAAGCTGGAATGCACCATCGCATTGCTGACCGACGAGGCACTTCAGTGGTAGGAGACTACCACTCTTACGGCACCAAAAGAAGTTGTTAATTGGGAATTCTTTCTTCAAGAATTTCGCAATAGATACATCAGCGAGTACTATCTCTCATAGAGGCGCAACACCTTCCTCCATCTTAAGCAAAGTGGACGACTTGTGGAGCAGTACATTCATGATTTCTGTAAGTACTGCCGATATGGAGCTGAATTCATCAAGAAGAAAGAAGACAAGTGCAGAATGTTTATTGCCGAACTCAATTACAAGTTGCGCCCTATGTTCACGGTATTGGGCATCACGAATTTTCAGGACCAGGTGAATCGGGTCAAAGCTACCGAAGCAACTCAGAAAACCCAAAGGTTTTGAGGATCTAGCAAATATGAGAAGAGTCAATATGATGATTCTCGTCCTCTGAAGCCTAATAAGAGAAGAAAGTATCGAGGACCGAAGCAGAATGTTTACCCTCAACCTTCTCGATCCAAGAATATTGCTAAGCCACAGACGATGACTCAATCGTTTGCCAAGGCTGCTTCAATTGAGAGTACTGGAGGTTCGAGACGAACCATACAGCATCTGGTATGCAATTATTGTCAGAATAAGCATTCTGCGGGGCAATGTCGCAAGCAGTCTGGAGCTTGCTATTTCTGTGGTGAGCAGGGCTATTTTATCCGAGACTGTCCACTGAATACCAGTAAACCTGTTACCACATCAGCTGCTACAACATTACCGGTTTAGTCTTATCGAGGAAAGGGATCGAGGCAGGGTTTATCGGGAGCTGCGGGACGACCCAGTGGCTCAACTAAAGCGTTGAACAAACAAGATTCCAAGGCCCCTGCCCAAATATACCATGTGAGGAGCCGTGAGGAGGAGGATGATTCTGACATCATTACAGGTACCCATGAGTTGTACTCACATTCTATTTATGCATTGATTGATCATGGCTCCACACAATCTTTCATTAGTTCGATGCTAGCAAAGAAACATAAAATGTCTTTTGAACCCGTAGTATCTAAGATCTCCATAACCAATCATTTGGGTGACTGCGTCACCGTAAGTTTGGTATATAAAAATTATCCCTTAATGATCCAAGGGATTCCTTTTCCAACCAACATGTTGGCTTTACCGATTCTTGAATTCAATGTTATACTGGAATGGATTGGCTCAGTGAATATCAAGCTTGGGTTGATTGCTCCAAAAGAAACTATATCTCTGAGGCCTTTGCAAGAAAAGTGTTACCCTAATGAGTTCGAGAAACCCGTCTTTGTATGTGTTGACCTTAGAGACCAAGGATGAACCTCAGCTGCTCAATACTGACACCATATATGAATTTCCTGATGTCTTCCCTGATGAACTTTTGGGTTTACCCCAACCCCTGAGGTGGAATTTGGCATCGATATGCAACATGGAATGACCCCAGTTTCTATTGCACCCTATCGTATAGCTACTGTAGAGCTTAAAGAGTTGAAGACTCAGATTCAAGATCTTCTTGATAAAGGTTTCATTCGACCGAGTTCCTCACCTTGGGAGCTATTGTCCTCTTTGTGAAAAAGAAGGACGAATCCATGAGGCTATGTATCGAATACCGGGAATTGAACAAGGTGACCATTAAAAACAAGTATCCCTGCCAAGAATTGATGACATGTTCGATCAACTTAAAGATGCTGCAGTGTTTTCCAAGATCGATCTAAGGTCAGGGTACTATCAAATGAGAGTTAAAGAATGTAATGCACCCAAAACTGCCTTCCATACCAGGTATGGGCATTATGAATTCTTGGTGATGCCATTTGGGCTAACCAATGCACCAGTAGCCTTTATGGATTTGATGAACCAGGTTTCTAGACCTTTCCTAGATAAATTTATGGTGGCGTTCATTGACGACATATTGATCTATTCCAAGAAAACGGTAGAGCATCGTGACCACATTCGTATTGTGTTGTAAACCCTTCGGGAAAAGCAATTATTTGCTAAATTCTCCAAGTGTGAGTCTTGGCTCACGGAAGTAGCCTTCCTCAGGCATATTGTATCAGCTTCGGGTATCCAAGTGGATCTAAAGAAAATTCAAGCTATCTTAGACTGGAGATCACCGAAGAATATTGGAGAAATAAGAAGCTTTCTTGGTCAAGCTGACTACTGCAGGAGATTTGTTAAAGGATTCTCCATGATAGCAGCCCCATTGACAAAGTTTTTGAGAAAATATGCCCCTTTTGTCTAGACCGAGGAACAACAAAGAATCTTTGATCATTTAAAGCAAGTCTTGACTCATGCACCCGTCCTAAACCAACCTGAGTCTGGCAAAGACTACACAGTTTATAGTGTTGCATCACATCTCGGATTATGATGTTTTCTTATACAAGAAGGCAAGGTCATAGCTTATGCATCTCGACAAATTAAGCCACATGAGTTGAATTACCCTACTCATGATTTAAAATTGGCTATGGTTGTTTTCGCATTGAAAATCTAGAGGCATTATCTCTATGGAGAAAAATGCTATCTCTTCACCGACCATAAAAGTCTTAAGTATCTTCTAACTCAAAAGGAGTTAAATCTTCGGCAACGAAGATGGATGGAACTCTTTAAAGACTATGACCTAGCCATTGATTATCACCCAGGCAAGGCCAACGTTGTAGTTGATGCACTCAGCCGCAAACCTCAGCCTGATAAGTATTGTCATTGACCATCGAACCCTACATTGTTATTGTAACGAACTCATTGAATGATTATTGTTTTGTAGCCCCTCGTGCCATTAATGCACACTTCTGTCTCCGAAAGCACTGATGTTTTGTAGCTGAACTCCAAGTTCAGTATACCATCGCATCGAGAATCAAGGCTCTCCAGGATCGAGATCCTCAATTACAGTCTATTATTTCCAAAATGCAGAGAAGAGATAAACCTAACTTCAAAATTAATTCTGAAGGTCTCTTTTGCTATCGTGATTAGATCTGTGTACCCGACGATGAAACTGTCCATACTAACATCCTAAAAGAAGCCCATTCAAGCTCTTTCTCTGTACACTTGGGTTCTGTTAAGATGTATAAGGATCTCCAAAAACTCTATTGGTGGTCGGGCATAAAACAAGCCATAGTTGATTTCATGTCCAAGTGCCTTACATGCCAGTGTGTCAAAGCTGAGCATCGTGTTCCTACTGGCTTATTGCAACCTATCAATTTACCGCAATAGAAGTAGGAAAAGATTACCATGGATTTCATTTGTGGTTTGCCTTTAACTCCCACTGAACATGATGATATATGGGTCATTTTGGACCATTTTACCAAGTCAGCACACTTCTTACCGGTTAGAATAGACTACGGTCTCCCAAAGCTAACTGACTTGTACATCAAGGAAATTATGAGACTTCATGAAGTACCAAAATCCATCATCTCTAATTGAGACCCACGATTTACTTCTCAATTTTGGAGATCGTTGCAAGGAGATCTGGGCACCAGATAAACCTGAGTACTGCATTCCACCCTCAGTCGGACGGCCAGTCATAAAGGGTAATTCAGGTAAATATTGAAACCTCCTTCCATCGAACCCGTACAAGTAAACCTTGTTATTGAAATCTTCCATTTCAGATTCTATAAGACATGTTTCGAGCATGTATTATCAATTTCAGTGGATCTTGGGAGAAATCCCTTTCCCTTATCGAGTTTGCCTACAACGACAGTTACCAAGCTTCCACCGGAATGGCACCTTTTGAGGCGTTGTATGGCAGACATTGCAGAACTCCTTTATGTTGGTCTGAACTTGGTGAAGGCAAGATGTTGGGCCCTAACCTACTTCGGGAAACCGAAGAATAGCTACCATCATCCATGATCGCTTAAAGGCAGCCTTTGATCGACAAAAAACTTATGCTGATCTAAAACGGAGGGACGTCCAATACAACGTTGGTGAAAAGGCCTTCCTCAAGGTATCACCGTGGAAGAAGATTCTGAGGTTTGGCAAGAAAGGGAAATTGAGTCCCCGATTCATTGGACCCTTCGAGGTTGTTGAAAAAGTTGGCCTAGCTGCATATTATTTGGCATTACCCTCAGAATTAAGCAGGATTTATGATGTTTTCTATGTGTTCATGCTTCGCAAAAACCGATCCGACCCTTCGTACATCATAGAACTGAAATCTGTGCAGATCCAACAGGATTTGACATATAAGGAGGAACTAGTCCAGATTCTTGCAAGAGAAGTCAAGAGGCTTCGTAACAAATTTGTGCCCTTAGTTAAAGTGTTGTGGATGAGTCACTCAGTAGAGGAAGCCACTTGGGAACCAGAAGAATTGATGAAGGAATAGTACCCATATCTCTTCGATCCTGATGAAAATTTGAGGACAGATTTTTCGTAAAGAGGAGAGTTGTAACACCCCGAAAATTGGTCTAGCTGGAATTAGGTTCCGGTGATCAGAAATTTTGTATCAGAATGGTCCAATCAATGTATTGAATCATTTATTGTGCTCAATCGAACTGTATTAAACCCCAATCAAGCTTAATTATTGATCTTGGACCTTTTTGAAATAATTGAGAGTCTTTTAGTGACTAAATTGTGAGAATTTAAAGTTTGGAGGTAAAAGCGTAAACTTCATAAGTTGAAGGACCACTCTCGTATTTATCCTAATTTTTTGAGTGATTCACCACCTTTCTTAGCATAGTCACGTGAAATGAGCATGTGAATAAAAAATGATGACATATAGTCATCATCATTTGATAAATCAAGAAAAGAATTTATCATAAATTAAACTTGCCCTTGTTGGCAGGAAAGCTTATGATTGGCTCTTAAAAGGGTGGAAAAGATGATAGCTATCCCATGGCCAATGAAAGCATCGGATAAGTAAGCTTTGAAAAAGGATTAAAAGCATTTTTTTACAAACAAGAACAAGCTCCTAATTTTCTTCACCTTCTCCACCAAAGTTAAGCTAGCACCATCATTGTCATCTTCTCCCCTAAGCTTAAGCAAGCACCTCTCTTCAATCCTTGGAGTTTCTTTGATTGCAAAACACCAAATTAAAGCTCTTGGATTGGTGAGTTAAACCCCTCAAGCAATTTATGGATTCCATGGATATTTGAAGTTTAATTTCAAGATTAGGTCTTGAAAGTTAAAGTTGAACCCATGTGTTATGAGTTAATTCCATGGAACTAATGTTGTCTATAAGCTCTAGTAAGCTTGAATATTGATTTTGAATCAATATTTTTGATCCTAACTCTTTTTCTCCATCAAAGGCTAGGAACAAAGGAATCTTCATCCGAGAGCCTTGAAAGCTTCAGATTTGAAGTGAGTGTAGTCAAAGCCTCGGGATTAGGCTAGGTGCCATTCACGGCTTTATTTCCATTGAATATATTATTGTTAACACTGATGTAGGGTCATTGCATCGAACCCTTTGGTAGATGTATTGGTAAGCTTCGATAAGCTTCCTTATTGAATTATTGAAACATTGAGGATTGATCATTGTCATTGAATATTGTTCATTTGCATATAAGTATTGAATATGAACATTGGCATAGCATCGATATTGATCATTGTCACCGAATTATTGAACTTATTGATATTGTCACCGAATCATTGAAATAGACCTAAGGGATAACTTATTGCTATTGAATCATTGAAACTATTGATGTTGTTACTATAAAGAATGTTGGCCTAAATCATCGGACCTTGGATTCGAGTGGACATTGGATACAATTGGCATGCCATAGGATTTATGAGCTCATTGGTACGGGTGGACTACGACCCTTGGGCTACGGCCTTTATATTGGCGAGGCGGAGGGATATTGTGTTGGTCAATTGGTGAAGCGGAGGGACTAGACCATTATTGATTTGGTGAGGCGTAGGAATCCGTGTATTCACTATCTTTATCAATCCAAGGGTTATAAATGAACTAAATGAATTATTGATATTGAACATTGACATGTAGTTATTGGTTAATGTTGCATTGTTATTGGACATGAATATATTGCCATGGATTATTGATAAAGCATGTATTTGAATGCATATTGATTATTGACATTACTTATGACTACCTCACTAGGCAAAGTATGCCTAATGCATTCATCTTCATGCATTTTCAGGTTAAGCAAAGTGCTTGAGAGATCAGACAGGCTTATCAAGGATTTTGGCAAGTTTTGCAAGGGTTAAAGTAATGTCTACTTCCCTTAATACTCCTAGAATGGTGGCGTAGTTGTTGTAATAGTCACTTATATGTATTTTGTTATGTGTATGCTATGCATGCTATAAGAATGCTTAAGATGGCCTAAAACGACTTTTAGAGTTTGTTAAAGTTGGTAAAAGTTGCTATAAGTGGCTAAAAGGTCAAAACGTAGCAAATGGATTCAAATGGCTTTGAGATTTTGCATGCAGATAGAAATGTGGATTAATAACTTGCTGGTAAATTTTCATTGCATTTAGACATCGTTTGGTAGGTTAAATTGGATTAAAACCAGAGCAAATCTGTCATTTTAGTACAGGGCGTATCGACATGGGTGATGGCGTATCGATACGGATATGCATATTTGGACATAGTCAACCACGGTCAACATAGCGTATCTGTACGTCAAAGGGCGTATCGATACGTAAAGTCAACACTAGAATCTGGGAAAATAATTGCATCGGTACGATCCTTAGGGTGTATCGAAACGGTCAACCTTGGTCAACCCGTACCAGTGCGGTACCTTAAATGTACCGATACGAACCTTGCTCATTGAATTTCTAAGGATTATTAAATGCATTGCGTATCGATACGGATGGTCGCCGTTTCAATATAAGCTCATAGTTTTGTAACGACTTTAACGGTCTAGACATAGGCGTACCGGTACGGCCTCTCGAGTATCGGTACGGGTACAGTAAGTTAGTTAATAATTCTGGAAACTTGTAAAATAGTCATTAAAATTGTATGGAATAATCGGATGGGTAAATGAACTCTGATTGGCATGAAAATTTATAGACACAATGTTTGTTGAATGAATTTCGTTGTTGTATGCTTAATTTCAGAAATGGACCCTAATTTATTGGAATTATAGTTTAGTCCTTAGAACTTGTAAGAGTTTAAAATTGGTCATAAATGGATAATCACAACTCATATCATATTAATTGAATTTGTTTGTATTGTTTGTTAAGCATGTTAACATTAATTTATCAAATATTGATTAATAATTACCACATCAATCTCTGTATTTGTTTCCGGTAACGCATTCTGACCTGGTTCTCTACCAGGCGGGGAAGGGGGTGTTACACCCTAGTTGTGTCTAGGGCAATTTAATTTGGAATGTCTCTATGTCTTACAATTATTAGTAGTTGTATATTCAGAGACGAAGACATTAAATGGTTGGGAGGTTCCATGCCCCCAAAGTTTTTAGTATAATAGCATTTTAGGTTTTTTTCGTTTAAATATTAGTCAAATAAGATATTTTCCCTCCTAATTTTTAGATTTAAATGTTTAATAGATCTTTATTCTTTTGATAGAAAGCTGTTTAGCCTCTTCTAATGTTTGACTCTAGCTTCATCCATGTGCATACCTTTGCATATTTACCAAAAATAATTTTATTAAGATAATTAAGGGTGAGTATCGATTGAGTCAAGTCGAGTAAAAAATCGATTAGTCGAGTTGAAAGATCCTATTTTATCACTTAAACTTTTATTTGAAATTTTTTTCGAGTGAAGTCGAGTTTATGAAATTTGAGTTGAGTCAAGTTGTTTATGATTTCATACAAATTTAATAGTTCTCCTATTATTATATATGAATGCCATGGCTTAGTCTAAAATCACTAATATTATAAAAAAATCAATTGATAAATAGAATTTTTTATGGTGTTAGTAATTTGTACTGAGGAATAACATCAGTAATAGACTCAAGTTGAATATAGTAAAGAGACAAACCATAATTTGACATATAGCTTACAATATTCCAAGCTTCATTTGAGTAAGCCTTATGGAAGTTTTGTGGTTTGTTTCAATTTCATTCATTACAAATGTTGGGTTGAAAACGATTATACAATTTTTTCATTGATTGATGGAGTAAATAAAAGGAAATAATTTTTTTACAAAGAGTTGCAGTTAGAGGACCAAATCGAATAGAATAAAATACTAAGCGTCTGAATTGAAAAAATGAGAAAAAATTGTTGACAAAAAGAAGAAGTCAAATATGTATTTTATAATTATTGAGGAACATATGGTTCAAATTTTGTCAAAATAGGCTTAAAAGGACGGAGGATTTAAAGAAACAAAGAAATCATATGAAGTTGAGGGGCTAAATTGCAAAAAGTATAAATTTGTGATCAAAACGAGAAATTGAACTCACATAGATATTTTGTAGTGGTTGAGTAGCATGAGGTTCAAGTTTGATAAAAAAATACTTTTTTAATCAAAGTGTCGACTTTCATATATCGAAACAGAGAACATAAATGCAAAGGAAAGGATCCCAAAAGTGAATCCAAGATACAACACTAAAGGACTAGGTGAGAAAGAACAACACAACAAGAACAACAGACAAAACATAGAGCAAAAACATAGAGAAACTTAAACCAAAAACAAAGGAATAACAGTGGAAAACACAAAGCCACAAATGACCAATAATAGGTCCGAAATAAAGCAAGCCAGTTGTAGTTACCTAATTTTATCCGACACCTATTTTATTATTACTTTTTTGTGTATATATATATTATTAAACTCAATAAGTAAAAAATATAAAAAGAGTCCATTAAAAATAAAAAAAGAGTCTATTAAACAATAGTCCATATACGAAATAAATGCACATTCTCCCATTTTATTTTTTTGCATATATTTTATTTCTAATGTATTTCTTGCAGATCACACAAAATCCTAATCACATAAGATACGGGAAGATTACAAGAGATCATGTCCAACAAGTATAGAAAGTCAAGTGATGCGCAAGAAATTCTCACTGTGGACTCACGACAAATTTCTGATAGCATCTGAGCATTTTAGGTTCAGGATGTCTTCTTACATATTGTCCGTCTTTCAGTTACCTTTAGAACATATCTTGAAACACCTCAATCAGACGTCGAGAGCTCAAGATATGTTCATTTTACTAAAGACAGTGCGTGCAGAAAATTTGATATAAGTTCAATACATTAATTTGATTTTATTACGAATTTTTAATTATTTTATTCAATATTTGTAATTAAATTCAAGCTTAGACACTTCCCTATTTGTTTTACCTCATTTAATGGAAGGAAAGTAGTTTGATGCCCAAGTAAAGGCATTATTCCCTTTCTAAATGTATTAGCATAAATAGGGAATATACTTTTAGGGTTTTGATTTTAGGGTTTCTTGAAGCCTATAAATAGGCTTCATTCTATTGTAATTCACACATCAGACACTACATAACACAACATATGTATACATACTAAATTCAAGAACAATACAAGTTATAGTGATTTCATTGAGGTATTTTACTCAAACACTGCTTCTTTATATTTTTATTTTCATTTTTTCCTTTGTCACTTGGTTTCGAATAAGGAGGAGAAGGGGTACAAGTTCTCATTAAGTGAAGCTCGTCGAGAATCTATTATCGTCGAGGGATGGAGCCGGCGCCATCACCAGAGCAGGGTTAGTAGTGGTGTCGCGCTGTTTGTGAGCAGTGACCAGCGTCTAGGCACAGCTGCAGTCGCGGTAATGCAGTACGGTTCGCAACTCGGCCCGTACCCCACTTTGACAAACTCACGCTTTGATCTCACTGTTTGCAATTTCTTCACTATAGTCTCTCTTTATTTTTAATTTAGTTCTTAAGTTCTTGCTTCATGTATTTTTACCTTTTGTTTGCTTTGTTCATATTTACTGTGATGTCTAATTTATTCGTCTTTATACAATTTGACATGTTAAAATGTTAAGGTAAATAGATTTCTTAATAATTAATGTTGTGTTTTTTTCCTTGTAATAAAAGATTACAAAATATTTTAGAATAAACCCTTTAGGCTAGTTTCCCTAATAAATAACTTAAATATTTTTGTAAGATTAATTCACCAACAATAAAATTAAATTATAAATACCTAAAGCTTAGATTCCTAAAATAATTTGCATGCTAATAATTAATTTGGCAAGTTAGTTAGAGTAAGATAATACCTTCCCTTAATTGTAAATAACTAAATAAAATCCTTGGGTATTTTTTTAGAAAAGGTAAATAATCTATTTTCCTTAATTGTAAATAATAGTAAATAAAACTAACTTGGTAATTCTTTTTAAATAATATTTTCTTTTTAATTGTAAATAAAACTCTCTTAGTTAATTACTAGAAAAGTGAATAAATAATTTCCTTAGTTGTAAGTAATTAATTAAAGCCTTTAGGATTAGTTCCCTTAAAACATGTTTCCTATGAGTAATAATTAACCTTTTTAACATTCAATCACCCATAAAAATTAAAAGAGAACATAAAATGCCATTTAAAAAAAGATTTTTATTACATCATGAAAAACAAAATGTTTTCTCAAATAGGGTTAATTCAGTCTTTCCTTAGCAGTTGGGGAACGGTCGAAACTCCTATGCGAGACTATATTTTGGATTTTAGAGATTAATTTCTTAATCCCTTTGCGTCTAAATTGACCGGGTTTTGCTCAACCGTGAGCGAATTCAAGTTATTTTTAGAACTCTGCGGATTTTTACATTAATCTTTGCACGCACTCATCTGGTTTATAAGGAAAATATTAGTGATCAAGTAAGCGTCATTTTTACGAGCGTTGTGGGGTGCTAATCCTTCTCTACACATAATCGTGCCCCCGAACCCTTGAGATTCTGTAATATCTAGTTTGCTTTTAGGTTTTCGTCCACCTAATATAATAAAAGGGACCGATTGCGACTCTGTTATCACATCTTGGCGATTGCGTTGTGGAAATTTTAAGAGGGCATGACTTTTACTTGATCACCCTTTATTTTCTTTAGTAATCCGTTGCATTTTGTGTGTGTGAATTTTTTGTGTTTTAAATTGTTGTTGCATCATAACATAAGCCTTCTACCTGGGCTTTACTCAACTTAAGTGGAAGAAAATAGCTATGCATTCGTGAGTAACCCTCCGCGTGGGCTAGTGAAAGTCTTCTAGGGTCCAGAGTACTTATACTTTCATGAGTAACCCTCCGCACAAGCATAACGGAAATACATCCCCTTGAACCATATTTGATCTGCAAGCCTGTGATGGGCCAGGAGCAAACATCTTATCTGACTTAGTAGGGGATAAAGGCAGTTCGAGCACCTTTTTAGATCTAAACCCACAGGAATGTATGCTTTTTAGAAAGCCCACCCCATTATAGCCATGTGAAAAGCCATAAGGTTTATTTTTCTGTATTATTTACATGTTTTCTATAATTATTTTCTTGTATTTATGTTTATTATTATCATGTACTGACGCTTTTCTTGCCTTATTTGCATTTTATGGAGCATACATCGCATTGTATTCTGTTGGTATTCTAAAACACTAATCAGTACGTGATCATGAGTGTTCGGGTTGTATTATCCAATTTCAGGATCCCTTGTTTGAACACCTATATCAGAATTTAGTCCTTAGAGCTTCAGCACCAACACGAAGATAGTGTACGGAAGAAAATTACCGTAGATTTGCTGAAGCAAGTGCATATGGATTTGCCTCACAATCATTTGTCAGGATTGGCCACTGTTTGGGAGAGTTTAAAAGTCCAAGACCGAGCCATATTCACCAAGAGGTATGGAGACATAGCTCTTTTGCTTAGAGTAGAGATAAACGAGCCTATGGTTCTAGCAGCTATTGAGTTTTGGAATTTGGCCTATCGTTTCTTTGTCTTTAATTAGGAAGATATAACCCCTACCATAGAAAACACATAGTCCTATTATGCCTAGATTTGGAGAAGCCTGACAAGATATACTAGAAAGAGAAGAATTCTGGCTATTGGAAGAAATTTGCCAAGCTTATTGGTCTAGACGTGAGATGCCCATCTTGTCGAAAAGAATAAAAGCCTTTGCTTCACGTGGGAGTTCATCTATGCCCAGATCATGAAGGATGTAAAGCACGAAAGGGTCATTGATTTGTTCGCTTTGGCCATCTATGGGTTAGTGATCTTCCCTAAAGTCATGGGGCATCTTGAGATAACCCTAGTAGACTTTCTAGCCCAAAGAAACGTGAATCATGTTCCAACAATATTGGCGGAAACCTTTAAGTCCCTAAACTTTTGTCAAATCCGAAGAATAAGTCACTTCACCGGTTGTTTGTAACTCCTCTATTTGTGGGACAATGAAAAGATAAGCAAATACCTAACGTCTAAAGACTTGGTCCCGATCAATGAAGTTACCCGAAAGCAGTGGCCACAAAATGAGAAGCAATAACAATATGTGGCCTTCTTCAGAAACCTTTCCGATGTTGACATGACATGGAGTGCCCCATGGATATATCTAGTACCGATTCTATACAAGTGCAAGAAGATGGAATGGGTCCCTCTCATAGGCCTATGGGGAGTTACCAGTTATGCACCTTTTCTAGTACAACACCAATAAGGGTCCCGGTAGTTTATCCCTATTACTCATGGGCTATGAGAAGAGGAGTTCACCTACATGGAGAATAATTCTACAAAGTGAGTCATGGAGTTGGCTAATGAGTGGAAATGGACATACAGAATAAAGCTGTCCCTATTTGCTGGCGTTGTACTCGAATATACCAGTTGGAGAAAGTAAAGGATCAACAACATAGGTGTTATAATCTTGGTGAGCCCATCAGATAATCCTCAGCCTGGCATTCTTCTGAAAGAGAAAAAAAAGTTGTGGGGTCGTCGAACAGTACCAGAGAAAGGGCTACCAGAAAGAGGTAAAAGCCCTGTTGTCAAAGCAAGAACTTCACCTAAAGGATGTGCAAGAGTTAACGCAAGAGAATAATCATTTGAAGGCTCGAGGGGTGCGTGCTAATAGCTCTAAAACCTCGAAAGTAGAAAAGGCACAGCTCGAGGAGTTAAAGAAAGAACTAAAAATTTGGAAACAAGAGGCTAAGAAAAAAAAAGAGAAGGCAGACTAACTCATCGGAGAAAAGCAACTTTTAGGGGGCAATACTCAAAAGTATATCGTAGCCTCAGAAAGTATCGTAATCAGAATCAAGAGCTTCAAGAGAAATTGAAGGAAAAAGAGACAAGGAGTACCGAAGCCGAATTACTCCGTTACGGTCTCAAAGACTTGAAGAAGCAGTTGCAACCACATAAAGACCATACTTGTACCATTATTGATGACTGAGACTATAAGAAGATACAATGGGTTGACACTAAGCGGGCTGTGAATGTTGCATGTTTGGGCAGACAAACTCTGCAAAATAGTTTCCAAGGCTCGTAAGATGAATAACCGAACCAAAGATTTGAGAGAAAAATTCCTCCCAATTGAGGATGGGCAAAATTTGTTAAAATTTTTTGATAAGGCAGTGGGTCAGTACCAGCAGGTTAGCCAGTTTTTAGGCTGTATTCAGAGAAAGGTCACGTCAGTTGGAGGATTCAAGCAACCAGCAGTGAAGCGCATCAAGGGAGGAGAGCAGTTAGATTAGAAGACTATTCTCTTTATTTTTTGGAAAATAATGTGTACTCAAACCTTATGATCTATGAAGTGAACTTTTGATTTTGAAATATTACTGGTTTTGCCTCATTTGCATTTGTATTCATACATTTACATCATATAATAACTTACAGTAAATTAAACAAACAAAACAATTAACTACGAGAAGTTCGATTAGAGTTGACAAATTTACGGATCCGTACGATATCCGTTCCTAAACTCAGAAAATAGACATAGAAAACAGAATGGCGACAATAGAAGCTAGCTTGAAGGACGCTCAAGACAAGCTCAGAAAGATCGAAAAGAATTTGAAAGATGAAATCACCAATGCCCAAGAGAACACCGTGCTCCAGATAGCAGCCATACTGGGCTACAAAAACCATGAAGCTATCAAAGCCCTCAAGAATACAAATACGATGATACCATTGCAAGAAATGAATCGCAAGGCACTGAAAAGAAAGGTTTAAATTCATCTTCCAAGAACCTTGACCAATGTTCTGTGGAGTCCAAAGCAAGTCGAGGTGACGATTGAGACATCAAAGTTCCAGACCTTGATGGAATAGTTGACAAGGTCTGAGTAGATAAGAAATTAGAAGATCATTGTGACAAGTTGGAGGGGATTGTCAAAATTCTACAAGGAGTCAACATTCATCGTGGCATAGATGTCAGGGACCTTAGCTTGGTGACATATGTAATTATTCCTTCAAAGTTCAAGACACCTGACTTCAAAAAAATGAAGGAACTACTTACCTTTTGGCACACCTATCCATGTACTGCCGAAAGATATCCTTACACTTGGACAACAAGAAGCTATTCATACATTACTTCCAAGATAGTCTGAAGGGCTCTGCAGCCCGATGGTACACCCAGCTAAGCCGAGCCAATATAAGGACTTGAAGAGATTTGTTTAGAGCTTTTCTTGAGAAATACAAGTATGTGATAGATGGTCCCAAGTACGACCATACTGAAGGATATGGAATAGAGATCTAACGAGAGTTTCTGCTAGTATGCCCAAAGATGGCGAGATGTGGCAGCCCAAGTCCAACCCCTATTATTGGAAAGCGAGATTACTCTAATGTTCGTGGAGACTTTCAATAGTCCCTTCTATGATCGTATGTTAAACCATGCTACCAAGCGCTTTGTAGACATGTTTACAAACAGAGAGTTGATATTGACAGCTATCAAAAGTGGAAGACTAAAAAGAAACTAGACGAATATGACGAGCACCTACAATCTTAACTACTTAAATAATAAAATCTTATCACGAAGTAGATGGGAAAGCTTGGCTAGAATTCACATATGCTTTCCAGGAACAATGCTTAACAACTGGACATTAGAGGATTTTCCTACTATTGCAAAATCATACCAAGAACCAACCCTTTTGCCTTTGCCCGTAAGCATTAGGAATCTTTTGTAAGGGATTCTATGTTATTTTACTTGTTTTAAAAATGTATTTCCTTTATTTTCTCAAGTGGCAAACATTTTATTTTTTATTCATTCCATCAATTTCTCTTCCAAAATACATCTTCTTTGTAGAGCCCCCATTATTGATTGTATGAATGATTCTTGAATCTAATCCCGAGATAGAAGGGCAAAACGTGTGTTCAAGATTAATGATTTTGAGTGAATTTTTCTCTCAAACATTGTTGTTTAAGGTCTTTGAATAAAATGAAAACTCTAAAACCTCTACCAACTGAAGATGGCTTCTTTTTGATGATATTTGTATGTGAAATGACATTTGGCATTCCTTTATTTCTCTTCACGAATAAGAAAATGAAAAAATATCCATTGTTGTCCCCTTTGAGCCTAGCACTTTTCTTATGATTGAACCCTAACCAAGGATCACTCCCCACAATAGGGGCAAAGAGGATGAAAGTCTTTTTTTAAGTGAGAAAAATACATGACAAATCAAGATGAATGTCCTAAATAAAAAAGAAAAAAAGACAACAAAAAATAAAGGAAAAAGAATAAGGAGAAAAAAGATAAAAAGAAAAGGAATGAAGAAATGAAAGTTGAAGTGTGAAAAAACATGAAACATGTGCCAAGAAAGGAAATGAACTCTAGGGTGAAAACCCAAAATGGGCAGTCTAGAGTGATCCAGAAAATAAAAGAATGGGAAAGTTAATTTCATCAAGAAAGATTGATCTTTAGTTTAATCACCCTTAAACATGTATTTGAGCCTATATATCCTTTCTTTTGTAACCCGAGCCTAAGCCTACATTACAAGCCTTTAAAGACCATTTGGATTACACATGAATATCTGAAAAGAGAAGTTTGTTTTTAGAACATATTCTGCCTAATTGAGTTAACCTTTTTTAAGGACTTCCAAACTTCTAATGTTTGTTTGAGATTAGAAAAGAGGAAAGAATAGAATTTGAGGAGTTGGTGAGCCAAAGAGAGCCACCTAAAAGCGGGTAGAAATTAGGAACACTATCCGTTTGATGGATTTATGAATCATTTATACTATGGATTTTAGGGCATCCAACTTTAACCTTTCTATGTTTGCCACGACTTTTTTATTCTCATTTCTAGCCATTTTTTCTTGCTCATCCACAAGCATTTTACAAGTAAATTGGCACAGATTCATGAAAATAAAAGATTTATTGGTATTGATTCCAAATGCAGGGATCCATAAGCAAATGTTCATGTCTGCATGGCCGAAAATAAGAAATTCATGAATATATCTACTAATGAAAAGTAGGTGAATCCAGAAGAGATCAGAAAATGGTGATAGTTAAACCCAATATTGAAAGGGGGCATCACCTTGCATAAGGAAGGGAAAACACATGTTAGGTTTAAAGAATGTATGGTCGACCATGTTGCCAAGTAAGACCCACACATGAGACGTAGAAGAATCCCCAGAACGCCAGAAGGGGACAAGGGTTCACCAAAGAGAAATCCAAGAAGGTGAGTTGGTGCTGAAAAAGATATTGCCAATCCAAAGAGATTATCGTGGGAAGTGGACACCCAATTGGGAAGAACCCTATGTGGTAACAAAAGCCTTCTTTAGAGGAGCTCTGATCTTAGCCGATATGGATGGGGATAAATTACAAAACCCCGTGAATTCAGATTTAGTCAAACGGTATTAAGCCTGAATAAAAAAGGAAAAAGAAAGAAACCAAAGTGAAAACTTGAAAGGGCGCTTCAAGAAAAAAATGGAAAGAGTCTAAAAGTGAAAACCCGCAAGGGTGCTTTAGCTGGAGAAAAAATAAAAAATAAAAAAAGGGGGATTCAAGATAAAAACTCGCAAAGGGCATCTGTTAGGATATTTGTTTTGATATAATAATTGAAAAATAGTTTTGGACTAAATTAAAAAGATTTCAAAAAAGTTTTTAAGTCCAAACGACTTGAAAATATGTTTAAGGAGTTTTCAAAAGGTTTTGGAAGTGTTTAAAATGTTTTAAAATAGCCAAACTCAACTTTTTAACATGATCGTACCGATACGATTACACCCTGTATCGATACACCTTAGGGTTTCAGCTACAGAATTTTCCCAGAACTGAAAAACCCTATCGATATAGGCTTAGGCGTATCAATACGGAGAGAGTCGTACCGATACGCGTATAGGCGTACCGATACCCTATATTTTCAAATCCCTAACGGCTATTTCCCTGTAGTGTATCGATACACCGTATCAATACACTGTATTGATATGGACTGTAACGTACCGATACATTGTATCGATACGCTCCAAAGCTGTATCGATACACCAAGGTTGGGCGAGCATAATGGCTAGTTTCTGAAGAATGAGTATCGATACGGCTGTCTCTAGAACTGTATTTATTGCGGGAAATAAAGTCTCTAACGGCTCAAATTCAATCCCAACGGTCTCCAACGGCTAGAAACTCAATTGGGAGTATAAAAGGCCTCCAAAAGCATCTGAAGAAACTAATGATCAACATGCCAACATCTATATGATTGTAATTAAGTCTTTTGTACTTAAATTCCTATTCTTTGTATAGACTACACTTGTGAGCCAAAATGTTTATGTATGCTCAAGTGTAATAGGATTTGGGTGAGAGCAAGAGTGCAAACACAAACCTAAGAGAGGAAATTCTTGTTTTCTTTTGTTTTTCTCTTGTTGAGAGGATTCCCAAAGCTTGGGTTGTAAGCTTTGGATGCTAGACTTGGTAACTGGGTCTAGGTTTTAAAGGTTGCCTCCTAAGCCTTGTAAAATGGGAAGAAATCTTAGTGGACTTGGGAAATCCTTAGTGGGGAAGCTAAGGTAGTGGATGTAGGCTTTGGTTAGAAAGCCGAACCAATCTAAATTCTTGTGTTCATTTTTCTATATTTTTTGCTTCCCATAAATATCATCCAATAGCAACTTCTCCACCACTTGGCAAGCTCGACAAACCAACAAGTCAACCGGTGTTCTAGCAAGCTCAATCGTGAGGGATTATCATCCTATTGAGGCGATCTAGCATGCTCGATAAACCAACAAGTCAACCGGTGTTCATGGCGCAATCAATCGGCAAGCCATCATTCTTCAACGATGATCATTATGCTTATTGGAAGAATACGATGATGTTCTTCATCAAGGCCGTCGACTACTATCTTTGGGACATTGTTGAAGATGGAACATTTGTGCCACAACGAAGAAGATAAGATTGGAGTGTAGATGATAAAAAGAAGATGGAGCTAAATGCAAATGCCTTGCATGTACTCTTATGTGCATTTTATTCAGATGAATTTGCTAAAGTTTCTTCTTGTGAAGATGCCAAAGAGGTATGGGACAAGCTTGAAGTGATCCATGAAGGTACAAATGAGGTAAAAGAGACAAAGATTGGTCTACTCAACATCAACTATGAAAACTTCAAGATGGACCCAGAAGAAGACATCAAGAGCATGTTTGATCGATTCTCCACAATCTTCAATGAACTTAAAGGTTTTGGAGAGAAGATTTTGAAAGACAAGCTCGTTCAAAAGTTGATTTACTCACTTGTCGAATCATGGGAGAGCAAAAAGATGGCTATCATTGAAGGCAAGAACTTAAAGGAACTCAAGCTAGATGAGCTAATTGGGTCTCTTCTTACCCATGAATCGATGTCCAAACCATTGAGAAAGGATAAGAAAAATAAGATCAAAGAGCTAGGAATCGAAGATCTAAACATAGTAGCTCTTAAATCCTCCACAAGCCATCAAGAAGATTTAAGTGAGGAGAAAAGTGAGGATGAAGAGATGGCATATCTCTTCAAGAAGTTTGCCCGGTTCATGACGAACGAAAAAGAAGAATCCAAGTATGAATCAAAGAAGAAGTTGAAGGATCCCTACAAGAGCCATGAACGCAAGAAGACGAGGCACACCAAATACAATTGCCCTCGCTTTAACAAAAAGGGATAATCTTCAATGAAAGTATATGTGGCAACATAGAGTGATGAAGACTACACCGACGAAGATGAGGTAGCCCACCTATGCTTTATGGCCCTCCAAGAGGGAGAGGTAGCTTCTAACTCATCTATTTCTAATTCTTATACATTTGATGCATTACAAGAAGCATATGATGAATTGGTTTTTAAATTTAAAGCTTCATTTTCAAAAAATAAAAAGTTAATTTCAAAATTGAAAAATGAAAATGATTTGCTTTCTAAAACCAATTTGGAATTTGAAGCAAAAATCAAGGATTTTGAACTTAAAGTTTTAAATTTACAAATTTGCTTCAAAGTTTGGAAAAAGATCATCAAAAGGAAGTGGTTGATCTTAAGAAAGAAATAGATTTGATTTCCAAGGAATTGCAAAAGAAAAATAATTTTGGAAACTCAAATTTTTATCTAAGACAATCTAGTGCCCATAGATTTTTTAATGGAAAATGCTTTAGAAATATTTGGGTCCCAAAAAGACTAATTCCTTCAAATAAAAATGATGAAATTGAAAAATGGATTCCTAAGGGGACTAAAGTTTGTGCTACTAATGCTTATGGATCCAAAGCAATTTGGATACCAAAAATCAAATGATTGTGTTTCTATAGGTGTGATGGAGCTTTGATCAACAAGTGATGAAATTAAGGGGATCTTTATACACACAAGGGAGATCACTTGAAGAAGTAAGGCTTCACATCCTACCTTTGATTCAAGTGGTAAAAATTAGTTGAATTTTATTTGTTTTAATTTGATTTATTTATTTTTAATTCAACTAGTGTATCATATATTTGTTGGACTAACATTTCTATGATGTTTGAGTAAGGGGAAGCCTATTTTAACAAACCCATATTTGTCAAAATTTATTTTAAAATTCTCCATTGTTATGGACTTAAAAGTTTTCAAACTTTGGTTTGAACCATTTTTGATATAACAAAAAGGGGGAGAATGTTTTGAAAAATTGAGTTTTTCAAGTGAATAAGGGGGAGATTTAGCTATCTTTAAATTTTAAACTCTTATTCAAAAATTATTTTTACTAAGGGGAGAGAATCTCAAAAACAATTTTTCAAGTTGGTTTTATTATATAAAAAGGGGGAGATTGTTAGGATATTGTTTTGATATAATAATTGAAAAATAGTTTTGGACTAAATTGAAAAGATTTTAAAAATGTTTTCAAGTCCAAACAACTTGAAAATATGTTTGAGGAGTTTTCAAAAGGTTTTGGAAGTGTTTAAAATGTTTTAAAGTAGCCAAACTCAACTTTTCAACATGACCGTACCGATACTGTTACACCCCTATCGATACACCTTAGGGTTTCAGCTACAGAAATTTTCTAGAACTGAAAAACTGTATCGATACGGAGAGGGTCCTATCGATACGCATATAGGCGTACCGATACCCTATTTTTCAAATCCCCAATGGCTAGTTCAAAACCCCCCAACAGCTATTTCCTTGTAGCGTACTGATACACCGTGTCGATACACTGTATCAATACAGAATGTAGCGTACCGATACATAGCATCGATACGCTCCAAGGATGTATCGATACACCAAGGCCAGGCGAGCATAACGGCTAGTTCCTGAAGAACGAGTATCGATACGAAACCCCGTATATCGATAGGGCTATCTCCAGAACTATATTTATTGCGGGAAATAAAGTCTCCAACGGCTCAAATTCAATCCCAACAGTATCCAACGGCTAGAAACTCAATTGGGAGTATAAAAGGCCTCAAAAGCATCTGAAGAAACTAATGATCAACATGCCAACATCTCTATGATTGTAATTAAGTCTTTTGTACTTAAATTCCTATTCTTTGTATAGACTACACTTGTGAGCCAAAATGTTTATGTATGCTCGAGTGTAATAGGACTTGGGTGAGAGCTAGAGTGCAAACACAAACCTAAGAGAGCAAATTCTTGTTTGCTTTTGTTTTTCTATTGTTGAGAGGATTCCCAAAGCTTGGGTTGTAAGCTTTGGATGCTAGACTTGGTAATTGGGTCTAGGTTGTAAAGGTTGTCTCCTAAGCCTTGTAAAAGGGGAAGAAATCTTAGTGGATTTGGGAAATCCTTAGTGAGGATGCTAAGGTAGTGGATGTAGGATTCGGTTAGAAAACTGAACCACTCTAAATTCTTGTGTTCATTTTTCTATATTTTTGCTTCACACAAATATCACCCAATAGCAACTTCTCCACCACTTGGCAAGCAATTTCAGTTTATTCATCGAGCGCATCTTGAGACTAAAGGTGGATTCAAGTTGAAAAACCACAAAGGGCAGCTTGAGTATTTGATGTTTAGGCTTATGGCAGGCAGTTTGCTCAGTATCTTTATCATGGTATTTGAAATCTTTTGAACAAGGGTTGCAGTTGGAAGAACTTCTGAAAGATTAACTCAGAGCGCTTCGGCCCTTGATATCTGGATGCCTTGTTTTCTTTCTTTTATTGTGGCACCAGATAACGGAGTAATCACTCAGGCCAAGCAATTGGGATTCCCTAAGCGTTAAAAGACATTCAAAGTGAAAATAAGCTTTGTTGTGAAGATTCCCATGCAAGCAATCCAAAAGCATTTTTAAGAAGCTTTCTGAAAGACCGTGATACCAGCTAGAAATACAAGATTACTGGATTGAGTGAGCCAACAAGCAAGGATTAAATGATTTTCATGAAGCAAAGAGGTATAGAGACATGGTCAGTTTCAACTCAGTGTTTCGCACCATTTGAAGAAGCGTTACACGATTTGTTCTTCTCAGGTTCAAAGAAGTAGATCACCTTACTGACTTGGTGTCTGCATGGACGAGAGTCATATTTCTACATGTCTTTAATTTTGAAGAAACGTCACTCGATTTGTTCTCCTCAAGTTTGAAGGAGTAAATCACCTTACCGACTTGGTGTCCACAAGGACGAGAGTCATATTGCCGCATGTCTTTAGTTTCAAATGAGCGTTATTCGATTTGTTCTTCTTGGGTTCGAAGGAGCAGATCACTTTACCAACTTGGTGTCTATAGGGATGAGAGTCATATTGCCGCATATCTTCAGTTTCAAAAGAGCGTCATTTGATTTGTTCTCCTTAGGTGCGAAAGAGTAGATCACCATCGACTTGGTATCCTCGGGTTTAAAGGATAAGAGTCATACTTTTGCATCACCTCAAGTTAGAAGAAGTAGTGCTCGACATGCAGCTCGGCCGGATAAAATTAGTGCTTTTTGTTCTTTGCCCTATTCCCATTCCACTAGAATGAGCAAAGAGGGGTAGCTGCAGTCATCTAATTTTATTCGACCCCCATTTTATTATTATTATTTTTATGTATATATATGTATTGTTATTATTAAACCCAATAAGTAAAAAATATAAAAAAAAGTCCATTAAAAATAAAAAAGATAGTCTATTAAATAAGAGTCCATATACGAAATAAAGGCCCATTTGGCCCATTTTGTCTTTTGTATATATTTTATTTCTAAATGTATTTCTTGCAGATCACACACGATCTTAATCACATCAGATATAGGAAGATTACAAGAGATCCTGTACAACAAGTATGGAAAGTCAACTGATGCTCAAAGAATTCTCACTATGGACTTGCGGCAAATTTCCTATAGGATTTGAGCATTTTTGGGTTAGGATGTCTTCTTATGCATTAACCGTATTTTAGTTACCTTTCCAACGCATCTTAAAATGCCTCAATCGGGTGTCGGGAACTCAAGATATGCTCATTTTACTGAAGATATCGCGTGCAGAAAATTAGATACGGGTACAATACGGGATTTGATTATATTACGAATTTTCAATTATTTTATTGAATATTTATAATTAAATTCAAGCTTAGACATTTCCCTATTTGTTTTAACTCACTTAAGATCATATTGAATGTAAGGAAAGTAGTTTGATGCGCAAGTAAATGCAATATTCCCTTTTCTAAATGTATTTAGCATAAATATGAAATATGCTTTTAGGGTTTCTTGAAGCCTATAAATAGGCTTCATTCCATTGTAAATCACATATCAAATATCACACATCAGACACCACACAACACAACACATGTATACATACTGAATTCAACAGCAATACAAGTTATAGTGATTTCTTTGAGGTGTTTTAGACAAACAATGCTTCTTTATATTTTTATTTTCATTTTTCCTTTGTCACTTGGTTTCGAATAAGGAGGAGAAGGGATACGGTTCTTGTTAAGTGAAGCTCGTCGATTATCCATTATCGTTGAGGGATGGAGCCGGCGCCACCACCGGAGCAGGGCAGTAGCAGTGTCGCGTTGCCGGTGAGCAGTGACCAGCATCCAGGCACAGCGACAGTCGCGGTAATGTAGTACGGTTCTCAACTCAGCCCGTACCCCACTTTGACAAACTCACACTTTGATCCCACTATTTTCAATTTCTTCACTCTAGTCCCTCTTTATTTTTAATTTAGTTCTTAAATTCTTGCTTCATGTACTTTTACCTTTTGTTTGATTTTTTCATATTTACTATGTTATCTGACTTATTCGTCTTTATGCAATTTGACATGTTAAAATTTAGGGTAAATAGACTTCTTAATAATTAATGTTGTGTTTTTCCCCTTGTAATAAAAGATTACAAAATGTTTTAGAATAAAACCTTTTAGGCTAGTTTCCCTAATAAATAACTTAAATATTTTTTTTAAGATTAGTTCACCAACAATAAAATTAAATTATAAATACCTAGAGCTTAGATTCCTAAAATAATTTGTCTGTTAATAATTAACTTGTTAAGTTAGTTAGAGTAAGATACTACATTCCCTTATTTGTACATAACTAAATAAAATCCTTGGGTAATTTTTTTTAAAAAAAGTAAATAATTTATTTCCCTTAATTGTAAATAATGGTAAATAAAACTAACTTGTTAATCCTTTTTAAATAATCCTTTCCCTTTAATTATAAATAAAACTCTCTTAGGTAATTACTAGAAAAGTGAATAAATAATTTTCTTAGTTGTAAGTAATTAATTAAAGCCTTTAGGATTAGTTCTCTTAAATACATGTTTCCTGAGAGTAATAATTAACCTTTTTAAAATTCAATCACCCATAAAAATTAAAAGAGAACATAAAATGCCATTTAAAAAAGATTTTTATTGCATCATGAAAAATGGAATGTTTTCTCAAATATGGTTAATTCGGTCTTCACCTAGCAGTTGGGGGGACGGTCGAAACTCCTATGTGAGACTATATTTTTGAATTTTAGAGATTAATGGCTTAATCCCTTTGTGTTTAAATTGACTGGGGTTTACTCAGCCGTGAGCGAGTTCAGGTCATTTTTAGAACTCTACGAATTTTTACATTAATCTTTGCACGCACTCATCTAGATTATAAGGAAAATATTAGTGATCAAGTAAGCGCCATTTTTACGAGCATTATGAGGCTGCTAATCCTTCCCCACACATAACTGTGCCCCCGAACCCTTGAGATTTCGTAATCTCTGGTTTGCTTTTAGGTTTCTGGTATGCCTAATATAGTAAAAGGGACTGGTGGAGACTCTGTTATAACACTAGTGTGTTAATATTCAGCTGCATGACGAATCAGGGATCACGAGAGCATAAGGCGTTGAAAGAGGCGTAAAGAGACATCATCCGACACTTTGCAAAATAGATATTGAAATTCACCGATGATACATTATCAACAAGGGGAGAAGCGTCTAAGAGTCCAGTCATCGATTGACCGTCGGTGGAGCAACAAGAAATCAGACTATCATAAAAAAAGATCGAGAACCTGCAAAAATGGAGCCCAAACCCACAAAATCAGTAAAATCAAAAATGAGAAGAAAAGAACGAAAGAAAGAGAGGCAAAGCTCTTTTTTTCGCTCGTTACAACCCTTCCACCTCGAGAGATCGATAGGTTCGAAAAAAGACCATGGTCGTTGGGAAGTAACCATCAAGTAGGCCAACAGGCCGAATAGAACATCAAAATGCAGGAAAATAGGAAAAAACATCGATAAAAAAAGGGGAGTGGAAGGAGGTAGAGAAAAAACAAAAAAAAATGGTGGGAGGTCAGTGGCCGAGACAAACAACAACGGGCCGTCGAGGAAGAAAAAAGGTAGGGTTGCTTTCAAAAGAGAAGGAGGGGGAAAAGGTTTTTCTTGATCTCTTAATCTTTAAAATAAGAAATTGAAGAAACAAAAAAATTAAGGTCCAAAATTATAAAAAGTGGGTTTTCTATTTTTCGATTTGGTAAAATCATAATTCTATTAGACTCAAAAACCGATATACTAAATCAAGTTAACTCAAATAATTTAGAAATAATTTTTGTTTCGAGTCGAATCAAATTTTATTGAGTGAAGATTAGGCGAAGGCAAAGACTGATTGGATTTTATTTTAATTTTAGGTTTTAGTTGTGTTTATTTATTTAGATATTTGGTTATTGATTTTTATTTATTTATATATTTGATGTATGCATTTATATTCAATACATTAGAGGTGAAAACTTTTAGTTTTCACAAACACCTTAGTTTATGGTTTAGGGACCTAGTTTAGGGTGTAGAGCTTAAGGGTTTATGTGTAAGGGTTTAGGATTTATGGTTTAGGGACCTAGTTTAGGGTGTAGAGCTTAAGGGTTTAGAGTTTATGATTTAGGTTTTAGTGTAATATGTTGAGAATTCATGTTTTAACCTCTAAACCCTAAATTCTATTCACAATCCCTAAATTTTAAACTACTAAACTACTAAACCTTACCCTCTAAATTAGTAGTATATCAAATAATTATCCTGCACGAATATATTTTTTTTAACAAAACCTGTATGTATATTTATATATGAATAATTAGCCGATTCTATCCTATAGCGGCATTGACTGAAAAATAAAGAGGAAAGAAGCAAGAAGCGGAAACTTTTCTCATCTCATCTCTCAGTCTGATTCTGATCAGTCAACAGAAAAAGAAAACTTACTAGTCTACTAAGGTACTTTAGTGTATAGGAAATCTGAATTAATTGAAGGTCAAACCCTAAACTCACAACTCCTCACTGTCTTTGCTAATCCGCAGCTTCCATGGATGAAGAGTACGATGTCATAGTGCTGGGAACTGGTCTCAAGGAATGCATCCTCAGCGGTCTTCTTTCTGTTGACGGACTCAAGGTCTTTCTTCTACTTTTCCTCTTTTCTTTATTTTCGTTTGAATAATTCATTTCTTATCCTAGATCTTGGATCTGGGTGCACCTTAGATCTGTGTAAGGATCTCCTGGAACTGGACTAAGCCAAACACCATGCAATTATTCCGAAATAAATCACTTTAATCTAATCGGCATGGGATGTGAACAGTTGGTTCTTGTAATCTTGCTTGTATAATTAATAACCGGAACTAGTAATTTTGGAAGATGACTACCACAGCTGCTTTGACAATTTGGTTTTCAAAAGTTCAAATAAAACCTCTGTTTCATCAAACCATGCCCAATTGCCTGCCTTTAACTGTATAATTCATGAAAATGTTTAAGCTAAGGTAAAGCAAGTCTTCTAGATAAGCTTGGTTTTCGTATACACTTTTCGAAACTGCATGCTTTACAAAATGATGATATATATTTATTATATTATTTTGTTGTTTGTTGATTTCATTTGGTGCTCTTCATCTTGCATTTAGGTTCTGCATATGGATAGGAATGATTACTATGGAGGAGAGTCTACATCACTTAACCTCATTCAGGTTCCATTTTCTGCAAAGTCCAAAGGCTTAGCTAATCTGTTGATTCCTTTTCCATTTTATATTTATTGATTAACGTCTTCAAATTATTTGTTGGTAGCTCTAGAAGAAGTTTCGAGGAAATGATAAGCCTCCAGCTCATTTGGGCTCTAGTAGAGATTATAATGTGGACATGATCCCTAAGGTGATTTTTCCGTTTTAAGGCTTGAACTTTTTGCTGCTTTTATTCTTCTGCGTTGAATATACTAACTTTTATTGTTCTTTACACTAGTTTATGATGGCAAATGGCACACTTGTGCGTGTTCTTATTCATACAGATGTTACAAAGTATCTTTCCTTCAAGGCTGTTGATGGTAGCTATGTTTTCAATAAAGAGAAGGTAGAATATCTTTTTTGGATATTTCGGTTTGTCTCTACTTGGACTTCAAATATACATATATATATGTTTGTTCTTTACTCTCCATTTGTTGGCTTCTACCAATTTTAACAGGTTCATAAGGTGCCAGCAACTGACGTGGAGGCACTCAAGTCTGCACTTATGGGAATATTTGAGAAGCGTCGTGCACGGAAGTTCATCCTATATGTTCAAGCTTACGAGGAAAAAGATCCAAAAACTCATGAGGGAATGGACTTGACGAGGGTGAAAACAAGGGATCTAATTGCGTAAGGGACTTTTTTCCTTTAACTAGCTTCCTTTTTCTAATGGCCCAGTACGCACTAAAAAACTTAAATATTTTCATATGTTTCCGTCCTTTTGATTGGGGCAGATTGGGAATACTTTTGGTTTGGACGAAAGTTATCCATTCATATCTTTCCGTGCAATACTGCTGCTCTTATCTGCTAGGCACCCAGCCTTAGATGATAGGGCACCGTAGCCCATCTTGCATGTCTTAAGTTTGTTTTTTGGGCAGGAAATATGGGCTTGATGATAACAATGTGGATTTCATTGGTCATGCATTGGCACTTCATAGAGATGACCGCTACCTGGATGAACCTGCATTGGATACTGTAAAGAGGATGAAGGTGATTGGTGTCTTGAGTTTTTGATTTATGCTTGGTTGAAAGTTCGGCATGGTTACTTATGGTCTAAATTAATTCTCTTTGTTATTTGATAGCTTTATGCGGAGTCTTTTGCTCGTTTTCAAGGTGGTTCTCCATACGTTTATCCACTGTATGGATTAGGCGAGCTACCCCAGGTTCTCATCACTATCACTCTCTCTATCAAGTTCATTTCAACTGTTATGTAATGCAGTTTTGTGAAGTTATTATATTTCTCCTTTGAAATATCTCAGGCTTTTGCACGGCTTAGTGCTGTTTATGGTGGAACATATATGCTGAATAAACCTGAGTGCAAGGTATCTAGTGGCGTTTGTTAGATTTCTAATCTCTCCTCATTTACGTTATTGATAGTTTTCATGAAATTTAGGCGGCTGGAATAAGTTATCTTACTGTAAATATAAATCATTGTGTATTTCCAGGTGGAATATGATGATGAAGGCAAAGCTTGTGGTGTCACATCTGCAGGTGAAACTGCCAGGTGTAAGAAAGCGGTTTGTTGTGACCCTTCCTACTTGCCAAACAAGGTAGTGCTGCACTATTTTTCTTTACTTTAGCAATTTATTCCCACTCAAAAGCATAGTAACTCATGACCTTATGGAGTTCACCTTCATTTTAAAGAATGTTGAAGGAAGAACACTTTCTCAACAGGTTCACTTGCCTGCATTCAAATATTTCATTTTCCTGCTGGGCCTCTTCTTAGTTGCAGTTGATCTTGAAGACCTTTTTCCAATGAGAAGGATGAGATTTTCCATGCATTTAAAACTTGGCCCAGACAAATGAAATTGGATTGCAATCACTATTTTACACGATGCTTTTAACAAGACGAATTTCTTCCTTTTTCTGTGTTTTTTTAATCAAATGGAACCTATATGCTATAAATTTATTGAACTGATTGCGAAATCTAATTCCATAGTGACTTAGTTATGAACTAGTAAATATGAGATAGAAGTTGATTTTCTCACAATCCTCGTGAATTTGTGTCTACTCAAACAGGTCAGGAAGATTGGAAAGGTTGCCAGGGCAATTGCTATTCTGAGTCATCCAATTCCAAACACCAATGATTCTCATTCTGTGCAGATTATCCTGCCACAAAAGCAGTTGGGTCGTAGATCAGATATGTAAGTTAACATTGGGTTTTTCTTAATGGGAAGCTTAATTAAAGTAAAATATGGGTGTTTCTCATTGCTTATAATATATTAATTTTTCTATTTGGTATCTGGCACCTCTGTTGTCCCTGGTATCCTTGATTCTGGGGTAGAGTCCCTTCTGCAGGTGCTTGGAACAGCTAAAGAAAAATATGTTTCTATTCTTTATTGTTTTGGGCTTATGTCCTAGGATGGGATCTAGAAAACAATTTTTTTATTGTTAAATATATTTTGAAAGTAGGATTTGCTATCTGCTGTTTTCCCCTTGTTTGCTTTGCCAAACATTCTTTAGATTTAATATTTCAAGAAGAAAGTCGAGCATAATTCAACTCTAGGCTTGTCTTGGAATTGAGCTTTTGTTTTGTTGAATATAATTCAATTTGATGGTCAGCAAACCTGAAAAAGTTGATGATATCTCATATTCTCATTTCTGATTATGATCACTTACTGCTGCTCTTTTGTTTTTAGTCTAGAATTTAGGATTGTTATGTGTCTGTGCAGGTATGTCTTCTGTTGCTCATATTATCACAATGTTGCTCCAAAGGGCAAATTCATTGCATTTGTTTCTAGAGAAGCTGAGACAGATCACCCTGAGAGTGAACTAAAGCCTGGAATTGACCTTTTAGGTCCTGTTGACTATATATTCTTTGATATCTATGACAGATTTGAACCAGTCAATGAACCTTCTCTTGACAATTGTTTCATATCAACAGTGAGAATCTTTAGTTGTTTTAGTTTTTCAAGTGGTCTATTTGCTTTTTGCTCAGAATAACTGTGGCTGAATGCTAATTATTATCTGGTTGTCTTTGACAGAGCTATGATGCTACAACACATTTTGAGCCGACTGTCACAGATGTACTTAACATGTATACCATGATAACTGGGAAGGTAAGTTTTGGTTGTCATTTGTTTCCAGTCTATGATCAATATTTAAAAAGTTATTGTTTAAATTTCACTCAATTCGATGCACATAATAGCGTCTGTTCTTGGGAGAGAATGTGTAATTTGGTATTGTTGTTTGGTGGTACCAAATGATAAAAGTGCTAGAATTTGATAATTTGTTGTTTTTTGAACAGGTTGTTGACCTCGGTGTGGATTTGAGTGCTGCCAATAATAGTTACTGTTTGCTGATTTTGGTGCTTGTTTATGTTTCTTACAGTTTGAATGTTGCCGGTGAAATTTATTTGTCTGCTTCGCACCATCGTCGTTTGTTTTACCACCCATACTAAATGATATGGTCATATTTAAACGTGTTTTGTAGCTGTGGTTTTAGATGAAATACCTGAAAATGTCACTGCTCTGCATGTGTTAAAAGGTCAACTTGCTACCTGCTTGCTCGAATGCGTCATGCATGGTATGATGAGGCCATTGTAACTTTTCATTGCATTGAATTGGCTGTTATATTCAAGAGAAGCTGCCGGTTTGGTTAAGGTTGGATTCTTTGAACAGTTGGACTCGAGAAAGGAGGATAGTGATGGTTAGGGGTTAGTAAAATTTGACTTGACTCAAAAAAATTGATTTTTTTTACTTGAATTGTAATTTCAAAAACTCGAACTAAAAAAATATTCAAATAAAATTTGAGTTTTAAAATGGAACTTTGTATAACTTGAATTAATAGACTAGTTTTCAAGAGCATCTCAAATTTGCTTAATACGTGTATATAAAAAAAATTGTGAAGAAACGCGTATGTATAACATGAATTAGTAGATTAGTTTTCAAGTGCATATGTGTAACGACCCGAAAATCGAGTTAGTGAATCGGGTTTCGGAGCTGGGTAGTGGGCCTTTATGTTGAGAGCCTAATTGAAAAAATTAGCACGGTTTTATCCAAGTTAAGAATTTTAGTTGGCCTATTATGTTTGTGGAAATAGGTTTGAATTTTAAAAAGATGTGAATAAGAAAAAAGGTAGGAAGATATGTTGGAAAGAGAGAAAAAGAAAAGTAGAAGAGAAAGAGGAAAGTGAGGGAAAGTGTTGGGGAAGATCCAAACTTCGATCTACGGAGATTTGACTATTCGTTTTTTATACTTTCAACGTCATTGTGCTTATCTCGTCAAGATGAGTTCATCGGTACCAACGACACTGTCATTAAAGTCATTGTTGGAGGAGGTGAGATAAAATTTTGGGTTTTCCAGTTGAGGAGGTTCGAGAGCTCGAAACAAGAAATCGAGACCACCATCATGCTCACAGGCATTGAGAGAGTTAAAATAGGGCTTTGATGTCGTTGTTCGGCCACCGAAAGTCGCCGAATGCGCCACCACGAGCTGCCCCTACGCTTGGGCGACGTTCAACTAGTGGGCAGCTATATCAAGTCGAGCCGCAAGCCGAGCTGCCAGCTACGCCGTCAGCCGTCGTTGACCGATGATCGGCGTTGACTTTTTTCAAGGGACATTACTTGGGGGTTTCTCTACATTCTAAGTTCATTGGCGCAGCCTGTTTCACAAAATTTGAACCCAGTAAGTTGTTTTATGCATTTTATCCCTTAAAAGTAGTCCGATAGTGGGAAACGGCTTATGTATTCGTATTTGTTTTATCCGAGGAATATATGGACTCGAATATTGGAATTAAAGGGATTCTTAGATGAGCTTGGAGGGGGATTTATCGCTTTGCCTTAAGGTTAGTACACCTCAAACTCCTATTGCTTCATGAGCATCAGTAATGTGATTGCTTTGCGTGTTAGTATCAACAAAATAGGTAGACGATGAATAAGCATGAATAGAGACCGGTATTATGAGACTCGATAATTATGAGATGCATGTTGATATTGTGAATGTGATGAGACTCATGGAGGCTTTAAGGACCGTTTAGGTTCGTTTGAGATGCTCGTATGATTATTTGATTATTGATGGATTGGTTAATAAATTTTGATGCTTTGTATGCTTGTTCGATTAGATTGACGAGAATTAATGGAATTATTAAATGGACTGATATTTAGTAATATTTGAGTAAATGATCATGAAGCCGATAATTAATATTAAATGATTAAATACGTTAGTAAACAAACCCTAATGACTTTTATAAGCTTTAGGGATCGAATAAAGTGTTGTAAATTTGTAATTCAAGAAATGGTGCGAACCCGTGTATAGGGTATCGGTATGAGCATCGGCTGTACTGGTAGAGCAATATCAGTACGGATTAACCCTACCGGTACTTGTGGAAATTGAGGAATTCTAGTGAGCTACATTAACATCGATACACGTATGAGTACCAGTACCTAGGGGTACCACATCGATACTCTTGTTTGAGTATCGGTATCCTTTGAATGAAATAATCTATAATACTAATGAAAATATAGAAATCGACGTGGAATATTAATGAGATAAAATGGATTAATAGACATAATTAATGAGGGTGATTAATGTACACTTTTATGATAATTAATAACTTGGTAAAGTTGGGTGACTTGATGGTAATGGTAACCGTAGGGATCCTTGGTGGATCATATTATTGTTGTGTGTTGTGTGGTAACCAAGTTCATGTTGTGTGCTGTTTGGACACTTGGTTGGTTAAGTACCTTGATTGTTAGGATCCGAATACCCAGGGAGCGTGTTGCAATACCATGGTTAGAGATGCTGAATGTACGTTCTCGATGTTGTGTGACACCGGGCCTCATTCGATGATACTCAATAAGATATGTTGAGTATGAGTTTACGTTTCCGAGGCTGTGTGACACCGGGCCTCACTTAGAGAGAGTGTACGTTCCCGAGGCTGTGTGACATTAGACCTCACTCTAAGTTTGTGGTATGACTTTGTGTGTTTTCGCTCGGTTGATCTGGTGAGATTCTGAGTATAGTTGGGCCTTGTGTGCCATGTATAATGTGTTGTTATGTTGAAAGCATGTGTTTAGGCGATTAGTGGTAGCGCCACATATTTATTTGTCTATCCTTATTGTTCGTACTAGCTTGCATGTTTATGATTAACATGAAGTATAGTAGAGTAGATGTGTACCACTGAGCTTTGTAAGCTTAGAGCTCGGAATTGTTATTTTTGTGCGTAGGTTGATCATCGGATCGTGGGATTGAGGAGCACTACCAGTATGAGATTCTAGCATGTAGAGGCTTTCAGAGTATGACACTTGTGTTTAGTGGGCTATGTATTCATAGGAATTTACGAGGTCAAGTCTGTAAATCTTTCTTTTGAAATTATATTAATCAAATCAAATGTTTAAACATTTTAAATTAAAGTGAAGCTCCTTGAATTACTTAAATTATTTAACTATATTTTCAACTGTGGGCTTTAAATGTTTTAAAAAAATACCTTGTTGCGCTAAACCTAGTTTGATAATTTTTTAGGCTTGAGGCCCAATTGTGATATCTGGGTCGAGGGTGTTACAATAGTGGTATTAAAGCTTAAGTTTAGCCGGTTCTATAAAACCCAAGATGGTATAGGTGTTTTTAGTACGGTTTCTAGTTGATAGAAGCCCTTAAATTAAGTCCGTACTACTTAAGACTGGAATCTTGATGGTGTATCCAAAAATTGTAATGCTAAAATGGTTATGGTCATGGCCGAAAGGCCGAGTTAAGTGTTAAGCCGCTCTTGAGAGCAATTCTAGGGGCGAGGTCACCCCAGATTGTTGAGATGAGAGTTTGTTGAGTGATGCCAAACTCGAGGATGTATCATCCTTCCACCACCTGAATGACGTCTTCGTTGCGTGTTTTAGACGTTTCGAAGCTTGAGGATACGTTAGGAGTGTTTGTAGTAAGGAATCATCATCGTTATTTGTGGATAATAGTTGTGTTGCGAGTATAGATAATCCACTCTCGAAATCGATTAATGGACGCACATTAGTTGGAGGACCCTTTGTCTGCTTAAAAAGAGTCTCATTGATACCTGGGAAGTATCATCACCCTTCTCAAGGGCATTTCTCGAAGATAGTGGATTCAGGATCCACTAGTTTATTAGAGTGTGACTGAAGTTAAATGTTCTACGGGTTTGATAGAGCTACATTCTGAGGAGTTGTTGCACCTTATAAATTACTTTGGTTAATTAAGCGCTATGCTAGCCGATAATGTCGAGGGTTATGCTCGAGGCTTCGAGACCTCGAGGGAACCCAACCTTTGGTAATAAGTATATTAAACCGTCGCTTTTCTACTGTATTTTTTGTAGTGGTCGATTTGAGAATGGAGCGACGGGGTTATGAGACATGTTTGATAGTTGGGCAGATGTCAATGTGTGTAATTCAATGCTCAAGAGATTTCGGACTATCAGAGTGTTTGTTTATGCTTCTTAAAGAAGTCATTAGGACTTTCTCCCTGTCAAGAACACAAGTGGACGTTGAGGTAAGGCCGAGTGGGACGTTAATGCCCATCGACCTTGTTGGAGGACACCGACCTAGTTAAGAAAGTCAGAGGTTCAGTTGCGAAGGTGCAACCCGAACGAGGTTCTCTTGTATAAGTGTTTCGCCCGAGGGAGAGCCGAGCTTGTTTGCTAGTAAGAAGTTTGTTCGTTAAAGTGGTACTTAAGCCGTTGACAATTTGTTATGTGACAGGGGAAGACCGTTACGTGTCTCCTAAGGTGGACATATCATTTAATCGATTATGAAGTACCCATGTATTTTTCTGAGATTGGTTTGAGAACTAGATAGTTATAGTTAAAGTGTGGAGGCTACTAGTTTCGAAATGAATTTTGAAATGAAGATTCTCCCGTTAGAGCGCATTATGGTAATGTTTGATGTCTACAAAAAGTTTGAGGTATTTCAGCGATGATAAGATATGTGCCATCGTGTTGTCTCTCGAATGTAAGTTGATGCTTTGTGTGACACGTTTGAATGTACAAGGAATATAGAAATATGGACGTTGACAAGATAATTACCTTAATAACATTGTAAGTGCAGGAAAGGTTGGTTATCGTGTAATCAGTTAAGGAAAGAAGGGTTTAAGACTTCATAAATTCATTTGGTTGTATCATAGTTTCCTCGAGTCACGCCAAGGAACGTTGGTGGAGATCCGAGTTACGTGAGATCGTTTTGGTTGTGTCAGTGGTGCTGACTCGATTAAAGCCGAGTAAGATTTTAAGATCTTCGAGAATGTTTGTTGCTTTTGTCAGGGTTACATCTTTGTGCAAGAAGAAAGATGTGCCTACCCCGATAGTGTAAAATTTGGGTACTCGATCTTTAAAAAATTTGATATTTGGACAACGACGTGAGTCAAAGTAATTAAGAGCTTTTGATCATGTATGGTTGTTCACCACCTAATTAAAGTGACCTTGATGAGTGATAGAATGTATGAGGTTAGTTTAGGATAGGGTATCATGCTGCCCATGTGGGGCGATCAAGGATCGCAAGTGATGGTAGTGTAAGGGAGTATCGATGTTAGCTCTATACGGTATCGGTACTTGATCTATCTGGTGTCGGTGCTGATTGGCGATGCAGTACCGTGTATTTTATTAGTTAAGCTTGAGTTAAGGATTGATTTGCTTTGGAAGCCAGAAGAAGTAGCATCCGGTTCTAATTAAGAGGATAAGTATCGATGGTTTACGATGGGCTTTAATATCTTATTGTGGGTGTTTTAGAGAAAGATGTATTAAGGCAAGAGATTCTTCCTATATAGTACAATGGTCAGTAGATGGTGAATATTGAGGGTGACGAGTTGTACTAAGCTTTCGTCGTGGGTTTTGGGAGACAACCTAGAGTCGTGTGTTTGAGTTAGTGATAGGTGGTTGAGTTGCCATCAATTGGAAGTCTAACATCGATTTTTTCAAAGTTATTGTGACGCTTTGATGTTTTTTAGTGTGAGTTAAAAAGGTGGCCACGGACCTTGTAAATAGATTGTGAGTACACCGTTTCGTTGGGATTACATTGAGTAATGATATAGTCCTTGGTAGGTACCGTTTAATATTTCCAGTACCCGTGTATTTCATTAGTTAAGCTTCAAGTTAAGGATTGATTTGCTTTAGAAGCCGCAAGAAGTAGTATCTGGTTCTAATTAAGAGGATAAAGTGTTATGGTTGGATTTAGGTTTGATGGTTTACGATGGGCTTTAATATCTTATTGTGGGTGTTTTAGAGAAAGATGTATTAAGGCAAGAGATTCTTCCTATATAGTACAATGGTTAGTAGATGGTGAATATTGAGGGTGACGAGTTGTACTAAGCTTTCGTCGTGGGTTTTGGGAGACAGCCTGGAATCCTATGTTTGAGTTAGTGATAGCTGGTTGACTTGCCATCAATTGGAAGTCTAACATCGAGTTTTTTAAATTTGTTGTGACGCTTTGATGTTCTTTAGTGGGAGTTAAAAAGGTAAGCATGGACCTTGTAAAGAGATTGTGAGTGCACCGTTTCGTTGGGATTACGTTGAGTAATGATATAGTCCTTGGTGGGTACCGTTTAATATTTTTAGCAACGTGAGATCCAGATGGGAAGTCTTCTTGGTGTTTGCAAGTTTGGTTGTATGACACTACGGTGTGTACATGTTACTTTTGACATGAGATTCGAGGTTTGTGATAGAACCTTATTTCTTGGTGGGATTGCATACGATGACATATTTGAGTAATGATACAGATGACATGTTTTTGAGACGCGCTATAGTTTGGAGTGTAAGACTCATACATAAAAATAGTTATGAGAGATGTTTTAGTTGCCGATATGAGTTATCATGTCGAGCTTAAGGTAAGTGCTTGAGGTGAGTCAAGACGTCGCTCGTTTTCAGAAATCTTGCACCGGGAAAGCAATGTTTTAGATATGGGATGCCATCAGAGTTAGTGTAAAGACCAGAATATCGGGTTAGTAAATCAGGTCTTGGACCCGAGCTTTGGGCCTAGTGGAAAAGAAAAAAAGGATAGTTTGAATTAAAGGGGTGTAGAAGAGAGAAAGAAAATCAAATTTTATATTCTTTCATCTCTCTCCCTTTTTTTTCTTTCTTTTCTCTTTTTTCCTATTCTTTCTTAAGTTTTATCGTCTAATCTACCGCTATCGGAGTGTCCATTGTTGACTCCTCCACCGTCATCTTATTTATCTTGTCGAGATGAGTTCACGATGCGATGGCGTTACCATCGAGCCATCGTCGAAGGGGTGAGAGAAACAAAAATCCAGGTTGTTCAAATGGTTAGTTCGAGCGCTTAAATCGAAAATGAAGGCCACAACTATGATCAGAGGCTAGAAAGCAATTGATCTAGGTGTTTATCGCTATCTTTCGGCCACCGAAAGTTACCGCATGCATCGCTGCCTACGCATAGACGACGTCTAATCGGCCAGGTTGTTATAACAGTCGGGCTCAGCTATTGGGCTTGAGTAGTTGGGCCAAACCAAGCCTGCCTGCCAAAGCCGACCCAAGTCGTAGGCTGAGCTAATTCAGCAAGCCAACCTTTTAAACCAAGTTGAGCCAGCTCTAGTTTCCAGCTGAGCCACCAGTCGTCGTCGCCAACTGCCGCATTACTGTTGACCGATGCCGCTGTTGACCGTGATCGATGTTGATTTTTTAGGGACCCTACCTGGGGGTTTCTCGACATTTTGAGTCTGATGGTGCAGTCCGTTTTGCTAAATTCAAACCTAGTAAGCTATTTTTATATGTTTGACATTATTTAATAAGGGATACATGAAATTAATGTAGTTTCGTATTCGTTGTTATACAAGGATTGTTTAGGATTGGATATCAGATCAAGTGGAATAATTGAGAAGCTTATATAAGGATTTATCTCTTTGGCTTAAGGTTAGTACACTTCGAACTCCTATTGCTTCACGAGCATCATAAATGTGATTACTTTGTGTGTTAGTATCTGTAAAATAGATAGATGATGAATAAACATGTGTTGAGACCGGTATTTTTGAGACTTGGTAAATATTGAGATGCCTAATGAACTTGAGAATATTCGAGACTAGTATGAGCTTCAGAGACCGTGTAGGGTCATTTGAATATTTGTATAATTATCTGATTTGTTGATTTACATGTTGTATTGCTTGAATATTTGGAATATGAATTGGCATGTTCAATGGAAGTTATTCTAAATGGATTGATAATTGGTAATATTCGAATAAATGATTATGAAGCCAGCAATTAATATTAATTGAACGAATACGTTAGTAAACAAACCCTAATGACTTTCATAAGCTTTAGTGATCGAATAAGTTTTGTAACATTGTAATTCAAAGAAATTGTACGAACACATAAATAGAGTATCGGTATGAGCTTTAGTCGTACCGGTAATTATAAAAATTAAGTATTTCTAATAAACTATTTTAGAATCGGTACACATGTGAGTATCGATATCTAGGGGTACCATATTGATACTCGTGTTCGAGTATCAGTACCCACTGAACAAGATAATCTTTAATGCTAATAGAAGATGAGAAATTGACATAGGATAATAATGAGATAATATTTGTTAATAAAGATAGTTAATGAGTAATAACTTGGTAAATATCGAGTGACTTATTTGTATTAGCAACTATAGGGATCCTTGGCGGATCGTGTGTGGTTACATGCCAAGTAAAGGCACTTGTGTGGTTGAGTCACCTTGATTGATGGGATCCGGATGCCTAGTGTGAGAAAGAGTGCGTTGCAACACCATGGTTAAATATTTTGAATGTATAAACCTAATGCTTAGTGGGATGAGACTTATTCAAAGATGCTTAATGAGAGATTTTGAGCATATGTGTATGTATCCCAATGCTTAGTGGTACTGGGCCTCACCCTAAAGAGTGTATGAAACTGATACTTAGTGGAACTAGGCATCACTTCAAGTGTATGATCCCAATGCTTAGTGGGATCAGGCCCCACTCCTATATTGTGGTATAATGCTTATATGCTATGAGAAGCATATGCCTTCTTGCTATGCTATATGATTAGGCAGCTAAAGGTAACACCATATCTATATGATGTTACGATCCCATGCTATGAGTATGGTTGGGCCTCGTGTGCTATGTATGATGATTACTATAATGAGAGCATGTGTTTAAGCGACTAGTGGTAGCGCCACATGTTTATTTATCTCTCATTTTGCTCGTACTAGCTTGCATGTTTATGTTTATAATTAGCTTGAAGTATAATAGAGTAGATGTGTACCACTGAGCTTTGTAAGCTCGGAGCTCAAAATTATTATTTTTGTGCATAGGTTGATAGTTGGATCATGGGATCGATGAGCATTATCAGTTCAGGATTCTAGCACATGGTGTTTTTCCAAAGTACGACACTTGGTTTAGTGGGTTATGTATTCATAGAACCTTACATGTTAGAGTCTTTAATCTTTATTTTAAAATTGTATTAGTTAAGTCAAATTTTTTTTTAAATTAAAGTAGAGATCATTTGTAATGATTTAAATCATTTATCTATATTTTCAATTGTTGGCTTTAAATGTTTTAAAAATACCTTGTTAGGCTAAACCTAGTTTGATAATATTTTTTTGGTTTGGGCTTGAGGCCCAAATGTGATATTCGGGTCGAAGGTGTTACATTTAGGTATTAAAGCTTAAGTTTAGTTCTTCTATAAACCTCAAATGGTATAGGTTTTTTTTAGTAAGGTTTCTAGTTGAAATAAGCCCTTAAATTAAGTTCGTACTATTTAAGACTGAATCTTGATGGTGTATCCAAAATTGTAATGTTAAAATGGTTATGGTCATGGCCGAGAAGGGTCAAGTTAAGTGTTGATCCATTTATGAGAGCAATTTCTGGGCTAGGTCACCCTCATTGTTGTGATGTGAGTTTGTTGAATGATGCCAAACTCGAGGATGTGTCATCCTTCCACCACCTGAATGGTGTCTTCGTTGCGTGTTTTAGACGTTTGAAGCTTGAGGATACGTTAAGAGTGTTTGTAGATAGGAATCTTCATCGTTGTTTATGGATAATAGTTATGTTGCGGGTATGGATAATTCACTCTCGAAATCGATTAATGGATGCATGTTGGTTGGAATGAACATTTGTTTGCTTAAAAAAGAGTCTCATGATACTTAAAAGTAACACTATTCTTTTCAAAGGCATTTCTTAGAGATAGTAGATTCAAGATCTACTAGTTTATTAGAGTGTGACCGAAGTTAAATGTTCTAACAAGTTTGATAGAGCTACCTTCTTGAGAGTTATTGCATCTTATAAATTGATTTGGTTAATCAAGTGCGACACTAGCCTATAATGTTAGGAGTTGTGTTCAAGGATTTGAGACCTTGAGAGAACCCAACCTTTGGGTAATAAGAATATTAAACCGTCGCCTTTCTACCGTGATCTTCATAGTGGCCATTTGAGAATGACACAATAGGGTTATGAGACATGTTTGATAGTTAAGCTAGGTGTTAATGTGTATAGTTCAATGCTCAAGAGATTTGGATGGTCGAGTGTTTGTTTATGCTTCTTAAAGAAGTCATTAGGACTTTCTCCCCATCAAGAACACAAGTGGATATTGAGGTAAGGCTGAGTTGGACGTTAATGCCCATCATCCTTGTTGGAGGACACCAACCCAGTTAAGAAAGTCAAAGATTCAATTGTGAAGGTGCAACTCAAACGAGGTTTCTTTTACCTAAATGTTTCGCCCAAGAAAGAACCGAGCTTGTTTGCTAGTAAAAGTTTGTTCGTTAAAGTGATACTTAAACCGTTTGACAATTTGTTATGTGGCGGTGGAAGACCGTTAAGTGTCTCCTAAGGTGGACAACTATCATTTAATCGATTATGAAGTACCCATGTATTTTTCTCGGGATTGGTTTGAGAACTAGATGGTTATAGTTAAAGTGTGAAGGCTAGTAGTTTCAAAATGAGTTTTGAAATGAAGATTCTCCCATTAGAGCGCATTATGGTAATGTTTGATGTCTACAAAAAGTTTGAGATATTTCAATGATGATAAGATATGTGCCATCGTGTTGTCTCTCGAATGTAAGTTGATGCTTTGTGTGACACGTTTGAAATGTATAAGGAATATAGAAATATGGAGCGTTGACAAGATAATTACCTTAATAACATTGTAAGTATAGGAAAGGTTGGTTATCGTGTAATCGCTTAAGGAAAAAAGGTTTAAGACTTCATAAATTCATTTGGTTGTATCATAGTTTCCTCGAGTCACGCCAAGGAACGTTGGTGGAGATCCGAGTTACGTGAGATCGTTTTGGTTGTGTCAGTGGTGCTGACTCGATTAAAGCCGAGTAAGATTTTAAGATCTTCGAGAATGTTTGTTGCTTTTGTCAGGGTTACATCTTTGTGCAAGAAGAAAGATGTGCCTACCCCGATAGTGTAAAATTTGGGTACTCGATCTTTAAAAAATTTGATATTTGGACAACGACGTGAGTCAAAGTAATTAAGAGCTTTTGATCATGTATGGTTGTTCACCACCTAATTAAAGTGACCTTGATGAGTGATAGAATGTATGAGGTTAGTTTAGGATAGGGTATCATGCTGCCCATGTGGGGCGATCAAGGATCGCAAGTGATGGTAGTGTAAGGGAGTATCGATGTTAGCTCTATACGGTATCGGTACTTGATCTATCTGGTGTCGGTGCTGATTGGCCAGTACCAGTACCCGTGTATTTTATTAGTTAAGCTTCGAGTTAAGGATTGATTTGCTTTGGAAGCCAGAAGAAGTAGCATCCGGTTCTAATTAAGAGGATAAGTATCGATGGTTTACGATGGGCTTTAATATCTTATTGTGGGTGTTTTAGAGAAAGATGTATTAAGGCAAGAGATTCTTCCTATATAGTACAATGGTCAGTAGATGGTGAATATTGAGGGTGACGAGTTGTACTAAGCTTTCGTCGTGGGTTTTGGGAGACAACCTAGAGTCGTGTGTTTGAGTTAGTGATAGGTGGTTGAGTTGCCATCAATTGGAAGTCTAACATCGATTTTTTCAAAGTTATTGTGACGCTTTGATGTTTTTTAGTGTGAGTTAAAAAGGTGGCCACGGACCTTGTAAATAGATTGTGAGTACACCGTTTCGTTGGGATTACATTGAGTAATGATATAGTCCTTGGTAGGTACCGTTTAATATTTCCAAAGACCGTGTATTTCATTAGTTAAGCTTCAAGTTAAGGATTGATTTGCTTTAGAAGCCGCAAGAAGTAGTATCTGGTTCTAATTAAGAGGATAAAGTGTTATGGTTGGATTTAGGTTTGATGGTTTACGATGGGCTTTAATATCTTATTGTGGGTGTTTTAGAGAAAGATGTATTAAGGCAAGAGATTCTTCCTATATAGTACAATGGTTAGTAGATGGTGAATATTGAGGGTGACGAGTTGTACTAAGCTTTCGTCGTGGGTTTTGGGAGACACTGAATCCTATGTTTGAGTTAGTGATAGCTGGTTGACTTGCCATCAATTGGAAGTCTAACATCGAGTTTTTTAAATTTGTTGTGACGCTTTGATGTTCTTTAGTGGGAGTTAAAAAGGTAAGCATGGACCTTGTAAAGAGATTGTGAGTGCACCGTTTCGTTGGGATTACGTTGAGTAATGATATAGTCCTTGGTGGGTACCGTTTAATATTTTTAGCAACGTGAGATCCAGATGGGAAGTCTTCTTGGTGTTTGCAAGTTTGGTTGTATGACACTACGGTGTGTACATGTTACTTTTGACATGAGATTCGAGGTTTGTGATAGAACCTTATTTCTTGGTGGGATTGCATACGATGACATATTTGAGTAATGATACAGATGACATGTTTTTGAGACGCGCTATAGTTTGGAGTGTAAGACTCATACATAAAAATAGTTATGAGAGATGTTTTAGTTGCCGATATGAGTTATCATGTCGAGCTTAAGGTAAGTGCTTGAGGTGAGTCAAGACGTCGCTCGTTTTCAGAAATCTTGCACCGGGAAAGCAATGTTTTAGATATGGGATGCCATCAGAGTTAGTGTAAAGACCAGAATATCGGGTTAGTAAATCAGGTCTTGGACCCGAGCTTTGGGCCTAGTGGAAAAGAAAAAAAGGATAGTTTGAATTAAAGGGGTGTAGAAGAGAGAAAGAAAATCAAATTTTATATTCTTTCATCTCTCTCCCTTTTTTTCTTTCTTTTTCTCTCTTTTTCCTATTCTTTCTTAAGTTTTATCGTCTAATCTACCGCTATCGGAGTGTCCATTGTTGACTCCTCCACCGTCATCTTATTTATCTTGTCGAGATGAGTTCACCAGTACCAGTGGCGTTACCATCAGAGCCATCGTCGAAGGGGGTGAGAGAAACAAAAATCCAGGTTGTTCAGTTTGGTTAGTTCGAGCGCTTAAATCGAGAAATGAAGGCCACAACTATGATCAGAGGCTAGAAAGCAATTGATCTAGGTGTTTATCGCTATCTTTCGGCCACCGAAAGTTACCGCATGCATCGCTGCCTACGCATAGACGACGTCTAATCGGCCAGGTTGTTATAACAGTCGGGCTCAGCTATTGGGCTTGAGTAGTTGGGCCAAACCAAGCCTGCCTGCCAAGCCGACCCAAGTCGTAGGCTGAGCTAATTCAGCAAGCCAACCTTTTAAACCAAGTTGAGCCAGCTCTAGTTTCCAGCTGAGCCACCAGTCGTCGTCGCCAACTGCCGCATTACTGTTGACCGATGCCGCTGTTGACCGTGATCGATGTTGATTTTTTAGGGACCCTACCTGGGGGTTTCTCGACATTTTGAGTCTGATGGTGCAGTCCGTTTTGCTAAATTCAAACCTAGTAAGCTATTTTTATATGTTTGACATTATTTAATAAGGGATACATGAAATTAATGTAGTTTCGTATTCGTTGTTATACAAGGATTGTTTAGGATTGGATATCAGATCAAGTGGAATAATTGAGAAGCTTATATAAGGATTTATCTCTTTGGCTTAAGGTTAGTACACTTCGAACTCCTATTGCTTCACGAGCATCATAAATGTGATTACTTTGTGTGTTAGTATCTGTAAAATAGATAGATGATGAATAAACATGTGTTGAGACCGGTATTTTTGAGACTTGGTAAATATTGAGATGCCTAATGAACTTGAGAATATTCGAGACTAGTATGAGCTTCAGAGACCGTGTAGGGTCATTTGAATATTTGTATAATTATCTGATTTGTTGATTTACATGTTGTATTGCTTGAATATTTGGAATATGAATTGGCATGTTCAATGGAAGTTATTCTAAATGGATTGATAATTGGTAATATTCGAATAAATGATTATGAAGCCAGCAATTAATATTAATTGAACGAATACGTTAGTAAACAAACCCTAATGACTTTCATAAGCTTTAGTGATCGAATAAGTTTTGTAACATTGTAATTCAAAGAAATTGTACGAACACATAAATAGAGTATCGGTATGAGCTTTAGTCGTACCGGTAATTATAAAAATTAAGTATTTCTAATAAACTATTTTAGAATCGGTACACATGTGAGTATCGATATCTAGGGGTACCATATTGATACTCGTGTTCGAGTATCAGTACCCACTGAACAAGATAATCTTTAATGCTAATAGAAGATGAGAAATTGACATAGGATAATAATGAGATAATATTTGTTAATAAAGATAGTTAATGAGTAATAACTTGGTAAATATCGAGTGACTTATTTGTATTAGCAACTATAGGGATCCTTGGCGGATCGTGTGTGGTTACATGCCAAGTAAGGGCACTTGTGTGGTTGAGTCACCTTGATTGATGGGATCCGGATGCCTAGTGTGAGAAAGAGTGCGTTGCAACACCATGGTTAAATATTTTTGAATGTATAAACCTAATGCTTAGTGGGACTGAGACTTATTCAAAGATGCTTAATGAGAGATTTTGAGCATATGTGTATGTATCCCAATGCTTAGTGGTACTGGGCCTCACCCTAAAGAGTGTATGAAACTGATACTTAGTGGAACTAGGCATCACTTCAAGTGTATGATCCCAATGCTTAGTGGGATCAGGCCCCACTCCTATATTGTGGTATAATGCTTATATGCTATGAGAAGCATATGCCTTCTTGCTATGCTATATGATTAGGCAGCTAAAGGTAACACCATATCTATATGATGTTACGATCCCATGCTATGAGTATGGTTGGGCCTCGTGTGCTATGTATGATGATTACTATAATGAGAGCATGTGTTTAAGCGACTAGTGGTAGCGCCACATGTTTATTTATCTCTCATTTTGCTCGTACTAGCTTGCATGTTTATGTTTATAATTAGCTTGAAGTATAATAGAGTAGATGTGTACCACTGAGCTTTGTAAGCTCAGCGCTCAAAATTATTATTTTCGTGCATAGGTTGATAGTTGGATCATGGGATCGATGAGCATTATCAGTTCAGGATTCTAGCACATGGTGTTTTTCCAAAGTACGGTACTTGGGTTTAGTGGGTTATGTATTCATAGAACCTTACATGTTAGAGTCTTTAATCTTTATTTTAAAATTGTATTAGTTAAGTCAAATTTTTTAAATTAAAGTAGAGATCATTTGTAATGATTTAAATCATTTATCTATATTTCCAGTTGTTGGCTTTAAATGTTTTGAGAAATACCTTGTTAGGCTAAACCCACTTTGAGAAATATTATGGTTTTGGTTTGGGCTTGAGGCCCAAATATGATATTCGGGTCGAAGGTGTTACATTTAGTGGTATCAGTGCTTGTTCTACGAAACCTCAAAGTGGTATAGGTTTTTTTAGTAAGGTTTCTAGTGAAATAAGCCCTTAAATTAAGTTCGTACTATTTAAGACTGAGATCCTAATATTGCATCCAATGTTGTAATGTTAAGATGGTTACAATCGTGGCCGAGAGGGTCAAGTTAAGTGTTGATCCATTTATGGGAGCAGTTTCGTGGGCTAGGTCGCCTCAGATTGTTGTGATGTGAGTTAGTTGAATGATGCTGGAGTCGAGGATGTGTCATCCTTCTGCCATATGAATGGTGTCTTCGTTGCGTGTTGTAGACCTTCTGAAGCTCGGGGATACGTTAAGAGAGTTTGCGGATAGGAATCTTCATCGTTGTGTATGGATAACGGTTATGTTGCGGGTATGGATAATTCACTCTCGAAGTCGATTAGTGGATGCATGTTGGTCGAATGAACATTTGTTTGCTTAAAGGGAGTCGTGATGATACTTAAGAAGTAACACTATTCTTTTCAAAGGCATTTCTTAGAGATAGTAGATTCAAGATCTACTAGTTCATTAGAGTGTGACCGAAGTTAGTCGTTCTAACAAGTTTGGTAGAGCTACCTTCTTGAGAGTTATTGCATCTCGGAAATTGATTTGGTTAATCAAGTGCGACACTAGCCTATAATGTTAGGAGTTGTGTTCAAGGATTTGAGACCTTGAGAGAACCCAACCTTTGGGTAATAAGAATGTTAAACCGTCGCCTTTCTACCGTGATCTTCATAGTGGCCATTTTGAGGATGACACAATAGGGTTGTGAGACATGTTTGACCGTTCGCTAGGTGTTAATGGGTATAGTTCAATGCTCATGAGCTGTTGGATGGTCAGAGCATTTGTTTATGCTTCTTGGGGGAGTCGTTAGGACTTCCACCCCATCAAGAACATGAGTGGATATTGAGGTAAGGCTGAGTTGGACATCGGTGCCCATCATCCTTGTTAGAGGGCACCAACCCAGTTGAGAGAGTCAAAGATTCAATTGTGAAAGCGCAACTCAAACGAGGTTTCTTTTACCTAAATGTTTCGCCCAAGAAAGAACTGAGCTTGTTCGCTAGTAAAAAGTTAGTTCGTTAAGGTGATGCTTAAACCGTTTGTAGCTTGTTAAGTGGCAGTGGAAGACCGTTAAGTGTCTCCTAAGGTGGACAACTCGTTTAACTGACTATGAAGTACCCATGTATTTTTCTGGGATTGGTTTGAGAACTAGATGGTTATGGTTAAAGTGTGAAGGCTAGTAGTTTCGAAATAGTTTGAAATGAAGATTCTCCCATTAGAGCGCGTCATGATAACGTTTGATGTCTACAGTAACGTTTGAGATGTTTCAATGATGACAAGGTATGTGCCACCGTGTTGTCTCTCCAATGTAAGTTGGTGCTTTATGTGACACGTGTAAATGTATAAGGAATATGGAAATATGAGCTTTGACAAGATAATTACCTTAATGACCTTGTGAGTATAGGAAATGTTATTTACTGTGTAATCAGTTAAGGGAAAAAAGTTTGAGACTTCATAAATTCTTTTGCTTGTATCATAGTTTCTTCGAGTTAAGCCGAGGAACATTAGTAGAGATTCGAGTTGCGTAAGACCATTTTGGTTGTGTTAGTGGTACTAGCTCGATTAAAGCTGAGTAAGATTTTTAGATCTTCAAGAATGTTTGTTACTTTTGTCAGGGTTGTATCTTTGTGCAAGAAGAAGAAAGGATGTGACTACCCCGATAGTGTAAAATTTGGGTACTTGATCCATCTGATGTCGGTACTAATTGGCTAGTATCAGTACTTGTGTGTTTCATTAGTTAAGCTTCAAGTTAAAGATTGATTTGCTTTGGAATCCGCGAGAAATAACATCTGATTCTAATTAAGAGGACACAATGTTATGGTTGGATTTAGGTTTGGTGGTTTATGATGGGCTTTGAGATCTTGTTGTGAGTGTTTTAGAGAAAGATATATTAAGGCAAGATATCCTTCCTATATAGTACAATGGTCAGTAGATGGTGAATGTCGAGGGTGACAATTTGTACTAAGCTTTCGTCGATGGTTTTGAGAGACAGTGTGGAGCCGTGTGTTTGAGATAGTGATAATGGGTTGACTTGCCATCCGTTGAGAGTTAAACATTGAGTTCCTCAGAATTGTTGTGATGCTTCAATGTTCATCAGTGGAAATTAATCAGATGATAGTGGATCTTGTAAAGGACTTGTGAATGCACAGTTTCATTGGGATTACGTTGAGTGATGATATATTCCTTGGTCGGTATTATTTGATATTTTCAGTAAATACGAGGTCTGGATAGAAAGTCTGCTTGGTTTGTTTATAGGTTGGTCGTATGATACAGCGGTGTGTACATTTTGCCAAATTCGAAATCGGTAAGCTATTTTTACATATTTTATCCCTAAAGTAGTTCGATAGTGGGAAATGGCTTATGTATTCGTATTTGTTTTATTCGAGGAATTCGTGAACTCGAATATTGGAATTAAAGGGATGCTTATAGGAGCTTGGATGGGGATTTATCGCTTTGACTTAAGGTTAGTACACCTCAAACTCCTATTGCTTCACGAGCATCATAAATGTGATTACTTTGCATGTTAGTATCTACAAAATAGGTAGATGATGAATAAGCATGAGTAGAGACCGGTATTATGAGACTCGATAATTATATGATGCCTGTTGATGTTGTGAATACGATGGACTCATGGAGGCTTTAGAGACCGTTTAGGATCGTTTGAGATGCCCGTATGATTATTTGATGATTGATGGATTTGTTGATAAATTGTGATACTTTGAATGTTTGTTCGATTAGATTGATGAAAATTAATGGGAATTATTAAATGGACTGATATTTGGTAATATACGAGTAAATGATCATGAACCCGATAATTAATATTAAATGATTAAATACGTTAGTAAATAAACCATAATGACTTTTATAAGCCTTAGGGATCGAATAAAGTGTTGTAAATCTGTAATTCAAGAAATGGTGCGAACCCGTATATAGGGTATCAGTATGAGCTTCGGCTGTATCAGTACGCGTTTAAGAGAAGTATTGGTACGGGTCAACCCGTATCGATACTTGTGGAAATTGAGGAATTCCAGTAAGCTATATTAATATTGGTACACGTATGAATACCGATACCCAAGGTACCGCATTGATACTCATGTTCGAGTATCGGTATCCATTGAATGGAGTAATCTATAATGCTAATAAAAATATGGAAATTGATGTGGAATATTAATAAGATAAAATGGATTAATAAAGATAATGAGGGTGATTAATGTACACTTACATGATAATTAATAACTTGTAAAGTTGGGTGACTTGATGGTAATAGCAACTGTAGGGATCTTTGGTGGATCATATTATATGTTGTGTGGTAACCGAGTCCATGTTGTGTGCTATTTGGACACTTGGTTGGTTGAGTACCTTGATTGTTTGGATCAGGTTACCAGAAAACGTGTTGCAACACCATGGTTAGAGATGCCGAATGTACGTTCCCGACGTTGTGTGACACCAGGACTCATCCATGATACTCGAGGAGAGATATCGAGTATAGGTGTATGTTCTCGAGGCTGTGTAACACCGAGCCTCACCCAGAGAGAGTGTATGTTCCCAAGGTTGTGTGACATCGGGCCTCACTCTAGGTTTATGGTATGACTTTGTGTGTTTTCGCTCGGTTGATCTGGTGAGATCCCGAGTATGGTTGGGCCTTGTGTGTCATATGATGTGTTGTTATGTTGAGAGCATGTATTTAGGCGACTAGTGGTAGCGCCACATGTTTATTTGTCTATCTTTATTTCCCATACTAGCTTGCATGCTTATGTTTATGATTAGCATGAAGTATAGTAAAATAGATGTGTATCACTGAGCTTTGTAAGTTCAGTGCTCGGAATCGTTGTTTCCGTGCGTAGGTTGAACGTCGAATCGTGGGATCGAGAAGCACTATCAGTATGGGATCCAACATGTGGGGGCTTTCAAAGTATGGTACTTGTGTTTAGTGGGCTATGTATTCATAGGACCTTACGTGGTCGAGTCTATAAATCTTTCTTTTGAAATTGTATTAATCAAATCAAATGTTTAAACGTTTTAAATTAAAGTGGAGCTCCTTGTAACAACTTAAATTGTTTAACTATATTTTCAACTGTGGGCTTTAAATGTTTTGAAAAATACCTTGTTGGGCTAAACCCAATTTGAGAATTTTTTTACGATTTTCGGGTTGGGCTTGAGTCCCAATTGTGATATCCAAATCGAGGGTGTTACAATATGTATACCAAAACTTTTAAGTTCGTTTAATAAACAAATGAATACAAATAGTAGTGTATTTGGTTTGTCTATATTTTCGAACAAGCTTGTTTATGAGTTTGTTTATTGATTCATTTATTACTCCTTTATATATTAATATCTATAAAAAAATATAAAATATCATATCTCAATATTTTTATATTTGAATTTCAATTCATTCTTCGAGGATATATATATAGGAAAAAAACTTTGATATACAAGATATATAAAGTTTAGTTTACATAAGTTTATTAAATTTAGGGTTTAAGGTGTAAGTTTGGAGTTTAGGGTTGAAGAGTTTATGTTGTAGGATTTATAATTTAAAATTTAGGGTTAAAGTTGGTTTAGGTTTGAGGCTTAGGATTTTAGATTTAGGAATTTAAATTTGAAAAAGAGTTGTGTAATATATTTGTACACAACTTGTGTATCTAAGATATATATATATATTTGCAATTACTTTTGATAATTTGACAAAACAATCAGTAAAGTTAATATTCAATAAAATATACGGTTATAAATAATAATAAAAAACATAATTTTTCAAAACATCGATGCTTATTTACATTGTTGAAAATAAGCATTGATCACTTATTTACACCGTTGTAAATAAGTGTTGATCACTTATTTATACCATTATAAATAAGTAATGATAACTTATTTACACGTATTCACCTATGTTTGTGAACATACAAATGATGTCTGTGAACCTTAAAAGGAACAAGCATGAACACACCAGATAATAAACGAACCGAGTTCGAACATGATATTAAAATTTTAAATGAACATGAACCGAACATGAATAACTTCAAAAATAAGCAAATGAATATGAACAAGACCTTATTCATTTGAGCTTGGTTCATTTACACCCTAATCCTAGCCAAATGAATATCACTAAGAAAGTTGATGCCTCAACATATGCCGAGATTTGAGTGGACAAAGATAAAAGAAGCAGAAAACAGTATTTCCGGTTCAGGGTTTGAATAGGAAAAACTTGAAATGGGAATAAAACAGGCAATATGGTTGAAAGATCAACTTTGGAGAAAGGAAAGGCAGAAGAGCGCTGTGAGAGATTTATGGAGGTTGACATCCCTTACGCACAACCAATCGTCATCATCACCCACGCAGTGAAGAAAGACTATATATCCTAGTCCTAGGGCCAATGGACTTCAGGGCAAGTGCTGTATGCTTTTCTTAAAAAAAACAGAAAAAGAGAATGAAAGCTTTGTTGTATACCAAAAAGGCTCTTCATCATCTTTTGGCATCTTGAGAAGGTCCTCCAATCCGGTTCTCACCCTTTTCATCCTTCCGGGAAGCATCAGAAACTGGTGAGTGAGGTGGCACGCTTCTTGCTTTGCCTGGATCAGCGTTTGGTATTTGTTCGATAGGTTTTTGTTTAGTAACCTTGTCTTCACCAGGTTCACTAGCAGTTTGCTGAGTTTTAGTTATGTTGACTGCTGATTGTTTCTTTGATTCATCAGCCATTTCCTTTAATGCCTCTTCTAGTTTACCTAGTCTCACTTTAACCTCAACGAGCTCTGGATCTGTCAAAACTTCTTCACCCTCTTTATCTTTCTCATCTTCTTCTTGCTTCCTTTTCGCTTCTTCTTCGAGCTTCTTCTTCTCCTCTAGTTCCTGAGGAGAATGAAACAGTCATGGGTGGAAGGAAATGAGTTCAAGAATAGAAAGAGCCGAAAAAGGTATAAGAAAAAAAAGAAAAATTTACTTACCGCTTCCATTTTCCTCATTTCATAGCGAGCATATTGAGCTACCAAGTACACAGCTGTTACAAAACAAATATTATTTTCGATACCAGCAGTTAACCAAGAGACATTCCAATATAAAATCGTCAAATGTTAAGCTTGTTAGTTGAGATACCCAATGAAGGCATGCAGGCAAAGAAGAGCTGCACCAAATGGAAATCCATCCTGAAATAAAATTAAAATATGGAAGAATAAGTCCCCAATAAATGCAGAAAGATGCCAAGAAGTTAAATAAATCAGTAATCAGTGATGAGATAAGATGATGCTTTCACTTTACAGAAGTCGTTTTAAATATTCTGGCCTCTCAGGTTAAAGATATGCTGAGTTTGTGAACCTCATGAATGAAAGATCCACTAAATTATAAAGAAAACCAAATGAAATCCATATGATTTTTTACTGAAAGTTGAAAATTTTGCATTCAATGTGGAATTGAGGAGGACAAAAAGATACAAATTGCAAACTATACCATGCATATCTCATCCAGAGTATGGAACATGAACAAGAATGTCAGATATAGAAAGGAGCCAGCAGATTAAAATTACAGAGGTCCTATATCGAAGATGAGTTTGCACAAAGTGGAAGATCCATTAAGTTATAAATGAAACCAAATAAAACCAATTTAATTTTTAATGACAAAAAGCAGAATATCTTGAATTAGATGTTGAATAGAGGAGAACAAAAAGGTAAAAAGTTCAAACTATATCATCTATATCTTAGCAACTTCTCATCGCATTCAATTGTATAATGAAATGATTCATGAAGAACTTAGAACTATTTTACTTTAGAAGCATTCTTAATTTTTATGTATACCACTGAACTGCTGAAGCAGATGCTAAAACAGAAAGGATCCATTTTAAGCATCAAAAACACTAAAGAAGGAAACGTGTTTGAAAAAATGCCACAAAACACTCAAACCAAGAACCACCCAAAAAAGAAAGAGTAAAAAACTCTCAACCAATTCTTAAAAACAAAGTCAAACCCATTAAAAACTTCCAAGAAAAAAAAGTTGGCGAAAATAGAAGTAATACCCAAATTTCTTTTTCTTTGGAGGCTGAGTGAAGAGGATCTTAGCAGCAGTCATGAAGTCGAGGTTGTCGAGCTGACGATATGACTCATTCAAAGTGCTCACATTTGATTCAATCTTGCCACCAACAATGTCTCTGTTGTTGTTCTTGGTGTTCTTGCTGTCTTTGATAGTGCTGCAAAAGGGTCTTGCCTTGAAATGGGTTGAGAATCGAGCAAGAGCACTTCTGGCACGAAACATTGTCTCTCCTTTTTTTTCTCTCTTTTCTCTTCTATTTTGGTTCCTAAACCTCCATAGCAATGCTAGGGACAGTAGCTTAAGCAGTCAGTATGCTGTATCATGCCTATTTTTTAACTTAAAACTTTAACAGCTAATAGCAAGTTTTGCTTTGTTCTTCAAGATCCATACTACTTTATCTATATAAGTGACTCTAGAAATAACTTCAAGAGCTAAAAGGAAAGATTCAAATGAAATTGGAAAAAGAACCATCCACCTCTGATCATGGATTTGTACCAAGATATAGAGCATAGAAGTTAGAAGTAGAAGAAATAAGCAGCAAGGAACAATGTTTGTTGCATAATCAGACTGTAAGAAATTTGTTGCATAATCAGACTGTAAGAAATTTGTTGCATAATCAGACAAGTTTGTCATGTCACAAGCATGGATCTCAAAAGAATAAACAAATAAAATGATTTAGGACTAGGAGGGTAATAAAATTGCTGTGTACATTACCATATTCAATTCTCTGTTCACACCACACACACATTGCAGCCTATCTAAAGACCAAACTCAAACCACCAGGCAATCAAGCAGATACTTGACAACTCTAGCCGACCCAGGGTGCAAAAGAAGGGAAAATATGAAAGGTAATGCAGAACAAAAGATTCTAAATGTCCATCGCCGGTGATTCTTGTTAGATAACTTACGAATGAGTATATGAATGTGATCCAACAGCCATGAGATGAAACCCAAGTAATGTTTTACACTAAATTCCTTTAACAATTTCCCGTCTCATGTGGATGTAAGGCAAGATCATGGCGAGAAAAAACAAACAATACCCAACTCTAAGACTCTCCTAAAACCATTTAAACTTGAAGCGGAGAGAAACAGGCCTCGTTCAGACATTACATCAAACAGATGGTTTGCAAATTCCCAGTAAACTAACTTAAAACAACAAGTAAAAGGCCTAAAGTTATCGAAAAATAAGGTCAACTGACAATCATAAGAAATGTTTCAGACAATAAGGGAATGGGCACTGTTCGAGAAACACCTGTTTCAATGTCTTCAGATGGATAATAGTCGAGGAGAGACCAGCAAGTTGGAGCTTGGTGACTGGTGAGACTCGAGCACAAAAGATACGGGGAAAGAACAAGTAAATGACGTCTTTGTTTCATCACAAAACTTAAAACAAAAGGCTTAAATACGTGTGATCCATTGGGTTAGTGATGCTAAAAAAAAGGTAAATTACACTATATGTAACTAAATTATTATTACTGACCCGAAAACGTCATTAAATTTTAAAAATATTCAAATTTAAAGTTGAACTTTACTTTTTAAAGTTTTGTGACATTTTCGAGTCAGTAGTAATAATATAACGGCATCTGGTGTAGTTTGCCCCAAAAAAGTTTAAATACACATATTTCCCCTTATAAGTTTGACTTAAAGGGTTAAAAAACTCCTATTTAAAAAATAATTAAAATTTTATTTCTTTTACTTAATTAAGTCTTTGAATCAAGTGATTTACTAGTTGAACCATTGGTTCAATAATTTCTGATGTTGATCATTATTGTGATTATATATCGTTAACTTTGCTATTGGGCCGTCGACATGTGAATGATGACACATTAAATAAACTTGTTTAAATTTTTTTTAAAAGTTATATCTTGGCCAGTTGAAGTCCGGTTTGATCTCGGTACATTTTGAAACACATGGTTTTGATTAAATAGGTGTTTAATCACAGGGTTGTTAAAGATATTCAAGTTTTACAAAATTTATAATTCAATCCCTAAAGTTCATAAATATTGCAATTAACTATATTTTATAAAATATGATCGATCTATTTCTTTCAAGATTACTCTAAAATGGAACTAAGAAAGCATATAGTTTTTTTGACAAATCTTGTTTCTAATCCTAATCATACCTAGAGAGGATGAGAAGAGAGAGACTCAAGAGGAAGGAAGGGGAGTGCTCTTAGTGGGTTTAGAACTCAGCCTATAAGAATATAAGAGAACAAAAATGAGTAATTTAACCAACTGGCCAAATATGCTTGCTCAAATCATATAGCTTTTATTTGCATGTTTTTAATATCTTTACAATTTTTATTTGCATATAGCTTTTTATTTGCATGTTTTTAATATCTTCACAATTTTTTTTTTGATAAACTAGATCTGACATATTCATATATGCGTAGTGTGACATCTTCGGCCAATTGTTTCTGGGAACCTCTTCATTTTGTGTGTTTTGACGAGAGTAGTTAGGGCTTGCCGGCCACATCAGCGTCATGCATAAGCATAATATCTGAAATCTGATTAAATGAATTTCGATATATATATATATATATATATATATATATATATATATATAAATTTTGAACATGACTTCTGACTTGATTATTGAATGCCTGATACACTCGTGCATTTGATTATGAATTATTGCTTGTTTTATTTACTTTAAATAACCTGTTTATATTGTATGCTTGTTTATTACTATTTTATTTACCTTATAGATCATATTAAGCTCCTTAACTGTTGGGCTCGAATTCTTCAACCGCTTTACTTGTCAAGTGGTGGAGAAGTGGTAATTGAGTGATTTGTGTGGGAACCAAAAAGATAAAAAAAGACACGATAATTTTAGAGTGGTTCGAGCTTCTCAACTAAGCTCTACATCCACTACTTTAGCTTCCCCACTAAGGATTTCCAAATTCACTATTGAATTTCTTCCCTTTTTCCTGGGATCAAGAGAAAACCCTTACAACACTAGATTTATACCCCAAAGTCTAGCTAACCCTCTTTTTATAAAAGAGAAAAACAACGCAAACAAGAAATCTCTCACTATGTAGATTGTTTGCACAATTTAGCTCACTCACCCAAACCTAAAATACTTGAGCAAATATAACAAATTAGGCTCACAAGTGTTGTCTATACAAAAATATGAAAATTAAAGCACTAAGACAATTTTCTATACGTAAGTTGTTGGCTTTGAGATCATTAGCTTCTTCAGATGTTTCTTGGGGTCTTTTACACTCCCAATTGAGTTTCTAGCCGTTGAAGACTGTTGGGATTGAATTGGAGCCGTCGGAGACTTTATTTCCCGTAATAAATGCAGTATAGAGCTGTTAGTATCGGTATGCGGGTGGCCATATCGGTACCTGTTCTTCAGAAACTAGCCGTTGGAGCATTTAAAATCCATAGGGTATCGGTACACAATACCTCATTATCGGTATGCACCCTAGCGTATCGATACACCACTTGGCCGTATCTTTACGAGTTTTGGCTACTGGAAATTTTCTGTAGCACTCGTATTGGTACGACTTGAACTGTATCGGTACGGGGCTTCAGATTTTTGACATTTTGGCCATTAAATTCGTTTTAAAAATAAGTCAAAACCCTTTCAAACATATTTTCAAGTTAGTCGGACTTTGAATAAGATTTACAATATTTCAATCAAGTCCAAAAACATTTTTCAAATTATTATAGCAAAACAAAAATCTCAACAATCTTCCTTTTTGATATAATAATACCAACTTGAAAATTTGTTTTTGAAATTCTCCCCCTTAGTAAAATAATTTTTGAAAAAGAGATTTATTTTTGAAAATATTAAAAGCTCCCACTTTTTCTTTTGAAAATTTAATTCTTCAAACCCTTCTCCCCTTTTTGTTATATCAAAAAAAGTCAAACTTAGTTCAAAAATAACTTGAAAGCTTTAATAACAAAAGAGAGTTTAAAAAATTTTGACAAATAAAATAATATTGAAAATGGCTCCTGTAACGCCCTGGTTTTAGGGCTTAGCGGTTTTGAGGTTTATTAGACGGTCCGGTGGACAGGGTTAGAGATTCGAGTCAGATTCGGGACCGTATATTTTTCGGTAAGATAAAAATGTGGGAAAATAGTTAAAAATCATCTTTTAATAAATATTGATTTTTGGTGGAATCAATTTTGGAAAATGGAATTTGGAAATGTGACATTTTGGTTAGTGACCAAATGCGATTTTTGAAAACTGTTTTAAAGTGACTAAAATGAAAAGGGTCAAATACTTAGAATCCTTAAGAAGCTAAATTACCAAGTTTTTGATGTTGGCTTCTCCCTTCAATTAAATCATTTTAAACATATGTTTTAAAGAGGGATTAAGAGGGATTAAAATATCTAAGTTAGTTATTTGCTTTTAAAGAAAATTTACATAACTTTTTCCTAAACCTTTTCTCAAAACTTCTTTTCTGCCAAACACTCAGAATTTCATCAAAGTCTAGAGGTGAAAGATTCTTTTCACTCAGATTGTTGATTCTAACTTGATCCTTTCACTTTGTTTTACAAAATCTCATTGAAATCTTATGTTTTCTTAGCTTTAAACAAGCCAATTGAGGGAGAAATCACATAACAGGGGTAAGTTCAATGATCTCCTCTGTTAAATGGTTCTTTATTGATATTCCCAAGTATTTGATCCTTGATTTATGGTTTATAATCTGATTTTGTGTTTTTATATAGATTTAATAGGGTAAAATTGATGAAATGATGAAAGATTCGAATTGAATCTGATTTATAGTGTTATGAATTGTTTTTGAACATATTTTGGATGTTTAATGATGTTGATAAGTCGATTTTATCAATAGAATCCCGAAACTCTTGAATCTCTAATTGTTTAGGTTGCTAGATTTGTGTTTTTGAGGTGTTATGGTGGTTGTGTGTTTGCTGAAGGTGTAGGTTGATTTGATTCTATTTCAAGATGTTAATTGATGGTAAAAGTGTTGTTAGATTGTTAGGTTGTGGTTGGGTTGTGTTTGGAAAGGATTAGTTGAAGTTTTCGGTTGTTGTGATTAGGTAATTGTGAGGTGAATGCAAGAATCCATGAGGATCTGTTTTTGCAGTGTTGCAAATGCATGGAGATCCATTAATCCTCTGTTGTTATGTGGTTTAAACAAGGGAGGTTGTTTTGAAAGCGAACAGTGTAGCATTGGAGGCTTCGGACGCTTGATTTCGTGTCGATAAATCAAGGCTTCGCGTATCAGTGAGTGAGAACGTGGATTCCAGCTTTGGAATGTTTTAAAGGTGGTTTACGGGAATTTAAACTTAGCTTGATACACTGGTTTAAACTCGAAAGTAAGTATAAGTGGTTTTTCTCTCTCAGCCGTGCTAGTGTTAAATGGTTTTATGCACTTGTTTTGATTTACATGTTACCTATTGTTTAAGCATGATTTAAAGTATTTGATATACTATTTTTAAGCATGAAATGCTGAAGGATGCACATGGTAAGTGATCCTTGTAAGTATATGGTTTATACTTGTGGTTTAAAGCATAATTGTTGCTTTGGATAAATAATTGGTTAATGCTTGTTAAAAATAGTGAGGTAAAGGCTAAATGGTTAATTATATTGGCAAGTGATGTGGTTTTAAAATTGTTATCGGATATAGTTGGCTGACCATAGGATTGAGTGCACTATAATAAGTCACCTTGGATGTTGAGGGGTTTAGATCCGCGTAAACTCTATCCGAGTACCCTAATGGTAGAGGAGTTAAATAGTACCATAGACTCCCGTTAGTGGATTAAGCGTCTAACCAATAATTGGGGTTCGTTTCCCCATGGATTGAAAGGTGTACCCGGTTGGTAATGTACCTCGATTGTTATTGTATCGCTATTCCGGTTGAGATGGCTTAAAGTGTTGGTTGAACACTTCTTGAATCCGTGTATCCGAGAACTCTTTTGTTAAAGGACTTGTTAAATGATCACTTATAAGTCAATATAATTGTTGACGTTTCATTGGAAAGTTTATGTTGTATAATGCGATTTATACATGTCTACTCTTTAAGCTTTGCATATGGTTGTTATACATGGGAAGGCTTAAATTGAGGTTGAGCAATGGGACTTGATGTTGGTTAATGATACATGATGCATATGGTTTAATATGCTAGTTTTAAAGATGTTAAGTGCATGGTTTAAAGGCATGATGATAATGCTGTAAATGTTGTTGAAACACGTTTTTCAAATGGTATCCAATGAGTTGTTAAGAAATGATTTTAAATGCCTTGATGGTGTTTTGTTTGTGAGCACTCCTCACTACGCCTTGTGTGCTTACGCTCTTATTGTCCATCAATGTAGAGAACTGAAAGCTTTGGAGGCAGCAAGGAGTAAGGGATCCTAGCAAGACTTGTTTACCAAAGTATGTTTGGATTAGACTATAAGTAATAAAGGCAATAGGGTACTCGTTTTGGTTTTGGGAGATGTTTTGATAAACTCTCTGTTTGAGCAAGTTTGTTAGGTTGCTCTAAAGTTGTAAATGGCCTTTATGGTTTGGTTTTGCTGATGGTTTGGAGTTTCATGTTTTACTTGAATGGTTTTCTAGGTTGCATGCCTATAAATTTATGTTTGATGCAAAATGCCAGGAATTGATGTTGAATCTGTGATGCTATGCTGTGAATTGTATCCTGAATATGTTGGATGTATGTTAGGGTGATTTGGATAGGCTAAAAGCTTGTTAAACCAGCTAAATGTGACATTACAGGCCCAAGCATACTGATACGCGGGGGACCGTATCGGTATGGCTAGGCAAAATCAAGCATGGTGTTTCGGTACGAGCTTGGGTGTACCGGTACGGATTTTCTTTAATGGAATCTGCTTCTTGGGACAAAAACCCGCGTACCAAAACATTATCATACTGTATCGCTACAGGTGCCAAATATTCATGAACTGCCAGCTAGGCGTACCAAAACGGATTGCAGTGTATCGAAACAATATTGGCTTATGTAAGGCACCGCATCGATACGATGGCATGCGTATCGGTTCGGTTGTTTGTTATTCCAGTTAATGTCATGGAAGTGAAGTTCTACTTTCTTGCATTTTGGTCCAGGAATGTTGTGGATGCAATTGCTTGAGTTTGGATGATCGAATCGAGCTGATTTTTGACATGAGAATATAAAACTTGCTTAATTAAAGGCTGGTAACTTAAAAATGTGCTAAGTCCCTGTAGTTTGATCAAATTGCAATTTGGTCCCTAAATTGTAATTGAGCCAATTGGATGTCAAATCGATGTCCGATTGAGTTAAGTTTTCACCTGATAACAATCTGAACATATAGGTTAATGTTTTTTCATCTAGACAAGATAAAAGAAAAAACGGCCATGTTTCAATTTCTTTCTTTATGGTTTACCTCGGTAAACCTAATGTAGCTCGCTCGATTCGGTCTTACGACTAGGCCGGGTCGAGGGGGTTACAGCTCCCCATTACTCAAGCATCAAAACAAATTGTTAGTCCAACAATTCATGATTATCTAATTGAATTTCAAATAAATAAATAAATCAAATAAAAATACAAGAAATTCAATTTAAATTTACCACTTGAATCAGAGGTAGAATGTGAAGCCTTCCTTCTTCAAGTGATGTTCATTGTGTGCATAGAGCTTCCATGGTTCATCACTTTGTTGATCAATGCTTCATCACACCTATAAAAGATAATCAAGTAATTTGTGGTGTCCGAATTGTTTTGGATCCAATGGAGTTAATTCCACAAATTTTAATCCCCTTAGGAATCCATTTTTTTAATTTTATCATTTTTCTTTGAAGTAATTAGTCCTTTTGGGACCCAAATACTTTTAAAACATTTACCGTTCAAAAATATAGGGAAACTAGATTGTCTTTGATAAAAAATTGATTTTCTAAAATTGATTTTCCTTTCAAGCTCATTGGAAATCAAATCTTTTTCCTTCTTAAGACCATCCAACTCATTTTGATGATCTTTTTCCATCTTTTAAAGAAAATTTTGTAAGTTTAAAACTTTTTGCTCAAAATCCTTAATTTTTGCTTCAAAAATCCAAATTGGTTTTCAAAAGCAAATCATTTTCAGTTTTTAATTTTGAAATCATCTTTTTATTTTTCAAAAATTAAGCTTTGAACTCAAAAACTAATTCATCATAGGTTTCTTGTAACTCATCAAAAGTATAAAAATTTGAACTAGATGAGTTAGAAGTTACCTTACCCTCTTGGAGAGCCATGAGACATAGGTGGGCTACTTCATTGTCGGTGGAATTTTCTTCGTCACTCCAAGTTGCCACATATGCCTTCTTCTTTGAACTCAATCCATTCTTGTTGAAGCGAGGGCAATCATATTTGACGTGCCCCGACTTCTTACATTCAAAGCATTTGATTAGATCTTTCATCTTCTTCTTTGATTTATATGTCTTAATTTCTCCATTTCATTTTCCATGAATCGAGTAAGTTTCTTGAAGAGATGGACTATCTCTTCACTTTCACTTTCCTCCTCACTTGAATCTTCTTGATGATTTATGAAGGATTGAAGAGCAATAATGTTTAGATCTTCAATTCCTTGCTCTTTGATCTTTTTCTTATTCTTTTTTCTTCTCTCTTCGGGCATCATCTCATGGGTGAGAAAAGATCCAATAAGCTCATCAAGCTTGAGCTCTTTTAAGTTTTTTGCTTCTATATTTGTCCTCTTCTCAGACTCCCATGACTCGAAAAGTGAATAAATCAACTTTCGAATGAGCTTGTCTTTCGAAATCTCATCTCCAAAACCTTTAAGTTCATTGACGATTATGGAGAACTGATCGAACATGTTCTTGATGTCTTCTTTCGGACTCATCTTGAAGTTTTTTATAGTTGAGATTGAGTAGACCGATCTTCGTCTCCCTTACCTCGTTCATTCTTTCATAGGTCACTTCAAGCTTGTCCCAAACCTCCTTGGCACTCTCATAAGAAAAGATTTTGGCATACTTTTCCAGTCTCAATGCACAAAATAGAATGTGCAAAGCCTTCGAGCTTAGATCCATCTTCTTCTTGTCATTTGTACTCCAATCTTGCCTTTTTCGTTGTAGCACGAATGGTCCTTCTTCAACAATATCCCAAATATGGTAGTTGATGGCCTTGATGAAGTACATCATCCTATTCTTCCAATAGACATAATATTCACTGTTGAAGAATGATCGCTTATCAATTTATTGCGCCATGAACACTGGTTGATTTGTTAGCTTGCCAAGATTGCTTTAATAAGATGTTAAGCCTCTCGATTGAGCCTCGATATGATACCAATTGTTAGGCTCGAATTCTTCAACCGTTTTGCTTGCAAAATGGTGAAGAAGTGGTAATTGGGTGATTTGTGTGGGAAGCAAAAAAATAGAAAAAGACACGATAATTTTAGAGTGGTTCAAGCTTCTCAACTAAACTCTACATCCACTGCCTTAGCTTTCCCACTAAGGATTTCCAAATTTACTATTGAATTTCTTCCCTTTTTCCCAAGATCAAGAGGAAACCCTTACAATACTAGACTTATACCCCAAAGTCTAGCTAACCCTCTTTTTACAAAAGAGAAAAATGACGTAAACAAGAAATCCCTCTGTTGCGTGTTTTGAGTGCTTCGCAATTGGTGCAAGTATACACGTTGCAAGTTATAGTATAGTAAAGATATCGTCTGCACAAGGACTGGTGAAACTTTGATTTTTAACTCTTCTCACTGAAAAGAGAAATAAATGGTGATGATAGGTGTTGGAAGTAACAAGTGAAATAATTAAACAAGTAAAATAAATGAAGAAAGTAATCGAATAAAAGAGTAGGCTGGATTATCGTGGGTAGTGGTGCAATGGCTGTTTGGATTATCGTGGAAATTGATTGCTGAGGCAACTCAATTGCTAAGGAAACTAAGACCGGCTGAATTACCATGGCAACTAGGACTGGTTTTAATGTCGTGGCAACTGGTTCCTTCCTTCAAAGCTCGGCGAAGCGTTCTTCAATGTCTTCTTGTTATCCCTAATCAAAGAACTAGTTAATTGTGCACGCCTTGGTGATACATCCCTGCGTTAACCCTGGGTGAACAACAACCAATCTACGCTCCTCTTAGCTGTTGAAATCCAATCCTTATTCCTAAGGTGGATTAATCGTCATCGACGAATTGTTGAGTGAAGACCATGTTTATTCGTTTCTTGAATCTAACTATCCCAAGTATAGATAAATAGGTAACTCTTGAGATCATCTCCCAATTCACTCGAAATTAAAAATAAGAACCAAGAATGAACAAACTTTGAATTTAAATTGCAATCATTGAACCTAAACCATCCAAACATTTATCACAACCATAAACCCCAAATAACCCCAACCAATGTAAATTAGTTCGTGGCTGGGGAAAAAAATTTAATAAAAATAATCCCAAACATGGATCGCATAAAAACAAAATAAAGAAGATGAAGTGTACGATCAACCTTCTCTCTAGAATCCAATTCCCTAAAATTTGACTCCCCAAAGCAGCAATTTGATCTCCTATTTAAAGGGGTTGATGTGATCAGCTTTGTTGTTGATGAAGAGGATTTGAATGCGTTTGAATTCCCTAGAGATATGGTCCTTATCCGATCAGGCATTTGAAATTTGAATCTAGCCTTTATCTCTTATGATCTGGATAATGTTGCCGGTAATGTTGCATTTATCCAGGATTATCCAGTTATGCCACGACAATCAACTTCGGCAACGCCTTCAAAAATGTCCTCTTCTTGCCACGACAACTCTTTCAGCAATGTCCCCTACTTTCCACGGCAATCTCCACTTGCCACGGCGATCCAGTTCTGTACAAAATAAAGCACACCAGTAGCGATTTTCCCACAAAAACCAACCAAATGCAATACCAAGCTCATTAACTAAGGAAACTAGAAAACTATGCATGAATGCCTGTCAATGCAACTAAAATGAGCCTAAGTCAAACAATAATATGATTATAAATGGCAAGAAAAATAGTACTTTTGCGCACTCATCATACCCCAAACTCGAACTATTGCTTGTTCTCAAGCAATGCAAACACTAGCAATTACCTACCAAAGCCTTTACCACAAAAAACATGCTTCTTTCCTGACTTCAATCCTCAGAACCGTGGCACAAAAAATTGATTACCTTTCGATCTTCGGACAGCATAGAGAATTACTCAAAATATAACTACAATTCTAGTGAAACGTGTGTGCGAAGTTGTGTACAATTTAACTAATAGGATTCCATGCGAACAATAAGTTTTATCGAATTATTTGTCGTGGCAATTAAGTTCACTAGAGCCAGTTTTAGGCACTTCTAACATATTTCTTTTTCTTTTTATTTTTATACTAGAGCCAGTTTCGGGCACCTCTAGCATTTGCAAGATCCCTAAGACTAAAGCCATATGGGCACCTCTAGCTAAGGTTTATTGTTCATTTTTTTCATTATTTTTTAAAGTTAGAGCCAATTTCGGGCACCTTTAGCGCAATTTGCTCATTTTCAAATAACCTAAGGTTCACTAGGTCCCCCTTAATCAACAAGGCACAACAATGTCAAAATATTCAGCATAATAGCAAAACTCCAATTACTCTTCATGATTGTCCTAAAATCTAAGATTTTATCAAGTAAGTGCATTGGCAAAAATTCATCATAGGATATCACCTCAGGTTTAGGCAGTTTAATTAAGTAAGAGACATGGCAAGTAACATATGTAACTTAACATGAGAAAACAAAAATAAATGCAACTAACTATGAAACAAAACCCCCAAACCCGAGAGAAGCATTGTCCCCAATGCATGCAAAATTTAAACAAATAAAAAGAAAAATGAAAAGCAAATGAGTTAGTCGGAGAGGTCATCACCTCGAATGACTAGTTTTCTTCGAGTCATTTGCTTGCTCTTTTTTTCGGCTCGTGGTGGTTGTTGGCGCGAGGCTGGTAGTGCTTCCTGAACCATGTTTTCCGCTACCTCATTAACTATTTCATCCTCCTTGACGGCCTCTTCAAGGTTAGAAGCTTTACGCTTTGTTGGAAATTCTGATGGTGGGGCCGGAGGATACTTCGCTGGTGCGGTCATAGAGTCGGCTGAATCTGAAAAACCATGAAGAGATTCAGTACGAGAAGGTTCAACAATAGGCTCCTTACCTTTTTGTGGGACTTCAGTTGCCTCGGCAATGCCACTTGGCATAGGCACAAATTCAGATACCGGGGTAAGTAGTGTAGTAGGGAATACGAGAAAAAGAACAGTGCTTTCAGGATAATTCTCCAAGATCACTCTCGTCAGGGCTGCGTCACGATCCTTCATGTAACGCATAAACAAAAATTGGTGTTCTTCCATCTTGTCCAACTGCTGCGACAAAGGGCGGAGGATTTTGGCAATCCCTTCTATACTTGTTGTGGCATGTACACTTGTCGTGGCATGTGCACTTGTCACGACAGGTTGGGTTGCCTTGGCAGTTGTTGGAGTAGAGGATTTTTTTGCAGTGGGCGGTTCCCTTATCGGTTCTTCACACAGCAAACGTAGACATTGGCTCCGGACTATCCATTCCTCTCGGTCAGTTTCTCATCCATAACATCAGTCGGTACATGTTCTTTTTCACACAATCGAGATATCAAATTGGGGAAAAAGAGTGCTATTACATCCTTCTTACTACAAGCATAGATTTCATCAACAATTATCTTCCCAATATCAATAGTACGCTTGTGTAAAATAGAATGAAGCAATAATAAACGAGAATAAGAAACAATGGTATTATAGGTAGTAGACATCAAATTAGTTTTTATGAAATTATTCCATAGTTGGCCTCGGATTTTAACAAGATACGATTTACCGTGCCCTTCAAGGCTCTGTCATTCCATTTGGCTTCCTCAATGGTAAGATCTTGAAAAACCCTCTCCATTTCTTCGACTGTTATGTTCTCAACAAACTCAGCATGCTCATCCTTCTCCACATAGAGCCCATAGTATGCGTTGATGGCAGCGACATCAACAAAAATTGCTCTACCTCGCACAAAAACACACGAGTTATCCGGATTTGAAACATGCGAATAGAATTCCCTTACCCACGATATGTTGCCCGGTTTTGGTTGTTCACAGAAGATTTTCCATTGATGGTGCTTGATTATCTTGAAGATGTAAGCCTCAAGCCCATAGTTTTTGAGGGAAACATCATATTTGAACCCTTGCTCTTCCCATACCTTTCGATTTGCAAACTTGGCAAGATACCTCTTCCCAACGATCGAAAATGCAAACCGGCAGAATGATGGCTCTAGTGTTCTTGAAGAACTTGCCTTGGGCATAGTCTTGAGGTTCTTGGCCATGACTTTTCAGTTCTTGTTTGGAAAAGAGAGACAAAGGAAACAAGAGAAAAACTTGAAGAGTTACAAAAGATGAAAGAGTAAAGTGGAAAAATTGGAGTAGATGGGAATTTAATGGTTAAGTGAATATTTGGTTGAAGTGATGGATGAATATGCTATCAATGGGGGAAAAGAAGACAATGATGGAGTGTGGTGCGGCTAGGGTTTAGGAAAAAAATGCTAGGGTGGAAAATTTCAAAGGGTGATTAAATCCCTTTGAACTAGCCGAAAAATAGCCCATTATCCACTTCAAGGGATAAATTTCACTCTCATGAAATTTTATCCTAAGCCCAACTCCTTCTTCTTTGAAACTATTTTCCTAAAATTCAAACAAAACACAAAGGGAATTATTAAATAAAAATAAGAGATAAAAAGATAAAGGCTAGAGATAAATATCAAAACAAAATTAAAATAACAACTAAATCAAATAAAAAGATAGGATAAAGACCTAAAATCTAAAAATAACAAAAAAAATAAATAAAACTAAAATAAAAAGTTTGAAAATTAAAACAAAATAAACAAAAATAATAAATAAATAAATTTTAGGAAGAGCATTTTCATGCATCTCCTAAGGTTACAATCTCCTTATCGCTAGTCACATGTGCACCAACGTAGTGCTTCAACCGTTGTCAGTTAACCTTGTACTCATATCCATCCATTGTCGATTTAACCACTACAGCCCCATGAGAATAAGGTTTTACAACTCAAACGGCCCAGACCATTTTGAATTCAGTTTCCCGGGGAAAAACTTAAACCGAGAGTTGAAGAGAAGAACTAATTGCCCTAGCAAGAATTGCCGCGACAATAGCTTCTTGTCATGCCAACGCTTGGTTTTTTCTTTGTAAATCTTGGCATTGTCATATGCTACGACACGAAACCCTTCTATCTCGTTTAGGTCCAGTAGACGCTTTTGCCCTGCACTTTCCCAATTCACATAACCTTTTTAATACCCAAAACCTTATACCCAAACCCAAAAGCCCAAAATTACATGTCCCATTATATATAATTTTACATAGTAAAAAATACAAAAGAAATAAAAATTCCAATTCCTTCCTCATTAAGGCTTTACTCTCATTGATTGGATGGATGCTTGAATCCTATTGGATGAATAACTACTTAGTGAGTAAGGTCTTGAACCTCATTGGTTCTATTTTATAGGATAAATAATCTATATATATATATATATATTATTCCAACCCTAAAGGAAAGGAGGCCATTATTGATTCCCAAAAAAACCACGTCCATTTTGATGATTTTCCCCAAGAAAATCACTTTTCCATTTTTCATTTTCCATTTTGTATGATTCACGCCTCCCCACCCTATATGCAATTCCTCATTCATTTTTTTTCACAATCCATTACTTTATTTTTTCCCCTAGCCACACACAGACGCCATTCTTGTTTTCCCCTGTTTATTTTTCTAAATCCAAAGCCGCACAACAGGCCCTATTTCAGCCATTATTTCATTTTTCCAAACCACCCAACCCTCCAACACTACACCATTCGAACCATAAAAATCCTTGAATCAAGTTTTTTTGACCCCATCGACAACGATTTGTGGATTGATCAATCGAGCATATATTTGGGTTTTGGTATTTTCTTCCCTTGTTTACTCATGTGTAATCATTCTTATGATTTAATGGAAATATTGATGAGATTTGTTGGTATCTTCTTTATTTATTTAAGTTTCTTTCTTATATGTGTTTTTATTTAATTTTATTTGTTTGTGATATGCTTTATCTTATTTGTTGGATGTGGTTTAATTTAGTGTTTGCTTGTATGTGTTCTTAAGATAGTTTAGATTTTTACAATTTATTTTAATTAATTCAAAACATGCCATTGGCTTATTGGAGTATGTGTTTAAATTAATTAAAATAATTTAGTTTAGGTTTTTGGGTTGGTTGAGGCCTTAGTTAGTTTAGAGTTTAATTTAATCTAATTAATTTAAATTATGTGCTCGGCTTATTGGGACATAATTTTAAATTAATTAAATTAAATTTAGGTTTTAGTTTAGTTTAGGGTTTAATTTAATCTAATTAATTTAAATTTTGTGCCCGGCTTATTGGGGCATAAGTTTTAAATTAAGTAAATTAAATTAAATTTAGGGTTAGATTTTTTAGAGTCGTAGTTAGATTTAAGGTTAGAATCAATTTAATTAATTTCAATTTATCCTTGGCTTATTGGGATAAATGTTAAATTCGTAAAATTAATTGAACACATCTTAATTACCTTTAGGATAAAATTGATATTTGACATAGATCACCCAATTTAAATCATAATTAATTAATTCGATTCGTTTTAAATAGAATCATTGGCTTATTGGGATACTAGTTTAAAATTGATCGAATTAAATATTATGATTCAAGATCATCAATAAATTATTAGGATTTTCTAGTTTTTTTAGGAATTAATTAATTTAGGGTTAATATTAGACTAACCTAGTTAATAATTAGATCACTAATTGAATTTTCATAATTTGGGCCTTTTTAGGTTAGGACCTTAGTGGGCTTAGGCTTTAATTTTATGTCTTTCTATGTCATGCATTTTAAATGTCATTCATATGACCTTAATATATTGGACATGTTTTTAATTAATTAACTTAAATTATAAAAAGGAGGTAGTTATTAGTTCTGATATTTGTGTCGTAATAGTCATGGCTCAATGGATGTTGACCAAATATTCGAATTAATTCTTACCGTCTAAAGGTAAATATAATTTCGAATTAAAATCCTAACAAGACATAACATCATTTTTAAATGTTTGCATCATGCATAAAGGTGATGAACGAAGTTCGAACAATAAATTAATATGGCAATCGAGCTTATTCGATGTCAGTTTAATCTATGGTCCAAGGTATAGTCACCCTTATTAATTAAATATTCTATTAATTCGAATTCACCAATTTGATAAAAGCTCGTCTAATTAAAGTCTATATTCAATCGTGGACAATTTAATTAAAGTCAATTTAAATTTTGATAATTTCCATCAATTAAAGGCAACATATATTTTGGTATTGATTTCCGGGCGCGATGGGGGTGCTAATCCTTCCCCATGCGTAACCAACTCCCGAACCCATTTTTGAACGAATCTCTGGTTTTATGGTGTCTAGCCTACCTTAGTGGCCGGTGGTGACTCCAAGTTTTTTATTTTAAAAAAACGTCGAGATTTTCTAAAACCCCACTTTTCAAAGAACTTGATTATTTTCTAGCGGCGAGAAATTTTTAGGTTGCTACAACTGGCGACTCCGCTGGGGAGAATTTTGTTTTTTTATAAAACAAAAAGGAGAGTTAGGCCAAGGAAATATATGTTTCTTTTAATGATGGAAATTTTGAAATTTAAATCGACTTTAATTAATTTGTTCTTTTTTGAAGATGTTTCTCTAATTCGACGAGCTTTGATAATTGGTGGTTTTGAATTAATTGCTTATTTAATTTTAAGGAATCACTGACATGTGTTGCATCATGATCATCAAGCTCTTCACCCGAGCTTTGTCCCTTGAGTGGGAGTGAAACGACACATACCCATGTGAGTAGCCCTCCATGGGTCGATAATTCACTTCCGGGATCCACGCCTTTTGACATGTGAGGAGCCCTCCACATCACTAGGTTGTACTTTCCCTCGAACCGAATCCAATTCGCAAGCCTATAATGGGCCAGAATTTGGGGTTCTTGTCGTCTTAGTAGGTGACAAGATAGGTTCGAGTACCCTTTTAGAACCAAACACATGCGTGAGAATCTAAGAAGCCCACCCGATTAGAGCCATGCAGATAGCCATAGTAAGCTAGAATTCATATGGTTAGGTTTTCGTTGGTTACTTCACTTCGCTCATTTTTCATTTAATTAATTTATTTGTTATGTCTATTGCTAACCTATTTTCTTTTGTTTTCTTTATTTTTATCTTGTCATATCATAAAGAAAAACACTAATTTGGAAATAGTCTGAAATTAAAAGCTTGATTAATGGAAGATTTGGTACATAACAATGATGAGAAGAATTCTGAGAAATTCCCACAAAAGAGAGATTGGCCAAAGGGTATATCCAAGGAACGAGAACCCGAGGTTCAGAAGCTCAAGGACCAAGTTGCAAGCCGCAAAGGGGCAATCTAAGAACATAAGTTACCGATGATGGAACGACTTCGAGATGCTGCTTAGAATATTCAGAGGCAAGGAAAAGAGACAAAAAATTTGATGGTTCAGGTATGAGGAATTGCCCACTGGCTCCAGTTCCTAGCACATGATGCTATAGAACTCCAGGAATACGCCAAAGAAGAGTCAGAAAAAGAACATAGGCCGTCTTGGTGTGGGACGTATGTCTAGCGGGTTTCTTTCATTATTGTAATGGAACGATATCTCCATTAATACAAGTTGTTTAACGAGGATATTTGCCAAATTAGCGTTCTTCTTTGCATTCATGCATGTTTACATTATATCTCATTTATCTGCAAAAGTTATAAGATTATTGAAATTAATTATAAGATTTCATGTGTAAGAATTTTGGAGCTTCATTTGTGCATATTCATGGCATATTCATTTGAAGAGTTGATTCGAGAACAATTCAAAATTGGAGGCTTTTGTAATGGGAGAAAGAGTTCATATCATCGAGAAAGAGTCCCGAGGCCCGAGACCAATCAAGAAGTGAGACGAGGACTAGTCCAGGTCAATATTATATACACCTCTTTTTCATTGAAATGGGACTCAATCTTCAATACGAAAAGTTGTTCAACGAGAATGTTCGTCGATCAATACTTTTTACATTCATCCGTACATTATCAATTGTTTTTCCTCACTCATTCTAGGGTAACTGCATCACATTGACATTCAATAATTTCGTAATTTCCTCATACATTAATTTGCACTACAATTGCATCATTCACTTGCTTCGTAGTTGCATCACATTTTCTTAACATGCTAGTTACTTGCATCAACATATGCACATTAACATTGCATTTAGAGTAATGCATTCATTATCACATCGGTTCAAAATAAGGAATCCGACGTGTTCGAAAAAGATGATGCCTCGACCGGTAAAAAGGGTGGCAAGCTTCGTGACCCACATTTACAATTCAGATAATGTAAGTGATTCTACATTGGGGGCATCCAAGCACCCCTGGTAAGTTTACATTAAAAAATAAACAAATCCCGAGTGTGGTTTCAATTTTTTGTAATGGCCTAAGGCCACATATTCAGAGTTTAATGAAAAGATTAAATCTTTTTTTCAAATCTCTTCATTTTGTAAATATATTTGCTCATTGGGTCCCCGTATATCAATTGCGCAAGGAACATTGACTTTGACCCGAAGGTTGATTCCAAGTAGCCTATGTCTAGTTGAAATCCTAAGCTGTGGAGATCATGAGCATGTGACATGCATTTCACCTTAAGGACCACACTAAATAACAAATTGGTACAATTTAATGCTAAAGTCTTCGAAAAGTATTTGAATGTTTAAAGCCTGGTAATAGGCATTTTCAAAACAAGACAAATTGACTTAACTTTCAAAACCTGGTAATAGGCCTTGTTCAAAGAGCATTCAAATCTTCAAAGCCTGGTAATAGGCATTTTTCAAGATTAATCAAAAAGCACTCCAATGTTACAAACATGATATAGGCATTTTTCGGATAAGAGTGTGGAATCTTTGGGGCACTCCACTGAAGCCCATTCCAATCAAAACTCTTCGCTTCATCAGTGATGGTAATATGTTCAAAGTCATGACAATGTCGAGTAGCTCGGGAATTTGTTGTTTACTCCATCATTTATTTCGAGCCAAAGGAATGTGATTATTTGAATTCCCCAAACAAAAACAAGATAAAATTGATTAAATATCGAAGTAGACTTAAAATGCACTTCACATCTTCAAATATCAATTCAGCTTTTGAGGTCTCCTAGACACATGATTTGCTTGGGGCAATCCTCAGTAAGCTATTGTGTTGTTCGTGCACTTGATATTCCGGGCATTTAGTGTAGCCTAATATATTTACATTTTGAAAAGAAAAACTAGTTTTCTCAATAAACATCTCACATTGAAATCTGAATATGTGTTTTCTGATAAAGATTTCAAAATTTTGCTAGCAACAAAAGTACAAGAGTGAGCAACAAGTTTTTTGGGGCAATAAGATGCCTGATCGGTTTAATGACAAAAGATATCTCCAACTAACCAATTGAGCAAAATACACTTGGAAAGGCTAAGCCCGAGTGTGAGATGGGGTATTCCAGCCGCATTGGAGTCGCACTAAAAAAACAAGACACTGATTTCCCAATCAAATTCCTTGAAGAATAGGACTCGCCCAAGTGGTCCTCAATTCATTCATTCATTCGATCATTCATTCATTCATGCATCACATATGAAGTTAAACGTCCTTATGTTAGGAGCATGCTAACTCATACCATCATAATTTTAAACATGTATTTGAAGGTTGATAAAAGACTTAATCTACGCCTCACGAGAGGAGAAACAGATCTCAACAAAGAATCAAGAGGCCTTTGACTTGCGTGATTACAATTTCTAAAGGTCTTCCAATCTTTGGTTATTTGAGAGCGACGGGCATCATTTTATGCCAAGACGATCCGAAGTTGGGGTATTCAGTCGAGGTATTCTAGTAGTCTATAAGTGAGACAACATTTTTATGAGGTATTTCGGCAGTCTCAAAGCAAGTATCATTTCATATTAAAACACAAATTTCTCAATCCTATCATTTCTCAAGGATGTTTTCTTAAAACAAATTTCTCAATCCTATCATTTCTCAATGATGTTTTCTTAAAACAAATTTCTCAATTCGATCTTTTCTCAAGGATGTTTTTTTAAAACAACGAATTTCTTAATTCGATCATTTCTCAATGATGTTTTTCTTAAAACAACGAATTTCTTAATTCGATCCTTTCTCAAGGATGTTTTTCTTAAAACAACGAATTTCTTAATTCGATCCTTTCTCAAGAATATTTTTCTTAAAACAACGAATTCCTTAATTCGATCCTTTCTCAGAGATGTTTTCCTTAAAACAATGAACTTCTTAATTCAATCCTTTCTCAAGGATGTTTTCCTTAAAACACAAAATTTTTTAACTAGATCCTTTTCTGAAGGATGTTTCAAATAGCTCAGGGATTTCAGGCGAAAAGTTTCAAACTCGCAACGCCGGGATTTCGGGAAGAGGAAGGGCGAACAGCTCTATATAGGAGCAACTCGCAGCTCGAAATCATCGGACAGGAAGTGGGACAAAATTTGTATCTTTAGTCTTTGCTCTATTTCTGTTTCATAGATGCTCGAAATAAGATCAATCCACATAACCCTTTTAATACCCAAAACATTATACCCTAACCCAAAAGCCCAAAATTACATGGTCCATTATACATAATTTTACATAGTAAAAAATACAAATGAAATAAAAATCCCAACTCCTTCCTCATTAAGGCTTTATTCTCATTGGTTGGATGGATGCTTGAATCCTATTGGATGAACAACTACTTAGTGAGTAAGGTCTTGAACCTCATTGGTTCTATTTTATAGGATATATATATATATATATATATATATATATATATATATATATATATATATATATATATATATGATTCCAACCCTAAAGGAAAGGAGGCCATTATTGATTCCCAAAAAAACCACGTCCATTTTGATGATTTTCCCCAAGAAAATCACTTTTCCATTTTTCATTTTCCATTTTGTATGATTCACACCTCCCCACCCTATCTGCAATTCCTCATTCATTTTTTCCACAATCCATTACTTCATTTTTCCCCTAGCCACACACAGACGCCATTCTTGTTTTTCCCCTATTTATTTTTTTAAATCCAAAGCCGCACCACATGCCCTATTTCAGCCATTATTTATTTCATTTTTCCAAACCACCCAACCCTCCAACACTACACCATTCGAACCATACAAAATTCTTGAATCAAGTTTTTCGACCACATCTACAACGATTCGTGGATTGATCAATCGAGCATATATTTGGGTTTTGGTATTTTTTCCATTGTTTACTTATGTGTAATCATTATTATGATTTAACGGAAATAAAGATGAGATTTGTTGGTATCTTCTTTATTTATTTAAGTTTCTTTTTTATATGTGTTTTTTATTTAATTTTATTTGTTTGTGATATGCTTTATCTTATTTGTTGGACGTGGTTTAGTTTACTGTTTGCTTGTATGTGTTCTTAAGATAGTTTAGATTTTTAGATTTTTTTAATTAATTTAAAACATGCCCTTGGCTTATTGGGGTATGTGTTTAAATTACTTAAAATAATTTAGTTTAGGTTTTTAGGTTTGTTGAGGCCTTAGTTAGTTTAGTGTTTAATTTAATCTAATTAATTTAAATTATGTGCTCGGCTTATTGGGGCATAATTTTAAATTAATTAAATTTAGGTTTTAGTTTAGTTTAGGGTTTAATTTAATCTAATTAATTTAAATTATGTGACCGGCCTATTGGGGCATAAGTTTTAAATTAATTAAATAGTTAGATTTAAGGTTCGAATCAACTTAATTAATTTAAATTTATCCTTGGCTTATTGGGATAAATGTTAAATTCGTTAAATTAATTGAACACATCTTAATTACCTTTAGGATAAAATTGATATTTGACATAGACACCCAATTTAAATCATAATTAATTAATTCGATTCATTTTAAATAGAATCCTTGGCTTATTGTGAAACTAGTTTAAAATTGATCGAATTAATTATTATGATTCAAGATCATCAATAAATTATTAGAATTTTCTAGTTTTTAGGAATTAATCAATTTAGGGTTAATATTAGACTAACCTAGTTAATAATTAGATCACTAATTGAATTTCCATAATTTGAGCCTTTTTAGGTTAGGACCTTAGTGGGCTTAGGCTTTAATTTTATGTCTTTCTAATTCATGCATTTTAAATGACATTCATATGACCTTAATATATTGGACATGTTTTTAATTAATTAACTTAAATTATAAAAAGGAGGTAGTTATTAGTTATGATATTTGTGTCGTAACAGTCCTAGCTCAATAGATGTTGATCAAATATTCGAATTAGTTCTTACCGTCTAAAGGTAAATATAATTTTGGATTAAAATCCTGACAAAACATAACATCATTTTTAAATGTTTGCATCATGCATAAAGGTGATCAACGAAGTTCGAACCATTAATTAATACGGTAGTCGAGCTTATTTGACGTCGGTTTAATTTATGGTCTAAGGTATCATCACCCTTATTAATTAAATGTTCTATTAATTCGAAATCACCAATTTGATAAAAGCCCGTATAATTAAATTCTATATTCAATCGTGAACAATTTAATTAAAGTCAATTTAAATTTCGATAATTTCCATCTATTAAAGGCAACATATATTTTGGTACTGATTTCCGAGCGCGATAGAGGTGCTAATCCTTCCCTACGCGTAACCAACTCCCAAAATCGTTTTTGAACAAATCTTTGGTTTTATGGTGTCTGGCCTACCTTAGTGACCGGTGGCGACTCCAAGTTTTTTATTTTAAAAAAACGTCGAGAATTTCTAAAACCCCACTTTTCAAAGAATGTTTCAAAGAACTTGATTATTTTCTAGCGGCGAGAAGTTTTAGGTCGCTACAGTGTCCCAAACTGTGTAAAGATATTCTTTTGTAGAAATCGTTGCACAGTCTTTGCATCATTCTTGGGAGCTGTACTTGCCTCCACTCACTTGGACACATAGTCCACATCGAGTAAAATATAGAATTTGCCAAACGATGACGGGAAAGGCCCCATAAAATCGATGCCCCATACATCAAACAATTCGACCTCAAGTATGTTCTGCAATGGCATCTCATGTCGCCTTGATATGTTTCTCGTTTGTTGACAACAGTCACACCCCTTGTAAAAATCATGGACGTCTTTGTAAAGAGTGGGTCAGTAAAAAACAGACTGTAGAACTTTGGCCACAGTGCGAGTTCTACCGACATGGCCTCCATAGAGTGAAGAATGGCATTTTCGGAGCACATTTTGTTGTTCTTCCTCAGGGACACATCGTCTTATGACCTGATCTGCATATTGTTTAAACAACAGAGGCTCGTCCCAATAATAATGCTTAGCATCATGTTGGAACCACTTCTTCCCTTGGTGAGTAAGGTCATAAGGTAAAATACCACTAACCAGAAAATTTACTAGATCTGCATACCAGGGTGTTGCCGAGGCAATTGACAACTACTCATCTAGGAATGCATCATGGATCTCCAATGAGTCATTTTTGGTTTCACCCCTGTCCAGCCTTGATAAATGATCAGCAACCTGGTTCTCCGTTCCTTTCATGTCTTTAATTTCAATGTCAAACTCTTGTAAAAGTAATATCCAATAAATTAAATAAGGTTTGGCATCTTTTTTAATAATCAAATACTTAATTGCCAAATGGTTAGTGTGGACAATTACCTTTGCACCAATCAAGTAGGAACGAAATTTGTCAAATGTGAAAACCACAGCTAGTAGTTCCTTTTTTGTCGTGGTGTAATTCAATTGAGCACCACTAAGGGTTTTACTAGCGCAATATACCACATGAAAGATCTTACCTCTCCATTGTCCTAAAATAGTTCCTACAACGTAATCGCTCGAATCACACATGAGCTCGAAAGGTAAGGTCCAATCAGGGGGAATGACAATGGGTGCAGTGGCAAGTTGCTTCTTAAGGGTTTCGAATGCCTTAGCACATTATTCATCAAAATTAAAAGCCTTGTCCTATTCAAGAAAATTACACAAAGGTTTAGAGATCAAAGAAAAATTATGAATAAACCTTTTGTAAAAACCTGTATGTCCGAGAAAACTTCGGATACCTTTGACTGAATTTGGTGGCGGTAATCTCTCAATCACGTCCACCTTGGCTTTGTCTACCTCGATTACCTTCGAGGACATCTTGTTCCCGAGCACTATACCTCCATCCACCATAAAATGGCACTTCTCCCAGTTTAAAACTAGGTCAGTTTCTTCACAACATGCCAACACCTTCTCCAAATTGCCAAGGCAATTGTCAAAGCTGTCCCAAGTTCTGAAAAGTCATCCATAAATATTTCAAGTAAATCCTCCACCATGTTAGAGAAGATTGCCATCATACATCGCTAGAATATCATCGGGGCATTACATAGTCCGAACGACATTCGTCGGAAGGTATATGTACCATACGAGCATGTGAAAGTAATCTTCTCCTGATCCTCCGGTGCTATGGCAATTTGGTTATACACTGAGTATCCATCAAGAAAACAATAAAATGATTTACCAGTAAGACGGTCAAGCATTTGGTTAATAAATGGTAAAGGAAAATAATCTTTCCTAGTAGCTTTCTTTATACAAACCCTCCAAGCAGTGACGGTTCTAGTTGGAATGAGTTCGTTGTTTTCATTACTTACCACCTTTATACCTCACTTCTTCGGTACACATTATACCGGATCTCTTTCATTACAACTTTCTTCATGGTAGGGTTAAGCCTCCTTTGTGCCTCGATGGAGTTTTTATGGTCATCCTCTAACAAAATCTTGTGCATGCACACTGCTTGACTGATTCCCTTCAAGGTCTGCAATTGACCAACCTATTGCCTCTTTGTGCAGTGTCAACATGGAGATCAACCTCTCTTCCTGTTAAGGCTGCAACATAGAAGAAATTATTACGGGCAAAGTTTTATTGGTTCCCAAATAAACATATTTCAATTGCCCTGGCAATGGTTTTAACTTTAAGATAGGGGTTGTTCAATGAAACATTTTTCAGGTTTACATTTCTTATTTGAATAATCAAGTGATTCAAAACTTTTACCTGGTCGACTTACCATCCATTTCACTTCTTGCCGTGCCTCATTGTCTGATCCTACAGGCTCTCCTGTCTCGGTAAGCAAATTGCCCTGGCAATACTCTTCTATGTCAAAATTGAATTCTGCGGTGGCCTGAATGACTTGGCACTCTTTTGGATCATCAACATGCTTCAAGGTTTTGAAAACATTGAGCGTGACTCGCTGATCATTCACTCTCATGGTAAGTTCTCCTCTCTCGACATCAATCAAAGTCCTTTATGTTGCTAAGAATGGCCTCCCAAGGATAATATGCACAGACTTATTTGTTTCACAATCCAAAACAATAAAGCAAGCGGGAAAAATAAACTTATCCACTCTTACCAAGATGTCTTCAATTTTTCCCTTCAGACGCAGATAAGTTCTATCTGCATGCTAAAGCATGACTGTAGTGGGTTCGCCTTTCCTATGCCCAATCTTTGAAAAATAGATTTTGGCATAAGGTTGATGCTGGCTCCAAGATCGCATAATACCTTTCCAACATAGTGATTGCTGATTGCACAAGGTATTGTAAAACTGCCGGGATATTTTAATTTGGGTTGTAGATGGTTGTGTAACATTGCCATATACCCCTCTGTCACAACAACTGTCACAAACTCTCTGAGCCTAGTTCGCTTAGAGACAATGTCTTTAAGGAACTTAGCGTAGTTTGGCATTTGTTCTATTGCTTCAACCAGTGGCAAGTTGATATGGACCTGCTTCAAGATATCAAGAAATTTTTTGAACTGTTATTCATGTTTCTGCCTCTTCAGCCTATGTGAGAATGGTGGTGGAATTCTGATCTCCTCATCTTTTCCTTTCCCATCCGATTTGGAACTCTTGGATGGGCTTGCCGTGGCAACTGTTGAAGGCTCATCATCAATGATTGCCATGGTATTGTTGCTGGATACAACATTCTGGATCCCTTATTTGCTTTTGATCTACTTCGGGTAATTATTACCTTACATTGTTCATGGCCTGTTCGTCGTACAACTTCAGTGTCACTGGGCAAACCTCTTTTTGGCCTTGTATTCATAATCTAAGCAAATTTTCTGACTTGCATCTCTAATGCTTTCAAAGCTGCTCATTAACTCTGTACTTGTACTTCGATCATGTTAATAAAAGCGTCAGTCTTTTTCATGAAATTACTAGTTTCGGTCATATAAGATTTCATTTTAAACATGAAAGCATTTAAAGAGTTTTCCAAAGAACTAGTTGATGTTGACTGTTGTTGCGGCATTTGTTGTTGTGGCATGTTCTATTAGAATCCTAATGCTTCCATATTCTAGCATTGCTGACCATTGGAGTTGTTCTGGTTACTCCATAAAAATTTGGGTACTTTTTCCAGGCTAGATTATATGTGTTAGAATACACATTGTTGTTCTGGTTATAATTACCAACATTGAAACTGGATTCTGGGTTCTGTATACACTCAGAAGATTCGTGGTCAGCATTACATAAATCACAAAGTGGACCTATTACCTTGACTTCTTGTGTGTTGCTAGGTCTCTGCATATTCTTAACCAAATTGCTTAATGTAGTTAACTGTGCTAAAATAGTATCTGACGATTCTAACTCAATTGCCAAGGCATTTCGGCTGGCAATTCCCCTTTTAGTGGTTGGGAACTGGTAATCATTTTTGGCAAGTCTGTCCAAAATCTCCCAAGCTTCCTCTGCTAATTTGTCTAGAAGCGCACCATTTGCCAAGGCATCTAGCATCATCCTCGTCGGTGCATTGACTGAATTGTAAAACATTGTTACTTGTGTCCAATCTCTAAATCCGTGCATAGGACATTTGCGTAAAAGCTCTTTATAACGCTCCTAAGCTTTGTACATGGACTCATTATCTGCTTGATGAAAAGGAGTAATGTCATTACACAGTTTATCAGTCATATTTGTAAAACTAAATCTAGAAAGGAAACTTTGGCATAGATTTGTCCAATAGTCTAAAGATCCGAATGAGATACTATTTAACCATGATTTTGCCCTATCCTCTGTGAATAGGGAAATAATTTCAGCCTTAGGACATCCTCAGGGACTCCTTGTTGCTTGAATGAATCTCAAATTTCCAGGAACGATTTGAGATGTTGTCTAGCATCCTCAGTCGCTGATCCGCCAAACTGTCCAACTGTGTTGATCATGTTAAACATTACAGGCTTCAATTCGAAATGAGTGGCTTGGATCTCAGGTGTGACAACTCCTGGAGTGAGACTGTCAAGATCTTGCTCTAAGTTGTCTCGGATGGGTATATTTCGTACTATAACAAGTTGATCTCGTCGATTTGTTACATCTCCTGCTGCAGCATCCTAATTGCCATTGGCATTCAGATTGCCAACTGGATTATTAGGTGGGTCTGCCATTTCTGCTCTAAACTCTCTTCTACGTCTATGAAGAACACGTTCGATTTCTGGTTCAAATGGATAATCTAATACTGTCGGTCTTGCCCTGGTCATACACCAATGCAAAAACCAGAATTATTAGCCTTTTGAAACCGAACACAAATATAAATAAAATGAACAAGGGTGCAAGCAAATAAAAACAAAGTCGTTATTGCCAATCCCCGGTAACGACCCCAAAAACTTGTTGCGTGTTTTGAGTGCTTCGCAATTGGTGCAAGTATACACGTAGCAAGTTATAGTATAGTAAAGATATCGTATCCACAGGGACTGGTGAAACTCTGATAAGTGTTCAAAAGTACTATTTTTCTTACCCTTTTTACTCATATTATTGTTAGACTTAGGCTCATATTAGTTGCATAATTAGCCATTCATGCATTAATCCATGTTTCCTTCCATCGTTGAGCTTGATTACTTAACTTGGTAGTTTTTGTGGGAAAAGATGCTGCTTTGGTGTGTTTTGTGTGAATGTGCAGGATCACTTGCCAAAGCAAGGCTAGAGCTAGTTGCCAGGGCAATGCATGAAGGAGATGCCGAGCTAGTTGCCAGGGCAATGCATGAAGGAGACGCCGAGCCAGTTGCCAGGGAAATTGTCGACAAAGAACAAGGTGATATGGTAGTTAAAATTGGTGACTAGACAAGCCCAAGATGACGTGGAGCAAAGCCAAATCCCAAAGGAATTTGATTTCCATGAAGAGATTAAAGAAGAATTAAATTCCAAGAAGATAGGAGAAGTTCTAGTAGGAATATAATTATAATAAAGAATTATATTCTTTAAAGATAATTTAATTCCAACTTAACTTCCTCCGCAAAGAAGGACTTTGACCTAGCCCTATAAATAAGAGGTCATATTGTCAACTTGAGAGGAGAGCAAGAGAGGGGAATTTTGACAACTCCAAAGAGGGCAAGAGGAGAGAATTTTTGACAAGCATCTAGGGCAAGGGGATTTCGACAAGCTTCAATTCTTCATCTTTTTCTTTCTTGTTCAATTAGGTTCATGCTAGGGATTATTTATCTTATGTTTCTTTGGAACCTAGCCATGAACTAAATCTATTTGGCTATGGTTATTGTGTTTTGTGGTTGTGAGAAACTATTGGATTTTGTTTAGGTAATAAGAGTTTGCACTTTTCTATTCAAGGTTTATTCATTCTTGGTTCTTATTCTTGTTTGCGAGTGAATTGGGAGAGGATCTCGTAACATCATCTATTTATCTAATATCGGGAGAGTTAGATTCAAGAAACGAATGAATATGATCTTTATTCAATCTATTGATGGTGAAGATTAATTCGGCTTAGGAATAAGTCAAGGATTTCAACGGCTAAGAGGAGCGCAAGATTGGTTGTTGTTCACCCTTGATTCACGTAGGGATGTACTATCAAGGCATGCACAAGTAGCTAGAGTTTTGACTTAGGGATAAGAAGAAACCATTGAAGAACGCTCTGCCGAACCTTGAAGGTTGCTGCCCAGACGCCCAAGTAGTTGCCCAACTAGTCGCCCAGGCAACCATCGATTAGTTGCCAAGCCAACCCCATTGTGCAAGTTGCCACGGCAACTGAGTTGTCCGTGCACTCTTTTACCAAGACGATCCAATCGGCTAGCACACCTCAACTCACGATAACCTGGCCTATCTCTCTTATTTGTTCTCATTTATTCTTTTACTTTATTGCCTTCTAGCTTAGTTATTAGTTAAACTCCTATAATCCTTTATTTGTGTTTTTACTTTTCACAGTGCAAGAGACTAGATTCTTAAAGTGGCACCAATCCCTGTGGAGACGATATCTTTTATACTATAACTTGCAACGTGTATACTTGCACAATTGCGTAGCACTTATTACGCGCAACAAGTTTTTGGCGCCGTTGCCGGGGATTGGCAATAGCGACTTTGTTTTTATTTTCTTGCACTTTCTTTTTACTTTTCTTGTTTAAGATTCAAAGGGCTAACAAACTTTGGTTTTGCATTGGTATATGACCAGGGCGAGACCGACTACACCGAAATATCCCTTTGATCCAGAAATCGAACGAACCTTACAAAGACTTAGATGAAGGATAAGAGTAGCAATGGCTAATCAAGACGGCAATATGAATCAAGATGTTCCAGCAGGAGGAGGAGTGATTCTTGCACGAAACAGAACTATTCGAGACTATCTTGCAGAAGATCTTGATGGACTTAATCCAGGAGTTGTCGCACCTGAAATTGAAGCCGACCACTTTGAGTTAAAACCGGTAATGTTTAATATGATCAACACAATTGGTCAATTTGGCGGCTTAGCAACTGAAGATGCACGACAACATCTTAAATCTTTCCTCGAGTTTTGCAACTCGTTCAAAATACACGGAGTCACCCCCGATGTCTTACGATTATGATTATTCCCCTATTCACTGAGGGATAGGGCGAAAGCTTGGTTGAATAGCATTCCTGCCGGATCAATAGCATCTTGGAGCGATCTTTGTCGTGATTTCCTTGCTCAGTTTAATCCTACAAATTTAACTGATAAGCTTCGTAACGACATTACTTCTTTTCGGCAGACAGATGATGAATCCATGTACGAGGCTTGGGAGCGATATAGAGAACTTCTACATAAATTCCCCCTACACAGATTCCCTGTGTGGACTCAAGTAACAATGTTTTACAACGTCGTGAATACACCAACAAGGATGATGCTAGATGCCTCAGCAAACGGCATACTCTTAGATAAGTCGTCGGAGGAAGCAATGCAAATTCTAAACAGGTTGGCCAAGAATGATTATCAATTCCCCTCTACTAGAAGATGAGGAGTTAGACGCCAAGCCACAATACATGAACTAGGATCATCAGATTCAATTTCAGCACAATTGGCCACTTTAACCAAGATGGTCCAGAACATGCAAAAACCAAACAGCACACATGAGGTCAAGGTAATGGATTCTTTTTGTGAGTTAAGTGGTGATAACCATGATTCTTCTAAATGTATGCAGAATCCAGCTTCTATGTGGGGAATTACAATTGGAATAACAATGTGATGTCCAATACATACAATCGAGCTTGGAAGAAGCACCCAAATTTTTCATGGAGTAATCCCAACAATGCTCTAAACCAGAACAATCAGAATGCACAAGCATCGGGATTCCAGCAGAATATGCCACGACAACAGTTACCGCAGCAACAACCGACAACATCTAGTTCTTTGGAAAATTCTCTAAATGTTTTTATGATGAAAACTGAATCTTATATGGCTGAGAATAGTAACTTCATAAAAAGAACTGATGCTTTTATTAACAGGACCGAGATGAGATTGCAAAACCAAGAGGCGACAATCAAATCATTGGAAAATCAAGTCGGACAGTTTGCTCAAAATCTGAATACTAGACCGCAAGGAGGTTTACCTAACGATACTGAAGTCGCAAGAGGAACTGGCCATGAGCAATGTAAGGCAATCACCACTAGAAGTGGCCAACAACTTAGAAAGGCTCAAACCCACTCATCAAACAAAACTCCACAAAAAGATCAAGACGAACCCTAGCGGCAAAGCCTCAGATGCTGAACCAGGAATTGCCTCGGCAACCGGCAATAAGCATGCCTCGGCAACCGACGATAAGGATGCTTCGGCAATTTGTGGTAAGCATGCCTCGGCAACCCCAATTGATAATGCCTCGACAACTCCAGTTGTCCCGGCAATTCCGTCAATCAGGTTCCAAACCAATGAAAGGATCGAAGATATCCGACTTCCACCACCATTCCCACAAAGGTTGAAGCGACAAAAGCAAGAATACCAATTCAAGAAGTTTCTTGATATCCTAAAGCAAGTCCACATCAACTTGCCATTTGTGTAAGCAATTGAACAAATGCCAAACTATGCCAAGTTTCTTAAAGACATTGTGTCCGAGAGAACAAGGCTAGGAGAGTTTGAAACAGTTGCCGCAACAGAGGGATGCATGGCAATGTTGCACAATCGTATGCCACCCAAGTTGAAGGATCCCGAAAGTTTCACAATACCCTGTTCTATTGGAAATCACTATGTCAGGAAAGCATTATGCGACCTTGGGGCTAGCATAAACTTGATGCCTAAATTAGTTTTCCAGAAACTAGGAATCGGGAAGGCAAGACCTACAACAGTTATGCTACAGCTAGCCGACAGATCCTATGTGTATCCAGAGGGAAAAATCGAGGACATACTGGTAAAAGTTGATAAATTTATTTTTCCCGCTGACTTTATTGTTTTGGATTGTGAAGCAGATGAGCATGCACCCATCATTCTCAGGAGACCATTCCTAGCAACAATGAGAACCTTGATCGATGTTGAAAAGGGAGAACTCACAATGAGGGTGAATGACCAGCAAGTTAAAATAAATGTGTTTCAAACACTAAGGCATGTCGATGATCCAGAAGAATGCCAACTTCTTCATGCCACGACAGAGTTTAACTTCGACGAGGAATTTAGTTGCCTCGGCAACTACATTGCCGATCAAGAGGAACCTGAGGAGTATGAAGAACCGGTCGATGAGGAACAACAAGAAGAGGCAAATTGGCTAGTCAATCGGCCAGGTACATACTTTGAACCACTGGATTACTCAGGTAAGGAAGGTAAACTCGAAAAACCCTCTATTGAACAACCACCAATTATTGAGTTGAAACAATTGCCAGAGCAACTAAAATATGCATACTTAGGAACCGATAATACATTGCCTGTAATTACTTCTTCTAAGTTACAACCTGAGTAGGAAAAGAAGCTAATCAAGATGTTGAAGCTACACAAAAGGCAATAGGGTGGACAATTGCCGACTTGAAGGGAATTAGCCCGGCAGTGTGCATGCACAAGATTTTGTTGGAAGATGATCACAAACCTTCAATTGAGGCCCAGAGGAGACTGAATCATGCCATGAAAGGGGTTGTAATGAAAGAAATCATCAAGTGGCTTGACGTCGGCATTATATACCCTATCTCTGATAGTACATGGGTAAGTCCGATACAATGTGTACCGAAAAAGAGAGGTATAACGGTGGTAAGTAATGAAAACAATAAACTCATTCCAACCACGACTGTGACCGGTTGGAGGGTTTGTATGGATTATAGAAAGCTAAACAAAGCCACTAGGAAAGATCACTTCCCATTACCCTTTATTGATCAAATGCTTGACCGTCTTGCAGGTAAACCCTTTCATTGTTTTCTTGATGGTTATTCAGGTTACAATAAAATTGGCATAGCACCAGAAGATCAAGAAAAGACAACCTTCACATGCCCATACAATACTTATGCCTTCCGAAGGATGTCGTTCGGATTGTGTAACACCCCGGCAACCTTCCAAAGATGTATGATGGCACTATTTTCAGACATGGTCGAAGACTTCCTTGAGATCTTCATGGATGATTTTTCTATTTTTGGTAATGACTTCGACAGCTGTCTCGGCAATTTAGAGAGGGTGTTGGTAAGATGTGAAGAAACTGATTTCGTCCTCAATTGGGAAAAATGCCATTTTATGGTAGATGAAGGAATAGTGCTCGGCCACAAGATTTCATCCAAGGGAATTGAAGTAGACAAAGCCAAGGTGGACGTGATCAAGAGATTACCCCCACCAAGTTCGATTAAAGGAATTCAAAGTTTTCTTGGACATGCAGGTTTTTACAGGAGGTTCATTCATAATTTTTCTAAAATCACTAAACCCTTGTGCAATTTGCTTGAACAGGATAAAGTCTTCGATTTTGATGATTCTTGCACCCCAAGCATTCGAAACCCTAAAGAAAAGCTTGCCTCGGCACCCATTGTCGTTCCACCAGATTGGACGCTACCTTTTGAGCTCATGTGTGATGCAAGTGATTCCGCGGTAGGAGCAGTCCTAGGCCAACGCACAGATAAGACCTTTCATGTGATATACTACGCTAGTAAAACTCTTAATAGTGCTCAAGTGAATTACACAACAACGGAGAAAGAGTTACTAGCTGTAGTTTTCGCATTTGACAAGTTCCGGTCCTATTTGATTGGTACAAAGGTAATTGTTCATACGGACCATTCGGCAATCAAATATCTATTTGCTAAAAAGGATGTCAAACCTTGTTTGATTCGTTGGATATTACTTTTACAAGAATTTGATATTGAAATTAAGGACAGGAAAGGAACAAAAAATCAAGTGGCCGATCACCTATCACGTTTAGAACGCAATAGGGAGGAGGACGCGGCTCTAGCGATATGCGATGCATTCCGGGATGAACAACTTTTAGTTGCCTTGGCAACCATGGACACGTATGCCTCGGTAACCCTCGACGCCTCGGCAACCACGGACGTGCACGCCTCGGCAACTCTCGACACTGCAGCATCCCTTGACGCGCACGCCTCGGTAATTTTGGGAGCAGTCGCCACGGCAACACATGCCTCGACAATACCCTGGTACGCGGATTTAATTAATTTCCTTGTTTGTGGTATTTTACCTTATGGCATTACTCACCAAGGGAAGAATCGGTTCCGCCATGATGCGAAACATTACTTTTGGGATGAGCCTCTTTTGTTTAAACAATGTGCAGATCAGGTTATACGCCGATGTGTCCCTGAAGAAGAGCAACATAATGTACTCCGGCAATGCCATTCTTCGCCCTATGGAGGACATTTTGGAGGAACTCGTACCGCGGCCAAAGTTTTGCAATCCAGTTTGTATTGGCCAACATTGTACAAAGATGCCCAAGACTTTTACAAGCAATGTGATCGTTGCCAGAGGAAGGGCAATATCTCTAGACGACATGAGATGCCGCTCCAGAACATCATCGAGGTGGAATTGTTCGATGTATGGGGGATCAATTTTATGGGACCTTTCCCATCTTCATTTGGCAACCTCTACATTCTACTTGCCGTTGACTACGTGTCTAAATGGGTTGAGGCAGCTGCAGTTCCCAACAACGATTCCAAGACCGTGCAACGATTCTTGCAGAAAAACATATTTACACGGTTTGGGATGCCGAGAGCAATTATCAGTGACGAAGGCAAGCATTTTGACAACAGACTAATTGCTAAGATGTTGCAACGCTTCGGCATATCACACAAGATCGCCACGGCATATCACCCACAAACCAACGGGCAAGCAGAAATTTCCAACCGGGAATTGAAGGGTATACTTGAGAAAGTTGTAAATCCCTCTAGGAAGGATTGGTCATTAAGACTAGATGACGCACTTTGGGCATATCGCACTGCATTCAAAACACCCTTAGGTATGTCCCCCTTCTGACTTGTCTATGGCAAAACATGCCATCTACCGGTGGAAATCGAACACAAGGCATACTGGGCAATCAAGACCGTGAATATGGATTGGGAAAGTGCCGGAAAAAAGCGTTTGTTGGACCTCAATGAGATAGAAGAATTCCGTGCACTCGCCTATAACAATGTACGAATCTACAAGGAGAAAACAAAGCAATGGCATGACAAGAAACTATTGCCGCGACAATTCATGCCAGGGCAACTAGTTCTCTTATTCAATTCTCGGCTAAAACTTTTCCCAGGAAAGCTGAAATCAAGATGGTCGGGACCATTCGAAGTTGTCAAACCATTCTCCCATGGTGCCGTGATAATCAAGTCCATCACTGACAAACATGAATTCAAAGTTAATGGACAAAGATTGAAACACTACAATGGTGCCCATGTGGAACGTAACAAAGAAGTGGTCAACTTAGGAGATGCATGAGCATGCTCTCCCTTTGATATTTTATTTTTATTTTTATTTTTTTATTTTTTATTTTCGATTATTTTTTTATTTTATTTTTCGAACTATTTTTTTATTTTTTATTATTTCTGATTATTATTATTCTTTAGGATAGAATTTTTTTATTTATCTTTTTAAGTTTAAGAGTCCCATTACACATCTTTATTTATTTTCTTTTATTAGTCTATCTTTAATTTTAATCCTTATTTGATTTGTCTTTGAATTGTTGGAAAATAGTTCAAGATAAAGAGGAATTTTAATCTAAGAAGGAAAACATCTTCAACAAGGAAATTAATGGGCTAGATCTAAGGCTTATATAAAGCCTCCAACTTACCCTAATTAAACCCCCTTGCCGTCACCCTCTCCCTAAACCAAAACCCTTTTTTCGTCTTCCCCTAATCCCACCCACCATATTCACCACCTATATTTTCTATAAAAACCCATCACCCTTAACCTATTCCTACTTTGTATCTTGCAACTCTTTAGTTTCTTTTATTTTCTTTGTTTTTACAAAACTCACAACCAAGATCATCCATGGCATCCAAAATTAAATTTTTAGTTCATCCAAGTTCCTCCAAAGAACCAAGATACAAGAAGTTTGCTACACCGGTGGTTCAAGAAAGATTTCACTCCAAGTTTGAAAGCCGGAAGATTCATGAAGAACAAGGCTTTGAATACTCCAACTCTCATCAAGATTTCGGCCTTGAACCATTCATCTTCGAGAGGATTGCACATCAAAAGTGGCAAATCTTTTGCCATCAACCGGAACCGGGCAACATCTCATGGGTAAGAGAACTCTATGCTCACTCACCTAACCCGGATAATCCTTATGTTTTTGTTCGTGACAAGGCCATACTCATAAGCCCCGAAAACGTCAACACCTTTTAAGGGCTTTACATTGAGAAAGATGAGCATCAAGCCTTCGTTGATCAAATCACGCCCAAGCAACTCGACAAGGTGCTTCAAGAACTCACTCAACCGGGAACTCATTGGAACGACGGTAATTACAAGGACACGGTAAATCACCTTCAGCTTAAACCCGAGGCAAAACTATGGAATAAGTTTGTTAAAACTTCTTTAATGCCCACCACACACAATACTACCGTTGATATACCACGTCTTTTGCTCATACATTCTATTTTGCAAAATTGCATCATTAACATTGGAAAAATTATTTGTGATAAGATTTTTGTATGTAGCTCAAAAGATAAGGGTTCTCTTTTCTTCCCTTGCTTAATTTCTAATCTTTGCAAGGAGATGCATGTCCCAAGTGAGTCCACCGATGAAAAGGCCCTACCAAAGTCCGGTTGGAATCAAGCACAAATCCGAAAGCTAATGGGAGAGGCACCAGGAAATTCTTCAAGGCCTCAAATTGCCACGGTAACTCCTGCCGCCCCAGCAATCCCTAATGCCCAAGCACCTAATGCCCGGGTAACTCGGCCATCAACCCCGGGACACTTTGAAGCATTCTTGCAACCATTGGCAAGCCACCTAAGGCAAATTGAAGACCGGCAACTAATGTTCATGCGGTACATGAAGGAGCACAACAATGCCATCACCCAAGTCATCCTAGAAAAGTACCCGGACAGTCGCGTGCCGTTCCCAATCTTTCCTGCCGAGATCCTTGCCCCGACACCCAATGAAGTAGTCACCACGGCAACCGCAACAGATGATGCCGCGGCGACCTACACCGTGCCTGCACAAGCTGATGCCACGGCAACCAACCCTGAAGATGCCACGGCAACCAAAGCTAAAGACGTCCCGGCAACCACTGCAAAAGCCAAAGGTAGAGCACCTATGCCCGAATCAAATTCTACGGAATCATTTTCTGATTTTTCTGATTTGGACGAGTCCTCCATTGCACCAACAAAGACCGCACCAATTGAATCCTCCAAGCGAAAAGCCAATGACACTGATGAAGAGGACGATGAGGACAACCCCGTACGAGGATCGATTCCACCACCGACAGCAAAAAACAACCATCGCGTTCAAGAAAGAGAATCAAGACACCGACCAAAAGGAAACTAATCATCTACGATGACGAACTCTCGGAGTAAGTCCCTGTTTGCATTTTATTTTTCGTTAATTTTATTTAATACATACATTGAGGACAATGCCCACTCGAGTTTGGGGGGATTGTTATTAGTAGTTACCATGTTTAGTTACATTCATCTTAAGTATTACATTTAGGATACATAAATTGCTTGCCATGCCTTTAGTTGGAACAAGAATTGCTTAGATTTGATGAATATCCGATGATGACTTTGCCAATGCACTTAATTGATAGAATTTTTATTATAAGATAACCATGGAAAAACTTAGAATTTTACTATGATGCTAAATTTGATGAAACACTGTTGTGGTTTGATTGATTTAAGGAATTCTAGTGAACTTAGGTTGATAATTAACAAACTGGAGGATTAGAATAAAAATTGGATGAATGCTAGAGGTGCCCAAAATTGGCTCTAGCATGTGCTAAAAAAATTGATCACTAGAGGTGCCCGAAACTGGCTCTAGTATGTGCTAAAAAAAATTCGCTAGAGGTGCTCGAAACCGGCTCTAGTAGAATAAAACTAAAAACAAAACACTAGAGGTGCCCAAAACTGACTCTAGTTAAAACATGTTAAAAAGAACCCAATGAAGTAATTTGAAAACCTCTTGTTTGCATAGAATCTGAAAAATCAACTTGCACACAACTCCGCACACACTCACAAGCATTATAGTTTGATTCTGAGTAACTCCTAAGTTTTCCAAAAAATAAAAAGCCAATCATACTTTGCGCCCCGGTTCTGAGAATTGAAATCAAGTTCAAAGCTAAGTTTGTGAAAATTGAAGTCCTGGAAGGTAATTATTAGTTTGCATTGCTTGAGGACAAGCAATAGTTCGAGTTTGGGGGTGTGATAAGTGTTCAAAAGTACTATTTTTCTTACCCTTTTTACTCATATTATTGTTAGACTTAGGCTCATATTAGTTGCATAATTAGCCATTCATACATTAATCCATGTTTCCTTCCATCGTTGAGCTTGATTACTTAACTTGGTAGTTTTTGTGGCAAAAGATGCTGCTTTGGTGTGTTTTGTGTGTATGTGCAGGATCACTTGCCAAAGCAAGGCTAGAGCTAGTTGCCAGGGCAATTGTCGACAAAGAACAAGGTGATATGGTAGTCGAAATTGATGACTAGACAAGCCCAAGATGACGTGGAGCAAAGCCAAATCCCAAAGGAATTTGATTTCCATGAAGAGATTAAAGAAGAATTAAATTCTAAGAAGATAGAAGAAGTTCTAGTAGGAATATAATTATAATAAATAATTATATTCTTTAAAGATAATTTAATTCCAACTTAACTTCCTCCTCAAAGAAGGACTTTGACCTAGCCCTATAAATAAGAAGCCATATCGTCAACTTGAGAGGAGAGCAAGACAAGGGAATTTCAACAACTCCAAAGAGGGCAAGAGGAGAGAATTTTCGACAAGCATCTAGGGCAAGAGGATTTCGACAAGCTTCAATTCTTCATCTTTTTCTTTCTTGTTCAATTAGGTTCATGCTAGGGATTATTTATCTTATGTTTCTTTGGAACCTAGCCATGAACTAAATTTATTTGGCTATGGTTATTGTGTTTTGTGGTTGTGAGAAACTATTGGATTTTGTTTAGGTAATAAGAGTTTGCACTTTTCTATTCAAGGTTTATTCATTCTTGGTTCTTATTCTTGTTTGCGAATGAATTGGGAGAGGATCTCGTACTTCATCTATTTATCTAATATCGGGAGAGTTAGATTCAAGAAACGAATGAATATGATCTTTATTCAATCTATTGATGGTGAAGATTAATCCGGCTTAGGAATAAGTCAAGGATTTCAACGGCTAAGAGGAGCGCAAGATTGGTTGTTGTTCACCCTTGATTCATGCAGGGATGTACTATCAAGGCATGCACAAGTAGCTAGAGTTTCGACTTAGGGATAAGAAGAAACCATTGAAGAACGCTCTGCCGAACCTTGAAGGTTGCTGCCCAGACGCCCAAGTAGTTGCCCAACTAGTCGCCCAGGCAACCATCGATTAGTTGCCAAGGCAACCCCGTTGTACAAGTTGCCACGACAACTGAGTTGCCCGTGCACTCTTTTACCAAGACGATCCAATCGGCTATCACACCTCAACTCACGATAACCTGGCCTATCTCTCTCATTTGTTCTCATTTATTCTTTTACTTTATTGCCTTCTAGTTTAGTTATTATTTAAACTCATATAATCCTTTATTTATGTTTTTACTTTTCACAGTGCAAGAGACTAGATTCTTGAAGTGGCATCAATCCCTGTGGAGACGATATCTTTTATACTATAACTTGCAACGTGTATACTTGCACAATTGTGTAGCAATTATTACGCGCAACAACAGGGACTGGTGAAACTCTGATTTTTAACTCCTCGCACTGAAAAGAGAAATAAATGGTGATGATAGGTGTTGAAAGTAACAAGTGAAATAATTAAACAATTAAAATAAATAAAGAAAGTAATAAAAAAAAGAGTAGGCCGGGTTATCGTGAGTAGTGGTGCAATGGCTGGTTGGATTGTCGTGGAAATTGATTGATGAGGAAAATCAATTGCTAAGGTAACTAAGACCGGCTGAATTGTCGTGGCAACTAGGTCACAAACTATGCTGTGGCAACTAGGACTGGTTTTAATGCCGTGGCAACTGGGTTTCTTCCTTCGAAGCTCGGCGAAGCATTCTTCAATGTCTTATTGTTATCCCTAACTAAAGGACTAGTTAATTGTGCCTTGGTGATACATCCCTGTGTTAACCCTGGGTGAACAACAACCAATCTACGCTCCTCTTAGCCGTTGAAATCCAATCCTTATTCCTAAGGTGGATTAATCTTCATCGACGAATTGTTGAGTGAAGACCATGTTCATTCGTTTCTTGAATCTAACTCTCCCAAGTATAGATAAATAGGTAACTCTCGAGATCCTCTCCCAATTCACTCGAAATTAAAAATAAGAACCAAGAATGAACAAACTTTGAATTTAAATTGCAATCATCGAACCTAAACCATCTAAATGTTTATCACAACCACAAACCCCAAATAACCCCAGCCAATTTAAGTTAGTTCATGGCTGGGGAAAAAGAAAATTCAATAAAAATAATCCCAGACATGGATCGCATAAAAACAAAATGAAGAAGATGAAGTGTGCGATCAGCCTTCTCTCTAGAATCTGACTCCCTAAAGCTGTGATTTGATCTCCTATTTAAAGGGGTTGATACGATCAGCTTTGTTGTTAATAAAGAGGATTTTAATGTGTTTGAATTTCCTGAAGATATGGTCATTATCCGATCAGGCATTTGAAATTTGAATCTGGTCTTTATCTCCTATTATTTGGATAATGTTGCGGATAATGTTGCATTTATCCAGGATTATCTAGTTATGCCATGCCAATCAGCTTTGGCAGCGCCTTTAGAAATGTCCTCTTCTTGCCACGGCAATCCAGTCCTGCACAAAATAAAGCACACCAGCAGCAATTTTCCCACAAAAACCAACCAAATGCAATACCAAGCTCATTAACTAAGGAAACTCAAAAACTATGCATGAATGCCTGTCAATGCAACTAAAATGAGCCTAAGTCTAACAATAATATGAGTATAAAGGGCAAGAAAAATAGTACTTTTGCGCACTCATCACCCTCACTAGGTAGACTGTTTGCACAATTTAACTCACTCACCCAAACCTAAAACACTTGAGCAAATATAACAAATTAGGCTCACAAGTGTTGTCTATACAAAAATATGAAAATTAAAGCACTAAGACAATTTTCTATACATAAGTTATTGTCTTTAAGATCATTAGCTTCTTCAGATGCTTCTTGGGATATTTTATACTCCCAATTAAGTTTCTAGTCGTTGGGGACTTTATTTCCCGCAATAAATACGGTTCTAGAGTTGTCAGTATCGATATGCGGATGGTTGTATTGGTACATGTTCTTTAGAAACTAGCCGTTGGAGAATTTAAAATGCACAGGGTATCGGTACGCAATACCTCAATATCGTACGCACCCTAGCGTATCGATACGCCCTTTGGCCGTATCTATACAGGTTTTGGCCACTGGAAATCTATTGTAGCACTCGTATCGGTACGGGCCTTCAGGTTTTGACATTTTGGTCACTTAAATTCATTTTAAAATAGGTCAAAACCCTTTTAAACATATTTTCAAGTTCGTTAGACTTTGAATAAAATTTGCAATATTTCAATCAAGTTCAAAAACATTTTTCAAATTATTATATCAAAATAAAAAAATCTCAACATTAACTCACCCATTTTTTTCAAATAAAAAAGAGCTCGAAGCCAGTACATCAAGCTCTTATGTAAGGGTGTACAAAATTAATCAAGTTCGTTTAACCATTAGGAAATTATTTCGGGTAACTGATAAATTCGAGTTGCTTAATTCTCGACCCCAAACTATAACCACTAAATTAGTTAACTGAAATATTCGATTGAATTTTAATAATAATTTTTAAATATTATGGGAATTGGAAAGAATAAATAATTGACAATTGTGGTTGAATTTTTCTTTCCCAAAGTAATATAAATTTGCTAATATTTGAGAGGAAAATATATTAAAAATATGCAAATTTTTATGGAAGAGAATAAATTAACAATGATGCTAAAATGTTGCCAATATAATTTTATAAATATGTAGATTTATATATATTATATATTATATAACTAGTCGGTTCGGTTACCTGCTTTTGTTCAAAACTACGAACCATATTCGAATTGAAATAATATTTTTTTCTTAAAAAACCTATCAAAACTATTTTTTCGGTTCACTTAACTGTATTTTCAAATTTTTTTGATTTTCTATTTAGATTTCGGTTTCGATTTTTGGATTTTTGCATAGCCCTACTCTTAGGCATATGTGCGAAGGACCATGGATCTCTGCTCAACGTAGAAGTCAAGCTATCGAGAGGGTGCTCAAGGACAGTAAGTATATTTGATTTCGAATTACTGGCGTGTAAATAAGTGTAAGTGATAAGTGTTTAAAAGTACTATTTTTATTACCCTTTTTACACATATTATTGTTAGACTTAGGCTCATATTAGTTGCGTAACTAGTCATTCATGCATTAATTCATGTTTCTTTCCACCGTTGAGCTTGATTACATAACTTGGTGATTTTTGTGGAAAAAGATGATGCTTTGGTGTGCTTTTGTGTGTGTGCAGAATCACTTGCCTAAACAAGGCTGGAACTAGTTGCCAGGGCAATGCATGAAGGAGATGTCGAGCTAGTTGCCAAGGCAATTTTCGACAACGAATAAGATGATATGGTAGTCGAAATTGATGACTAGATAAGCCCAAGATGATGTGGAGCAAAGCTAAATCCCAAAGGAGTTTGATTTCCTTGAAGAGGTTAAAGAGAAATTAAATCCCAAGAAGATAGGAGAAGTTCTAGAAAGAATTTAAATATAATAAAGAATTATATTCTTTAAAGATAATTTAATTCCAACTTAACTTCCTCCTCAAAAAAGACTTTGACCTAGCCCTATAAATTAAGGATTAAGCCGTCAACTCCAAGGGCGGAGAGATGAGAGAATTTTCGACAAGATCAAAGGGGGAGATATCAAAAAGGCTCAACCATTCTTCATCTTTTTCTTTCTTGTTCCATTACGTTTATGCTAGGAATTCTTTGTTTTGTGTTTCTTTAGAACCTAGCCATGAACTAAATCTACTTGGCTAAGGTTATTGTGTTTTGTGGTTGTGAGAAACAATTGGATTTTGTTTAGGTAATAAGAGTTTGCACTTTCAATTCAAGGTTTACTCATTCTTGGTTCTTATTCTTGTTTGCGAGTGAATTGGGAGAGGATCTCGTAGCTTCATCTATTTATCTAATATCGGGAGAGTTAGATTCAAGAAACGAATGAGTATGGTCTTTATTCAATCTATTGATGGTGAAGATTAATCCGGCTTAGGAATAAGTTAAGGATTTCAACGGCTAAGAAGAGCGCAAGATTGGTTGTTGTTCACCCTTGATTCACGCAGGGATGTATTATCAAGGCATGCACAAATAGCTAGAGTTTTGACTTAGGGATAAGAAGAAACCATTGAAGAACGCTCCGCCGAACCTTGAAGTTGCTTCCCAGCCGCCCAAGTAGTTGCCCAGCTAGTCACCCAGGCAACCATCGATTAGTTGCCAAGGCAACCCCTCTGTGCAAGTTGCCACGGCAACTGAGTTGCCCATGCACTCTTTTACCAAGACAATCTATTCAGCTATCACACCTCAACTCACGATAACCTGGCCTATTCTCTCTCATTTAATTACATATTCTTTTACTTATTTGCTCTCTAGTTTAGTTATTAGTTAAAACTCCTACAATCTTCTACTTGTGTTCTTTTACTTTTTACAGTGCAAGAGATTAGATTCTTGAAGTGGCACCAATCCCTGTGGAGACGATATCTTTTAGACTATAACTTGCGACGTGTACACTTGCACAATTGCGAAGCACTTATTACGCCAACAAGTTTTTGGCGTCGTTGCCGGGGATTGGCAAAAGCAACTTTGTTTATATTTTCTTGTTTAAGATTCAAAGGGTTAACAAACTTTGGTTTTGCATTGGTATGTGACCAGGGCGAGACCGATTACACTAGAATATCCCTTTGATCTAGAAATCGAACGAACCTTGCAAATACTTAGACGAGGGTTAAGAGTAGCAGTGGCTAATCAAGACGGCAATATGAATCAAGATGTTCCAGCAGGAGGATGAGTGATTCTTTCAAAAAACAGAACTATTCGAGACTATCTTGAAGAAGATCTTGATGGACTTAATCCAGGAGTTGTCACGCCTGAAATTGAAGTGACCACTTTGAGTTGAAACCGGTGATGTTTAATATGATCAACATAATTGGTCAATTTGGCGGCTCAGCAATTGAAGATGCACGACAACATCTTAAATCTTTCCTTGAGATTTGCAATTCATTCAAAATACAAGGAGTCACCCTCGATGTTTTATGACTAAGATTATTCCCCTATTCCCTGAGGGATAGGGCGAAAGCATGGTTGAATAGTATTCTTGCCGGATCAATAGGATCTTGGACCGATCTTTGTCGTGATTTCTTTGCTCGATTTAATCCTACAAATTTGACTGATAAGTTTCGTAACGAAATTACTTCTTTTCGGTAGGCAGATGATGAATCCATGTACGAGGCTTGGGAGCGATATAGAGAACTTCTACACAAATGCCCCATACACGGATTCCCAATGTGGACACAAGTAACAATGTTTTACAACACTGTGAATACACCAACAAGGATGATGCTAGATGCCTCGGCATACTCCTAGATAAGTCGCCGGAGGAAGCAATGCAAATTCTAAACAGGCTTGCCAAAAATGATTATCAATTCCCATCTGCTAGAAAAGGAGGAGTTAGACGCCAAGCCACAATACATGAACTGGAATCATCAGATTCAATTTCGGCACAATTGGCTACTCTAACTAAGATGATCCAGAACATGCAGAAATCAAACAACACACATGAGGTCAAGGTAATGGATTCCTTTTGTGAGTTATGTGGTGGTAAGCATGATTCTTCTAAATGTATGCAGAATCCATAATCCAGCTTTTATGTGGGGAATTACAACCGGAACAACAATGTGATGTCCAATACATACAATCCAACTTGGAAGAAGCACCCAATTTTTTCATGGAGTAATCCCAACAATGCTCTAAACCAGAACAATCAGAATACACAAGCATCGAGATTCCAACAAAAATATACCACGGCAACAGTTGGCGCAGCAATAACCGACAACATCTAGTTCTTTGGAAAATTCTCTCAATGCTTTTATGTTGAAAAATGAATCTTATATGGCTGAGAATAGTAACTTCATAAAAAGAACTTATGCTTTTATTAACAGGACCGAGATGAGATTGCAAAACCAAGAGGCGGCAATCAAATCATTGGAAAATCAAGTCGAGCAATTTGCTCAAAACCTAAATACTAAACCACAAGGAGGTTTACCTAGCGATACTGAAGTCGCAAGAGCAATTGGCCACGAGCAATGTAAGGCGTTCACCGCTAGAAGTGGCCAACAATGTAAAGAGGCTCAAGCTCGCTCATCAAACAAAACTCCACAAAAAGAACAAGACGAACTCAGCGGCAAAGCCTCGGACGCTGAACCAGGAATTGCCATGGCAACCAGCGATAACCATGCCTCGGCAACCGGCGATAAGGATGCCTCGGCAACCAACGATAGGCACGCCACGACAACCCCAGTTGACAATGCCTCGGCAACTCCAGTTGTCCCGATAATGCTGTCAATCAAGTTCAGACCAATGAAAGGATCGAAGATATCCGACTTCCACCACCATTCCCACAGAGGTTGAAGCGACAAAAGCAAGAATATCAATTCAAGAAGTTTCTTGATATCCTAAAGCAAGTCCACATTAACTTTCCATTGGTTGAAGCAATTGAACAAATGCCAAACTATGCCAAGTTTCTTAAAGACATTCTGTCCAAGAGAACAAGGCTAGGAAAGTTTGAAACAGTTGCCGCAACAGAGGGATGCATGGCCATGTTACACAATCGCATGCCACCCAAGTTGAAGGATCCTGGAAGTTTCACAATAGCCTGTTCCATTGGAAACCACTATGTCGGGAAAGCATTATGTGACCTTGGAGCAAGCATAAACTTGATGCCTAAATCGGTTTTCTAGAAACTAGGAATCGGGAAGGCAAGACCTATAACAGTTATGCCACAGCTAGCTGACAGATCCTATATGCATCTAGAGGGAAAAATCGAAGACATACTGGTAAAAGTTGATAAATTTATTTTTCCCGTTGACTTTATTGTTTTGGATTGTGAAGCAGATGAACATGCACCTATCATTATCGGGAGACCCTTCCTAGCAATCAGGTATTTTAGGTTTATTTATTTATTTTAATTTTTTAATTTGTAAGGGTTAAAAAAAAGAGATACAGATTCAAAAAGAGGGAATAGTTTCTACTCTAATCAAGCAATCAGGTATTTTAGGTTTATTTATTTATTTTAATTTTTTAATTTGTTATTTATGTTTATAAATTTTGTTAATATATTTTTTCTTAATATAAATTTTTATTTATTTGTGTAGGGAATTTAGTTCTGTTGAAGAACAGATTTATCATACTTTGGAAAAAAAATTAGATTTAATCGTATATTTTGCTCAGTAAATTATCTAGTAAGTTTATTTTATTTTTAAACGGAATCTAAATTTTAAGTATTTATTAGTTAGTAAATTTAGTTTGTAATATATAACGAACAAATAATTACAGGGAGTATTCTCCGTCTTCTTACCCTTCGACACAAGAAAATGAATTTTACATATCTTTTCTTTTGTCAAAATAATAACAATTGTAGAACCCGCTCATCAAAGATTTCTATTCTTAATTTAGATTTTTTCTGAACCATTTATTTTTTTTAGTTACTTAAAATTTACTTATAGTAGAATGAGTAATAATAAGGATAATATATAATAAGTATAGCCTAAAAATTATAAGTATGAACTAAATAAGTAGAATATAAAGTAATGGGCAACAGAAAAAAATGATTACGATTCATTTTTTTAAATTATTCCCGTATTTTAGTTTGACCCAAAAAATATAAATTTTTTAACTTGTTAGATAGAAAAAATAAATTTGTATACTAAATTTTAAATAATAATGTTGTTATACACAAGCTATTTTAAATATTAATAATAATATTTTTTAATTTTTTAGCTAAGTAATATAATCTAAATATTAATAATAATATTTTTTAATTTTTTAGCTATTTATTTAGTTAGTAATATTAAATAATTTTGTTGAAGGATTTAGGAATTTTTTTTGGTTTCTCGTCAAATCCGGTAAGTTTTTGTCATTTATTTTTAAATTTTAATTAGTTAATAAATTTTTAATAGTTAATGTTTTTGTTACATATATGTAGTAGTTTATGTATTAACAAATTTTAATAACAAAATTTTAATCTATGGTATTGATTGTTTTCTTTTTCAATATGTAATTAGAATGAGCTTATCAACATATTGTGATACTGAAATCGTGGTTGGTCGTTGGGGTGAATCGCTTGATGATTTCAGTGAGGATGAAGAAAATATTGTGCCTATTACGAAAGATGATGACGTTCATTTACTTGATGCTGATGATGTTGAGGCTGTTATGACAGATACGACTAAAGGTAATGGTCTAGATGTTGAAGATGATGTTTGGGTCGCGGCTGTCGCTAGGATTGGGTTGAGAAATGATTAGCCTGTTTGGGGTTATGTTGAACCGGAGTCTGAGCAACCGAAACCTATTTATCCAGCTTATGAACCTCCAGCCCGTATGTATGAGGTGGACTATGCTACAATGCGCGATTCAGAACATGAAGCCCGCGTATTTGGTTCTTCATCATCTTCTAACCATGGGGAATTGGTACTGAAGGCTCAATTCGAAACAAAAGAAGATGCTCAGCTGGCAGTTAAAGAGTACTGCATCAAACGGCATACGACATCATGTGTTGCTGCTAGTCTCCACCGTTCAATCAGCGCTGTTATCAACCTATGGACCGACTTATATCCCTGAAGAAATGTTACATTATAAAATTTGACAATCTGCAAGTAAATAACTATGCGATCAGATGGTATCATCGGCATCGTTCGCCGAGGCCGGAAGCAATGATTGTCCTGTAATAAATTTATTACTTAGAATGAACAAATGATATTATGAATTCACAAATAATTAAACAACTTATAAGTTCACTTACAAGATGAGAAGAGATGTGAACATGATCAGGTTGTAACAAAACTTGTTCAGATGCCATATTTCTAACTAATATGCAAAACAACTATTTAGAATTTTTTCTAATTAAATAGAATAATTAATTAAATAGAATAAACTTACTTGACACTTGAAAACAACTATTCACAAATCAATTTTTTCTTTAAAATTAAATTCTTTACTTCAACTAAATTGGATTTCCTACTCAATGAACACTTATATAACAATAATAACTTACAAAAATATTGAGTTATTGTTTATATTACTAACTAAATAATAGCTAAAAATTATAAAATATTATTATTAATATTTAAAATAGCTCGTAATATTATTATTTAAATTTTAGTATAGAAATTTATTTGTTTCTACCTTAATAATTTATTCATTATTAAATAATACTATAACACACATAAGGGCAAAATTTATATGTTTTATATAAGAACTTACAAAATTTATTCTTTTGGTATATAATAAGTATAACTACACATTACTAACTATATTACTAACTAAACTAAACTAAACTAAACAACTAAAAAATACTTATTTTATTAGTTAAAAATAAAATAAACTTACTTGATTCACTGAGCGAAATATACGACTAAATTTAAATTTTTCTCCAAACTATGATGAATCTTTTCTTCAACAAAATTAAATTACCTACACAAATAAAAAATAAAATTTATATTAATACGAAAAATAAAAGAAACTGAAATATTTAAAATAAATAAATAACACAAAAATAAAAAATATTTAAATAAGTAAAAATATATATATACTAACCTCTTTTTTTTATTCTGTCTGTGAGAGAGTATCCAACTAAAAAAATTAAAATTTATAGCAATACAAAAAATAAAAGAAACTTAAAAATTAAAAATAAATGAATAACACAAAAAATAAATAAATATTTTTTTAATAAGTAAAATATATATACTAACCTCTTTTTTTGAATTTGTTACCCTGTGAGAATATCTAACTAAAAAATAAAATTTATATTAATACAAAATTAAAAGAAACTGAAATATTTAAAATAATTAACACAAAGAATAAATAAATATTTAAATAAAATAGTATTACTACACTAACTAACCTCATCTCCCTTTTTTATTTGGTGAATCTGCCTGTTGTGCTGCCGCCGAGTGAGGGACTTTTTTTTAACTACATGAACCTCCACCCCCGTCCATGTGCATTATATAGTGGAAGTGTGAACGCATGAACGCCTCCTGTAGGAGACGTCCATGAAGAGATTCCAATCTGAATCTGTAGCCTTTGCAGCGTTATTGTGTCATGCAGCTATCATGGACGGCTTCTGCAACAATCGTCCAAGCATAGACTGGGAAAGCAAGGAACGTCTCTTACAGGAGACATTCACGTGAATTCAATTTTTTGTTTACCTGTTGCAACGTCAAATCATGAAAAAAAATTAAGGGGAACGTCTCCTACAGACCACATTTTTTAGTAACACTGTAGATATTACCGTAGAAACCAAAATAAAGCTATGGCAACCCTATATCCCCAATATTACTTTCCAACCACATTATTAACCAAAATTTGCCCTTATTCAAAGTCCAAATAACTTGAAAAATATTTTTGAAATATTTTTGAAGTGTTTTTGACTTGAACAAATATCTTCAAAAAGTCCTAAAAGTCAAAAACAGGCCTTAGGTATCGATACCATATCCCCGGTACCGATACCCTATGATTTAAGGAAATTCTGGTGAGCACTTTTCGTACCGGTACTGATCCTCAGTACTGATACCCTAGCAACAGGTATTGATACTCTAGCAACAAGTAATGGTACCTTGGTAAGGTACCACAGGTACCGATACTTTGGCAATAGGTACTGATACCCCTATGTTTTTGTGTCTAATGGCTCTTTTATTTAAGGTAGGTATCGATACCCTATCTCGAGTATTGATATCCTCTGCACCAAAAAAGCATTTAATGCTGGAAATTAACTCCCAACAGCTCCAAACAACCCCCAACGGCTACAAGCTCATTAGAGGGATTAAAAGACACATTCAAGGAGTCTTGGAACAACAGGAAAGCCAACAACAACATTCTTTATACAGAGAAAACATTTTTTTGGGTCTTAATTGTCATATTCTTGTAGAAAAATACTTGTGAGCCAATTTGTCATTATTGCTCAAGTGTTTAGGTTTTTGGGTGTGAGCTTAAGAGTGCAAACAAATTAGCCTTGTGAGGTTTTTCATTAGTTTGCTTATTTATATTTTCTTTTGGAAGAGAGTTTCTCAAAGCTTTGAGGGTTTGTAAAGGTTACTATTGATTCTTGAAAAAGAAAGACAATTTAGTTAATTTGTAGAAAATCTTTAGTGGGAAGCTAAGACAGTGGATGTAGATTTTGGTTAGAAAGTCGAACCACTATAAATTCTTGTGTCCAACTTTTAAATTTCATTGCTTCCACTAAAATTCTGTTTAAATTAATTCACTGCCTCTTGACAATTCGGTTGACGATATACGAGCCCAAGTACTGTAAAATGTTGGGCAGACTCGATTAAATGTGGTTGTGGCTCTCTCCCGACAGATTATCTTGGCCTTCCCCTCGGTCACGCTCGAAATTCTATAGCGCTGTGGAAACCAATTGTTGACAAATTTCAGTCTCGACTCGATGGGTGGAAAGGAAGGATGCTCTCTTTCAGAGACAGGCTGACGTTTGTCAAGTCAGTTCTGTCTAACTTACTGATTTACTTCATCTCATTATTAGGGATGCCAGTTTCAGTGGTCTCTAACCTCAACAAAATCATCGCCAGATTCTTATGGGGAGGCTCCTCATATCGTCCCATTCATTGGGTAAAGTGGGAAAATTTATGTAAACCTAAGGATTTCGGATGTCTTGGACTTTTTCCTCTGAAACTAAAAAATTGCGCCATTCTAAACAAAGAGAGTTGGAGGTATGATTGTGAACCTAACTACTTGCGGAGGAAAGTAATTGATGCCAAGTATGCTAACGATCCTTTTGGATTAGTGCCGCCATCCGTCGAGTTTTGCAATTCTTCCTGGATCTGGAAAAACATCACCCATCCTTTGTCGATATCGAGGATCCTTTTATGAGTAATATTCGTTTTGTCCTTTGAGATGGAAAAAAAAAAATCGGGAATTCACCTCTCAATGTCTCTTTCCCAAGAAACTTTGCACTGGCTGTAAAGAAAGCGGACAAGGTTTAGGAATTTAGTTCTAAAGAGACCGGTAAATGGGAATGGAACATTTTATTACGCCGTCGTCTATTTGACTGGGAGATTGGTATTTGAGAGAACTTTATGGGTATCCTAAACAAAGCCTCTGAGAGCTTTTTGCCAACAGATGGTATTAGATGGATTGGTTAGTCAAATGGTTTGTACAGTCCGAAAGTCTATATTGACGTTGCGCCTCGATTGGAGCCGAATCAGATGTAGTATGGAAACTCGTTTGGGCCAACTTGGCTCCACCCAAGGTGGAAGCTTTTATTTGGAAAGCAGTTTATGAAAGAATTCCCACTCGAGTGGAGCTCGCTAAGAGAGGGGTTGTTTAATCTAACTTAGATTTATGTGCTTTTTGTTCGATGGAAGTAGAATTTGTGAACCATATTTTTTGCCACTGTACAATTTCATGGAGAGTTTGGCAAAGATGGTGTAGCATTTGGAATATTAATTTTGTTATGCCTGCAAATGCAAGAGCCTTCCTTTTAGCTTAGAATAATGTTTCAGTCAAGCCTTCATTGAAACAGATATGGAGCATGGCTTTTTTGGGGATTTTTTGGTCCATATGGTTATTTCGAAACGATATTGTATTTAAAGGTAAACATCTAGGCGAGAATCAACTATTTGATTTAGCACTACTTAGAATTTTTTATGGTGTAAAAGCAATGGCCTGACTCTTTCAATTCAGTTCTTGACATCATGATTAATCCTTTGATGGTAGCTTCTCACATTTCTCCTTCAAGTAGGCCTATTGTTGGTTCTTGGATTGCCCCCAATAGGAACCCTTAAATTCAATGTCGACAATGCGGTTCGGGGTAGTTATGGTGAAGCTGGCATTGGGGCATACTAAGAGACCATTTGGGTGTTGCACTTATTCGTTTCTCAAATTCCATCAAAATTTTGGATCCTACCGGGGCTGAATTGGCAGCCATTTTAGAAGCTTGCAAGTTGTTTTCTAGTTCAGAATGGGTTAAATCCCATTCACTAGTAATTGAATCAGATAATAGTCTGTCAATTAAATGGATTGATAACCCCGCTGCGGCTCCCTCGCCCTTAAAGATGTTTTCTTAAAGTGTTATAACTATTGCAAACATTACTCTTGGAGGGTCCAATTCTCTTGTCGAGAAAGGAATTGTGATGCAAATGCATTGGCCAAGGGTGGTATCGGTATCGATCACGAGCTACTTGAGTTCGACTCAGTCAAAGCTCGGTCAACACTCGACTCGATTGGACTCAACTCAAGCTTGAATTCGGCTCGAGTTTTTAACGAGCCGAGTCGAACTATTTGATACCGGCTCGAAAAGCTCGTGAGCTACTCGAAAATATAATATACTAAATTTTTTTATTTTTTAAAATTAAAATATAAATTCCTAAACCTAAAATCCTAAAAAAATAAACCCTAAACATAACACCTAAACACTAAAATCTAAATCCTAAATTCTAAACCCAACAACCTAAACCTCTAAACCCTAAACCCTAAAATTAACACGCTTGTGTAAACTAAAGCTTACACAACTTGTGTATCAAAGTTTTTTTCCTAATAAGGCATTAACTGAGACAAGACAAATAGCGAACTATTCGAGTCTAACTTAGTCAAAGCTTGGCCAACACTTGACTCGATTGAACTCGACTCAAGCTCGAACTCAGCTCGAGTTCTTAACGAGCCGAGCCAAGCTCAGATTATTCAGACTCGTTAAAAACTACCCAAGCTTGAACTCGACTTGAATTCTTAACGAGCTCAGCACTACTCGAGCTTGACTCGGTTCGTTTACACCCCTACTCATACCATTAAAATAAGTATTGTTAACCTCATACCCAAATAAATCAAGTGGTCTCAATTCTAATATTTCATATGAAAAATTCTATATTACCTCATTGAAAATCCCATACCCAACGAATCAAGTGGGGTCAATTGCACCCTATTGTCTCCATATACATCCGCCCATGGTCGTTGAGGGTTTGGATCGCTCGATGGTCCTGCTTCATATAATGCTTCCATTTTGTTGTGTTGTTGCACTATTTCGGTTATGGCATCGACATGCTGCACTCTTTTTCCTCCATATAGATTTTAGAGAGGCTTTTTAATGAGGCATGTGTTTTTGCCCTCTCTTTGTATGGTTTCACCATTTTAATCATACTTTCTTCTTTTAAAAAAATCACTAGTATCTGAATTGTTGGTAATATTTTGGTCCCTAAACTTGTTAATCGTTTTAATTAAACATGCTCGGAGAATCCTTTCAGGGTAGAATTCGACATGTTGAATGATTAAAACATGTAAGATTCAATTATGCGTCTAGTTTCAAGTTTCAACATGTCGTTTTGCAAGTTGTGTATAAAATGACGTTTTACCCTAACTTGATTTCAATTGCCTCGGTGTTTGCAAGCAGGTTAAGACTAGAGCCCATCTAGTTTTGTTGTTTCAATATGTTGTTTGTCAGTGCATGATAGTTACTATAGACTCATAGGATAGCTTATATTGTTTAACTAGAGCGGTACTTACAAAATAATGCATGGAGCCAGGATCAATTAATGCATATATAGAATGTGAATACAATTCAATAGTACCTACAATGATATCAAGATCGTCGTCCTCCTCCCCCCACATAATAATATAGACAGGGCCTTTGATTCATGTATGTTTGATGTTTTTGCTGAGCCACTAGGTCTCCCTACAATTCCGGATGATCTTTGTCTTGATCCCTTGCTTAGAAAAGATTAAGCAGGGGATGAAGTGTTAGCTGGTGTGGCACTAGACTTGGTGGCATTGAGAAGACAATCTTTGATAAAGTTACCCTGCTCACCACAATAGAAACAAGCTCTAGATTACTTACGTCACTGCCCCATTGGGTGCCTGTTCTGATACTAATTACATATGAAATATTGTAAGTCTCGACCTAAGCCCCCGGTGCTATCCATTGAGGCCGCTTTAGCAAAGGATTGAGTCATAGACGGTGGCCTCGCAATGTTCCCCAAACGAGAAGCTGTAAATACACATTATGTTTAGGCCAAAATACTTCATTTTCTTATATGGTTTAGGAGAAAGTGAGTTATCTCAGAATCTTTTATCTGATATGCCCGAACCACCAGTCCTTTGAGCATTTTGAGTTGCTTCCGTTGCTTTGACTCTGTTTACATGATCCTGGAAATTGGTGATGCCCAATACTATAAGCATAGATAGTAGCTCATTACTGAGCCTAGAAATAAACATTCTACACTTCTCTTCCTCCTTCTTGATATATTATGCTTCATATTGTAGAAATCATAGATGTACTGCTCAACTGGTCGTCCACCTTGTTTGAGATGAAAGAAGATGATACGCCTTTCTGCGAGGTAGAACTCAATAATGTATTTTTTTTAGATTTTTGAAGAAAAAACTCCTATGTCACTGCTTCTTCAAGAACTATGAGAATGGTAGTCTCCCACCAGTGAAGTACCTCATCTGCAAGCAACGTAAGGGTACGTTCCAGCTTATGCTCGTTCAAACACTATAGTTGTTTAATCAAAATTCTCAGCATGCTATCCAACTAGTATTCAGCAATCTCAAGATCATCATCATCATGACCAGTGAAAGTGTAGGCTCAGTGTTGAGTTAGTTTACCAATAGGGGCTCGAGTGTAAGGGATAGTAGTCGCAGAAGGTTGTGCAGTCTGTCCAGCTGTCATTAAAGTCATAAATTGTTTGAACATGTCCACCATGTTCTGGTAACATTCATATTGAGCAGTCTGTACCTTCGGCTTGATATTCTGTGCAAGGGGTCTTGTGGGTTTGAAGGGTCTTCCCCCTTATTTCCTAGCCATGAGTCGAGGAGCCGGTGACGTGCTCATTTATGCGAACTTTGTTAGTTTCAAACATATTCTATGGTATAAAGAAAAGAGATAGGGTTAGTCAACAAGTCAAAATATACACAATAAATAACTCTTAGGTGGCATATGTAATGCGATGACAATACAATAGACTTTAGTTTAGTCATAGAATCGACTAAACTCTAGCTCTGATACCATAAATGTAACATCTCCTTCTCGTCCTGGTAGGGAACCAGGTCAGAGTACGTTATCGATGTTCGATACGGTGATCAATGCAATAGTATTATTCAATATTTAGTGATCCGATGTAACCATGACAATGCAATAAAGTTGATAATTCTAAGCTATGCTATAATTTCCATTTTAGGACCAATTTAATCTTTTTATGGCACTTAGGGACTAAACTATAATATCCATAAATTACAAGTCCTTTTACAAAAATTAAACTTACCAAATTAAAATTCATCCTATAAACAGTGAGCGTATCAGTTTTCATGTTGATCAGAGACCATTTACCCCTTTGATTAAATCGCTTACAAAACAGTGACTAATATGTAATTTTCTAGAATTATTTAGAGAGCTTTTAACTAAATTACTTGTATCGGTATCGGTACTTGGGGAGGCCGTATCGATACTCCACCATGAGAAATTCTTTTGAACAAAAAATTAGTATCGGTACAGGCTGAGTCATACCGGCACGTATGACCTAATTCCTAAAATTGAGCCAAACAGGGTATCGATACTGGTCTATCCGTATCGATACCTTGCTACAGTAAAATTCCAGTGAGCATTTTGTGTACTGGTACTAATATAACATTATCGGTACACCTATATATATGTGGCCAATATTGCACACGAGTATCGAAGCACCATCACTCGTACTGATACGCCTTGTTCTGAAATATCATCTTTAGTCTGGTTTTTATACAAATTAACCTATCAACCGGTGTCCAAATCACACGAAATTTTCAAGTAAGTTTTTTAGTCCAAATCTACTAGAATACAAAATTTCAAGGCTAACTGAATCCATATACTATGATTTCACCTTTTTAATCTAAATATGCATAGTTTACCCATGTTAAGCATATTCAAAAAAGACATTTAAAACTCTAGCCACACACAAGCCCTACATAGCGTGTATATATATATATATATATATAACAAAATGGTCACATATGACTTGTCTAGCTAATATGCCACCATACTAGAAGTTTGTAGAGTCGATAAGCATTACTCTAGGATTGTTGTCACTTGCCAAAAACCTTCGATACTCCCGATCTCGCAACAACAACTCCTTTAACCTGAAATTCATGAAATGAAATGCATTAGGCATCATGTTCAATGGCAATTATATCATATATCAACAGTATTCCTTGGATCGAATCAAGATAGTGGATACGTGAATTCTTACGCCTCGCCAAATCAATGAATGATTAGGTCCCTTCGCCTTGCCAATTGACCAATAACACAAACATCCCTCTGCCACGCCACAATAAAGGTAGTAGCCCAAGGATCTTAGTCCACTCGTACCAATTAGCTCATGAATTCTATGGCATGCCAATTGTATCCAATAATCCTTTCGAATCCAAGGTTCGGTAATAATAACAATAACAATATTGATGACAATGACAATATCAATTGCAATGTTTCAAAAGCGATAATAATATCAATACCAGTGTTCAATGGCAATATCAGTATCAATGACTATAACAATACGTTTATCAATGTCCAATGTCTATGACAATGACACTATCAATATACAATGGCCAAAATTTCTATATCTAATGTTTCGATGATGACAATGACAATAACGATGATGTTATGTTTAATATTTCGATGCAATAACTTTCCAATGCTTACCAATAAAGCCTCCAATGAAGTTCGATGCAATAACCCTTTGACAAAATATTAGCTATGAAATAATCGATATCAATGAAATTGATAAAGGCACCTAACCTATTCCCGAGACTCCGACTACACTCACCTAGCTTTCTGAAGCTCTTATGGCTCTGGAATGACAACTTCTTTGCTTCTATCTTTCGGTGGAGATGGTAACTCCTCATTCTCCAACTCTTGAGCTAGATAGAAATAATAGGAATTTGTTACAATCAATATAACGATATAGGGATCAATAGCTATTAGCTATTAAATTTCCATGTATTGAAGCCTTAAAGACATGGGTTTAGCTTAGGTGTTCACTAGATTGAACTTAAAATTAAACATATGATATCCATGGAATCGAAGGATTGATTGAGGGCTTTAGCTTACCAAACCAATGGCTATTCAAAGGAATCAATGTATCAAAGAAGGCTTAAACTTTAAGAAGTCCAACAATAGAGGTGCTAGCTTAAAGATGGGGAGGTGCTTGCTTGGGTGAAGAAGAAGATGAAGTTAAGAGATGATGGAAATGATTTTAGTGTTTTAAAAATCTTTATCCAAAAGGGGTATGAACCGGTGAAGCTTTTCTTCCTCAAAGGGCAAGCTTAAACTAACAATTTCTATCATTTCCTACTTTTGCTCATTTTAAGACAATAATAATTGGCCACCTCAAAATTGTCATCTTTTATGGAAAAACACGTGATTTCAAAGATGCTAGCAGGTGACTCACTTAACTTTTGGGAAATTACAAAGGTAATCTTTCATCTTTTGATTCTTTACACTTTTCCCCAAATTTTCAATTTTTACAATTTAGTCACTAAATAACTTTTAATTAATTCAATAGGGTCCTTAATCACTAAATTGACTCAATTAAAGTCCAATATCAATGTAATTGACCATAAGGTCAAAGTCAATGCAATATTTTAACTTTTCCGTTGTAGGTCTTTCGATCGCTGGAGCTCAATTTTGACTAGACCGATTTTTGGACTTTACATTTGGAGCCACACTGTTTCTTCATTTATGAAGACTTTCCACAAGTCACTTTTTGACTGTTTCGACTTTGACATAAGGGAGGGATCATCTTCCCTATTAGAAATTCTTTCTTCTGTAACCTTTATTACCTATTCCAGGGAATCAATACTTGCGCTAAAATTACAGCTCTAATTATTTCCCCACTTTTTGATGGAAGATTTAAACCCTTTTAAGATGCCTCTAATCCCTACTCTACCATTATCATATCTAGCCCGGTTTATAGCATTGGTAATAGCCTCTTCAAGGCCTTATTCTCCAAGCCAATAATCAAAGCATTCAAAAGGTTTAGGGCCTCAATTTAATATGTCCTCTTCAAGGAATATCATAGCTTCGCAAAAGATCGAAAAGATTAGACATGAACGATTCTTTATCTACATCCATAGAAGGCCCATAAATATTAAGAAATTCACAGTGAAAATTTGTTTGTTTAACCACTCCTAGGATCGAAATGTATCTAGTAGATATAATTTTATCAGTAGCTTGGAAAAACTCTCCATCCCAGAAAGACATCAAACCCTCCAAAGCACCATTGGCAGGGGAAAGTAACCATTTCAATATTAGCTTGATTCCATAATCTTCTCACCAAAGAAGGCCTTATTTTTTATAGCTTGGTCTCTTGAAAGAACACCAAGCTAGGTTTGTGACAGTCGATCAATTTATTATCCGCCCTTACTTTTTTTCTTTTTACCAAAACCACTTGCATTCCAGGATAGAATAGACAGAGTCATCAATAATCAAATTAAAACCAGGAAGTCAAAACCCAAAAAGCTTTAAATACCTTGGTGAAGATCACCCTCAAGTTTGCAGACCTTCCTTGTTACTACTTCCTTACCCTCGTTGAATTTAATCTCGAGAATCCTGCTAATTTCCCAAACGGCACCAGCTTCCCTAACGGAATTGGATAGGAATCATGATTGTTTAATGGGGAAGAAGAAATTTCCTCAAGGCTATATCTAATTTCCCCTCTCAATATACGTCTTTGGGATGCATTCAGTAAGCCCAATTTAGTGCTTGAGAATCGAAACATCAAGGTGGAAAGATGATCAGCGTACTTAGGTTGTCGGGGGAAGGAGAACTCCTTAGGGCTAGAAGATTTTTGGCGATGATCCTCAATAATCATATCCTCGAAATTGTCATGGACAAAGTTAATAAATTGATCTGTCACTAAGGCTCTAAACATGTTTGCATAAGAGTCCAAAACTACAAGGGAATCCAATCCCACAAAAAAACCCATGTTAGATGACAAATCTGGCTCCAACCTAGTGTCACGGCCCGCATATTTGGGTCTGAGACAGATGCACAACAAGCAACCCAAGAGGTTCTAGGCTTGCCGAGAAGACTACCTGACTTGGTCCGATCGTTGGAGACTAAAAGAAAGCCCAAATACATTGAGCCTGGTAAATTAATAGATGTCATCTTACCAGGGAATATTCCAAGGGATAAGAATATCTCTCAATGTAAACACAAACTTAAGGAAAGAATTTCATAGTGATAGAGTTTCCTTAGTTAGTGTAGATTGGGTAGGTAGCTTTCGATCTAAGCCATTAGTGTGATTTGATCTCGTCCGTTCATTGTATGGGGATTCAACTATAAATAGAGGCCTCCCCACCTCAATTGTATTCATCCATCATTTGAGTAATATACTTGGCATTTACTCTAAAAACACTATGTAGTGTTCTTTGCGTTCTTTCTTTTGTTCTTGTTGTCTTTCTCTTTTGTTCGTTTCCTCTTGGAATGATCTTGCGTTTGTGTGCCTTGGAAGAATTTGATCTTTCGGAGTGAGGATTCAGGCTTACTTAGTCGTTTGTCTAAGAACATCAACTAAGGTCGCACGTTGGGTTGGTTCAGAAGTCTAGTCCCGTGACAGTTGGTATCAGAGCGAGTGTTCTAGTGGAAACACTGATTGGAGATGGCAAAGAAATGAGGGAATGTTACAGCACAAAAGGGTGCAGAGACCCAAGCTGATGATGGAAAGCGAGATAGTTCGAGTAACACTGTACCTACGCTAGAAGAAAGGGTGGAAAAGCTCGAAGGATCCATGAAGGATGCCCGAGAGGAGATTGACATTGTGAGAGTACGTCTTGACGAGCTGGACTCTTCGGAAGAGGAGCTCGAAATCAGCGTGCATGATCTAAAGAACAACGTGCAAGACCTTGACCAGTGCACCGATAGTGCGGATAGACGGAGCGATGCACTCGAAGCCGAGCTAAAGGCTTTGAAGGCGAAGATGATGGAGGAAATTAAGGGATTCAAGGAAGAGCTTCAAATTTACAAGGCTGCTGTGACTGGTATGTTAAACACGGCAACAATCAGACCAAAGTTAGACGTGCCAAAGCCGAATGAGTTTAGTGGAACTAGATCGGCCCAGGACGTGGAGAACTTTGTGTGGAGCATGAAGTAATATTTTTGTGCTGGAGGCATAAAGGATGATGCGGATAAGGTAAATATTGCTTTTGTTTACTTAACTGACGTTGCACTTTTATGGTAGCGATGCAGATGCTTTGAGGAGAAGAGCAAGGATATTCCCATCGGGACTTGGGAAAAGTTTCAGGCCGAGTTCAAAGAACAATTCTACCCAAAGAATGCCCAACAGGAGGCTCGGGAGAAGCTGCACGAACTCAAGCATGAAGGTTCCATCCTAGAGTATGTCAGATGGTTCACTGAACTCAAACTCTAAATCACGGACATCACTGAAGTAAAAGGCCTCTTTGCCTTCAAAAATGGGCTTAAGCGATGGGCCAAAATGGAGCTGAAGAGGATGGGATTCGAGGAACTCTCCAAGGCTATGGCCGCAGCAGAATCCATAGCCGAGTTCGAGATGGTGGAGTCCCTCAAGCCCCGAGGCAAGGGCTATGGTGGGGAAGTCAAGAATGGGGAAGGTCTTGTGTGCTGCATCTGCGGAGGGAAGCACGTGATGAAGGATTGCCCCCAGAATGATCGTTTTAATATTGTCAAAGGCGATGAGTCCGATGAGTCGGAAGAAAAAGTGACGAGACTAGGTGCGATTGCGAGTGTCAAAGCGATCAAGTCGAGGGTAGATAAGCAACTAAAGTGCTACCAATATAAGGGGCCACACAAGTTACGAGCATGCCCACATCGAGTCAAGCCATCCAAGGGGGTAGACGAGCCCGAACAGAGCGAGGCTACGAGACTTGGTTCGATGATACTGAGTTCTGCTAAGGCGAGAGGACACAAGTAGAAAGGGTTGATGTTTATCGACATCAACATTGCGGGACGATCGAGGAGTGTTCTAGTGGACACCGGAGCAACCGATCTATTTATGTCCAAGAAGGCTGCCGACAAACTTGGTCTTAGAGTTGTGGGTTCAACTGGAAAGATCAAGACTGTGAATCGAGGAACTCTCCAAGGCTATGGCCGCAGCAGAATCCATAGCCGAGTTCGAGATGGTGGAGTCCCTCAAGCCCCGAGGCAAGGGCTATGGTGGGGAAGTCAAGAATGGGGAAGGTCTTGTGTGCTGCATCTGCGGAGGGAAGCACGTGATGAAGGATTGCCCCCAGAATGATCGTTTTAATATTGTCAAAGGCGATGAGTCCGATGAGTCGGAAGAAAAAGTGACGAGACTTGGTGCGATTGCGAGTGTCAAAGCGATCAAGTCGAGGGTAGATAAGCAACTAAAGTGCTACCAATGTAAGGGGCCATACAAGTTACGAGCATGCCCACATCGAGTCAAGCCATCCAAGGGGGTAGACGAGCCCGAACAGAGCGAGGCTGCGAGACTTGGTTCGATGATACTGAGTTCTGCTAAGGCGAGAGGACACAAGTAGAAAGGGTTGATGTTTATCGACATCAACATTGCGGGACGATCGAGGAGTGTTCTAGTGGACACCGGAGTAACCGATCTATTTATGTCCAAGAAGGCTGCCGACAAACTTGGTCTTAGAGTTGTGGGTTCAACTGGAAAGATCAAGACTGTGAATGCTAAAGAAGTTCCAATTGTTGGAATGACACGGAAGGTTGAGCTGCAGATTGGTGAATGGAAGGGCAAGGAAGACTTCAAGGCAATCAATTTAGATGACTTTGATTTTGTTTTGAGACTAAGCTTTCTTGACCGTATAGATGCTATTATCGTTCCTTGTGCCGACGTCGTCTATGTTTTGGATCGCAAATAACATTGCGTTGTGCCCACGTACCGAGATAATGGTAAAGGAACCAAGACGCTGACTGCCATTCAGCTTGCCGAGGATGCTCCAAGCTAAGGAGACATTGCTTTGGGGGCTACTGTTGGAGGGACTACTTTAGTGGGGCAAGAGCTGCCCGAGTCAGCTAGCAACATGAGGCCCGTGGAAAAAGCACCTTTGGGCAATGTGGAAGAAGCATTGAACTTCAAGTGTGAAGAAGGGTCAATGCGAGAAAAGTTGCCAATGGGCAACGAGGCACCAAACTTCACGAGGGAAGGGTTGATGCCGTTTAGAGTGAATGCCACAAATGAGGTGTATCTCAAACTTTATCGAGATGTGCGCAATGATGCAGAACGAGGAGAAGTTACATGGCGGAAAGAACCAAGACGAGCAGTCTGTATGGGAAGACAACCCAGTCCGAGTCGAGCACTCCTTATGGGAGGATCCGTTCTTATGGGGGAACATCATTGCCTGATTCTAAGTTGGGAGCAAGCCAAGGTACCATGGAAGATCCAAGATCAACCAAGCGAAGTCATTTTTGAGACAGCGATGAGGGCATCGCCGGATTTGGTGGGGGGAAATGTCACGGCCCGCACATTTGGGTCCGAGATAGATGCACAACAAGCAACCCATGAGGTTCTAGGCTTGCCGAGAAGATCACTTGACTTGGTCCGATCGTTGGAAACTAAAAGAAACCCCAAATACATTAAGCCTGGTAAATTAATAGATAACATCTTACCAGGGAATATTCCAAGAGATAATAATATCTCTCAATGTAAAGACAAACTTAAGGAAATAATTTCATAGTGATAGAGTTCCCTTAGTTAGTGTAGATTGGGTAGGTGGCTTTCGGTCTAAGCCGTTAGTGTGATTTGATCTCGTCCGTTCATTGTATGGTGATTCAACTATAAATAGAGGCCTCCCCACCTCAATTGTATTCATCTATCATTTGAGTAATACACTTGGCATTTACTCTAAAAATACTTTGTAGTGTTCTTCGTGTTCTTGAGCGTTCTTTCTTTTGTTCTTGTTGCCTTTCTCTTTTGTTCGTTTCCTCTTGGAACAATCTTGTGTTTGTGTGCCTTGGAAGAATTCAATCTTCCGGAGTGAGGATTCAGGCTTACTTAGTCGTTTGTCTAAGAACATTGACTAAGGTCGTACGTTGGGCTGGTTCAGAAGTCTAGCCCCGTGACACTAGCCTCTCCATGAGAATTAGAAGGATCAGATTGCCCATAATCCTCAAGGCCCAAAGACGGGCCCTTATCATTGCACAACTTAGCCCCACTAGTGTTGTTATATACAAGAATATTTTGGCTTAGATTGTTATCCGAAGTTGGGGGGTCATTAATAGGAGCATGTACATTCCCTGGCATAGTTGAAGTTCTAACCCCACTAATCTTATCCAAATTTACAGCGTTTACCTCGGCACCTGAGGTAACAAGTGGCTGGGATCGAGGTAGATCTTATACGCTATCATTGCCAGCCAGGTCAGCCTTACAGTCAGTGGAATCTGGATGGTCAGGAACCATAGCCTCTTTGCCGGACGAGGAGTCCTTCCTTCTTTTTTCTGTTCCGACTGCCACACCGATTTCTTTCATAGTGAATTCTTTTGGCCAAACGTCTACAAAGTTCTCACAATCCTGATCTTGTTCAGGCTCTGCAGCAGCATCCTTCTTCTCTCCAACTGTAATAGAAATAATAAAAGGACAACCCATCGAATAACCTTTATCGATTTCGGAACGATAGAGTGCTTGTAACCCTAATTATCATCATGGTTGTATCAAGTCTATCTTTGTTTTGGGTTTCTTCTTCCAGACAGACAAATCTTCCCCGTCTATTACCCAGAGCTGAAAAAAACTTTTTCCAAGTGACAAATCTTCCTACAGCCAGCTCGAGTTAGGTTAAGTAAAAAAGTTTATTTATTCAAATTACATTTTATTTATATTAATTGTTTAGACATATTCGATTCTCACCCTGAACATGGAGCAGTTTTAAAACTTGTAGTCAACATGTGCCCCCTATATGGGCCAACAAAACACGAAATGAGTAGTCACTGAACTCGCTCTAGTGGACACCTTGAGAAACCAAAAAAAGTACTAATAAGTTGTCCGAAATTATTTTTATATTTTTAGTATTATTTAAGTTGATATATTTCATGTATTATAATATGATCGAACTTAAATATTATTTAATATTTTTTACTTTACGGTATCATGTTTAAAATAATATTTTATTATTAAAAATATTTTTTAACAGTAACGTTAAACATTAAAAAATTAAACGAAACGTTTTTTTGTTTGACAATGAATTAAACTAAACGTTTTAAAAACAATATTAATAACCTTTATTCGTCGATACCTAGTTTTAACATTGGCCCCAGTCTACTTCTTGGTCGTCTTCCCGAATTTAGACCCAGAAATTAGCAAGGAAGTTCCGCAACGGGCTTCAACATTCAACATTATGTGTTTCGGTTGACATCAATAGGTACAAAAATTTGAAGTTTTAAATCAATTTTTAATATTATTGGCTTCAACAATTTTTTAATACAATTGGAAGCCTAATAAATCATTAAATTAAATTATTACCTAATAATTTTATATTGTTATATAAATATATATTCATATATACTTGCCCCGGTTATATAGAGACTAATAAAACTTTACCTAGTATCAATAATTTTGAAACGATACACTTAAATGCATTGATATTCCTCACGTACACACCCCACGCATACACGCAAGTTGCGCAGGTGCACGCGTAAGAAAAATTTTGATATACAATTTGTGTAAACTAAAATTTATCATAGTTTAATTTAAAAAAGAAAATAAAGTTTATACAAGTTTGTCATTTTTAAGATTTTGAATTTATGTAGTAGGATTTAGGGTTTTAGAGTTAACTATTTAAATTTTAGATTGTATATACTAACAAGTGTTGGGTGCATTGGTACACATTACACTCCCAAGGTGAGGATGTGAGTTCAAGCCTTTAAGACGACATTGTTGGGAGTTACAGTCTCGCACCCTGAACATGGACCATAAGACGGATATGTATATAACCAAAAAAATTAGATTGTGTATACATACAAAGTTATATTTCTGATACACAATTTTGTGTAAAAAAATGTTACACAACCCTTCTTTAAAATCTAAATTACTAAACCTAAAACCTTAAAATTTAAACCCTAAACTCAAATGCTAAATCCTAAACCTTAAAACCAAGGCAATTTTTGCTAAATATTCCCCTTGGGGAAATAAATTGGAAATATAACCTGTCAAAAATCATTTGGAAAAATACCCCCATTTAGTCCACGTAATTAAGAATCGCGTTCTGGCAGGAAATCGCGCTTCAATGGGAGAGACTTTTGGATGACGTGGCATGTCGATTAAGGTGCCAGAATTTAATATTTCGGGATAAAAAGTCGCGCCCAGCTGAACGCGATTTCCATGAGAATACAAAATGGAGTGGCTCGAATTTATCGCGCTATCTGCATGGAAGTCTCTGTTGGTCAAGCGCGATTTCTATGTTATTTAAAACTAAAATTGCGTTTTACGCACCATTTCGTACTTAAAATTGTCTATAACTGAAATTACTTATCATTGCCCGCGTAGTTAAATTTGGGCGGGTTTAAATTACTTAAATCGCGGTTGGTGCAATGCGATTTCTTTGTTTAAATATTTAACCGGTTTAAATTTCAAAATAAATGACTGCATCATTTGAATTTCAAAAAAGAAAATCGCGTCCATCACAACGCGATTTCTATTGAGCAGTCGCGTTGGAACCGATGCAATTTTCCCTATAAACTGACACTCTCCCCACCATTCTTCCCCACCATTCTTCCCCACCACAACCTAAACATCCCCTTCTCTTCTAGATTTTTAATATTTTTTTGTCAATTTATCTTGTTTGATATAAATGTCTGGGTTGATACGGTTTGATCACAAACACGTATTCGATTATTGGCGAACACATGTAAGTTTTATCTATTTATTTTAAATTGGTATATATTTTTTATATTCTCATATTATTATTTTATTTAAATTTAATATATATATATATTATAATTTCATTTTTTAGAATAGGGTTAAAAGTCGAATCGAAGTTTTTATAACTTGGTTGACGAACGGACCGCACCCGGCTCTAGAGAAATATATCGAGCAGGCCGAATTTCATCATGTCTCCAAAATTATTGGAGGTTCCAAATTGGAACCGGATTTGATCAACTCTCTTCTAAAGAGGTGGAGACCGGAGACACACACATTCTACCTTCCGTTCGGAGAGGCCACGATCACTTTGGAAGACGTTTCCCCTATTCTCGGTCTTCCAGTTGATGGATACCCTATTATCGGTACCGGCACCGATGACTAGCATGGCCTATGTTTGGAGTTGCTAAGGGTTGCGCCAAATAGGTCGATTGGTGAAAAACTTTACTTGAGCTGGATTCGTGAAAATTTTTCAAACTTATCGGACGGCACAAACGAGAAAGTGAAGAAGGTAAAAATAATTTCTTTATACCATATTTTTACAATATTTCTAATATATTTAATATTTTAAATATGTTTAATATATTTTTTGAGTATTGTAGGCACATGCTCGAGCTTATATTTTACAAATAATCGGCGGTACATTGATGCCTGACAAATCCCGCAATTTAGTTCACATGTTGTGGTTGCGACATTTGCGTGATTTTGGCTAAACGTGAATTTACCTTACGTTAACCGAAAAAATGAGAAATTATATCATGGGTCATTCCTGCCACGTCATCCATGAGACCAACTAAGCAAACGCATCAATTTCATTAATTTTTCCATCTCATCTTTTTACCAAATGAATCTTCACTAATATTTACTGTAAATTAAATTTAAAAACAGTTTTTACCTTGTGAAGATTCACTTGATAAAAAGTTGAGATGAAAAAATTAATGAAATAAATGCATTTGATTAGTTAGTCTCATGTATGATGTAGCGGAAATGACCTATGATATAATTTCTCTGAAAAAGAGATATTTTTCTACATAACTATTAATAGGGGTAGCTTTCCAATTATTTTCATAAAAAATATTTCCTTAATTTCCGCAACGGATTTAGTGTTTGACAAGAAATTCCAAACAGATGGAGAATATAGTGTTGCTTTGTTTGTTTGTGGTAGTGTGTAAATTAATTATTCTTACCCACAGCGGTTTCCGACAATTATGCTGCACAGCTCATGATTGATTCTCGCCTCCAGGAAATGGTGGACGGTTAATCCCTCAGGTCACACACATTCTCCCTTCCATTCCATTTTGATAAAAAAAAATTGTCGTCAATCCGTGTTGGTCTAAATAATAAGCAATTTAATATCGTTTAAGATGATTTTCAGTTTATAGTTTTGTGTATGCAAAAAAATTTTTTGTAAAAAAACTTATCACCAAAATTAAGTATGTGTCACTGATCGACCCAAATTAATCAGGACAAAACTATGAGAAACTGAAATAAAAAAGGAAAGGCTTGTCGTATCTCTTACAATGAATACACGGACTTATTAATGGATAGACTATTCTTGCTTCGTTTATTTCCAGTAAAACAAAGTTCCAGCCAGGTCTTGCATCCTTCTTTTCTAAATTGAATCATGTTCAAGTAATGAATAGAAACTCAATGTAATTAAGATTTATCCCATGTTGGAAATCAAAACAATGAATGAATCATATACAAACCCTTTACAATTTCCTAGCAAGAGCATGTGGAAACCGAGTTTGATCTCGACAAAGATGAGGAAGAATTCAAGAACTCGATGCAATCTTCTATAGCTTCGGCGTGATGAGAGTCGATAGATTCGGCCAACGACCGTGACCTAGTAAGATTCGAAGAAGAAATCTTTTGTGAAGACTTCCTTCGAACCGATACGAACAGCAAAGCTCTCGTTATTTTTGTTCCGAGATGCCTCAACAATCTTGCAGGTGAAAATGAGCTCTTGACAAGCCTCAATCTAAACATCCCGACGACCCTTCTCCTTCTTCTTTTATCGCTTCTTCTTCCACTTCCCCCATCCCTTAGACAGATCGTTTGCCTTTCATCGCTGTCTGGACTGCAAAGAACTTGCTTGATTGTTATTCTTGACATCCTGAACTTCGGAGACAGGATTTAGAGTTTAGGGGAAAAGATCGAAACTTTAATTGGTTACTCTCAGTGAGTCTGAGAAATGGGGAAAGTGACAGAGTTGTAAGAAGAGATTAACAAGAAGAAACAGAATTATGGGGTTAAATTAGCAAATGGAAGGATAATTAAATTGAAACTTAAGCTTTAAGCTTATTCATTGTCAAAGATTTTGATTGCAGGGCCTAAATTATTAAATTTTGGCTAACTTTTCCAACAGGGCGCTCCAATTTTAACATGCAACTGTGTGTGTACGTGCATGGAACATGCACCAAAGCGTATTTGAATGTAAAATCGCCTTTCTCTCCATTGAACCCAAAACTGATCATCAAATACAAGAATGTCATTGTTTGGTTCACAATTCATTGATTCTGATTTCAAGATTTTCCGAATTGAAACTATATAATATGCAGAGCATCCCATAGCCACTGCCCGTTGATATTGGACTACCAAAGAATAAGGGTCTAATTATGGTTTTAGTCCCTCTACTATGATTAAATTTAGGATTTAATCTCTTTACTTTAATTTGACATAATTTGATCTTATAATATTATTAGTAGGTCCAAATTGATAATACCATTAGTTGTTGTCATTAAACCGATGGTATAATTTTTCTTTTTCTTTTTATTCTGCCACGTTATCAAAGCCAAGTGAAAAAAGTCCGACTAATCACATTCAAACAATACTAAATTTACATGTTGATTGAATTACTTTAATGTCAGCAACTAATAGTGCTATTAATTTGAACATAATACTAATATTATAAAAAATAGAAAGATCAACTTATATGAAATTAAAGTAGGGGATTAAAATCCCAATCAAAGTATAGTGAAGGGACTAAATTCTAATTAGACCAAAGAAGAAACTAGTGAATAATAGCAACTTAGGTAAAAGTGGGGCTACCTAGAAGATTGTATCAATAGTAGTAATGAGAAGGTTAGGTTAGGAAGAATTTGAAGGGAAAAGGAAAGCATCAAATGAAGGCGTGGTTGGTCAAAAGGTAAAGAAAGAGTTAGGCTAAATTATAAAATAAGTGTCTAAATTATGTCTTTTTTTATAATAAGTACTTAAAGTATTTTTTTGTTGAAATATGTGTCTAAACTTTTATTTTGGCTGAAATAGGTGTCTAAACTTTCATTTTTGACTTGTTTTAAGTCAATTTTGGCACCTACTTAGGCACCTATTTCAACCAAAAATAAAAGTTTAAGTACTTATTTCAGCCAAAAAATAGTTTAGACACTTATTTCAGCCAAAAATGAAAATTTAAGTACTTATTTCAGCCAAAAAATACTTTAGGCAACTATTACAAAAAAAGCATAGTTTGGACACTTATTTTGTAGTTAAGCCAAAGAGTTAAATAGCAACAACTAAGCAAGGGGACAAGCACTTGATGCCCTTCTTATCAGCGTTGCTTTTGAGGTATTTTTTTGGCTAATTTTTACAAAGCCCTTTTGGTACCCATATCTTGATTTTGTTAAGAGATTGGCCCACTTTGAAAGATAAGAGGGAAATGGTTTTTATGGGAGTGTGAGCCTTGGTGTTCTATGAATACCAGGCTAACCATCTGTTTTTTTATCTTTCCACTTGGATTTTTGACTAGCAAGGCCACACCCACTCTTGTTGTATCTTTAATGAACAATTATGTTATGTCAAATCTTAAAATATTTCAAACAAACAACAACTTAGATTTGGAGATAAGACATTAGACCCTTAATAAAGTTAAAAGTTCGAGTCTAGACGTTATAAATAGAACAAATTAAATTTGGAGGGTCTCACCTATAATGGACTTCCGCTAGTCAACCAATAGATTGGATGCCAGTGGTTATACAAAAGAGGAATACCTCTTATACCTATTTTAACTTGGAATAAATTAGATTGAACAGAAGAATATATGTTAATAGCTCTGGGTTTGTTCTGTTCCTTTTGGCACGTTAGAAAGATTTTGCAGACATGAACATAACACAACTCAAGCCACCTAAAGGACTTGTCTGATTATATAGTTTTGGTTACGCCATTAGCTTTACCTAATTTGGTTGAGTCAAATTCACAATATTTTGTAGAAGCTTGCGTTGTGTGTCGAATCCTCTATTGTGTGTTCAACACTCGACCAACATTTTCAAACCACTAGTTTCTGTTCGAATCAAAATGTATTGATTTTAGAAATTATGTGTGGTTTTTGTCTTAATTATTTTTGACAAAAAACATGGTTTTTGAAAGTGATATTAGCCATTTTGATAAAAGGAAAAAAAGAGAGTGATGTTATTCATAAGTTCATGGTCTTTCGGAGACTGCTAAAATATGCTACAAGTCCTTTTATTCTTTATACATTTAGAATTTAGTCATCTTTTATTTTCAAATTAAAAAAAAATAAAGTCAAACTTTAATACCGTTAAAAATCTTCTATTAAATTTGTTGATATAACATTTTGAAATAAAAAAAATATTAACTTAGATGCTATATAATAAAAATGATTTGTCATAGGAATTTAGATTGTTATGCAAGAGTTTTCATGCTTACAATTCAGTGATCTAAAGAGCGGAATTTATTTTTCAAGGATTTCCAGCAGAGAGTTGCAAATAATAGAAGGAAATTGTGATTAGAGTTGGAAGACTCTCAGTAAGATGTTTGGGAATTTCTTTAGTCACTGAGAAGCTTAAAAATAAAAGACTACAAGTATTTATTGGATAAATTCAAACAAGATTTTAAACTTGTCTTATGCATAGAAAATCCAACTTTATCCAAGATGTTATCTTTGACATACAAAACTTTCGGCGCAGATAGTTTGTTCTTCCAAAAGTTGTTCTACTAAGAATTAATTAGTTATATGCAAGATTTTTATGAAAGAGTAATGGTGTAGTACTGAAGGAAGTAAGAGTCAATTGGAGAGCTATTTATTGTCTTAAGTCAGAAAGGGGACTAGGTCTTAAAGACTTATAGACATGAATACATGTTTATTTCAGCTCATCAAAACAATATTAAAAATGAAACTTCCTTGAGTATGTGCTAATTGGCAAGTAAATTGAAATTTGAGAGCAGTTGAATATGGAGAAGGTTATTGAAGTTGAGAGTTGTCATAGATTTTTATTTTATAGTTCTAGATCTTATTGTTGTTAAGATTTGGAAGTTATTAGGCAGAAAAAAGAGAGAGGATCTTGTAGTATAAATTAGTTTGGCATCCCTTTCATATTCCTAAACATTCAGCGATATCTTTTGAAAATTTTAAATAGATTACCACCTTAGTTTTAAAAAGCACGCCCTAGGCGCGCTTGAGGCAAGAAAAAAAAAACGCCTTTAGCCAGCCAGGTACAACGAGATACATGAGGCGGTGTGAGGCGCGAGACTTTAGAGCCCTCGGGAATTAAAGAAAAAAAAGATTGCAGAGGTTTGGATCGACGGTAGGTCAAGACTAAGAACAATAGAAAAACAAAGAAGGAAAAAGAAGGAAAACATAATTCATTCATTCCACATTTCCGCGATAAGAGAAAATCTAGGATACTTGGGGGTTTTAATCCACTTAAACTAAATGATGTTTTTTAGGCAATTACAAAAACATAATAAAATTGTGTCGTTTCATTCACTATTAGACTATTAAAAGTAGTCTATGTTGTTAATGCTCAATTATAACGTTTATTTTATGGCTATTTACTTTTATTATAAATAGAATTAAATTGTATAGTGGAAATGATGATTTTATCCTCACTATTTAGCCTATAAATAGTGGGTAATTTCACTCATTTCATATATCCATATGCAAATGACATTAGCTTTGAAACACTCTTTGTTTTTTATAACCTTTCCTGAGTGTTGCTTGAGTTGAGAGAAGAGCAGTACCATCAAAGTCCACTCCATCTTTCAGGTGTACGGAATTTGGAGAGCCGTGTTAATCTCAGGGGCCATTCGTCCATTGTAACGATTACAAACATCAGGGCGAATTTGCTTCTAAGGCAGTGGTTAATACAACGACATGGTTTGGTTTGATTTTGTTATTTTATTATTTTCAAGTCAATATTAACGTCTCGTTTTACAGCATTATATTTTTCTAACAATTTAGAAGCGAATTCAGACTGCTGTTAAACATGATTGGACTGCCATTAGGATTTACACTGTTTCCAGTGTTGTTGGTATTCAGCCTTCTCAATTTCCTTATAACTATTTATTATGCAAATCCTAAATATTATGTTCGGATTTGTTATTTTAAAATGGCGCACACGAGAATTTGAAAGGAAGTTAGAAAAGATTTGTGTTGCTTAAAAGACGTGTCAAACAGTTTTATTTTTTTAATATGTTGTTATTATTTTTTTTAAATTTGATAATAATAATAATAATAGAATTTTCAGTTTTAATGTCTATTATTATTGATAGGTTTAATAGCTCTTTTAAATGCTATTAAAACTGATGATTTATTGACCGTTTAAATGAGTTGATGATGTGTTTAAAAGCACACTTTTAATGCATATTAATGCTATATTTTTCTTTATAGCTAAGGTTTGATGAGCATGCGATAACTTTTGATAACTAAAATCAAAATGATTTTAATTTAAAGTTGTCATTAGCATTGATAAAACAGTTTAATTTTAATGATAGCTCTTAAAAGATTTAATTATGTTTGCTATCAAAATCTGTGGAAATGTTTTGTTGATTGCACAATAATATAAATCTTTATTATGTTAAGAAAGTTTTACTTCAACAGATTTTACAAAGCAAAGGCAAGCAATTGAAAAGAAAAAAAATGGGGTTTATTTGGTCTCGAAGATTTTGGCTCTAATTTTCAATTGCTAGTGATGGTGCTCAAAAGTGATGTTTTTTTTTAGTGAGAGGGTTTAAACGTTAATCTTAATTGCTTTGTTGTGTCATGGTATTTTTGCGCTATAAAATTATAAAGGTTTATGTCACAGGTGAAACTAAAACTATTAGTGTTATATATATATATATAAGAGTAAAACCGTTAGATAGTCAATTACGATGGTTGGCTATATGAAAGTACAATTTTGCTTATAATAAATGGTTGTCAGTTACACTAATTAGCGTTAACGTTTGTTGTACTAATATTCTTTTTGAGAAATTTATAAAGACAACATGACAGTTGTAATTTTGGAGAAATATGAAGATGATGAAGTTGAAATGAAAAATTCTCCATATCAAATGTTCTTATCTAATAGTTGTTTTGATTACCGAAAGTTACTAAAGATAAGAACTCTTTACTATCAGTTAATTATCTTAAATTTTACTATTAGTAAACTATTTTTGAGGTTAACCATGTTTAATCTTCATTTGAGTTTATGTAATCGTATTGGTAGATTCCGAGATCATTTTGATTAAAAGATAATGATGAGAAGAGTGAAGATCACATGCATGGTGAAAATAAGCAAGTCTACTATGACATTATGGTTCTACCTACGAGGTCAGATTATTTAGACTTGTTGCCTGTTAATTCATGCTTTTATATACATGAATTAGTTTAGATGAGCCTTTAAAGTTAGTCTATAAAACTTAGTGGATATATTATGTACTGAGATAAACCACTAGTAAAAGGACTAACACTAAGACTAAGGTAGTAGTGAGCCCAAAACGTGTATGTTTAATAAGATACTGTTGTGAGTAAAAGTATCAAGCATAATTCTTTAAGAGACCTCAATTAAAGAAAGAGAAAATTCATAAATAGCTTATCAAAAAGCATTATGAAAATGCATGTCTAGTATTGGTTTTATGAAAGACCTGGTATTTAAGCATGCCTAGTGCATCACCTCTCTTTCATGATAACCTACGAGGTGCATTGTTCTTTAATGTTCTCACTTTTATAAAAATACTGTGACAAATAATATCTCTTTAAACTAAGTATAGAAGTTAAAAGAGTTGAGATTAATTTGGTTGAGTAGAATACCAATTTAGTCATAGCAAATAAAATATGTGATGCTCTCTTTAGGGCTACTATGGTGAATAATATGAATGAGAATATGATAGACATTAGTGCTACTAAAAGATTTCTTGTAGCAATTAAATCTCTTTGAGTTCTTTTCCTAAGTAGAGGAGATGAAAGAGATAGTCTATCTCTGGAGTTGTTTTGAAATCTCTTGTAATAGCAACCGCGTTGGGTGTAAGCGGTTGTTGCTCGATCACGATCTCAAACAGACTCTGGTTGGTCGCCTCGCTTCGTTGTAATTTGTAGGAAAATTGGGCCACATCTAACAGCTTCGGCCAGTCGCGTTGTGTGGCACTCACATAGTGCCTCAAGTAGATCTCCAACAAAGCATTCACTCTCTCGGTTTTCCCGTCGGTCCATGGGTGGACGTTAGTGGAAAAGTTCAAGCTTGATCCCAAAAGCATGAACAACTTGATCCAAAACCTCCTTGTGAATCACGAGTCCCGGTCACTGATGATCATCTTTGGTACTCCCCAAAACTTCACCACGTGCTTGAGGAAAAGACGGGATGCCGCCTCTGCTGGGCAAGCCTTAGACGCTGGAATAAACGTCTCATACTTTGAGAACCTGTCAACAAAAACCATAATAGTAGACATGCCATCAGTGCTAGGCAAACCGACAATTAAGTCCATGGAAATACTCTTCCATGGTCACTCGGGAATGGCCAATGGATGCAACAGTCCCGCTGGTTTCTTCATCTCCATCTTGTCATGTTGGCACACAAGACAGGTTCTCACATAGGCTTCAACATCCGTGCCTATGTGTGGCCAGTAGTAGTGCTCGCTGATCAGTGCCATAGTCTAATTCATCCCTAGATTTTTGGTCCATTTGGAGTCATGACACTCCTTCATGAGCTCCTTGCGCAACTCTCCAAATTGAGGCACGTAGAGGCGGTGTCCTCGGGCATAAAGCAAGTCCCTCTTGAGCCAAAATTTTCTGGTTTTCCCCTCTTTGGCATACTCAATCATCATTTTGGCCGTTGGGTCATATGATAGTCCCTCATTGATACGCTCAATCAGTTGTCCCTTCGGTAGGTTAATGAACTCCATATTGTACATTTGGCTTAAGGCATCAGCAACGATATTTACTTTCCCAGGCTTGTACTCCATAGAAAAGTTAAATTCTGCAAGAAATTTTTGCCAACGGGCCTGCTTTGGAGACAACTTACTTTGGGTTAGAAAATAACTATTGGCAACATTATCAGTTTACACCACGAACCTGGACCCAAGTATATGGTGACGCCAAGTACGTACACAATGCACTACCGCTGTCATCTCTTTCTCATGGACCGTCTATCTCCTCTCAATCTCATTGAGCTTCCGGCTCTCATATGCAACCAGATGTCCCTCTTGCATTAGGACCCCACCAATGGCAACATCGGATGCATCAGTGTAAATCTCAAGAAGCTTGGTGTGATCAGGCAACACCAACACTGGCTCACTCGCCATGGCCTTCTTCAGTCCCTCAAAGGCTTCTTGATACTTGGTGCTCCAGTCCCACCCATTTTTCTTCTTCAACAACTCGGTCAATGGTGTGGCAATCTTGGAGTAATCTTTGATGAACTTTCAGTAGTAATTGGCTAGCCCCAGGAAGGATCTCAACTCTATCACCTTGGTTGGCTGCTCCCAATCTTGAATGGCTTGAACTTTGGCCCCATCCATCTGGATCTTGTCACCTCCAACTATGTGGCCTAGAAAAGGGACCTCCATCTGGGCAAACAAGCACTTCTCCTCTTTGACGTAGAACTTGTTTTCTCGCAAGATCTCAAACACCTGCCTCAAGTGTTCCACATGCTCCCCAAGGCTCTTGCTATAGATGACAATATCATCAAGGTAAACTACAATGAACTAATCAAGGAAGGGTTGTAGTACCTTATTCATCAGGGTGCAGAAGGTGGTGGGAGAATTTATGAGGCCGAATGGCATTATAAGAAATTCATATGAACCGTAGCGTGTGACACAAGCTGTATTTGGCTCGTCTCTTTCTGCAATCCTCACTTACCAATATTTGGACCGCAAATTAACTTGGTGAACCACCTTGCACCACCAAGTTGATTGAACAAGTCTACTATGAGCGGGATCGAGTACTTGTTCTTCATAGTGAGTTTATTCAAAGCCCGATAGTCGATGCACATTCAAAGTGAGCCATCACGCTTCTTTTGAAATAGCACCGGTGCACTATAGGGTATCTTGGACGGTCAAATATACCCTATATCGAAGAGTTCCTTCAATTGTCTGCACAACTCCTCTAACTCGGGTGGAGCCATTCAGTAAAGGGCCCGAGCTGGTGGCTCCATGTTGGGCACAAGTTCAATTTTGTGGTCTATCTTCTGCTTCGGTGAGAGATTTTTGGGCAACTCGACAGGCATCACATCACTAAAATCTGCCAAGACTTGCTTCACCTCGGTGGGGACTTTTTCGGACATGGTTGGCTTATCATGAACCAATATTGCCAAGTAGGTGGGTTCCTCCTTGCGCACCGCACCCCCTTGCTGAACTGATGGCTGACAGTATCTTGGCCCCAACTCCAGCCTCTCGATTCGCCAGAACCATGCATGGATGTGCCGGATCAAGTATGCACAAACAATCAGCAAAGGAATCAGGGAAAGCATTAATCTGGTTAAGAAAGCTAAGCCCAATCACAAAATCAAAGTCATCAAGAGGGATTACCTTGATAGCTTCCTTACCGGTCTAGTCACCAATTTCTAACTTGACTCCTTTTGCTACCCCCACAATCAGAGCCTTATTGGAATTTACAGTTTTGATGAACTCACTTGCCTTCTCAACATAAAGGCTAAGTCTCTTGGCAACTTGTTCTGACATGAAAAATTCTGAGGCACCGGTGTCTACAAGTACGCTCAACCTTTGACCCGTTATAGTGATGTCCACGGATATCAGACCCTTCTTCTTGGAACCCTTTTTAATCTCTATGGAACTGATGATGGAATTAAGCTTGAGGGTTTCATTCTCTTCGCCACTCTTCTCTTGAATGGCACCAGCCTTCATGAGTTTGGGGCAATCTCTCTTCATGTGAATGCAGGAGATTCTTTCCATAGATAGCTAAGGAATATTCTTGGCATTATGCCTTGTGGTTGGTAGAGTTGTATCTAGGCCATTGATGTAAATCAGTAGGGACCGTCGGATTAGATGAGACTCAACTATAAATAGAGACCTCCCTAACTCATTCATAATCATCTATTTTTTCATCTATTCTTGAGTAATAGAGAGCACATTCACTCTAAATTCTCTGAGTTGTTCTTTTTTTGTTCTTCGTGTTCTTTCAGAGTTCTTCGTAGCTGATCTCATAGTTTGCTTCCGCTAAGAACGATCTTGCGTTCTTTGATGCCTTGGAAGTTTGATATTCCAAAGTGAGGATTCAGGCTTACTTAGTCATTTGTCTTAGACTCGACTAAGGCCACACGGTGGGCTGGTTTAGAAGTCTAGCTGAGATAATTTTTCTGTTGTTAGGAAAAGTTAAACACTCATCATAAACTTTTTTATAATTTTCCTAAACCCTTCTTATGAAGAATCAGAAAAACTGAAATTCCTTTTGAATGAGAAAAAGTCATGAATGACTACTGATGAGATATAAGAATTTCATAATCGTTTGAGATTACGTATACTAATCTTAGTGATTAGTAAATTCTCAAAACCTTGAGAATATAATCATGTGTAAACAAGGTTTGAGTTTGTTAAAACATAGTTTTATGGGTAAAACTAATAGCAAATTTTACTCTAGTATGATTGAGTATTTGTTTACACATTGTCCAAGACACTTACAGATTTATTTCTATCTTAATAATGTTAGAAATGTAGGGGTATCTTAAAATGATGATTAAAGTCAGATAAGAATCTAGTTGATCCGCTTACCAAAGGTTAAAGTCAAAAGTTGGTTCCAGATTCGTCGAGGGGATAGGTCTAAAGCCCATTGGTTGAGGAATTCATGGTGGATACCCAACTTAGTTATCTAAGTTCAATATGGTCAAACAAAACCATGAAGAGTACTCATAGTGTACATTTATTACTACCTATCCCTATGATGAATAATGTACATGCCCAGGTTGAGTTTTATTACTCTTAATAAATTCATAGCCCAGACTTTGGGTGGTCTTAGTGAGAAAGACTTGATGAATTTATCAATTTTGGATGAATATCTACTCTTAATAAGTTCATAACCTAGTGTTGAGTGGGTGGTCCTAACGCGAAGGACTAGATGAACTTGCCGCTAGAAAGGATGAGTTTTCTTAAACTCTTAATGAATTCAATCCCATGAGATTGGGTGATCCTAAATGAGAATGACTAATTGAATTCACCAGTTAAAGAGGTTGAGTATTTATTCTTAATGATTTCTTATCCCAGAGTTTGGGTGGTTTATTTGATATGAACTTGAAGAAATTCACCTTATTTATTTGTGAGGATGAGCTGTTGTAAAAGCTCTTAATTATTTCATAGCCCAAATTCGGGTGGTTTATGTTGAGATAAACCTGATGAAATAACCTATATAAGTGAGAAGGACTAGCCACTTCCTATGAAAAACGTTGTGCCATTTTTCTAGTACACTTACTAGAATCCTGATGAAAAAAGGACTATATATATTTGTATATATACTTTGTAGACACATCAAGGATTTCGGTGGATGAAGGGTTAGTTGTGTGTTATAAGTTCACCCCTATCTTAGAAAGTTCTAGATTCGTTCACTTATCTAAGAGAAGAATTAATTATTCTAGTATGTACTAGTTCCAGATACGTTCACTAGTGCTTAAGCAACTAATCTCGCTATTGCTCTTCTCGTGTTTTAACTTCAATGCTCTCACTTTTACGAAAGATATTCTTTCGCATTAGTGGGGGAATGTTGGTAATGCTCAATTGTAACATTTATTTTATGGCTATTTAATTCTATTATAAATAGAATTAAATTGTATAGTGGAAATGATGATTTTGCCCTCATTATTTAGCCTATAAATAGTGGGCAATTTCACTCATTTCATATATCCATATGCAAATGACATTTGCTTTGAAACAATCTTTGGTTTTTATAACCTTTCCTGAGTGTTGTTTGAGTTGAGAGAAGAGCAGTACCATCAAAGTCCGCTCTATCTTTCGGGTGTACAAAATTTAGAGAGTCGTGCTAACCTCAGGGGGCCATTCGTCCATTGTAGAGATTACACACATCGGGGTGAATTCGCTTCTAAGGCAGTGGTTAATACCACGACACAGTTTGGTTTTATTTTGTTATTTTATTATTTTCAAGTCAATGTTAAAGCCTCATTTTTTAGTAGTATATTTTTCCAACAGTCCGTATCACACACGCTCATCTTTTTTTGATCTCTTGTTTTTGTCTCCTCTGTTTGCTTTCTTTGTTTTCAATCTTTTCTCTATTTTTTCCATGTTCAGATTCAATCTCATTCTCTATTTTTTTTTCATCTTGTATCGAGGGTTAAGCTTGAATCTCTGCTTAATTGGGTTTATACATCTATTATGTTAAATTTTATAGAACCATGTACGTCTAGTTTGGTATTCACGAGTGTTTGATAAAATGTCCCTTACAAATTGTAATTCTTGGGGTTTCCAAGCATAGAGTTTGTAATCACAAATGTATTTTTCTTTATCTATGAGTTTGTAATTATAAATTATGCTTTCTTATATCGGGTTGTTCATTGTTAGTGTAATGATATATAATATTTTGATCTTTAAACATATATAATATGATTATCATGTTTTGAGTACAAAATATGTTACAGAATTGTTTAATAAGTTTTCATTACAAAAGTTACACATCGCCTACGAAAGGCACGCGCTTGCGCTTTGACTTCAAGGACCCTTTGCATATCGGTGCACCATGCAACTTTTAAAACTAATGTTACTGCAACTAAGTTTAATTAATTTCTTCTGCATGTATAAACCCAAAAACTTTAAAAAATATGAGTGACCAAATAAGCGTCATTTTTACAGGCGTTGTGGGGTGCTAACCCTTCTCCACACGTAACCGCTCTCCCGAACCTTCAAGATTTCATAATCTCTGGTTTGTTTTAGGTTTCTGGTCTACTTATTAAAAAAAGAACCGGTGGCGACTCTGTTATCACAACTTGGCGACTCCACTAACGACTTTAGTAAGTGGGCTCAACTTTTGTTTGGTCACGAAATATTTTCTTTCGTATTTTGGGTTTTGGTGTTTATTTTTTTTATTTATTCATTAATTATTTACTAATGTTTTTATTTTATTTCATGTGTTTCTAGGTGCATCATAACATGGGCCTTCTACCCAGGTTGAATCCTTTTAAGTGGAAGTTTAGTAGCTCTGCCTTCGTGAATAATCCTCCGTATGGGCTAGTGAACACTTCCGGGGTCTAAAGTACCTATGTCTTCATGAGTAATCCTCCCTATGGGCATAGCGAAATGCATCCCTCGAACCATGTTCGATCTGCAAGCTTGTGATAAGACATGATCAAACTTCTCACCTACCTTAGTAGGGGGTGGGGTCGGTTCAAGTACCTTTTAGGTCATGAACCCACATGTGTAAATGTTTAGAAAGCCCATCCCGCTGACCCATACATGCAACCTAGGGTTTATGTTCCATATTATACTATGTATTATTGTATTATTATGTTGTACTAACCCTTTTGTTTTCTTTGTTGTTTTATTTTTAGTGCATCATATCATACACTACTGGTACTTTAAAACAAAAGCCAGTCCTTGATCATGAACCTTCGAGTAGCATTATCCAGATCAGGGGCATGCCGTCAAAACACATATTTCAAAAGTGAAGCTTTGAAGCTCCCAGAATCAGCATGGTGACAGTGTACAAAGGAAAACAATCCAGAATTTTCTAGGACGAGTGCACATGGGCCTATCGTGGAACGACTTGTCCAAACTGATCGCCTTATGGGAAAACCTGAGAGCCCAAGACCATTCCATATTTGCCAAAAAAGTTCGGAGACATAGCCTTGTTACTCCAAGTAGAGGTGGATGAGTCCATGGTCTCTTTAGTTGTTAAATTTTGGGATCCAGCCTTGTAGCAACCTTTTTATTTGTTTGAAAAATCGCTATGAAAAATAATTGTTTTTTTTTTTGCTTTTGTTGAAATACCCGAGAGAGAAAAAGGTTCGCTATTTTTTGAAAACTTGAATTTTGGGAAAGTTTTGTTTTAGAAATTCGGTTTTTAAAAAATAAAGACTGGAGTCGCCACCGATCATTTTTTAAAGGTAGACCGAACACCAAAAAATAAAACTATAGATTCTTTTGAAAATGGGTCCGGGAGTCGGTTACGGATGGGGAAGGATTAGCACCCCCACACCGTCCAAAAATTAGTACCTAGTCGAATACGATTTGATTTAATTGGAAATTTGCGAGTTCAAATTTAATTTAATCTAAGGTCCATTTAAAAATGTGATTAAATTTTAAAGGCCCCGTTATTCGAGAATAAATGAAAGAACCACCACCACTACGCCTGGTACTGGCCACGTTTACTATTGAATAAAAGGACACCACATTAACAGTTTATAGAAGTCGAGTGCAATATAACAAATAAGCAAAGCATACATATATACGAGACAAAAACATAAATACAAAGGCGGAAATTAAACTATCTAAAAAAAGGACCGGATCGAAGAAAAAGATAAAATGCATAAAATAAATACGAAAATCATGGAGCAGAATTTAAATTGCGGAAAGTAAATAACATAAATTAAATGCGAGAAAGCAAATGCGAGGAATAAAACTACACTAAACGGGCCATAATAATACGGATCATCCCCCGTTGCGGGTCACTGTAAGGCCGATTTTTGAACAAGAAAACAATATATTAATAAATAAACATAGATATCAAAATATATAATATATATGTAATAATAATATATATACAAGACGTGATATATATTATATTATATAATTAATACATATATATATGTATATATATAAAATATAAACATATCATATAATATATACAAATAATATAAATATAATATAAGATATAATATATATATATAATAGGACCGAAACGCATAAAAACAAAATAAATGGCCAAAATCAAGAGAAAAAAAGGAAAATAGAAAGATGAAGTTTTAAAAAAGAAAACAGAGGGCCAGGACTAGAGAAGGTATTAGCCCATGGCTAAAATGAAAATTGGGGAGAACGTTGAGGACCAGATGAGCAATTATCCTCGAGGCTAGAATAGGCAGATCCTTGCCTGGGTCAGCTCACTGTGTGGATCAAAGGGGTGTCAAAACGGCAGCGTTTTGCAAATTATATATCTAAAAAAGGCAAAATGCCTGATAACCCTCATTTGTTTCATTCCCTTAAAAAAAACGCTCTAAAATTTAAGAGGGGGTGCTAAAACCCTAACTTTTTTTAACACTATTCCTTAGCGGCACAACCTCAACAGCCGTTTCTGACACCCGAAGGCACTGGAGCACGTCGGCCCATTCCTAGACAATTGGGTAATTAGAATACCCTATTTTATTGTTTCAATTTGTGATCTAAAAAATTGAAAATTGAGTTTTTGTTTTTTTTTTGAAAATGGAAAACCTTTTTTTTTAAAAAAATCTTTGATCTTGATTTTGAGAACAAAACCCCCATTTTTCTTTAAAGAGCCTAAAAACCTTCGATTTCAGTTTCAAAACGAGGTATTGAAGAAGAATTTAAAAAAAACTAATATTCTATGCAAGGAAAAGGAAGAACAAGAGAAGAAAATACCTAGGAGAGCAAGCTTTTTTTTTATTTTTTTTGTATTTCCTCAATCAACCCCTTTACTTTGGTTCTGGTTTATATACCCTGATTTACATAAATTTCAAAAATGAACTAAATAAAATCCTAAAAAATGTTATTGGTTGCTGCAATTTTTTTGCCTCTGAATCTCTGAATTTTTGTTTGCATGTTATGTTGGTGAGGCTCGTACGAGGGAAACCAGTCTTGGCCGGATACGAAGGCAGCAAGGGAGGGGACTAGTCTTTGCTTTGTTAGAGGAAAGATGATGGTGATGTGGCCATGGCTGCTGACGTGGTTGTGGCTGCTGACATGGCTGATGAGTTAGCGCGGATGTGGAGCTAACGTGGTTGCCAAGGTGGCGCTGATGCAAAAGCTTCTGAAACCTTGGGCTCTTGAAAGGTTGACGACTAGAGTAGTTGAGGGGTTGAGGGATGTTTAGGGTTTCTAGGTTTAGGATATTGAGTTAGCCAAGTTGGAAAATGAGTCAGGTGTTGGGTAAAACGGGTGGGGTTATTTGGGTATTTAGATACTTGGTTTGGGCATAACGGGTTTAGAAAGTGGGCCGGTTAATTTGGGTTTAATATTTGAGTTATGGATATGTAAAAATGGACATTAAATATTTAGATTTTTTCGATTTTAATATTTAATTTGATTTCTTTTTTGGTTTTTGGTTGAATGGTTATTCGATTTTTGAATAAAAGATTGGACGAAAATAGGTGATTACAGTTGTCCCTCTTTGCTCGTTGTTATGAAACGACAATATAGCAAAGACCAAAAAATAACCATTTTTGTTCGGTCAAACTGATTACCTTTTCTGGCACGACCCCTCCTTCAAACTTCGACCGGCCCATCTTTCAACTTTTAGAGAAATAGAACTCATCTGTTAACCCGCTTGTAACGACCCAATTTCATAATCTAAGAGTCGAGTTAACCCAAGGCATGGGCTTCGTGTTTAGGTTCAGATATCGGTCCTTGAGAGCCTTTTTAGGCTAGCCAAGTGTTGTTGGGCTTGCCTTGATGGTTTTAGATTGGTTTGGGATGGATATTGTAAGGGTAAAAATGGTAAAAATAGTTTGGATGAAAGAAGAGCTGGTTAGGGTTTAATTTCTCTGTAGAAAAGAGGATGAGTGAGATCATTCTTGTCCCTTTGTCTCTTCTTTCTCATACTCTCATTTTTTCCTTCAAACTTTGATAGTTCAAGGTCTAATCTCTAGAATTTCGAGGGTGAATCTCGGATTGTGTTTGAAGAGGAAGTTGTACAACAATTTAAAGGCTGTCATTCAAGTTAGATATTGTTTGAAATGGTGGAAGAAGATGTTTAGAGGTGTTTCAAGAGGAAGAACGAGATTGGGTAGTTGGAAGCTTCTTCATCAGTTTTAGTCAAAGGTTAGTACACTACTAACTCCTATAGTTTCCTATAAATCATAAAAATAGGCTTTGATGCATGATTTGGGTGTTTATGGCTTGATACACCTTGGTTGATCATTAATGGTAAAATATGGGTTGGATGTTGTTAGGGCTTAAAATTGGTAGTAACTCACTTAATAACTTCACCATAACTTGTAAGAGCGATTTGGGGCTTAACCATATAGGTTAAGTGGGATTTCTAGGTGAAAGTTGAACCCAAACTTTGAAATTCTGGGCTTGCGTACCGATATGTAATTAAGGAGACAGTTTGTGAGTGGCATCCCGATACTACTAGATGCGTATCAGTACACGTTGCTTAATAAGAATTCTAGTAGCATTTTTGCGTACCAGTACGCTAGGAGGTGTATCGATACTACTGTTATATTGCTTGAGGAAGGCTTTAGTGTACTAGTACGCAAAGGTAGGAGTACTGGTACAGGTAGGGATCGGTACGAGGTAGATCACGTATTGATGCTGAGTACCGATACGGATTTGAGCGTATCGGTACAGCTTGAGGCACCAAATCTTTCGAACCTAATTTGAGTATCAGTACTTGGGGAAGAGTACCGGTACCTAGAGAGGCGTACCGATACCCATGTAGGAGTATTGGTACTCGTTGGGAAATCTGCCCAAGAAATTCGAGTTTGCATTTTAGGGTTCTATAATTCGAGGCAAAGGGGACAATGGGTGTCTCAAGGTATAAAATGATTATCAAAGATGAGAAACTAATGTTTAAAAACCATATATGAATTAATGGACTAATAACTTGGTAATTATTGGGTGAATTTCTTGTGATAGTAACCCACATAGATTCTAGGTGGATCGTTCGATGTTGTATGGTAATCAGGGTCCTTATTGTGTGCTAATGGGATGCCTATATAGTTGAGTCTTCTTGAATAATGAGATAAATTAATGAGAACAGCTAATGTATACTTTCATAACATGTTAATAAATTGATAAGCTTAATGGGTGGTACAATAATTGATAGAAACCATAAGGTGATGGTAAATGTGTTAGAGCTGTATGCGGTATGGCAATTGTGTCGATGTTGTGTGCTGCATAGAAGTAGGGTCCTTACTGTGTGCTGATGGGATACCTACTTAGTTGAGTCTTGTTGGATGGGATTCGGATACCCAATAATGTATGTTGCAACACCTTGAAGACTTCCAATAAAGGATCTCGATGCTATATGGATGTAGGCCACATTCGAAGGTGCTTGATGAGAGATTCTGAGCACGAATAAAGGATCCCGATGCTGTGTGGAAGCAAGCCTCATCCCCGCAAGTATAGGATTCTGATGTTTTATGGACGCGGGCCTTACTCGTAGTGTAGGATCCTGATGCTTTGTGAATGCAATTTTCACTCAAATTGTAGGATTATGATGCTGTGTGGATATGTAATTCATTTAATATTGTTTTATTTGTCTGTGTGATGCTATGTGGGTTAATGATGTATAAGTGCGTGATGTGTGCGAGATCATACAATCATAATGTTATGTATTTAGGCTGTTATAGTAGCACCATCGTTATCTTGCCATGATATCATTCATGTTGCTTTGCTTTATTTATGATTTGCATAAAGCATGGTTGAGTGGCGGTGTATCCACTAAGCTTTGTTAGCTCTGCGTTTAGAATCGTTGTTTTCTTTTGCAGGTTAGTAGGTTTGGCACGTTCTCGGAGGAGCATAATCGGTAAAGAATTCTAGCTCATCGTCTCTTTAGAGTACAACACTTAGGTCACTGGGCTATGCATTCGTAGGAACCTATTGTACATTGTAAATTATATTTAGATTTTCAAACGATCGAGTCAAAAGTTTTATAAAGTAATTTTAAAAGGAGCTCCACTGTATATGTTTCAAATATTACTTGTACTTTATTTTGTTGAAATAAAATGGGTTTTGAAAACTTATTGTGGATTGGGCTAAACTAATTTGGAAATTTTATGGTTGGGTTTTAGGCTTAAGGCCCAAATATGACATCCGGGTCGAGGGTGTTACATTTAGTGGTATCATAGTATAGGTTTAGCCGGTTCTAGAAAACCCTAGGGTGGTTAGGAGTCGTGGATAGGTGTCTAGCGAATATAGACCCTTGTGTCTAAGTTGTAATCTTTTAAGACTAAAATTTGGATGGTGTGCCATGTGTTTGCAAGTGTCACTGGTTGTGACATTAAGATATATGTAGTCGCGATTGTGGGGGCCATAAGGATGGCTGATTCTTTTTAGGATGATTCTGAGATTGGGGTTATCTTAGACGTTAAGCTTGGGTTCATAAAAGGATGAAAGAGTTGCGGATGTGCCCTCTTCCCATTACTCGTATAGTAATCATTGTTATGTGTCGTAAGCTACATTGAAGCCTCTAGTTCATAGTGAGAACCTCCAATGGTGAGGTTCCACATGTTGGTGGATGACCCTTATGGAATGGATAAGAGGACTTGCTTTCGATTGACCAGTGGTAGAGTGTCAATCGGGGTCCTTTCATCCATAGTAATTGATTTCTGATGGTAGGGTACCATATAATGAGGATGTAGCATACTAGGCAGATAGGCATTTTTGTTTTATGTTGGGAGGTACGTGATGGCTGTGAGGTCCTAAGTATGCTCTTAGTAAGATGAATGCTCTAAGATCTCGAGCAAAGTATGCTTGTTGCAACTGTTTATAGTAGTGGCCGAAAGGACATCGTGGTATTGTTCATTTTAAGGAGTTGATAGGGTCTTGTCCATTGATTTTTGTCGGGTCATAAGCTAGCTTAAGATGTCAAGCGTAGTGTTGGAAGCTTCAAGGTTATGTGGGAACCAAACCCATGGTAATGGGAATGGCGAAATACCACATTTTTAATGCGGTTCAGGCTAGTTTGGGCCAAGTGGCCCAAGAAACGACCAAGAAAGTCATGAAGAGAGCCATGCTTCTTAAATGAGAGGAACATCGTTGTTAAAAACACAATGATAGTTAAAGGGTCAAGAAAATATGACTCGATCAAATAGATAAATGGTTTGAGACATTCAGAGAGATCTGAGGTAGATGTGGATTAGTGTGAGGGGATCTTGATTTTAATGTCTTTCTTCTTAAATGTAATGCATACGAATGGTGGAAGACCTTTGGGTGGGGACTTTAGCTTGCATTTCCGGCATGGTACATCTTCTTGGATGAGTTCAAAAGAAGTACTTCAGTGAAGCTTGCTTGGGTGAAATAAGAGACCAGTTCTCGCATCTGGTTCAAAGTGTTAAGACAGTGTTGGGTATGAATAAGATTTTCTACGGTTGAGCTGTTATGCCCTAAAGTTAGTTGCTATTGAAGAGTAAATGTGTTTGAGGTTTAGACTTGGATTCAAGGTTGACATATTAATGCATGGGACAATGGGTTCTCTTGGGACTTTTTTGAGTTAGCCGTCGATGCGAAGGCACTTGAATGATTTTAGAGCCAACATTAAGTTAGTCTGAGAATTCTATAGATCCTGTTGTGGGGACCCAAGATATCAAAGGATTATTCTCAGGCTCTGTTGAAAGGTTTCTCACTTTGAAGGGATCAACGAGAGTTGTTACAGATCAGTTGCTGAGGGTTGGTTAGAAATCTATATTAACGGTTCATAGGGGCTTCTCAATTTCTGCTATAAAGAGAGTGTTGATGGCTCGGCCCTAGCGTCTTTCCCACCAGTTTGTGAGCATAGTGGTTGACATCACCTTGAGGTATGCTTCTTGCTTGGGGGATTTGTTATGAGTGCCAAACATTGGGTCAGAGGGCAAGGGACTTCCCATTTATGGATGAGTGTTCACCAGCTCAGTCTTTGAGGTTGAATCCTTCTTGGTATAGTCATAGTTCTTCATGAGGTGGTTTTAGGGCATTGTTGTGGTAACAATGTGGTGGTTACATGAGATCTTCTGCTAGAGTTAGCGCGTAAGCTTCTGCTAGATGGCCTGTTGTTTAGGCCAAGGATGACGACCTTGCTACCGAGAATATTTGGTTTTCAGTCGCTTCCTTGATAACAGTTTGATTTCTTATTCCTACTATGATAGTGATTTGTTGAGTGAGATTTGTGTCAAGTTCCTCAAGAATTTATGTTGGCTTGGTTAAAATTTATTAGATTTGTAAGTGCTAGTAGGTAAGGGTTTCAGCGTAGGTGGTGAATATGAATTGTGAGTAGCAGTCCCTGTGGATTTGTTAGACTTATCCTTGGTATGGGTTGGTTGTGGGAATACGGTATATTCCTTGGTTTTTGAGCTAGAGCCTCGAAGTTAAGGTTTGAAATGACCAGTCTGTTGGTGTTGTGCGCAAAGAATCTTTACCTCTTCAGCTTGTATATCGTGTTCCTAAGATTTTATTTGAGGAGAACCTTGTAGGTTGCAAGACATTCTTAGTTCGCATAGTTGATGAAAGGTCGAGAGTCTACGGTTTTAGAGCGATGGATGTGTAATTGGAATTTTGAGGTGCTATTCGAGGATTGAGCGAGCTTTCCTCTTGGTCGCAGAAATAGGGCCCATGATGGGGGGATGTGTCTAGTTCGGTATTAATGTCCATCACCTTGTGGTCTGGAATTTACCGAACCTCTCATGAGAGGACTCTTTGTTAGAAGAGTGGATGCGGGCGATGACGCTAGGGGGTTCACCTTTGGACGTGCCTGTGTTGGTATAAAAAGAGTGGTGGCATTGGATATGGTGAGTCGATATGTTACGATGAAGGACCACTGCCCATTTCTTGGGGATTGTTATTCTTGTAAATGGTTGAAGAGTCTTAAGGTTGCCTTATGATCGTTCAGGGATCGAGTATCGTGAGTTGAAGGTTAAAGAGATGTTATGATAAAGATTATGTTTGGGTGACGTTTGGACTTTAAGGACGAGTCATGAGATGGTTTGGACATACGAGTGCGTTGGTATAAACTCGAGTTTAAAAATTTGAGTGTTGCTCCGTCGAGTTTTGAGATGGGATGTCTGTAGCATGGTATAACAACGTGAAGATTTCTGAGTAGCTTAGTGGAAATGTGGGTTTTTGGCTACGGTAGTATGGAATTAGATTCTCGTGTTGCAACAGATTTGTTGGAAGGGATTTTTTAGAAACCCTTGAGGGCTTGCCATTGTTCAGCAAAATTGTTAGCTGGAAATTAGGTGGTTGGGTTGGAAGAGTTTGTTCAGACCTTTAATGATAGTTGGTGGGTTTGATCCATAGTAGAGCTTGTTTTTTGTAATAGTTTTCTTTCAGAACTGAAGTGGCTTGGCTAGTGGAATAGCTTGATCATGGTTTCACATCTGTTCATGTTGTAGTGTGTTCAAGTAATTGAGGTGTTAAGTTATGTATTAGTTAACCAGGTCGAGAATGAAGGTTGTAATTTTCAAGATAGATTGGTGGTAGAGCCCGATCGATAGAGTTCGCTTACTCTTGAGCGCGTGGGTCATAGTGTTGTTAGTAGGAGAAGTGTCATATTAGAATACCTTAAAGGAATATCACGCTCCGGACACAGATGAGAGTTTAGTTCAAGAGTTGAAAATGCGAGTGTTGATAAAGAGGGTTTGTTAACCAAGATAAAGGACATGTAGAGTGAGTTCAGTGGGTTGATGTCTAATAGTGCTGTCGAGATCAACCGTTGTCGATCCGCGATAAGGTTCATTGTGAGCGTCGCTCTTGATATGGTAATAGATTTGTTGAGGACTCGTGAAGAGAGTTGATAATTCAATGTTAAAAGTGGTGGCTAAGAAAGTATTGTACGGAACATAAGAGTCACGTGGACGTGTGTAAAAGAGAGGTTGGTTAGAACTTTGGCAGTTGCCCTCTTTCCCTTTTTTAAATTTCGAGGACAAATTTTCTTTAAAGAGGGAATAATTGTAAGGACTCAAATTTCAAAATCTGAGAGTCAGGTTAATCCGAGGTATGGGCTTCACGTTTGGGCTGAGATATCGAGCCTTGAGAGACTTTTTGGGCTAGTGTAGTGTTGTTGGGCTTGCCTTGATGGTTTTAGATTGGTTTGGGATGGATATTGTGAGGGTTAAAATGTTAAAAATAGTTTGGATGAAAGAGAGAGCTGGTGGGGGTTTAATTTTTTTTGCAGAAAAGAGGATGACTCAGATCATTCTTGTCCCCTTGTCTCTTCTTTCTCATACCCTCATTTCTTCCTTCAAAATTTGATAGTTCAAGGTCTAATCTTTAGAATTTTGAGGGTGAATCTCAAATTGTGTGTGAAGAGGAAGTTGTACAGTAGTTTAAAGGCTATCACTGAAGGTAGATATTGTTCAAAACGGTGGAAGATGTTTAGAGGGGTTTCAAGACAAAGAACGAGATTGAGTAGTTAGAGGCTTCTTCATCAGTTTTAATCAAAGGTTAGTACACTACTAACTCCTATAGTCTCTTATAAATCATAAAAATAGGCTTTGATGCATGATTTGGGAGTTTATGGCTTGATACACCTTGGTTGATCCTTAATGGCAAAATGTGGGTTTGATGTTGTTAGGGCTTAAAATTGGTAGTAACTCACTTAATAACTTTACATAACTTGTAGGAGCGATTTGGGGCTTAACCATATAGGTTAAGTGAGATTTCTAGGTGAAATTTGAACCCAAACTTTGAAATTTTGGGCTCGTATACTGGTACTAGGTGTCCAGTATCAGTACATATATGAAATTAAGGAAACAGTTTGTAAGTGGCGTACCAGTACTGCTGGGCACGCATCGGTACTCATTGCTTAATAAGAATTCCAGTAGCATTTTTGCGTACCGGTACACTATGAGGCGTATTGATACTACTGTTCTATTGTCTGAGGAAGGCTTTCGTGTACCGGTATGCAAAGGTAGGAGTACCGATATGCTTAGGGGTCGGTATGGGGTAGATCACGTATCAATGTCGAGTACAAATACTGATGTGAGCGCATTGGTACAGCTTGAGGCACCAAATCTTTAGAACCTAATTTTAGTATCGGTACTCAGAGAGAAATACCTGTACCTAGAGAGGCATACTGATACCCATGTAGGAGTATCGGTACTCGCTAGGTAATCTGCCCAAGAAATTTGAGTTTGTGTTCGAGGGTTCTATAATTAAAGGTAAAGGGGACAAGGGGTCTCTTAAGGTATAAATCGAATATCAAAGATGAAAAAATGATGTTTAAACCCCGTATATGAATTAATGAACTAATAACTTGGTAATTATTGGGTGAATTGCTTGTGATAGTAACCCACAAGGATCCTAGGTGGATCATTTGATGCTGTATGGTAATTAGGGTCCTTGTTGTGTGCTGATGGGATGCCTATATAGTTGAGTTTTCTTGAATAATGAGATAAATTAATGAGAATTACTAATGTGTACTTTCATAACATGTTAATAAATTGATAAGCTTAATGGGTGGTATAATAATATATAGAAACCATAAGGTGATGGTAAATGTGTTAGAGTTGTGTACGGTATGGGAATTGTGTCAATGTTGTGTGCTGCATGGAAGTAGGGTCCTTGTTGTGTACTGATGGGATACCTACTTAGTCGAGTCGTGTTTGATGGGATTCGGATACCCAATAATGTATGTTGCAACACGTTAAATACTTGCAATAAAGGAACCCAATGATGTGTGTACGCGGGGCTCATTCAAAGGTGCTTGATGGGAGATTCTAAGCACGAAAAGAGGATCTCGATGTTGTGTGGACGCGGCCCTCATCCCCACGAGTATAGAATCCCGATGCTTTGTGGATGTGGGCCTTACTTGTAGTGCAGGATCCTGATGCTTTATGGATGCAGGCCTCACTCAAAGTGTAGGATTCTGATGCTATGTGGACGCAGACCTCACATAATATTGTTTGATTTATCTGTGTAATGCTGTGGGGGCTAATGATGTATAACTGGGTGTTGTACGCGAGATCATACAATTATAATGCTATGTGTTTAGGCGGTTATGGTAGTGCCATCGTTATCTTGCCATGATATCATTCATGTTGTATTGCTTTATTTATGGTTTTCATGAAGCATGGTTGAGTGGCGATGTATCCACTGAGCTTTTTTAGCTCACCGTTTGGAATCATTATTTTTGTTCTCAGGTTAGTAGGTTTGGCACGTTCTCAGAGGAGCACCATCGGTAAAGGATTCTAGCACCTCGTCTCTTCAATGTACAATACTTAGGTTATTAGGCTATGTATTCGTACGAACCTATTGAGCATTGTAAATTATATTTGGATTTTCAAATGATCGAGTTAAAAGTTTTATAAAGTAATTTTTAAAGGAGCTCCACTGTATATGTTTCAAATATTACTTGACTTTATTTTGTTGAAATAAAATGGGCTTTGAAAACTTATTCTGGATTGGGCTAAACTAGGTTGGAAATTTTATGGTTGGGTTTCAGGTTTGTGGCCCAAATGTGACATTCGGGTCGAGGGTGTTACACCGCTACACCACCGACGGAGAGTTAGGATCTTGTTGACTCATCTACTTCATCTTTTTTCGAAAAGATATAACTTGCGAGAATAAAAGGAAATTGTTTTAGACTAAGTATTCACTTATTTTATTTAAACTTGTGAAAATTAAAAGGATTGGGTAGAGAGATGTTTGAATATAGGTGATTTGCTACGCCACCGACGATGAGACAAGGTCCGGAGATCGAATTAGATCAAGCTAAAACTCTGAAAAAGAGGCATGATCCGGTGATTAGATTATGATCAAGCTACAACTCTGACGAAGAGGCATAATCTGAGAGTTAGATTTGTGATCAAGCTACGACTCTGACAAAGAGGCATGATCTGAAGATTTAGAGGCGATCAAGCTATGACTCTGACGAATAGGCATAACCTGAGAAGTTAGTGGCGATCAATCTACGAATGTAATAAAGAGGCATGATCTGAGAAGTTAGGTTGGCAATCAAGCTAAGATTCTGATGACGAGGCATGATCTGAGGAGTTAGTGGTGATCAATCTAAAACTCTGATTAAGAGGCATGATTTGAGTTGTTACATTGCGATCAAGCTACAACTCTAACGAAGAGGCTTGATCTGAGAGTTAGGTTTGCGATCAAGCTACGACTCTGATGAAGAGGCATGATCTGAAGAGTTAGAGGCGATCAAGCTACAACTCTGACGAAGAGGCATGATCAGAAGAAAGATTTTTGTTGCGATCAAGCTATGACTCTAACTAATAGACATGATCTGAGTTATTGGTTATGATAAAGCTACTTTGATGAAGAGGCATGATCTGATAGATAGATGATCTGCTACACCACTAACGATGGTTAAGATCTAAGGATAGATTTGATCAAGCTACAACTCTAATGAATAGGTATGATTTGAGAGATAGATGATACGCTACACCATTAACGATGAGTCAAGATTTGAAGATAGATTTGATCAAGCTCCAACTCTGACGAAGAGAAATGATCTGAGAGATAGATGATCCACTACACCACCGATGATAAAGCAAGATCTGAAGAGAAGAAGTTTGATCCGCTACACCACTGACAGTGAGTCAAAATTAGAAAATAAATATGATAGATCTGCTACACCACTGACGATGTGGCAATACCTAAAAAATAGAAGTAAACAATAGTTAGTAATTGTTCACTCAAAGTTTGAGTTTTAGTCTGGCTTCCTTTGCTTTGAGGGTTCGCCATTTCGTGTTGGGTGTTGTTATCCTCCTTCTTGAAGTTTCAACTTCTTTGTTGGTCTGGCTTCCTTCGAGGATGAGGGCCTGCCAATTTGTTATTGTCCTCCATGATTGAGGCTTCTCATCTTGAACCTGTTTTTTATGTATGAATGAAGTAGATGTATTTAGCATGAATGCATGATGATGGGATGAATGGCATGCAATGCAGTTGGCCATGATTTTGACTTTAAAGAGGATGCCCCATGATTTTCTGGAAATATTAGTGGCTTGGTCTTGTTTTCGTCCAAGTTCTATATTGCAGACATGATAGACAACTTTTGTCTTGTGTGCACCGATGCCCCAACCTCTTGTGGGTTTGACCATCTTCTTCTAAAATTTTACCTTTCTAGGCGAAGGTCAACTTGTGAGTGTTTTTTTAGTTGAAGTAGTGATCTGAGGGCACATTTGCTTTTGGTCCCTATACTTTTGAGCTTCTTTGTAAGTAATGTAGAGAGATCTTTTATTTCACTAGAGATCTTAGACTACATGTTCTGATTCAATGGGAGATGCTTATTAAGAAAATTGGGTTTTTCTTTTCAAATTGTGAATATATCAAGCTATATTTAATACCCCGAATATTAAGTGCACAAGTAACACTGAAATGGCTTACCGAGGATTGTCCCAAGCAAATCTTGTGTCTAGAAGACCTCGAAAACTGAATTGATGTTTGAATATGTGAAGTGCATTTTAAGCTACTTCGGTGCTTGGCCAACTTACCTTTGATAGGTTCATTTTTGTCTTATTTTTGTTTAGGGAATACAATTTATCATATTCCTTTGGCTCGAAATAAATGATGGAGCAAACAACAAATTCTCGAGCTACTCGGCATTGTCATGATTTTGAAAATATTACCATCACCATGAAGCGAAGAATCTCGATTAGAATAGGCTTCAGAGGAGTGCCCCAAAAATTCCACACTCTTATCCAAAAATGCTTATTACCAGGTTTCGAATATTCGAGTGCTTTTTGATTATTTTTTGAAAATACCTATTATCAGGCTTCGAAAATTGAAATACTTTTTGAAAAATGCCTATTACCGGTCTTTGAAGGTTAAATCCTTTCGTTTTGTTTTGAAAATGCCTTTTACCAAGCTTTAAATATTAAATTGCACTGATTTGTTATTATTCGTGGTCCTTAATGTGAAATGCGAGTCACATATTCATAATATCTGTAGCTTAGGACTTCAATTAGACACAGGCTAGTCAGACTCAACCTCCGGGTTAAAGTCAATGTCCCTTGTGCGATTGATATATGGGGACCCCATAGACAAATATATACACAAAATGAAAAGAGAGTTGAAAAACAAAATGCATATTTTCATTGAAAATTAAAGCATGGGCCTTAGGCTTTTACAAAAGATCACCACCACCTTCGAGATTAAGCAAGTGGATTTAATTTACATGCATTGCTTTGAAAGAAGTTAAAAGCGAAAGGGAACCTACTAAAGTTGATTAGCTTGTCATCTAGACAAAGAAGCAAGAACGATTTCATTCCTCAAAGAATTCAACTTCTTTTTCATCTATTAGGCCTTGAACCGTATCTTTGAACTCATGGCAGTGTTGAATGGTGTGTCCCTCTACGACATGGAACTCACAGTTAGATCGATATACCCTTCGGGTATCATTATTCCTTGACCGATCAAACCTAATTTGAATAGTTTCTTCCAAACCCAACTGAGGGATGATTTGACTTACGATACCTCAGACTTAACTATTCAGTTTCTCTCCTTGAAGATTGTATTTACTATGCCGGTGTAATTTAGTAGAGGGTTGGCGGTTGTAGCTGGCCTGCCAGGTTTGTCAAAACCTATAACCCTGAGCTTGATAAGCTTTTCCACGACCTTCTTGAAGCTAAAAAAAGTTTCAATTGAGTACCCCACTTGATCACCATGGTATATGCATTTTGCACTAGGATCGTACCATTTTAGGAATGGAGGCTGTAATGGTGCTTGGCAGAAGGGTGCCACCACATAGACATCGAACAATTGCTTATATAGTTCACCATACGAGATTGGTAACATGGTGTTCCTTCTTTGATCTAAGTCTTGGATTGAAGAACCCTGGGCACTTGGTGCGGCCTTGGGTTGTACAACTGTCACAGGCTTCAAATAACCGACATTGCAAACACCCGAAGAGTTTACTTCATGGTCTTTCTTTGCATACAATGTCTTCTTATGGGATGAACTACCTCCACTGTCAATTTTGCCATTCTTGACAACATTTTTGACGAGCTCACCAGATAGCACAAGGTCGGCAAAATTGGTAGTCGCGTTGCCTATCAAGCGATCCAAGACTGAACCCTCTAATGTTTGGATAAATATGACCACTTTTTCTTTTTTGTTGAGCGGGGGTTGAACTTGAATTGCCACGTCTCTCTAACGTTGGGCGTACTGCCTAAAGCCTTTATTTGACTTCTATTTCATGTGCTACAAGGTCCAACGGTATTGCACCATATCACTGACATGTCGGTACTGTTCTAGGAAAGCTTTGGCCAAGTCTTTCCATGACTTTATTTGATGTTGGTTCAAATGATTATACCATCTTGTGGCAGATCCCAAGAGACTATCTTGGAAACAAAGGATCAATAACTTGTCATCTCTTCCGTATCCCTTCATTCTTTGGCAGAACATGGTAAGATGTGCACGGGGACAACTCGTTCTATCATATTTCTCGAATTCTGGTACCTTAAACTTAGGAGGTAACACTAGATCTGGGATGCGGCTGAGTTCTTGGGCATCAAATCCACTGAAGGTGTCCGTTACCTCTATGGCTTCTATATTTTCTTCGAGTTGTTTGCATCGGTCCTCGATCTCTTTAGTGGTTTCAATTTTAGGTTTCTCCATTTCAATCAATTGATCCATATCTGAGACAAAAATTTCAGCTTGATTTCCCCCGAATTTGATTTCTAATGCGGAGGGTAAATTCATAGGGAATGAGGCATCAGCTTAATAAAGTTATGATTTCCCTCGAGAAAGTATTACGTGAGGGTCCGGTTGAACCTTAGCATGAGTAGGATTAAAACTTGGAGGATATGTGGGACATTCGTTCCCATCAGTGGGGTTGAGATTTGCCGTAGGATTTACAACAGATGCCCCTCCGGGGTCATAAAGCTTAAATCCAAGCATTTAGGCTATTTGGCCTAGTGTATCTTGTTGAGATTTCTTGAACTGCTCCACCATGTATTGTCGGGCCTTAGCTAACTATTCTTCCATCTTTTTGGCCAATTCTTCTTGCATGTCCCTCTGGGTTTGCTCGATTCGGTCGAATCGGTACTCTTTCACCATTTTTTTATCGGGTTCCGTAGGGGTGCTGAATCGGCTGAGTTTTTCTTTGATCCAGAACCACTGTCACAAAATATCCCAAAAATTAGTCTTGATGTTTTCAAGATGAATGCATGTAAATGCAAGGTAACTGTCCTAAATGCAAAGGTATTGATTTAGGCATGACTTTCGAGGAACAACACTCACGAATATATAAGAGAAATTTGCAATTTTTAATATTGCATTTAATTGACGTCTAGGTTACTAGATTTTCTCTCAATTTATAAACGATCTCCTATGTGTCCACCATTCTCGGGTCAATACCTCATGATGATATGATGCAGATGAATGAATAATGATGTTATGCAATATAATGCGAATGAATATTAAAAGCTGATGTGATACAAATGACAAAGAAACATTGGTTAGTATGAATTAAATATTTACAAATAAAAGACAAAGATATACCCAACATGTTTTAGCATAAAATGAACCCATTGGCATGATATTCTAATTTTCTAGGGTTACCGCATGGCTCTATAGGGGTGGGCTTCTTAGGTTCTCTACATGCAGTTTTGGTGCTAAAAGGGTACTCGAATTTTCCTCGCTGTCCCCTTCTAAATGTAGCAAGGCCCCCGATCATCACCCATTATAGGCTCCTTTCAATCGTGTTCAATTCAAGGGGACACATTCGCTATGTCCATACGGGGAAACAATATTCCCACGAAAACATAGGGTACTCGAGCCCCGAAGGTACTTACTAGGCCCATACGAAGGAACGATAACCTCAAGAAAGCACTAGCATTTCCCCTACTTACACGAATGAGTTTATATGTCAAATTTTAAAATGCGTTAAAATACACTCGCATTTCTAAAAAGATATTAAATTAATTTAGAAATAAACTCACAATTTCCAATTAAGGCAAAGGGTAATCAACTCGTGGCCTAACTCTCTTTTTGTAAAACAAAATGTGTCCCCAGCAGAGTCGCCAGCTGTAGCGACCTTTTTCTTTTTTTAAAAATCGCCATGAAAAATAATTTCTTTTTTTGCTTTTGTTGAAAATATCTGAAAGGGAAAAAGGTTTGCTATTTTTGAAAAAATTTGAAAACTTGAATTTTGGGGAATTTTTGTTTTGGAAATTTGGTTTTTGAAAAAAAAAGAATGGAGTCACCACATATCATTTTTTAAATGTATACCGAACACAAAAAAATGAAACCAGAGATTTTTTTGAAAACAGGTCCGTGAGTCGGTTACGAATGGGAAATGATTAACATCCTCACACCGCCTAAAAATTCGTACCTAGTCGAATACGATAATTGGAAATTTGCGAGTTCAAATTTAATTTAATTTAAGGTCCGTTTAAAAATGCAAGTAAATTTTAAAGGCCTCGTTATTCGAGAATAAACGAAGGATCCACCACCACTACACCTGGTACTGGCCACGTTTAGTATCGAATAAAAGGGCATCGCATTAATAGTTTATAAGTCAAGTGCAATAGAACAAATAAGCAAAGCATACATACATACGAGACAAAAACATAAATATAAAGGCAGAAATTAAACTATCTGAAAAAAGGACCGGATCGAACAAAAGATAAAATACGTAAAATAAATACAGAAATTAAGGAGCGGAATTTAAATTGTGGCAAGTAAATGACAGAAATTAAATGCGAGAAAGCAAATGCGGGGAATAAAAACTACAGTAAACGGGCCATAATAATACGGATCGTCACCGTAAGGCTGATTTTTAAATAAGAAAATAATATATGAATAAATAAACATAGATATCAAAATATATAATATATAGGTAATAATAATATATTATATGATATAATTAATACATATATATAAAAAATATAATCATATGATATAATATATACAAATAATATAAATATAATATATGATAATATATATATATATATATAAATAGGATCGAAACGCATAAAAAGTAAAACAAGTGGCCAAAATCAAGAGGAAAAAAGGAAAATAAAAAGGTGAAGTTTTAAAAAAGAAAACAGAGGGTCGGGACCGTGGCTGAAATGAAAACTGGGGAGAACGTTGAGGACTGAACGAGCAATTATCCTTGAGGCCAGAATGAGCGGATCCTTCCCCGATTCGGGTCACCGCGCGGGTCAAAGGGGTGCCAAAACGACAACATTTTGTAAATCATATATATATATAAAGGCAAAAATGCCTGATAACTCTCATTTGTTTCATTCCCCTTTCAAAAAAATAAAAAAATGCTCTGAAATTTAAGAAGGGGTGCCAAAACCCTAGCTCTTTTTCAACACTATTCCTGGCGGCGCAACCTCACCGACTATTTTCGACACCCGAAGGCACCAAAGCACGACGGCCCCTTCATAGACGATCATGTAATTTCAAATTCCCCCTTTTTATTGTTTCGATTCGAGATCTAAAAGATTGAAAACTGAGTTTTTTTAAACTGAAAAACCCTTTTTCTAAAAAAAAACATTGATCTTGATTTTGAGAACAAAAAAACAATTTTCTTTAAAATCCTAAAAATCTTCAATTTTAGTTTCAAAACGAGGTATTAAAGAAGATTCTTTTTTTAAAAAAACTAATATTCTATGCAAGGAAAAGGAAGAACATGAGAAGAAAATACCTAGGAGAGCAAGCTTTTTTTTTTAATTTTTTGTATTTCCCGAATCAATCCCCCTTTACATTGCTTTAGTTCTGGTTTATATACCTAGATTTACATAAATTTCAAAAACTAACTAAATAAAATAATAAAAAATGTTATTAGTTGCTGCAATTTTTTTGCCTCTGAATCTATGAATTTTTGTTGGCATGTGATGTTGGTGAGGTTCGTACGAGGGGAACCAATCTTGGCTAGATGCGAAGGCAACAAGAAAGGAGATCAGTCCTTGCTTTGTTGGAGGAGAGAGCTGGTGATGTGGCCGTGTCTACTGACATGGCCGGTGAGTTGGCGTAGATGTGGAACTGACATGGTTGCCAACGTGGAGCTGATGCAGAAGCTTCTAGAAGCTTGGGGTCTTGAAAGGTTGGCGATTAGAGTAGTTAAGGGGTTGAAGGATGTTTAGGGTTTCTAGGTTTAGGATATTGGGTTAGCCGATTGGCAAATGGGTTAGGTGTTGGGTAAAATGGGTATGGTCATTTGGGTATTTGGATACTAGTTTGGGTGTAACGGGTTTAGGAAGTGGGTTGGTTAATTTGGGTTATAGATATGTAAAAATGGACATTAAATATATGGAATTTTGGATTTTAAGATTTAATTTGATTTTTTGATTTTTGGTTTAATGTTATTCAATTAGAATAAAAGACCAGATGAAAATAGGTCATTACAAGCCTATTGTTGCTTCATCTTCAACCAAGAAGATATGACCTCCACCATTGATGAGTATATGGTCATGCTACACATAGAGATAGAAGGGCCAGATATAATTTACTCTAGGGATCGGAATATGGGCTATAAAAGGAAGCTCGCCAGTCTTATCGGGCTAGGAGTCAAGGAAATAAAGGCCCAAGTCGCGACAAAGAATAAAAGCCAATGCCTTGCTGCAGATTTCCTATATGGTCAGATCGTGAAGAACCTGAAAAGTGATAAAGTCTTAGATATGTTTGCCTTAGCCATTTACGGGTTGGTGATTTTCCCAAAGGTCCTGAGGCATATAGAAATAGTTGTGGTCGAGTTGTTCGCTGATCGGTGAATAATCATCATACGCTAAGTGCAAGCAAACACGGCCGATACAAGTATAAAAATAGGAGAATCCTATTTGATATCGATCCCACGAGAATGAGTATTTAGTTGAACTATTATGTGTCCACAAGCAATTCTGTAAACTGAAATATTGTTTGTGTAATGGTAGTAGCAACAAAGAGATAAAGTAACGTGTGTAAAAGCAATTGTGATAGCAAGAATGATAATTAAAATAAGATAAAAGAAATATTAAGAAAATATCTGGATACCCATGGTTCAGCTCGACAGGATGTCAAATGTAGAAAGGAAATACAATAAGTTGGCTCATCTAACAAATAAAAGGGTTAAGCTCGCTTACTAACTTCCATTCAATTCTCAACTGATGAAACAAAGAAATAGATCAACCATAACTCTCATTGTTTGTCAAAACTGCAACTCCTTGAACAAGTAGATCAACTCTCATTGTATCCTTATTCAACTATCACTGTAATAGCTTGTTAACTTGACTTGTCACCGCATCTCTCAATGTCAATGACGATGTTTAACATTCTCATGCAAACAAAGATCAGATCCAACAATTGAAATATGAATAAAGCTAATAATGTTATATTAAACTGAAAAACAAAGTTTAAAAAAGTTCATACATAGCTTAAAGAGTTTAAACCAACGTCATAAACACACAAAATATAATAAAATCTGCAATAAACATCTATCTCTAAAAACGTTTAAAGAAGATAACATATATTTCTCCTTGATCTAGCACTTGAATCCTTATCTCATCGGATATTTTTGCCTTGCTTAGCCTTGGATATTCAGAAATGGAGTTTAAGCCCCATGGAAGGAGAGCTCGAAGGTTAAAGATGATAGGAAAATGGAAATCGCATAAATTCCTTCTTTCTCTCTCATCCTGAATTTATCCTTTTATAAGCTGCCAAAGGAAGGACATTTGTCCTTCAGGTATTTTGCGTGACTCTCTACTGTACCAATTCTGTTATAACAAATAATATAGCTGGCATGGTCATCCTTATCTTTTAGCAAATTAGGCAGCTGGCCACTACAGTGTCAAACTGGCTGCAGTGATGAAACATCCTCTACAGGGACATTAGTAATACAACGACAACAATGAAAAAGGCAAAAATATGTGTAATAAGGGCCACTAAGACCTAAGTTAGAAAAAAACAGAAAATAAACATGAAAATACAGATATGCATGCATAAAATGCTGATGTGGGGATAATTTAATCCTTAAATCTAGAGGAAATGCATGCTCTTTAAAGTGCTATCACACCCTCAAACTTGAGTTTTACTTGTCTTCAAGTAAAATTGAAAACAACAAGGTATATCCAAAAGCTCAAAACATTCTAGCTACTTGAACCATTCTAACCAACCTATGAATCAACTACACTGACATGATAGAGGATTGCATAAATAACTCAAACATCAATATATAAACAAGAATTTCAACAATACTTAGCATCATATCTATCATCTAAGATTCTTTCCATCTATCAACATGTAACAAAATATAAATATCACACACACACACACACACATACATATATATATATATATAATTTTTTATGTAGCGAGGGATATCGAAAAATGAATGCACCCTAGACTCTGAGAAGTAAGATGTTGTTCAACGAACCCCTATAAAGTACTTCATTGCCTCGACATACACTCATGCAACGACAATATTTGGCTATATTCATTTTTCTAACGCATGCATTGGAGTGTTCCCTCTTAAAGCTACTCTTATTGCACTCACATTGGAATGCCTTTTATTTATACTTTATAATATCTACTGCATATATAACACAAGCTGAAAAAATATAATTTATCTAAAATCAAAGAGATGATGCTAGATATTCTTTACTTAAACAAGCAAATATATTTATGAAGAATTATAATGCAATCATCCAATATGTATATCCAACCCATTCATCAACAATTAGAATGATTCAAGATTTACACATCGAATGCAAGAAAAAGATTTCAACACAAAAAGAACCTTGCATTTTCTTAGAATTCTTTTTTTGAAATGTGGGTGCATTTCAACTACTAGGTGTATACCCCCAAACTTAAAGATTGCATTGTCCCCAATGCAAAAGAAAAAAGAATGTAATGATAGTATGTGGTTACAATGTTGAATACAATGACGATAAAACTAAATGCAATTACAATGACAATGCAGTTATCATGACAATACAGTAAATAAGATTAAATTACACTACATGGTATGCATGCTACAAAAACTAAAAACTAACTCAGTCATTCAAAGCTCTTAAGAGGAGGTGGAGTGACTCTTCTTCTTCTTGCTCCTCTTTTCGTTCTTGTGCTCTTCTTGTGTTTGTCTGTAACACCCCTTTCCCGTATCCATCATTGAATACGAGACAAAGACGTCACAAAATATTTGTAAAACCATCTATATTTATAATTTGGTAAAAATTTGTTTTTTTAAATATTACAATTTAGTATTTATTGACAAATCTAATTAATCGCGTAAAGTTTAAACTTTATATTTTTATCTTCAAATCAAGTTTAATTTCAGGCAGCAACTTATCAACTTAACTCGACTTTATATAATTAGTGAAACTACCTAAAAATTGCATGATTTAAAATTTATCCGGATTCCAAATAAATTACAAATTCTATCAAAGCAGGCATAGCATTTTAATATACATGCCAACTAGTAAATATCAAATAGTGTCAAAAGTTATCTTACTGATACTGATGTACCTTTTATTGATTGATGATGTTCGTTTATGCTCCTTACTCTAACCATTTCTTCTTTCCTATGTGTAAAACAGTAACACGTTAAGTAATTACTTAGTGAGGCAATAATTCATAGTCAAATGCAATTTGACATAAATATCAATGTAAATCAAGGTAAATAAATAATAATGCATATGATCATTGTACCATTTCATGCTCATTGACATAAATAAATATGTAATAGCAAATATATATATCAAAGTGATAAGATTAAATCTTACCAAGTACCGTCGCCATTTCCATACGTAAGCTTTCAATGCTTACCAATACCTTTTCCATTTCTATCTACAAGCTTTCAAGCTTATCATTCTGTTTCTTTGATTCATTTCAATTTACTTAGCCCAAGGTATTGAATTAAGAGATTCTATGTACACGAGTCATCCCCCTATACTTACTTGAGTATAGTGTATTATTGGACTCTACATAGAGTGCTTAGCACCGAAGTGCTTTGGTATACTTACCGGAGTATACCATTAATGAAATTTGCACTTTACCTGAAGTGTTTAGAATATTTATACAGCTGTTTATGACTCTATGGATATCCAACTATACCTTTGAATCTCTATATCATACATTGGGCTTTATATCATTGATTTATTTCATCAATGGCAACATATATCAATATATATATCAACATTGGGTAGTTCATACCCGAAATAACATTTCAATTTCATCAATGTAAGTAATCAAATGATCAATGCATTTTATTTCTCAAATCTTGACATATTCATATTATATCAATCATATATTCAATGACATAATTATCAATGTATTATGATATGCATGCAATTGCACTCACCTGGGCCATTTATTTGTTTGCCTCACTAAGTCCTCTTTAAACTTTTCTTCGTTACACCTCGAACCTCTCTTGATTCGAACTTGAACTTCATAAATCAAAAAAATGAAATATTTGTTAGATCCTAATCTAACAATATCTAAGACATATTGTCAAAAATAATCATTCGGATATAAAAATTTCCAAATGTCTTCCTTTCTTCCTTGTATTGTTCAAAAACTCATTATGGTCCTTAATGACCTGTTTGAACTTCCATTAACCCCTTTCAAGCTTACTAATCAATCTTAGATACAAAGTGTATCAATTCTCATTTTCTGGCAACTTGCAGTACCTTCAAAGAAATATTTCTATAAAATAATCTATAACTCAGAATTCAACTCTATTTGTTATGAAAGAAACTAGATCCGATAAGATTTTTACCCATATAAATTAATATTCCAAATTCATCTTGTACGATTTATGGCGAATTTTCAAAGTCAATTACAGTGATGAAATTCGGAAGAGACTGGTGCCTTGTTTTCTGACCTTTCGTCATTTAAAAGTTCATATCTTTTGACTCGGAACTCGAAATCAGTTTCCATTTTTTGTAAACAAAATTAGACGAACAAATATTTACATCGGTATAAAATTCACTATCTAACCATTTTTGTAGAATTTATGGTGAAATTTCAAAGTTACTGCCAGAAACCAGTTTTTCTACACAGCTTCCATAAACAACGTCAACTTTTATACTAACTTCTCCTTACTTCTCTACTTTTCAATTTAGTCCAATTAATTGCTTTAAACCATCATCTTATGACCTTCTTCATCAAATAATTATTCACAATAATTCTCCTTAATTTTCCTTCTTTACCGAAATAGTCACTAAAATGCAAAGATAAGGATTCAAGCTTCTTAACTTTGCAAATTAGTCTTCAATTCAACATTACTACCTTAATTCCATTATTAAAAATAAAAATCAGATTTATCCCCCATACAAAACTTCAATTTCGATTTGGTCCCTTAACTTTGACAAATTGTCAAAATGGTCACTAATTCAATTCAACATCAATTTAGCATTCTAACTTCATTTTCTTGTCTTTAACATCATTAATAAAATAAATACACTCCAAATTATAAAAATTTAGATTTGGTCCTTCAACTTTTCAATTTTCCGAAATGGTCTATAGACAATTTAACTTAGGGTTTTGCTTCCAATCAACAATTCAAGCTTACTAGATCATTAATTCATCATCACAATCCTAAATTAAACTTGTACCCATAAACCCTAATCTTCTCCATAGAAACTAAAATATGTAGGGTTTAAATTCCAACTCAATTACCTGATTGTAACATCACACAAGCTTGATTCCAACTTGAATTAAATCATAAAATTCCAAAACCCCCAATTTGGTTCATAAACCCTAATTTCTTCCTCATGAAAATTATCATCAATTAAGCATGTATTCCATGAAATATTTACATCAAAAGGTAGAGTCTGAAGAGTAGAACAACTTTGCAGTTGAAAGGATTACCTGAAAATCGAGTTTCAGGTCTTGAATCGAACTTGGAAAATTTTCTCTTCCTCCCCCTTGTGTATTCGAAAATGGATGAAGAAGATGAAGTCTTAATCTTTTGATTCTTTACTTTAAAAATGTCTAATTATGCCACTTGTACCTTAAAAATGAATTTAAAATTCATTCAAATAGTAAAATTACCAAATTGCCCTTTTATCCAACGGTTGAATTTATTTTATCATCAATCAAGGGCCAAGATTTAATCTTTAATTCCCTTCTTCCAAAATTTCCCTTTATAACTTTCAAATATTTCAAAATTGCCATCATTTCCAAATGACTAATATGCCCTCCAACTAGTTTTTATTTACTAGTTTGTTCCAAAATTGCCATTCCATTACAATATAACTAAATCTAGTTAGAATTCAACCAACCATAATAAATATTCATAAAATAGTATTTTATGACTTTTCCATAGCTTTTGGATCAGTCTCTCGATTTTTCCATTCGATCTGATATACTGATAATTAACCTCTTTACTCAGGATTAAATTGTAGGATTCATCTTGAATCGAACTAAAAATATTTCCAGCACTTGTAATAGACTTTTATAACCTTAATCTATCGTATGGTGAAATCTCAAAATAATTTGACCCAATTCGGGTATCCGAATTCCATTTAAACTTTGACTGTAATTTCCCAATAATAGAAACATCAGATCAAAGTAGAATCTTCACATTAAATTCACACCTTTAGGTGATCTGTTTATTTATGAAATAAAAACCCTTGACTTTTGGGGAATTACAACTTTAGTCTCCAAAATTTTCCAAAGTTTATACTTTAGTCATGAAATTTCCAAAATTTACATTTTGGTCACTAAACTTTTAAACTTCAATTTCCATTCCAATTTTCCTTGGAATCCAACCAAATTTTAAGAATACTTTATTCAACTCACTATCTATCACATGATTCCTTTAAACCTTAAAATTTTCCTTTTTAAGACCCATAATTAAAGAAATCCTAACTTTTGTATTTTGTCATTTTAGTCACTAGGTTAGCTTTTAAGATATTATCTTAGTACTAAATGACCTTTAATCAACTTAGTAAAATTTGGGGCATTACATTGTCTTTGGATTTTGTGCTCTTGCATTTCTTTTCTTTCTTTCAAAGAGAAACCCCATCTTCTTACTTAGGCTCTTCATCATTCTCGGGCTTCTCTTCGTTGTCGGCATCAATGGCCATGTACGCAGTGGGATGACTACAAAAAAAGTTTCTGCCGGTTGATAAGTGTTCAAAAGTACTATTTTTCTTACTCTTTTTACTCATATTATTGTTAGACTTAGGCTCATATTAGTTGCATAATTAGCCATTCATGCATTAATCCATGTTTCCTTCCATCGTTGAGCTTGATTACTTAACTTGGTAGTTTTTGTGGGAAAAGATGCTGCTTTGGTGTGTTTTGTGTGTATGTGTAGGATCACTTGCCAAAGCAAGGCTAGAGCTAGTTGCCAGGGCAATACATGAAGGAGATGCCGAGCTAGTTGCCAGGGCAATGCATGAAGGAGACGCCGAGCCAGTTGCCAGGGCAATTGTCGACAAAGAACAAGGTGATATGGTAGTTGAAATTGATGACTAGACAAGCCCAAGATGACGTGGAGCAAAGCCAAATCCCAAAGGAATTTGATTTCCATGAAGAGATTAAAGAAGAATTAAATTCCAAGAAGATAGGAGAAGTTCTTGTAGGAATATAATTATAATAAAGAATTATATTCTTTAAAGATAATTTAATTCCAACTTAACTTCCTCCTCAAAGAAGGACTTTGACCTAGCCCTATAAATTAGAGGGGAATTTCGACAACTCAAGGAGAGCAAGAGGAGAGAATTTTCGACAAGCATCTAGGGCAAGGGGATTTCGACAAGCTTCAATTCTTCATCTTTTTCTTTCTTGTTCAATTAGGTTCATGCTAGAGATTATTTATCTTGTGTTTCTTTGGAACCTAGACATGAACTAAATCTATTTGGCTATGGTTATTGTGTTTTGTGGTTGTGAGAAACTATTGGATTTTGTTTAGGTAATAAGAGTTTGCACTTTTCTATTCAAGGTTTATTCATTCTTGGTTCTTATTCTTGTTTGCGAGTGAATTGGGAGAGGATCTCGTAACTTCATCTATTTATCTAATATCGGGAGAGTTAGATTCAAGAAACAAATGAATATGATCTTTATTCAATCTATTGATGGTGAAGATTAATCCGACTTAGGAATAAGTCAAGGATTTCAACAGCTAAGAGGAGTGCAAGATTGGTTGTTGTTCACCCTTGATTCACGCAGGGATGTATTATCAAGGCATGCACAAGTAGCTAGAGTTTTGACTTAGGGGTAAGAAGAAACCACTGAAGAACGCTCTGCCGAACCTTGAAGGTTGCTGCCCAGACGCCCAAGTAGTTGCCCAACTAGTCGCCCAGGCAACCATCGATTAGTTGCCAAGGCAACCCCGTTGTGCAAGTTGCCACGGCAACTGAGTTGCCCGTGCACTCTTTTACCAAGACGATCCAATCGGCTATCACACCTCAACTCATGATAACCTGGCCTATCTCTCTAATTTGTTCTCATTTAATCTTTTACTTTATTGCCTTCTAGTTTAGTTATTAGTTAAACTCCTATAATCCTTTATTTTGTGTTTTTACTTTTTACAGTGCAAGAGACTAGATTCTTGAAGTGGCACCAATCCCTGTGGAGACTGATAAGTGTTCAAAAGTACTATATTTCTTACCCTTTTTACTCATATTATTGTTAGACTTAGGCTCATATTAGTTGCATAATTAGCCATTCATGCATTAATCCATGTTTCCTTCCATCGTTGAGCTTGATTACATAACTTGGTAGTTTTTGTGGGAAAAGATGCTACTTTGGTGCATTTTGTGTGTATGTGCAGGATCACTTGCCAAAGCAAGGCTAGAGCTAGTTGCAAGGGCAATACATGAAGGAGATGCCGAGCTAGTTGCCAGGTTAATGCATGAAGGAGACGCCGAGCCAGTTGCCAGGGCAATTGTCGACAAAGAACAAAGGTGATATGGTAGTCAAAATTGATGACTAAACAAGCCCAATATGACGTGGAACAAAGCCCAATCCCAAAGGAATTTGATTTCCATGGGCAATGCATGAAGGAGACGCCGAGCCAGTTGCCAGGGCAATTGTCGACAAAGAACAAAGGTGATATGGTAGTCAAAATTGATGACTAGACAAGCCCAAGATGACGTGGAACAAAGCCCAATCCCAAAGGAATTTGATTTCCATGAAGAGATTAAAGAAGAATTAAATTCCAAGAAGATAAGAGAAGTTCTAGTAGGAATATAATTATAATAAAGAATTGTATTCTTTAAAGATAATTTAATTCCAACTTAACTTCCTCCTCAAAGAAGGACTTTGACCTAGCCCTATAAATAAGAGGCCATATCGTCAACACCAAAGAGAAAAGAGAGGGGAATTTCGACAACTCCAAGGAGGGCAAGAGGAGAGAATTTTCGACAAGCATCTAGGGCAAGGAGGATTTCGACAAGCCTCCTTCTTCATCCTTTTCTTTCTTGTTCGATTGGGTTCATGCTAGGGATTATTTATCTTGTGTTTCTTTGGAACCTAGCCATGAACTAAAGCTATTTGGCTATGGTTATTGTGTTTTGTGGTTGTGAGAAACTATTGGTTTTTGTTTAGGTAATAAGAGTTTGCACTTTTCTATTCAAGGTTTATTCATTCTTGGTTCTTATTCTTGTTTGTGAGTGAATTGGGAAAGGATCTCGTGATTTCATCTATTTATCTAATATCGGGAGAGTTAGGTTCAAGAAACGAATGAATATGATCTTTATTCAATCTATTTATGGTGAAGATTAATTTGGCTTAGGAATAAGTTAAGGATTTCAACGGCTAAGAGGAGCACAAGATTAGTTGTTGTTCACCCTTGATTCACGTAGGGATGTATTATCAAGGGATGTATTATCAATCTATTGATGGTGAAGATTAATCCGAACCTTGAAGGTTGCTGCCCAGACGCCCAAGTAGTTGCCCAACTAGTCGCCCAGGCAACCATCGATTAGTTGCCAAGGCAACCCCGTTGTGCAAGTTATTACGGCAACTGAGTTGCACGTGCACTCTTTTACCAAGACGATCCAATCGGCTATCACACCTCAACTCACGATAACCTGGCCTATCTCTCTCAATTGATCTCATCTATTCTTTTACTTTATTGCTTTCTAGATTAGTTATTAGTTAAAATTCCTATAATCCTTTATTTGTGCTTTTACTTTTTACAGTGCAAGAGACTAGATTCTTGAAGTGGCACCAATCCCTGTGGAGACGATATCTTTTATACTATAACTTGCAACGTGTATACTTGCACAATTGCGTAGCACTTATTACGCGCAACAAGTTTTTGGCGCCGTTGCCGGGGATTGGCAATAGCTACTTTGTTTTTATTTTCTTGCACTTTCTTTTTACTTTTCTTGTTTAAGATTCAAAGGGCTAACAAACTTTGGTTTTGCATTGGTATATGACCAGGGCGAGACCGATTACATCAGAATATCCCTTTGATCCAGAAATCAAACGAACCTTACAAAGACTTAGATGAAGGATAAGAGTAGCAATGGCTAATCAAGACGGCAATATGAATCAAGATGTTCCAGCAGGAGGAGGAGTGATTCTTGCACGAAACAGAACTATTCGAGACTATCTTGAAGAAGATCTTGATGGACTTAATCCAGGAGTTGTCGCACCTGAAATTGAAGTCAACCACTTTGAGTTAAAACCGGTAATGTTTAATATGATCAACACAATTGGTCAATTTGGCGGCTTAGCAACTGAAGATGCACGACAACATCTAAAATCTTTCCTCGAGATTTGTAACTCATTCAAAATACACGGAGTCACCCCCGATGTCTTACAATTAAGATTATTCCCCTATTCACTGAGGGATAGGGCGAAAGCATGGTTGAATAGCATTCCTGCCGGATCAATAGCATCTTGGATCGATCTTTGTCGTGATTTTCTTGCTCGGTTTAATCCTACAAATTTGACTAATAAGCTTCGTAACGACATTACTTCTTTTCGGCAGGCAGATGATGAATCCATGTAAGAGGCTTGGGAGCGATATAGAGAACTTCTACACAAATGCCCCCTACACGGATTCCTGGTGTGGACTCAAGTAACAATGTTTTTCATGGATGTATGCAGAATCCGGAACAACAATGTGATGTCCAATACATACAATCCAGCTTGGAAGAAGCACCCGAATATTTCATGGAGTAATCCAAACAATGCTCTAAACCAGAACAATTAGAATGCACAAGCATCGAGATTCCAGCAGAATATGCCACGACAACAGTTACCGCAGCAACAACCGACAACATCTAGTTCTTTGGAAATTTCTCTAAATGCTTTTATAATGAAAACTGAATCTTATATGGCTGAGAATAGTAATTTCATAAAAAGAACTGATGCTTTTATTAACAGGACCGAGATGAGATTGCAAAACCAAGAGGCGGCAATCAAATCATTGGAAAATCAAGTCAGACTGTTTGCTCAAAATCTGAACACTAGACCGCAAGGAGGTTTACCTAGCGATACTGAAGTCGCAAGAGGAACTGGCCATGAGCAATGTAAGGCAATCACCACTAGAAGTGGCCAACAACTTAGAGAGGCTCAAACCCGCTCATCAAATAAAACTCCACAAAAAGATCAAGACGAACCTAGCGGCAAAGCCTCAGATGCTGAACCAGGAATTGCCTCAGCAACCGGCAATAAGCATGCCTCGGTAACCGACGATAAGGATGCTTCGACAACTTGTGATAAGCATACCTCGGCAACCCAGTTGATAATGCCTCGGCAACTCCAGTTGTCCCAGTAATGCCGTCAATCAGGTTCCAAACAAATGAAAGGATCGAAGACATCCGACTTCCACCACCATTCCCACAAAGGTTGAAGCGACAAAAGCAAGAATATCAATTCAAGAAGTTTCTTGATATCCCAAAGCAAGTCCACATCAACTTGCCATTGGTGGAAGCAATTGAACAAATGCCAAACTATGCCAAGTTTCTTAAAGACATTGTGTCCAAGAGAACAAGGCTATGAGAGTTTGAAACAGTTGCCGCAACAGAGGGATGCATGGCAATGTTGCACAATCGTATGCCACCCAAGTTGAAGGATCCCAGAAGTTTCACAATACCCTGTTCTATTGGAAATCACTATGTCGGGAAAGCATTATGCGACCTTGCGGCTAGCATAAACTTGATACCTAAATCAGTTTTTCCAGAATCTAGGAATCGGGAAGGAGACCTACAAAAGTTATGCTACAGCTAGCCGACAGATCCTATGTGCATCCAGAGGGAAAAATTGAGGACATACTGGTAAAAGTTGATAAATTTATTTTTCCCTCTGACTTTATTGTTTTGGATTGTGAAGCAGATGAGCATGCACCCATCATTCTCGGGAGACCATTCCTAGCAACAGGGAGAACCTTGATCGATGTTGAAAAGGGAGAACTCACAATGAGAGTGAATGACCAGCAAGTTAATCTAAATGTGTTCCAAACACTAAGGCATGCCGATGATCCAGAAGAATGCCAACTTCTTCATGCCACGGCAGAGTTTAACTTCGACGAGGAATTTAGTTGCCTCGGCAACTACATTGCCGATCAAGAGGAACCTGAGGAGTATGAAGAACCGGTCGATGAGGAACAACAAAAAGAGGCAAATTGGCTAGTCAATCGACCAGGTACATACTTTGAACCACTGGATTACTCAGGTAAGGAAGGTAAACTCGAAAAACCCTCTATTGAACAACCACCGATTATTGAGTTGAAACAATTGCCAGAGCAACTAAAATATGCATACATAGGAACCGATAATACATTGCCTGTAATTGTTTCTTCTAAGTTACAGCCTGAGTAGGAAAAGAAGCTGATCAAGATGTTGAAGCTACACAAAAAGGCAATAGGGTGGACAATTGCCGACTTGAAGGGAATTAGCCCGGCAGTGTGCATGCACAAGATTTTGTTGGAAGATGATCACAAACCTTCAATTGAGGCCCAGAGGAGACTAAATCATGCCATGAAAGGGGTTGTAATGAAAGAAATCATCAAGTGGCTTGACGCCGGCATTATATACCCTATCTCTGATAGTACATGGGTAAGTCCGGTACAATGTGTACCGAAAAAGGGAGGTATAACAATGGTAAGTAATGAAAACAATGAACTTATTCCAACCAGGACTGTGACCGGTTGGAGGGTTTGTATGGATTATCGAAAGCTAAACAAAGCCACTAGGAAAGATCACTTCCCATTACCCTTTATTGATCAAATGCCTGACCGTCTTGTAGGTAAACCCTTTTATTGTTTTCTTGATGGTTATTGAGGTTACAATCAAATTGCCATAGCACCAGAAGATCAAGAAAAGACAACCTTCACATGCCCATACGGTACTTATGCTTTCCGAAGGATGCCGTTTGGATTGTGTAACGCCCCGACAACCTTCCAAAGATGCAAGATGGCACTCTTTTCAGACATGGTCGAAGACTTCCTTGAGATCTTCATGGATGATTTTTCTGTTTTTGGTAATGACTTCGACAGTTGTCTCGGCAATTTAGAGAGGGTGTTGGCAAGATGTGAAGAAACTAATTTAGTCCTCAATTGGGAGAAATGCCATTTTATGGTAGATGAAGGAATAGTGCTCGGCCATAAGATTTCATCCAAGGGAATTGAAGTAGACAAAGCTAAGGTGGACGTGATCGAGAGATTACCCCCACCAAGTTCGGTTAAAGGAATTTGAAGTTTTCTTGGACATGCAGGTTTTTACAGGAGGTTCATTCATAATTTTTCTAAAATCACTAAACCCTTGTGCAATTTGCTTGAAAAGGATAAAGTCTTCAATTTTGATGATTCTTGCACCCAAGCATTCGAAAACCTAAAGAAAAAGCTTGCCTCGGCACCCATTGTCGTTCCACCAGATTGGACGCTACCTTTTGAGCTCATGTATGATGCAAGTGATTTCGCGGTAGGAGCAGTCCTAGGCCAACGCACAGGTAAGACCTTCCATGTGATATACTACGCTAGTAAAACTCTTAATAGTGCTCAAGTGAATTACACAACAACGGAGAAAGAGTTACTAGCTGTAGTTTTTGCATTTGACAAGTTTCGATCCTATTTGATTGGTACAAAGGTAATTGTTCATACGGACCATTCGGCAATCAAATATCTATTTGATAAAAAGGATGCCAAACCTCGTTTGATTCATTGGATATTACTTTTACAAGAATTTGATATTGAAATTAAGGACATGAAAGGAATAGAAAATCAAGTTGCCGATCACTTATCACGTTTAGAACGCAATAGGGAGGAGGACGCTGATCTAGAGATATGCGATGCATTCCCGGATTAACAAATTTTAGTTGCGTCGGCAACCATGGACATGCATGCCTCGGCAACCCTCGACGCCTCGGCAACCATGGACGCGCGTGCCTCGACAACTCTCGACACCGCAGCAGCCTTTGACGCGCATGCCTCGGTAATTTTAAGAGCAGTCTCCACGGTAGCACATGCCTCGGCAATACCCTGGTACGCGGATTTAGTTAATTTCCTTGTTTGTGGTATTTTACCTTATGGCATTACTCACCAAGGGAAGAAGCGGTTCCGCCATGATGCTAAGCATTACTTTTGGGACGAGCCTCTTTTGTTTAAACAATATGCAGATCAGGTTATACACCGCTGTGTCCCTGAAGAAGAGCAACATAATGTACTCCGGCAATGCCATTCTTCACCCTATGGAGGACATTTTGGAGGAACTCGTACCGCGGCCAAAGTTTTGCAATCCGGTTTGTATTGGCCAACATTGTACAAAGATGCCCAAGACTTTTACAAGCAATGTGATCGTTGCCAGAGGACGGGCAATATCTCTAGACGACATGAGATGCCGCTCCAGAACATCATCGAGGTGGAATTGTTCGATGTATGGGTGATCGATTTTATGGGACCTTTCCCATCTTCATTCGGCAACCTCTACATTCTACTTGCCGTCGACTACGTGTCTAAATGGGTTGAGGCAGCTGCAGTTCCCAACAACGATTCCAAGATCGTGCAACGATTCTTGCAGAAAAACATATTTACACGGTTTGGGATGCCGAGAGCAATTATCAGTGACGAAGGCAAGCATTTTGACAATAGACTAATTGCCAAGATGTTGCAACGCTTCGGCATATCACACAAGATTGCCACGGCATATCACCCACAAACCAACAGGCAAGAAGAAATTTCCAACCGGGAATTGAAGGGTATACTCGAGAAAGTTGTAAATCCCTCTATGAATGATTGGTCATTAAGACTAGATGACGCACTTTGGGCATATCGCACTGCATTCAAAACACCCTTAGGTATGTCCCCCTTCCGACTTGTCTATGGCAAAACATGCCATCTACCGGTGGAAATTGAACACAAGGCATACTGGGCAATCAAGACCGTGAATATGGATTGGGAAAGCGCCGGACAAAAGCGTTTGTTGGACCTCAATGAGATAGAAGAATTTCGTGCACTCGCCTATAACAATGCACGAATCTACAAGGAGAAAACAAAGCAATGGCACGACAAAAAACTATTGCTGCGGCAATTCATGCCAGGGTAACTAGTTCTTTTATTCAATTCTCGGCTAAAATTTTTCCCGGGAAAGCTGAAATCAAGATGGTCGAGACCATTCGATGTTGTCAAACCATTCTCCCATGGTGCCGTGATAATCAAGTCCATCACTGACAAACATGAATTCAAAGTTAATGGACAAAGATTGAAACACTACAATGGTGCAGTACTTTTGAATGATATACCATGGAAGCTTAGTATAACTGTCTAAGTCAGTCCCATTTGCATCTTAAGATGCTTGAGCACTCGCGTGGGGCGTCATATTGCTTAGGAGATTATTTCATTTGCTTTCTATTTGATTCAAGTCATCTTGTAGTTGACAGTACTTAGAGGAATAACGGTCAAGCGACTAATGTTGCTGTACAAATACTGGTTTAGCTTAAGTTCATTCTCAGTTAAAAGTTCATAGCCAAACCAGCTAAAATTTTGACCAAATGTTTACTGTAGGTAATAGGTTGCAGAAACATTTTCTAATGATGAACTAACTGTAAGGTTATTGACCCTAATAGGTAGTGGTTGTAACAACACATGAAGGGGTTCCACAGGAGTTCTATGGAGCAAAGCTGATAGGATCGAGAAGGTTAGTATACTGAATGAAATTCGAGCTAAAGCTTGCACTATGCTTCCACGTTATTTCCATTTTGTTCTTACCTATGCTTGTCTTTGCTTGATGTTATGCTTTTTGAGGCTCAATAACTAGAACTGCAAATAGAAATTTGTCTAGAAAAAACAAAATACTAGTTGCTTAACCTTTGTTTTCATTCTAAAATGTTTACAAGCCAGAGGTGCAACCCTGCAAAAGTAACTACTTACGAAGCATTCTGAGGCATATATGATTTTAAACTCCAGAAAGGGGTTGGTAAACAATGTTTTCAATCGTGTAAAGTGTAAGAAATGTTTGAGATGACTATTTACAATTGATTTAGTATCCGTGTCTTTGTCCCTGAGGATTCAGATAGCCTGGTTCATGAAAGATGTTAAGCACTATTTTTTGCGAAGATATATATTATGCACAACATCCTTACACTATCAAGAATAAATTTCTTTCTATCACAGCCAGTTAATCTCAGTTTACTTCATCCTTAATTTCAATCTTGCTCTGGTCCTATTATATTTTGTTTTGATGTTACCATCTGTGTCAAACAGTGTAATCCCTAAAATCGGCCCAGAAGAAATTGGCCGAATATAAGAAGTCACGTTTGAAACTTTTGCAAGTAATAGATTTTAGGTTTAAATAATTTATAATATAAAATAATCATTAAATAATGTTAGTTAAGGTAAAACATCACAATTGTTTACAAAACCCAAATGTTATAGAACTATTATGGTCATTTAATAAAATGTGAAATAAAGTATGTAAATGCATGCTGAAACATAATCCCAAAATATAAATCCCAATGTCCAAATTACATAAAAGTCCCAAAACATTAAATAATAATTTAAAATATTAAAGCAGTTCATACTAATAAACAATAGTAAAGTCTGAATAGGATGAGATCCTCCAAGTACCTAATCACCTAAGAGTCTGAGTATATTTGAAAGAGGAACTATGAGGGTGTAAGCTAAAGAGCTTAGAGTGACTCTAAAGTGCAAGCAAACACAAAACAAAACAATATTTTTATTTTTCTGATAAAGTCTTTTGAAGACACATTAAATTTGAATCATAATGCTACGATGTCCGATGCACAACTCTATACTCAACTATCCGATATCATACAGAGTGGAGGTTTCCCTCGCTTTTTTTCGAATACAATTCCGATCGTATGATTCAATGATATGATTTGAAAATCATAAATCTGAACTCTTGCGAGTTTCTCATTTTCGAAAATCTGATGCTTGATTTAAAAATACATTTTAGTATGTCATGCATGATATTTCAAAACATTCTCAAGTCACAATTCAGATAATAAATCTGTAGAATAGAGGAACGTGCAGAGAAAAGAGAGTTATTCTCCGTTGATTAATTTCATTAAAACAAATGTACACAAGAAGAGTCTTTAATAGACTAAGTACAAAGAGTTTGACTCCTAGTAGTCTTCTATAAGATTTAATCTTTATCTACAGTAAAAATAGAGTCACTATACATTTAAAATACTAATTAGGATAATATTTACATTAGCAGAATTAAATCTCTACACGTCTCTAACCTACACTCCCCTCAAGCTTGTGAGTATATGTTATATACTCCTAGCATGGATGTGAAGTCATCGAAAGTTATTCTCGTTAATGCCTTGGTGAGAACTTCAGTAAGCTGATTTTTTGTTGGAACATAATGAATCGTTGCAACTCCATTGTTAACCTTCTCATAGATGAAATGTCTATCAATCTCCACGTGCTTAGTCCTATCATGTTGGACTGGGTTTTTAGCAATACTGATTGTTGATTGACTGTCACTAAATAATTCAAAATTCTGACTTTCATCTAGTTCCAATTCTGATAGAAGTTTCTTTAACCACATTCCTTTACAAATTCCAAGTGCCATTGCTCTATACTCATATTATGCATTGCTTTGAGACACCACAGCCTATTTTTTTACTTCTCCAAGTCACTAGATTGCCCCACAAAAAAGAACAATATCCACTGGTAGATTTCCTATCTGTTGATTCCCCTGCCCAGCTGGAATCAATGTATATTTTCATTGATGTGTCCTTGTTTTTCTGAAAATCAGACCATAACCAGGTGTAAACTTCAGGTATCTAAGAATCTTGTTGACTACTTCTAAGTGTTCTTCTCTAGGGTTACTCATGTACTAAGTGACAATACTAATTGAGTAGGCTATGTTTGGTCGTGTGATGGAGAGATAAATCAATTTTCCCACAAGTCTCTAATAAGATTCCCTATTCACATGGCTTCTCATCTCATCTATTCTCATCTTCAAGTTCGAATCCATGGGAGTATTTGCTGGTTTGCAACCAAGCATCCCAATTTTCAAGAGAAAATCTAGAATATATTTCCTCTGGTTAATCACAATCTCATCAGTTGATCTGGCAACCTCCATTCCCATAAAATATTTGAGACTTCCAAGATCCTTGGTTTCAAATTCCTTTGCTAGGAATTTCTTCAATCCTTCAATTTCTTTAATGTTATCACCAGTGATTATTATGTCATCGACATAAACAATCAAAAATGTTTTCTTCTTGTCTGATGTGACATTTATAAATAGTGTATGGTCTGCTTGGCATTGCTTGTATCCATTCCTCACAACTGCTTTAGCAAACCTATCAAACCAGGCTCTTGGGGATTGTTTTAACCCATATAAGGATTTGTTTAGCTTGCGTACCTTATGTTTGGTTGAGTGATCTTCCAAACCTGGTGGAATCTTCATATACACTTCCTCTTCAAGGGTTTCATTCAAGAATGCATTTTTATGTCTAACTGATGCAACTTCCAATCTTCATTTGCGGCTAAAGATAGTAATACACTAATAGTATTTAACTTAGCCATAGGTGCAAATGTCTCATGGTAATCTACCCAATTGGACTAAGTAAACCCTTTGGCTACCAATCAAGCTTTGAACCTCTCTACACTTTCATATGAGCTGTACTTCACTGTGAATTACTATTTGCACCCAACCACTTTCTTCCCTTTCGGCAGCTCAATCAAGTTCCAGGTTTTGTTAAATTGAAGAGCTTTAATTTCTTCCTTAACTGCCTTTCTCCACTTAGGATCTTCTAGAGCCTCCTCCACTGTCTTTGGAATGCTTACACTATCCATCTTGGCTGTAAAAGCTTTAAAATCAGCCGTTAATTTTCCATAAGCAACAAACCTTTCAATATGATGGTTTGTACATTTTCTCACACCTTTCCTCTGGAAATAGGAGGGTCTACTGTATCAATAGTAGGAGCATAAATTTGAGAAAAAATATTATCTTCTAGGTTTTCCAAAGCTACAGAATCCAGTTCTAGCTCTCGAAAAATGCTAGGCTGAGTAATAGCTTCTGGAACATGCCTTTTTTACCTTTTATAAACACTTAGTTGTTTATATTCAAGCTCTGGAGTTAAGGTTTTCTGATGAGTCTTTGGATCTGATCTGGGTGTTGGAATGGGTGTGGTGCAAATGCAAGGAGTTTTAGGATTCAGTAAGGTCATATCTGGTGGAGAAGGTAACTCGTCGGCCTCAGAGTCAGAACTCTACATTAATAACTTTTCTAACACTAAGCCACCAACTAAAAACATAAACACTACTCTGAAAGAATACTCATGAGTGGGCCCTAAAAAATGTGCACGGTAGGACTGAACAGTTGGAGACGGTAACTCATCGACCTCAGAGTTAATACCTGAACACGAGAATAACTCGGGTCAAACGAATATTCAATTCTTCTAAAATTACGAAGTACAATAAATTGTAAATAGTAAAATAGAGCTTTCAGTTTCTAATTTGACAAAATGGACAGCGAATACGAACTCAAGATGTCGAAAAGGGTCAAGAAAAAGGTTGTCTAAAAAAGTCAACTCTTGGTCAAAGTCAACTCTGACAAAAAGTCAAAGTTAATGCTCACTTAACTGGTCAAATGTTAATGTTGAACTCATGGCCAAGTCCATGTTGATGTCACCCGATCAAAGGTCGGTCAAACAGATCGGGTTAATTGTTCACAGGCTGAGTCAATCAACTATGGTCCGGTTAACGAGTCAAGATCAAAAAGAATTCTGTTGGTTCAATCAGTTCACAGGTTTGGTTTTGCCCATGCGTCCAGTTTGGTTTAAAAAAATTAGTGCGGTTTCATTATGGGTCATGTTCACTCATAGGTCTGGCTCACACCGAGTTGGGTTTGGTGGTTCGGGCTTACTCAGGTCTAGTTCAATCTGAATTGGGTTCTTTCTCTCCAATGGTCTTACAAGAAATATACACACATATTTGGGCTCACATGGTTTTGGGTTCAGCCAAAATCCACACAACCCACTTTCGTTTGGTTTTTCAACACCTGGCCAAAATTGATGGCCAATACACAATAAGGGTTTTATTCCTTTAACACAAGGATTTCCAGAACCCAAAACAACAACGGAGATGGCGTAGCAACGCAGTAGTGAGGGCATAAAATGGTAACAGTGAGACAAACGGTGACGATCGATGAAAGAAAACCGATGACAGTTGAAACGATAAGAGCGACGCGAGGGAACACAAATGACTCAAAAACAAGCATGGTCCACAACTTAGAAACCTCCAATTAAAACCCAAAACAAAAGGACAAGAAATTTTGAACAAAATATGCTTACGCAACACTTACCCAAACGTCCAACACGAAGAATAAGGGCGGAGAGAACGATGGCGGCACAAAGGGGAACTGAAAGGTTCCTTACGGATTCTGTAAAACCTTTTTGATTTCGGTATAACTTAATGAAAAATATTTTTGGACTTAAACTAATTTGTAAAAATATTTTAAAGTCTATAAACTTAAAAAATATGTTTGGAATGTTTTTAAAGGTTTTTGACACAATTTAAATGATCTTAAAAAGTCAAAGTGTCAAAAACTAGGCCTGAGTACCGATACGGATTTACCTATACTGATACCCAAAAGACCCCGTACCGATACAGTTTTGAGCGTATCGATACGACTTTTGATCCCAAGTTTTCCAAATTTCATACCGATACATGCCTAGCCGTATCGATACGAGTAGATGCGTACCAATACGCTTATACAGCATACTGATACCCCTGTGCTTTAAATGCTCCAACGGCTAGTTTTTTGAAGAACATGTACCGATATGGGTCCCCACGTACTGATACCGAGGAGTCTAGAATTACATTTATTGCGAGAAATAAAGACCTCAATGGCTAGTAACGACCATGAAGTTGTTAGAGGGTTTAAAAGACACCTCCAAGCATCCATGGAAGAACAAGAAACATATTGTCAACATTCAATATATAAAGAAAGTGTTTTTGTGCTTTAATTGTCAATTTCTTTGTAGAACACACTTGTGAGCTTAATTGTCATATATGCTCAAGTGTTAGGTTTTGGGTGAGTGCTTAGAATTGCTAACAATCAGCCTTGTGAGGTTTTCCTAGTTTGCTCTTTATATTTCTCTTGTAAGAGAGGGTTTTCTCAAAGTTTTGAGGGTATAAGCTTTGAGGTTGTAAAAGTTTACTCTTGAGCCTAAAAAAGGGAAGAAATTCATTGTGAATTTGAGAAAATTCTTAGTAGGAAGCTAAGGTAGTGGATGTAGAGCTTGGTTAGAAACTCGAACCACTATAAATCCTTGTGTCTCATTTTTAAATTCCTCTACTTCCACTACAAACACTTAAAATCCAATTCACCCCTTCTTGGTACATTCAGTTAATCGATTCGAGCCTCCCAATAATTGGTATCAGAGCGAGGTTTTTTTCATCAGATTAACATCTTAAGAGTCGATCCTCAAAGAGCTCAAGTCATTTCTACATCAACCAGAGTTCATGGCACAATCCATCAATATGCCATCTTTTTTCGACGGGTCCAACTACTCATATTGGAACAATATGATGATGTACTTCATGAGAGCCAATGACTATCATCTTTGGGACACTGTTCTTGATAGCATGTTCATTCCTCAAATAAGCAAGGCGGAATAGAGTGCAGATGATCGCAAGAAGATGGAGCAAAACGCGAAAGCCTTGCACATTCTCTTTGGCGCACTTATCCCGGAAGAATATGCCAAAGTCTCTTTTTGTGAGAGTGTCAAGGAGATTTGGGACAAGCTTGAAGTCACTCATGAAGGAACAAATAAAGTAAATGAGACCAAGATTGGTCTTCTCTACCTTGAGTATGAGAACTTTAAGATGGACCCAGATAAAGACATTATAGCTATGTTCGATCAGTTCTCCACCATTGTGAATGGGCTTAAAGGATTTAGAGAGATAATTCCGGAGGACAAGCTTATGAGGAAGTTGATATACTCACTTTCGAACTCATGGGATTCCAAGAAGACGACAATCATTGAGGTAAAGAATTTGAAAGAGCTCAAGCTTGACGAGCTTATGAGATCTTTGCTCACCCATGAGATGATGATGTCAAAGAGGAAGAAGAAGAAGAAGATAGAAGAGCAAGGTATTGAAGACTTGAATGTTGCTGCTCTTAAATCCTCAAGAATTCAAGAAGAATCAAGTGAAGATGAGAGTGAATATGAAGAAGAAGAGATGGCCAAGCTCTTCAAGAAGTTCACCCGATTCATGAAGTGCCACATAGAAGAATCAAGGCATGAATCGAGAATGAATAGGAAGAATCCCATTATATGCTTCGAGTGCAAGAAGCCGGGATATATCAAGTACGATTGCCCTCATTTCAACAAGAAAGGATCAAGCCATAAGAAGAAGGCTTATGTGGTTACATGGAGTGATGAAGAGGATTCCACCGACAATGAAGTAGCTCACCTTTGTCTCATGGCCATCAAAGAAGATTCAAGGGTAACTTCTAACTCATCTTGTTCAAATTCTTATACTTTTGATGAGTTACAAGAAGCCTATAACGAATTGGTTTTGGAATTCAAGTCTTCATTTTCTAAAAACAAAAAGTTGCTTTCAAAGTTGAAAATTGAAAATGAATTACTTTCTAAAACTAATCTCGAACTTGAAGCAAGGTTTAAAGATTTTGAACAAAAGAACCTTGATTTACAAAACTTGCTTCTAAAAGTTCAAGAGGGTCATCAAAGGGAATTTTATGATCTCAAAAAGAATTTGTTTAACAAAGATTTTCAAAGAAGTGAAATTAGAGTTGGCTCCAAATCAAATTTTGTTAAAATAAATTTTTATCAAAGACAATCTAGTTCCCCTAGATTTTTAAATGAAAAATGTGTACCAAATATTTGAGTCCCAAAAGGACTCATTGTTTCAAAGAAAAAAGAATACATTGAAAAATGGATTCCTAATGGGACTAAATTATTAGGGACTAATGCCATTGGATCCAAAGCAATATGGATACTAAAAATTACTTGATTGTCTTTTGTAGGTGTACTTGAGCCATTGTTGAACAAAGTTAAACCTTGGAAGTTCATGTCACACAATGGAGGAAGGATAGTTAGAGAAGGAAGGCTTAACATCCTACCTTGGTTTAAGTGGTAAATTTTTATTTCATGCTATTGCTTGATCATGTTTTTCATGTCTAAATTTTTATGTTGATCTAAGCATGTTTGTATGACTCCATGTTGTGCATTGTTGCACATAGTTAGGGGGAGTCTCAATTGCATAAGTTACATGTTTTGGCCTTGTATGCTCATATCTATGTTTATAGCCATTAACTTGTAATGTTTGGTTGAATTTAAATGTCATCTTTTGAGAAGCATGTGTAGCAAAATGATCAAAATGCATATCTAAGACTTATAGAGCCTTTGTATGAACTTTTAATTAAGTTGTAAGGTCTATAAAGTTGTTTTTTTGCTGCATTTTCACCAGAATTGTGCCTTTGATATCGGTACAGCCCATATAGTACCGATACAGCCTTCAACCAGTATCGATACGACCTTCAACCGTATCGGTACGCACAGTCAAAAAGGGAATGTTTTGACCCTTTTTGCCATGCCTTGAATGCTTATATGTGTATCTTGATTTATGTCATGTTTAATAGAATTTCATGTGTTTATTTGTCTTATTTATTTGAAATTCAATTTATTTCTCTTGAATTGTTGGACTAAAAATCTATTTGATGCTTGAGTAAGGGGAGCCATTTTTTTAATTTCTTTCACACCAACAATTGATGTTTCCTATCAATTGGTACTAATTCTTTCAACAATTGGTGCTTTTAAACTTAATATGATTTCAAACTTAGTTTTGAAACTATCTCATATCTATGTTTATGGCCATTAACTTGTAAGGTTTGGTTGAATTTAGTGAAATACATGCTTTGTATGTGTTAAATGTCATCTTTTGAGAAGCATGTGTAGCAAAATGATCAAAATGCATATCTAAGACTAATAGAGCCTTTGTATGAACTTTTAATTAAGTTGTAAGGTCTATAAAGTTGTTTTTTGCTGCATTTTCACCAGAATCGTGCCTTTGATATCGATACAACCCATATCGTACCGATACAGTCTTTAACCAGTATCAATATGACCTTCAACCGTATCGGTACGCACAATCAAAAAGGGACTGTTTTGACCCTTTTTGCCATGCCTTGAATGCTTATATGTGTATCTTAATTTATGTCATGTTTAATTGAATTTCATGTGTTTATTTGTCTTATTTATTTGAAATTCAATTTATTTCTCTTGAATTATTGGACTAAAAATCTATTTGATGCTTGAGTAAGGGGAGCCATTTTTTAAATTTCTTTCAAGTTAAAATTCTTTCTCTTTTCTCCATTTTACACCAACAATTGGTGTTTCCTATCAATTGGTATTAATTCTTTCAACAATTGGTGTTTTTGAACTTAATGTGATTTCAAACTTAGTTTTGAAACTATCTCATCTCTATGTTTATGGCCATTAACTTGTAATGTTTGGTTAAATTTGGTGAAATACATGCTTTGTATGTGTTAAATGTCTTCTTTTGAGAAGCATGTGTAGCAAAATGATCAAAATGCATATCTAAGACTTATAGAGCCTTTGTATGAACTTTTAATTAAGTTGTAAGGTCTATAAAGTTGTTTTTGGCTTCATTTTTCACCAGAATCGTGCCTTTGATATCGGTACAGCCCATTTCGTACCGATACAACCTTCAACCAGTATCGATACGACCTTCAACCGTATCGGTACGCACAGTCAAAAAGGGATTGTTTTGACCCTTTTTGCCATGCCTTGAATGCTTATATGTGTATCTTGATTTATGTCATGTTTAATTGAATTTCATGTGTTTATTTGTCTTATTTATTTGAAATTCAATTTATTTCTCTTGAATTGTTGGACTAAAAATCTATTTGATGCTTAAGTAAGGGGAGACATTTTTTAAATTTCTTTCAAGTTAAAATTCTCTCTTTTCTCCATTTCACACCAACAACTGATATTTCCTATCAATTGGTACTAATTCTTTCAACAATTGGTGTTTTTAAACTTAATGTGATTTCAAACTTAGTTTTGAAACTATTTTTGATATAACAAAAAGTGGGAGAGATAGGGGTTTGAAAAATTATATTTCCAAAATAAAAAGGGGAGTTTTAAATATTTTCAAAAATATTCACTTTTTCTAAAAATATTTTACTAAAGGAGAGTTTTCACAAAAATAATTTTTAAAGTGTTTCGTTATATCAAAAAGGGGGGATTGTAAAACCTATTTGATTTTGATATAACTTAATGAAAAATGTTTTTGGACTTAAACTAATTTGCAAACATATTTTAAAGTCCATAAACTTGAAAAGTATGTTTGAAATGTTTTCAATGGGTTTTGACACAATTTAAATGATCTTATGCAACCAAAGTGTCAAAAACTAGGCCTGAGTACCGATACAGTTTTACCTGTACTGATATCTAGATGACCCCATATTGTACGATTTTGAGCGTATCGATACGACTTTTGATCCCCAAGTTTTCCAAATTCTAGTAGCCAAATTCCGTACCGATACATGCCTAGTCATATCGATACAAGTAGGTGCGTACCGATACTCTTGAACAGCGTACTAATACCCATTTGTTTTAAATGCTCCAACGACTAGTTTTTTGAAGAACAAGTATCGATACCGAGGAGTGCAGAACTACATTTATTGCGGGAACTAAATGTTCCAACGACTCCAAACAACTCCCAATGGCTAGTAATGACCATGAAGTTGTTAGAGGGCTTATGTAACACCCCCTTCCTAGTCTGGTAGGAATTCGGGTCGAAAAACATTACCGGTGAACAATACGATGAACAGTTTACTGATCTCGATGATTTGGACTATAAATAGTAAATTAATAACATTGATTCAATGCAATGATTAGCTATGGTCAATGCAAATTCAACCAAATTATAATCAGGGACCATTTAATAATTTCTACAGTTTAAGGACTAAATTGTAATTCTTGCAAATGATAAGGACTTATCAATAAATAGAATTATCAATGTGGAATTCTTTGCTTGATTATCTTGGATATAAAATTTCAGAGGTTTGGAACCCATTTACACATCCAATTAGTCCATATCTAAACCAGTGACCATTTTGCAAGGTTTTCAAACCAGTTAACTAACTTAACTAACTCACATGTATCAGTACCGGTACTCAAGAGGCCGTACCGGTATGCCCTTAAAATATTTTTTTTGAACCTGAACCTAGTATTGGTATGTTGTATGTTGTACCGGTAAGAGTTTTTCATTGCCTCCGTATCAGTATGGGGCCATTACCGTACCGGTACGCAATCTATAATTTCCCAAATTGAGTCGCTAGTGGGTATCAGTACGTCACCACCCGTACCGATACCCTTGCTATAGTAAAATTCCAGTGTTGATTTGGCGTATTGATACTACTGTAGCAGTATACGTACGTCTTATTACATGTTACCAAAATTGCATTCCAGTACTGGTACGACACCACCCGTACAGGTACGCCTGGTTAACATTGCCCAAAATGACTTATCATCATCGGTACAACACCACCCGTACCGGTACGTCTATGTTTGTAATGACAATTCTTATCTGGTTTATTGATAAATTAAGGGCCTAAATCATGTCCAAAGCTTATCAAATCTTACTATCAAGCTTAAAAACATCAAATCTATATGCATCTCAAATTTCATGCCATTATGAATCTATTTACCACGTTTTTACTTATTAGTGCATTTTAGGTCACTTTACCAATTTTATCAAAACATCAACATGTCATATTTCTGATCTTAACTTATTTAGCATAGTGCATCATATGTACATACAAAAAAGGGCTAAACTAACATGTCTAGACCCTATGTCACCATTCTAGGAGTTCAAAGGCTAGATTAACATTACATATAGTTGGTGTGATTTGCTTCAAAATGCTTCTTGCTCTGATCCTTGATCCACTCAACTTTTAACTTGAAAAATGCATGGAAATGAGAAGAATTAGGCTTACTTAGCCTAGTTAGGTAGTCCATAATAATAATATAAATTCCAATAATATCATGAATATGTGCATCAATGTAAATGCATCTCGAATCATGTTTTTTTACAATACTTACAGTAATTTATTTCCTTGGATTGACATGTAAATGTGGATACGCGAATTCCGAACCAACATTGACAACAATAAATGGTCAATATCCTCCAACATCGCCAATAAGACCAACACTAACACATACCACCAACATCACTAAATAGAGCCTTAGCTTAAGGACCGTAGTCCACTCTATACCAATGAACTCATGAACTCTATGACATGCCAATTGTAACTCATGTCCATCCGTATCCAAGGATTCAATACTTAGGCCAATATCAATAACAATAACAATGACAATAACGGTAGCCATGACAATATCAAAGTAGTTTTAACAATATCCATGATCAATATGGCCTTTCACAATGTTTCGATGATATCAATGCAATAATCTGTAATCAACTTGATAATGTAATAAGCTTACCAAGCTTATCAATGATACCTTTAACAAGGTTTTCATATATCCATACATTGTTTCCAATGATGGAAATGCAATAGACCAATATAATAAAATCGAGATAGACACCTAGCCAGTCTCGAGACTTCGACTACACTCACCGATACTTTCTAGGCTTTCAAGGCTCCTAGATGACAATCCCTTTGTTCTTGAGCTTGTTGGAATTAGAAGGATTTGGTGATTCTTCACTTTGATTCTCATGAGCTACAAGGAAATAGGAATTACAAGGATTTCAATATCGATAATAGATTCATAGCAATATAATAGCTATGAAAATCAATAATGAACAAGCTATGATATCCTTAGAGAATTTATAGGGTTCCTTGATTCTTGAATATGGAATTAAAAATGGTTTACCAATGGAATTACTAATCGATATGAGGGCTTAAGCTTACCCGTTCGATAGCAACAGTATCATATAAAGAAATTGGAAGAAAACAAAGCTTGAATAACCCTCCAATATAGGTGCTTGCTTGTTCAAAGCTAAAGGAAGAATATGGAGATAGGGTGGTGCTTGCTTAATGAGTAACCGGGTAAGTTTCATCCTTCTTTCATCTATCATATTTTAATTATTTAACTTTCTTTTGGGTGAAGAAACTTCACTCCAATTGCCCACGTAGGTGGTGATAATTCTTGAGGAGGGGCTAATCGTAAGGTTAGTCCCTTAACTCCTCACCTTCTATATTTTTGCCCCCAAACTTTCAATTTTCTTAATTTAGTCACTATAACAAGTTTCAAAGGATTCATAAATCCAATAATTTACCACTTGATCAAAGGCCAATACTATAATTTGACTCTCCGATGTAAAATTTCCTGTGGCCGAAATTGAATTCCGACTAGGCCCGATTTTGGGGTGTTACAGTTTAAAAGACACCTCCAAGCATCCATGGAAGAACAAGAAACATATTATTAACATTCAATATATAGAGAAAGAGTTTTTGTACTTTAATTGTCAATTTCTTTGTAGAACACATTTGTGAGCTTAATTGTCATATATGCTCAAATGTTAGGTTTTGGGATTGCAAACAAATCAACCTTGTGAGGTTTTCCTACTTTGCTCTTTATATTTCTCTTGTAATAGAGGGTTTTCTCAAAGCTTTGGGGTATAAGCTTTGAGGTTGTAAAGGTTTCCTCTTGAGCCTAGAAAAAAGAGAAGAAATTCATAATGAATTTGGAAAAATCCTTAGTAGGAAGCAAAGATAGTGGATGTAGAGCTTGGTTAGAAGCTCGAACCAGTATAAATCTTTGCGTCTCATTTTTAGATTCATTTGCTTTCACTATAAACACTCAAAATCCAATTCACCCCCTTTTGGTACATTCGGTTGACCGATTCGAGTCTTCAAACAGATTCTGAGCAAACGGCAATGAGGGAAGGCGAAACGGTGGTTGGGTTATGATCGGACGGAGATGACAATGAAGATGATATGGGCGGTGAGATGCACGAACGATGCAAAGATCGTCACCGGAGTCTGATCGAAAAAATGAAGGATTTTATGGGATATTACAGAGAGAATATGGTGAGCGGTGCGGCTGCGAACTCAAGTTGGAATATAACAGATTCCTAGGGCTGAAAATAGAGAATTTATACCCCAGCGGATGGGTAAACCCCACATTAAGGGTCCCTAGTAATTCATACTTTTCATATTGGACACCAACATTCTGAATTAATTCAATTAGGTCACTGAAATCATAACTGAAATTCAATTTAATTCCCAATTCTCAACTAGGGTTTCGAATATAAAATCCTCAAATGTTTGAATCTAGGGATTTCATAATTAAGTTTTTCAATTTGGAGAAAATTTTAGGGTGTTACAAACAATTTTACATAAATGTATGTTTTTACTATTTCATTAGTTTATTCTTTGGATATTCTTTCCTATGTTGGTTATTTAATATATTTTTCTTCTCTTTCTCATTGCAGTTTTTCCTGTCCTTGGTACCAGAGTTCGTGATAGATTATCGTGATTTCTTTCAAGTGAGAAGTTAATAGTAGTGGTAGGAGGCATTCCTCATTGCCATGGACTGCATTGTAGGTTTTTGGTGCTCTCATTATTGCAAAACAACTATGCATACCCATAGTGATGTCTTACCACACCCACGTTCCAGTGTGAGTTTGATTCTTCTTTGATTCACCTAATAAATCCGTCATTCTACTCTTCAAAAATGATAACCGGAAAATCATTTGCTGCTTCTCAAAAGTTATATTATTCGAGGTACACAAATCTAATGAACTGTTATATGGAACCCAATCCCAATTGACATCTATGTGGCTGATATTAAGTATGTAAGACCTTTTCTTTACCCTCCTTCTAAGCTGGTATTCTTGCCAATTTCCGAGTAATAGACAACTATTTTGCTCTCTTTTATCAGAATTTCTTCATAGAGCAGCAGATCTTACACTGGTTTTCGGTTGCAATTGCAAGGGATCTCCAAGCAGCTAGGGCAACTGCTGGTAAATATAAACATTTTATATTATCAAACTAGCTTTTTACATTTTAACTTTGTTGTTAGTACAATGTCAAGGCATGTGTTTGCCTTGATTGATTTTGTCGCTCTTGCTTACCCGTTGTGATAAATTCATCCTTTACTTTATTTGTTCTCTTATTTCCTTATATGGATGGTGAGCTGCTGAATGCTGATGATATGCAGATAGCTCAAACCCATACTAACCTTTTAATTTATCAATACTTTCAGCTAATAAGATTCGTCTTTGGAACAAGGGTGTGGATTCTGAAAGCTTCCACCCTCGATATCGTTCTCATGAAATGCGGTTAAGATTGAGGTGCTCCACATTTGGTTTATTTTGTTCCTCTCCTAAATTACAATGACATACTTAATGCTGTATATTTTTGCTTTATACAGCAATGGTGAACCAGAGAGACCACTGGTAATTCATGTTGGTCGTCTTGGAGTTGAGAAGAGTTTGGATTTCCTCAAAAGGTACCATTTATAAATTGCATGAAAATTTGTTCCTAATATATTCCTCTATAATTTGTTACAACAAAATAACATGCCATAGCTGAAAATGGAAAAACTAACAGAGTTATGTCAAAATTCCATTGCAACCATATACTCCGTTCGATTTATGAATTTTTGCAAAATTTAACATTGGGAATATATGATTTACAGTGTTATGGATAGACTTCCCAAAGCTAGAATTGCTTTTATCGGGGAAGGACCATACAGGTAATCCTTGTGATGCTCATGAACTTAACCTACTCTAGATGAATGAATACCCATATCTTGTATTAGACGGGCCCGATCGAATATCATACGCTCTTACTCACTGAGAATGCCCTTATTGGATCAGAGAATTCTGCTTTAATGTGATCTCACAAATATTCAGGGATACTATTTTTGCTAAGTGGTTAATTTGAGCTCCGCAAAACAATATTTAATATCATTGCAGGGAAGAGCTAGAGAGATTGTTTTCAGGCATGCCTGCAGTTTTTACTGGAATGTTACAAGGTGAAGAGCTCTCTCAAGCATATGCAAGTGGGGATGTATTTGTGATGCCTTCGGAATCCGAGACACTCGGATTTGTTGTTTTGGAGGCCATGTCTTCAGGAGTCCCTGTGATGGGTGCTCGTGCCGGGGGGATCCCTGACATAATTTCGGCAGACCAAGAGGGCAAAACCGGCTTTCTGTATAATCCTGGAGATCTTGATGATTGCTTGAGCAAACTAGAGCCCCTATTACAAAATAAGGAGCTCAGAGAAACCATTGGCAAAGCTGCATACGAAGAAATGGAGAAGTACGATTGGAGAGCAGCCAATAAGAAGATATGGAACGAACAGTACAATGCCGCCATTTGGTTTTGGCGGAAGAAGAGAAAACAGTTACTTAGACCTCTACAATGGCTGGCAGAACAACTTTTCCTGCCCCGGAGATCGACTATAGGTGATTTGGATATATAAGATACTTTTGGTAGGTAAAAGGAAAGGAAATAGCAAGTTTACAGGGATTGTCAATGTAACACCCCGATTCGGATCCGGATCTGAAGTATTACATTCGGGTCTCCCATGCCAACCTAGGCTTACTATACTCGAGGTCAGACAAGCCATCGAGTTACTCGAGCTCACACATCTCGTCGAGTTACCCGTGATCATATAGCTGTCGGGTTATTGGACCATATCCGGATTATCATAGGCACAAATACGTCCTAGACATACTTGGATCATAATAGCCACAAGCAGTATTTACCTAAGGTCACTCAGCCAATTAAGTTACTCGAGTTAACATAGCCCATCGAGTTACTCAAGCTCACACAGCCCACCGAGTTTAGTTTCCTTATCCTGATCACATAGCCCAAGGATAGGTTTTTAACCGCATCCAGATCACATAGCCCATGGATACGTCAGATGTACTCGATCACACATCCCAAAGTACACATCCCCTTAAACAAGTGCCCATGCACTGACTCTAGGACATCCGGATTCCTAACCAAGACACATAAGATAACATATTCTCTCCTAGCATCCACGCATCTCACCAAGAAATAAGAGGCATCAAGCCAACCATTACCAATGCCCCAAGACATATTTCATGCGTTACAATGATTAATCTATATCTTTCTAGCCTATTCACAATATTCTCGTTAGATCATCTCAATATTCATTGTAGCTAGCCTATATGAGCGTTCCTTCAGCACACAGCAAGGACCCCAAATTTTCACACAACATCAACTGATCCACCAAGGATCTCTATGGATTACTAGTACAAGCAACTCACCCAATTATTACAAGCTATTAGCCATTTATTCGACATGTGGGTTAGAAACTCTGATTTCTCAGTTTTAGAATTTATTCTATACCTTTAGGGACCCATTAGACGCTTTACCACGAATTATTGAAACGCAACCTCGAAATTCTTGGGCAGATTGCTCTGCGAGTACCGATACTTCTACCTGAGTATCGGTACACCCCTTTAGGTACCGGTACTCCTACCTAAGTACTGATAATCAAATTAGGTTCGAAAGAACTTGGTCTTCACCCCGTACTGATACGCCAACCATTGTATCGGTACTCAGTACAGGTACGTGAACCACCCTGTACCGATCCCCTAACCATACCGGTACTCCTCCAAGTGCGTATCGGTACATGAAGGCCTTCCTCAGGCAATGGAACAGTGGTACCGATACGCCCCCTAGCATACCAGTACACGAAAATGCCACTAGAATTCCTAACAAGCATGGGGTACTGATACGCAACATGCTATATTGTACGCCCCTCATAACCCGCCCCTCTTTCATACAAAGGCGTACCAATACGGGCCACCCGTACTAGTATGCGAGCCCAGATTTCAAACCCTGAAACTCGGGATTTCACAATCCCAGCCATTAACCTAAATGGTTAAGCCCCAAAATGTTCCTACATGTTATTAAAGGTTTATTTGGTGGTTTACTACCGATTTTACACATTAACAACACTTAGTTCTTGATTTGCCATTAAAGAGGGTTTAAAGCTCCTAAAACCCTAACTTGGCAACCCAAATCATAAATCACACAAAGCTGTCATTTTAGGATCCTCATGAAATGAAAGAGTCAAAAATGTACTGACCTTAAGCAAGAAATTCCCAGAATGAAGCTCCAGCAAGCTTCTTCACCTCTTCCTTTCTTTACCCCAAACTTGAAGGAATTTCCCTCTCCTTAGCTAGAAATGTAGATACCTAGATGCTGAACAATTTTCACTCTACCTCAAAACTGGGATTTACACTAGAAATAATCAAAGATCTCACCTTTTTCTTGAGCTCTCAAGAAAAGAATAAGAGAAGTGATGGAGAGGATGAAAGGGGACAAAGATGATATCACTTCTTCCAAAATCTGCCAACCCATTATGTTTACCCATTCTTTCTTCTTCAAAAAGGGTGATTTACCCCTTTTACCCTCTCATCATCTTCCCAACCCACAAGGTAACCCTAAGCCCAAATCCAACTACAACTAGAAGGCCTAGAAGCCCAAATCTTAGCCCAAGAGCAAAGTCTGCGGCTCGGCTTTGACCAATGCTCGGGTTTATAAAATTTGGGTCGTTATAACTCTCCCCTCCTATAACAAATTTCATCCTTGAAATTTAAACGAATGAAGGAGATGAAACCAAAAAAATCCAATCACTTCGTCATTCAAACAAAATCACCTTGATGAGGGAGAGTTCTCTCTCAACCTACCTTAATTGAAACCATAACACTGAACTGTTTATTCTCAACACGTTTCTCGAAAATTCTAACGACTCAATTCCAGCAACCAACGACACTTACAACGAACCGTAAGGAAGGTCAACAAAACCAACCTCAAGCCACGTTGTCCCAACGCCAACTTAAAGAACCCACTTCTAATGAATTCTATCTTGGCTAGCAATCATCTCTACTAGCATCCATTATTCAAAACCCTGCACTTAGACCTTATCTATGTCTAAAATGCTGCACCACTCCCATGATACATTGTCAGGAACACAACATATCTAACAACCATACTCCGGTCAAACATTAAAGGACATGCGAAACCTTGACAATCGAATCTTCCAATCTACCTTAAACTAAAGGCTCTTTTCTCCAGACTTGGCCCACCAAGATGTGGCTTAAAGCTTCACTTTATCCGAACTTGCCTCCTACAGGAACAAAACTACTTACAATTCATGAGATTTCCACTATTTAACCACCTAATTTTGAGAAATGACCGCTGTTACTTATGAACTATCACAAGCAACCAAAACTAACCAATCTATCCTCAAACATCTAACCATCTTCTTCCAACCCAATCATTTAATCTCAACCAATGGTTGTACAGAAACATATAACAGTTCTCAAAAATCTTCAAATGGTCCCTACTACAATATTCATTTGCAACACAACTTTACAAACATCCAGTTACTCAACATAACTGTTAAACCCACAATTCCGCTGCGCTACTCTGATAACTTTCATGCTGCTTGCCTTACCTGAAGACACTTACCTCAAGATAGTGCACAAGCCAAGCCAACATCTTCACGACCTTTCCAAAGGCTTCGACCATCGCCTCAACCCCACTTATCACAACCTTTATTTACCTTTACTCTGTACAAAATATAGAGCTCTCTCATTCTATAACCAAAACAAGGTCATCGATCTCATGAAACAGGCAACAGGCTTTCACCGTTACACCTCGGCTTAACTCATCTAAAGCCACTACACGAACCACCTCAACACAAGCACATTTTAAGACATGACACTTGGCAACGACACCCACATGGTCGCTTGCACAAGTGAGTACCCAACAAAGAGTTTGTTAGGTCCCATACCACGAAATGATGGAAACTAACAGCGAACTAAACCTTACCTTCATTGTGGTTTCAACCCATGATCAAACGGTAAAATTGCTCATTCACCAAGGGTATCTCCATACCCTCTAAGTTCCCACAACTCTAAGGCCTAGAATTCTGAACCCTCACGTCTACAACGCAAGCCAAGAACATCTCGTAACATATATAGCCTTCCATAAGCTATCACCATGGAACACAACGTCTACCCTAGAGAGGTAAGAATCACACACATCTAACACTAACAACCAAATTTGAACAATCTGAAACTTTACAACTTCTCACTCGCAACTTACGACATACTTGCACTCTCAACAACCATCTACGGTAAAAACTTATCTAGCAGAAGATGCAATTCTAATTATCCTCTAACGCAACAACCAACCCAAGATTTACTGAGATACACATTTACAAGAACCAATTCATTACTCATCTGAAGAGCTAAACAGCAAACAAAAACAAATGAAACCAAAAGAAACTCAATTACTTGACATATCCTCGATTGTAACGCTATCACCCCTAGTCTGAGCACCAGGATGTTTAGCAACGCCTCATACGTCAACCTTAGCAGTGGATCTCACATGACCTCTACCTCGATAACCTGATGGTTCCCTAGTTGTGCCTCTAGCAAGACTTTGATCATATTGGGAAGAAGCCGACCTTTAAGAATGGTCTGGTGTATCCTCATCCATAACCGGGCAGTCTTTTGCCATATATCCTGGTGCCCGACACCTATAGCAAACCCTCTAAAGAAAAAAGTACACTCCAAGGTGATGTCAACCGTAATGCTCGCATGCTAGTAAAGGCGACACTCTAACAAAACCATTAGTACTCTCTTCTGGAGTAGAAATTAAAGAGCCCATACGTTCCCTCGGTCTAGATCCTAAGCCGACTCTCGATAGCTGGTCTAAAGTAATTCTCTTCGAACCCTTCGAAGCACAACACCTCACATGCGGATAGGAAGAAAGACATATAATATCTTGGGTCTCTGCATCATGGCCCCTAACATCCTCTGTCCTACAGGATGTCGTATTCTGAAGCTGCTCTAGTGCCTTTGCACTATTAGCTAGTTCTAAAAATATCCCTAGAGGACCCGATGTCACGTGCAACTGGAGCTCAACCCTCAAACCTTGTCTAAACCTCTTGCACCTCAATTTTTATGTGGCCACAAAATTCGGGGCATAATGGCTCAAACGTAAAAACTCTTGGTCATAAGCAAATACCATCTGATCTCCCTAAACCAAATGCAAAAACTAGTCCATCATTTCATCCATATGTGCCTCACTAATGTACCTCTTTCAAAACTCATCCAAAAAGATATCTCATGTCGAGAGTGTAGGCAATAGGCCTAACTCAACGGTCTCTCCCCACTCGTGTACATTACCCTTAAGAAGGGAGACAATTCAATCAAGATCATCCTTCGAGTATCCTCTCATATGCCTCAAAATTCTTTGCGTGTCACGCAACCACTGATCAACCTTAATTGGGTCATCCTCACCCAAGCCCTCAAAATTTTATGCCTAAAATGGTGAAGCCTCTCTACCGGGGTCTTGCGAGGCATCTCAGATTACCTAAAAATAGCTTGCACCACTTACAAAAGGGCAGAAGTAAGATTACGAAAGTGACTCGTCTCTCTATTACCGATTTCACCTTTCATAAACTATTTTCTGAAACATAAAGAAACAAGGTGGCACGTCAGGATTCCCAGTCTGGTAAAGTACAACTCAAATTTAGGGACTTTTATTCACTAGACACCTTACCACGACCTTTATACCACCCCAGGGTTTCCAAGAATCAACTAAACTTAAGCTCTGATACCATTAAATGTAACACCTCGATCCTGATCTGAATTCGAAGTATTATATTCGGGTCTCCCAAAACTGACCCGTCAAAAATTTCTCATTTAAAAGCACAAATTTGGCAATTCTCAAAACATTTGATTCCATAAATCAACATAATTAAATAACATTAAAAGAGTTTACAAAATAAGAGCTCCAATTAAAATACATTGTTTGACCAATAATAGTACATCAAATAGTTATAGACTCAAATATGGTAAGGTCCTATGAATACAATCAGTCCAAATAAAAATGTCAAGTACTGTACTTTGAATCTGGCTTGGTGTTGGGAAATCTTCCTCGATGTGCTCCTCTAGAAGAAACATGTCAACCTACACACGATAAAAACACAATTCCGCACATTGAGCTAACAAAGTCCAGTGGTACATTTCTACTCTACCATAATTCATGAATATCATAAAACAAACATGCATGATAATATAATCAAGAGTGCAGAGAAAGGCTTCTCAACTCTAAGGATCATCTTCTAGCCTACCCTAGCTAGAGTTTACAACCATATCTCAAGACACCATTATACTATAAGAAGGTTCACATGCCATCCCAGGCTTACCATACTCGAGGTCACACAGCCCATCGAGTTACTCGAGCTCACACAGCCCATCGAGTTACTCGTGATCATATAACGATCGGGTTATTTGACCATATTCGGATTACCATAGCCACAGATAAGTTCTAGACATACTTGGATCACAATAGCCACAAACAGTTTTTACCTGAGGTCACTTAGCCAATTAGGTTACTCGAGTTCACATAGCCTATCGAGTTATTCGAGCTCACACAGCCCACTAAATTTAGTTTCCTTATCCTGATCATATAGCCCAAGGATAGGTTTCTGTAGATAAATAGGAAATTCCAGTAGAGAAATAGGAAATTCCAGTAGGGAATGATGTATTTTCAGCAGAGAACGATATATTTCTTTGTTACTTCATATCTCCTTTAATGTTACAACACAACTCTTATATAGGCTTTTTACAATAGTCCTACAACTATACAACTGTAGAATTCAAACTAGAGATAGGATAAACTTATTCTAAATTTGAATTTGAATTCTAATTATCTACAAATAATAACTAACTTGATTTGCTAATATTTACACCAATGTAAAAGATCTTTTATTCGACTATATTCATCACTCCCCCTCAAGCTAAAGAGTATATATTATATAGTCCTAGCTTGCATGAAAGCTCATCGAAAGTAGTTTGTGGAAGAGCCTTGGTGAGTATATCAGCAAGTTGATTTTTGGAAGGCACAAAACTGAGTTTTACCATTCCACTATTAACCTTTTTGGAAATAAACTGTAGATCTATCTCCACGTGCTTGGTTCTATCATGATGAACTGGGTTTTTAAGTATATGAATGACAGATTGGCTGTCACTGTATAATTCAAAATTTTTGTTGTCACTCAAACTCAATTCATTAAGTAATCTTTGTAACTAGATTCCTTCACATATTCTTAGTGCAGTGGCCCTATATTCAGCTTCAGCACTGCTCTGAGACACCACTAACTGTTTCTTGCTCCGCCAAGTAACCAAATTGCCTTACACAAATGTGCAATACCCACTGGTAGATCTTCTATCAGTTAATTCTCCTTCCCAGTTGGAATCAGTAAAAACTTTAACTGATATGTCTTCATTTTCTTGAAGATTAAGCCATGTTCGGGGGTCATCTTTAGATACTTTAGGATTCTATAGACAACTTCAAGATGTTCTTCTCTATGATCACTCATATATTGACTTACAATACTAACAGAAAATGCTATATCAGGTCGAGTAAGAGAAAGGTAGATTAATTTCCTTACTAACCTTTGATAGAGTCCTTTGCTCACAGGGCTTCCCAATTCATCCTTCTTCAATTTGAGATTAAATTCCGTAGGAGTTTCAACTGGTTTACATCCCTTCATTCCTGATCCAGTGAGTAAATCCAAGATATACTTCCTCTGATTAATAACCAAGCCAACTTTAGATCTTACAACTTCCATTCCTAGGAAATATCTCAGAGAACCAAGGTCCTTAGTTTCGAACTCACCAGCAAGTATTCTTTTTAACCTTTCAATTTCCTCAATATCATCTCCTGTGATGATGATATCATCCACATAAACAATAAGAATGACTTTCTTCTTTTCTTAACTTTCCTTAATGAACAATGTGTGATCTGTTTGACACTGCTTGTATCCATTCTTCAAGATAGCTTTTGTTAATCGTTCAAACCAGGCCCTGGGAGACTATTTTAGGCCATACAATGATTTCTCTAGCTTGCAAACTTTTTGTCTGTCAAAATGACTCCTCATTCCTAGTGGTATTTCTATATAAACTTCGTATTCAAGATTGCCATTCAAAAAGGCATTTTTGATGTCAAGTTGATGTAATTTCCAGTCTTTATTCATAGCTAAAGACAGAAGAACTCTTACTGTGTTTACTTTAGCTACTGGTGTAAATATTTCTAGGTAGTCTATACCATAGGACTAAGTGAATCTTTGGCTACCAACCTTGCCTTGTACCTTTCAATGCTGCCATCAGATTTAAATTTGACAGTAAAACCCACTTGCAGCCAACTGGTCTATTTCCTGGTAGAAGTTCTGCTAGTGTCCAAGTTTTGTTGCCTTCTAGTGCCCTCATTTCTTCTTCTACAACCTTATTCCAGTTAGGATCTTTCATTGCCTCCTCCACTATTTTTGGGATGAAAGTGTTATCAACACTAGAGGTGAAAGCCTTAAATGTAGGCTTTAGATTTCCATATGCCATAAACTTTTGAATGGGATGAGATGTGCACCTCCTTACACTCTTTCTTTGAGCAATAGGAAACTCATCAGTATCAATAAAAGGAATACGAGCAACATTCTGAGAATCTTTCTTACCTTTCAAATTTTCCACGGCTGCAGAACCAAAATCCAGCTCTTGGCAGTTTCCAAGTTGTATTGTAGTCTCTTTGTTGGGCCTTTTTCTCCTTCTATAGACACTAAGCTCTCTGACTTCAAGTTGTTCAGGTTGTTGTTCTGTTGGAGTTCTTTGTGGGGTGTGAGGTGAACCTGGTGGTTCCAAGGCAGTTGGTTCATTGTCTGGAATAAAGGTAGATTCAGGTGAAGTAATAGTACGTAAGTATTTGGCTGTAAAACAGTAGAGATTTCGGTAGTAGGAAACAAATCATGCTAGAAATTATCAAGAACTGGAAATTCATGTAAATTGTCCCCCTGAATTTTAGTTTTGGGGTAATAGGGCTTGTGTTCAAGGAAGGTAACATCAAAGGAGGTATAAGTTCTTTTAGTGATAGGAGAGTAGCACTTGTAGCCCTTCTTAGTTGAAGAATAACCTAGGAAGATGCACTTTAGAGCTCTAGGATCTAGTTTGGATTGAGGAGAAATATGAACAAAAATAGTGCACCCAAATACCTTTGCTGGAATATTAGAAGAAAGGGGCTGGAAATTTGAAAAAAGTCTTAAAAACACATTCTTAGGGGTTTGAAATTTGAGAGGTTTACTAGGCATTCTGTTTATAAGAAAAGTAGATGTAATAATGGCTTCCCCTAATAAAACTTAGGAACATTTGTGGAAAACATTAAAGATCTAACCACCTCTAACAAATACCTATTCTTTCTTTCGGCAATACCTTTTTGTTGAGGTGAATCAACACAAGATGATATGTGAACAATCCCTTTTTTTTCTTGAAAATAAGATCCTAAGGTTTTTGTAAAGTACTCACTACCATTATCAGAATGGAGAATTTTATTTTTGCTCTGAAATTGAGTTTCTATTAGAGTCTAAAATCTTTTAAAAACACCCTTGGTTTTTTATTTTTGTTTCATAAGAAATGTCCAAGTAAGCCTACTATGATCATCTATAAAAGTAATAAACCACCTAGAACCATCAATATTCCTAACTTTAGAAGGGCCCCAAATGTCACGATCGATTAGGGAAAAGGGGTAAGAGGTTTTATAGGTAGATGAAGGATAAGAACTTTTGGTATGTTTGGCAAGAGGGCAAATTTCACATGAAAAAAATTTTGGACTTTTATGGAAAAATAACTTGGGAGACATCTTTGCAAGATACTGAAAACTAGGATGGCCAAGCCTATAATGCCATAACAAAACAGATTGTGAAGAATCTGAAATAGTAGTAAAACAAGAAAGAGTATAGATACAACTCGAATTTGCTTGTCCATTAGGAGAATTGTGCCCTTAGAAGATATAAAGGCCACCACACAACCTAGTTTTGCCAATTACTTTTCCTGAGTCCAGAGCCTGAAATTCATTATGAGAGAATTTAGTTGTGCATTGAAAATCAGTAGATAGTTTACTAAGTGAAATAAGGTTGCAAGTCAATTTTGGAACGTATAACACATTAGACAGTGTAATAGTCTCAGAGATTTGAATAGAACCACTCCCTGATATTGAGGAGAAAAAGCCATTGGTAGTCCTTATTTGAGAGGTAACCAATGAAGGATGAAATGTATGAAAGAGAGAGGAATTTCCACTAATATGGTCTGATGCTCCCGAGTCAATAATCCAGTTTGAACAATTACCAGCCAAAAAGGCAAAAATGGAACTACCTTCTTGAGCAGAATATACAATGTTCTAAGAACTAGAATTATTCCTTTGATGAATCTAGATGGCAAAGATATCAGAGACAACATCAGGAATGGGACTATTTGCGGAAGAGAATGTATCAACCATGTTGAGATTTTAGGGACTGAATATTTAGACTGATACCATGTAGATAAATAGGAAATTCCAGTAGAAAAATAGGAAATTCCAGCAGGGGATGATGTATTTTCAGCAGAGAACAATATATTTCTCTGTTACTTCATATCTCCTTTAATGTTACAACACAACTCTTATATAGGCTTTTTACAACAGTCCTACAACTATACAACTCTAGAATTCAAACTAGAGGTAGGATAAACTTATTCTAAATTTGAATTTGAATTCTAATTATCTACAGATAATAACTAACTTGATTTACTAATATTTACACCAGTGTAAAAGATCTTTTATTCGACTATATTCAACAGTTTCTAACCGCATCCATATCATATAGCCCATAGATACGTCGAATATACTCAATCACACAACCCGAAGTACGCATCCCCTTAAACAAGTGCCCATGCACTGGCTCTAGGACATCTGGATTCCTAACCAAGACACATAAGATAACATATGCTCTACGAGCATCCATACATCTCACAAAGAGATAAGAGACATCAAGCCAACCATTACCAATGCCCCAAGGCATATTTCATTCGTTACAATGGTTAATCTATATCTTTCTAGCCCATTCACAATATTCTCATTAGATCATCTTAATATTCACTGCAGCTAGCCTATATGAGCGTCCCTTCAGCATACAGCAAGGACCCCAAATTTCCACACAGCATCAACTGATCCACCACGGATCCCTATGGATTACTAGTACAAGCAACTCACCTAATTATTACCAAGCTATTAGCCATTTATTCGACATGAGGATTAGAAACCCTGATTTCTTGATTTTAAAATTCATTTTATACTTTTAGGGACCCATTAGACCCTTTACCACGAATTATTGAACCCCTCCGAACACAACCTTTAAATTCTTGGACAGATTGCTCTGCGAGTACCGATACTCCTACCTAAGATCGGTACACCCCTCTAGGTACCGATACTCCTACCCGAGTACCAATACTCAAATTAGGTTCGAAAGAACTTGGTCTTCACCCTGTACCGATATGCCAACCCTCGTATCGGTACTCATTACTGGTACGTGAACCATCATGTACCGATCCCCTAGCCGTATCGATACTTTTCCAAGTGCGTACCGGTACACTGAGGCCTTCCTCAATCAATAGAACAGTGGTACCGGTACTCCCCCTAGCGAAAGGATACACGAAAATGCTATTGGAATTCCTAACAAGCATGGGGTATCGATACGCGACATACTGTACCGGTACGCCCCTCACAACACGCCTCTCTTTCATACAAAGGCATACCGATACGGGCCACCCCGTACTGGTACACGAGCCCAAAATTCAAAACCTGGAGCTCGGGATTTCACAATCCCAGCCATTAACCTAAATGGTTAAGCCCCAAAACGTTCCTACATGTTATTAAAGGTTTATTTGGTGGTTTACTATCAATTTTACACATTAACAACACTTAGTTCTTGATTTGCCATTAAAGGGGGTTTAAAGCTCCTAAAACCCTAACTTGGCAACCCAAATCATAAATCACACAAAGCAATCATTTTAGGAACCTCGTGAAATGAAGGAGTTAGAAATATACTGACCTTAAGCAAGAAATTCCCGGAATGAAGCTCCCACCAAGCTTTTTCACCTCTTACTTTCTTTACCCCAAACTTGAAGGAATTTCCCTCTCCTTAGCTAGAAATGTAGATCCCTAGATGCTGAACAATTTTCGCTCTACCTCAAAACCGGGATTCACACTAGAAATAATCAAAGATCTCTCCTTTGTCTTGAGCTCTCAAGAAAAGAAGAAGAGAAGTGATGGAGAGGATGAAGAGGGACAAAGATGATATCACTCCTTCCAAAATCTGCCAACCCATTATGTTTACCCCTTCTCTCTTCATTAAAAAGGGTGGTTTACCCCTCTTACCCTCTCATCATTTTCCCAACCCACAAGATAAACCTAGGCCCAAATCCAACTGCAACTAGAAGGCCCAGAAGCCCAAATCTCGGCCCAAGAGCAAAGCCCGCAGCTTGAGTTCGACCAACGCTCGGGTTTCCAAAATTCAGGTCATTACAGTCAACTTGTTATAGGCTTTCAAAGAGGCTCTTGTATGGCATGTATGATTTATTTTTGTGCAGTAACGTTTATTTGCTGTATATCATGGACATCAAATGTTTGGAATGCAGAAATTGGTACATTTGGGCCCTGACTGTGGCAACTGGATCCAAGCTTGAAAATTTTTGTTTATTGAGCCTTGAGACTTGAAGAGTAATTACTAATCATAGCCTTAACAATTGAAGCTGCTTCTGCCTAGTTTCATCACTTCATATCCCTTAAAACTTGGTCCATTTGCATTTGGCCCAAGAAATTGGATATGACATGAAAACATGATTGAGTTGACCCAAAACCAATCCAAGTAACTCAATTGAAAAGCGTACTGCCATTCAATTCAAGCATTTTGTCTCATTATATACTTTTAGATCAATTTGCAGACATCCTAAACGACCAAACAGGATGTTTCTTCATGTCCAAGTATTTTTTATGTTAAAACTAGTCACATCAAGATTTCAAGTTCTTGGTGCATTTATATCTCAGTTCCATCGTACATGTCTAAGACAAAGCTACAGGAATTTGTATGAAGACAAGTTGGAGAACGCCATGATTTGCAGTTCGCCAGTCAACTTAAAAAAAAAACAAGTGACAAATGAATGTTTTTCTTCATCACTTTCTCCTGAATTGAAGTCCATTGTTGTACTCATAAGCTGAGGATTCTACTGCTTGGCCTATGTTACAGTAATGAAGGTTTAAAAAGACATCTTGAGACGACAGACTTATATTATATTATGCTGTTTGAATGAACTACTGAAGATCAATTCAAACATCACTATAATATGCTTGTCCACAACTGTATGTTAGAAATGTTAGACAATAAGCAATAACCCAACAAACTAAAAACAATGAAATAAAATATCAATATTATTAATTAATCGAACAAAACATAAAGATAAATACAAGAAAAATCTGAAATAGAAATCAAATATTAAAACAGTTTACTTGTAAACGAACAGTTATGTCTTTAAATTTTCTCGTGAGCTAAAATTTTACAAGACGAATTATTCCATCAAAATGTACACATCACTTACATCAAATCAACTTACATTATTCAATGATAGTTATGTTGAGTCTTGTACATAAGCATATCCAAAATTTGGTACCACACTAACATGGGATATAAACTTTTCTTTTTCCTTAATAAAATTCACAATTAACCTACTTCAAGCATCAATTTTTTATTCATCACTTAACCATTTTGAGCATATGAGATACCGTTGTAAATGTTTCATGGAGTAGACTATGAAACTATAATTTTATGATTCGAATCTCCTCCTATACTTAAAGAAATTTCGGTATGTTACAACTCTCCATTCTTTAAAGAAATTTCGTCTTTGAAATTTTCAAACTTAGCAACAGATACTTAAAACTAACACATTCTTATACTTTATCATTCTGAATTCATAATCCATCATAACAAAAAATAAGAATTGAACACATAAAAAATGTACTTGTTATGTCCTCAGCTACATCCTCGTAACCATCACGAACTTTGGTGGCATTCACTAAGCATGGTCGTCTAATTTCGGATTTAGCTAATCTATCAATATGAGCAGGTCTACCTCTGCTAGCATTTCCTGAAGCAACATGCCTACCACGACCTCTACTTGCAACAGATACGCGTGTAGATGATTGAGAATGGTTCTGTACCCATTGAGTATATGAGATACTATTGTAAATGTCTCGTGGAGTAGACTATAAAACTATAATTTTATGATTCGAATCTCTGCCTATACCCATTGAAAATATGCCTCATAAGTTTTCAAACTTCCATAATTTTCCAACAAGAATTGCAACTTCTGCTTAAACTCTGCTGAGTTTAATGGATCAAAGCCTGAGTATAACATCGATATGTGTGTGCTTGTTTGTTTTGATTTTAATTCTCAAACCATTTTCGAAGGAACTTTAATTCTTTGTTGTTTGTTTCTTGGCAACAACTTATTCATGAGAAAACTAGCCATATAGTGATTTCAACTGATGGATCAGGTGTTCAACTGTTCCCAAATTGTAAAAGATTAATGAAAGGCATGAGAGGGAACAGAAGGTGCAGGCTTACATCATCAAAACAAAATCACGGCTCATTGGTTGTGGTAATATAATTGAAGTTTTTCTCAACAACCAATAATAAATGGAAATATAATATAATATAATTTGTTAGGAATCTGTTTATGCGACAAAATAACCAAAGCGATAACGACATAGACCAAGACATATACAAGAGACAACATTTAACGTGGTTCAGCATAGCCTACTTCCACGGACGAAAGAAACAAACAATCCACTGATAACGTAGAAAACCCGAGGAGTACAAATACATGATAACCCATGTAATCCCAAAATCCGGTGTACAAATCCCATGACCCGGTGGAACCAAAACACTCTTCTCAACATCCCTACAATACCCATCTCTACAATATAGGCACAATAGTTGTAGCGAACCTAAAAGTGGTTACATCTCTCCAGAGTAACTCCCTCTCTCTCTCATTCTCTTATTCTCACATAATTCAAAAGGTTAAACCTAGTCTATATTTATAGATTCAAATACTTGGTCACCAAGAAACCTTATTCAATAAGATCTCTACTTAAAATAGATATTTACTCATTAATGTAAGTCCTAATTATCAAGTAATCTTCAACCACTAGAATTACAATAAAACCCAACTTAATTACCAATTAGAATTTGAGTCAAAATATAACAAATCTCCCCCTTGACACAAATTCTATTCGAGCATTAATCTTCAAGTCTTCAACAACTTCAATTTTTACGTAAGTCAAATATCCGTTGAAGCACCGTTGAATTTTGAGAATTACTCCCCCTGGAACTGAAAGCTCGTTGCAGCAATACTCCTCTTGCATGTCTCCAACATCGCACCGCGAAATTCGCAGCAAAAGTTCCTCCACAATCGTGCAGCTCGAACCATGGCTCATGATACCATTTGTTAGGAATTTGTTATGCGGCAAAATAACCAAAGCGATAACAACATAGACCAAGACATGCACATGAGACAAGATTTAACGTGGTTCAGCATAGCCTACCTCCACGGACGAGAGAAACGAACAATCCACTAATAACGTAGAGAACCCGAAGAGTACAAATACATGATAACCCATGTAATCCCAAAACCCGGTGTACAAATCCCATGACCCGGTGGAACTAAAACACTCTTCCCAACATCCCTACAATACTCATCTCTACAACGTAGGCACAATGGTTGTAGAGAACCTAAAAGTGGTTATATCTCCCCAAAGTAATTCCTCCTCTCTCTCATTCTCTTGTTCTCTCATAATTCAAAAGGTTAAACCTAGTCTATATTTATAGACCCAAATACTTGTCACCAAGAAACCTTATTCAATAAGATCTCTACCTAAAATAGATATTTACTCATTAAAGTAAATCCTAATTATCAAGTAATCTTCAACCACTAGAATTACAATAAAACCCAACTTAATTACCAATTAGAATTTGAGTTAAAATATAACATAATTTAATGAAAATTATTAGATGAATAAAAAAATTGTAATGGCTGATGCAACATGCCAGGGTTCCTTGCATCTAATATGCAATTCTTGCATACAAGTATGCCTTATTCTCTGGCACCTTTGGTCCTACAATGATGCACCAAGGGGGGTGTATGGGATATTCTTCATCCTATTGGCTTCGGTTTATTAGAAATTCAAGTTTCTGTATTCTCTCAACTGATCCGAAATTAAAATCGAATTAATTGATATAAATCAACTAAACTGCATCCATCTAATCGATTAACTCGATCTTGATCGAATTTTGCTCAATACAGTTGTGCCAGAGGGTGTTTGATTGATGATTAAAGTGAGCAAAGTGCATTCCCATACAACTTGCAGAAGAAATTGATCCTTTTGAAAAAGGAAAGTGGACAGTTTTTTCCATTAATAAGGAAGAATAAAATCTTTATTATATTTTACATATTGCTCCATGTTGCCCTTAAATAGCTTGTCTAGTGGGTGGGTGGGACCGAAATATTATATGTTCATTGTGCAACAAGTCTTTTCATGAAGGTCGCTGCAGCAAGAAAGGAGCCATATTGGAACTAAAATTATTACTTGTATTATAAAACAAACCCTCATTTTTACCTTTACTTCTTTCTGGTATTGCAGATCAATGGTAACTCTTACGACTCCGGTAAAAAAAAGGTAGAAAAATCGAAAGGGGTATTCGGGAACTTTGTCACTCTTATAAATCCGGTGTCGAAATGATATTTGCTGCAATAATAAGCATGTGATATTGGTTACAGGTTACATCAGAACTCCATACAGCACCAAGCAAGAAGAAGATTCCAACAAGTTTTAAGTGCTATTACCAAAGTGAAAAAAAAACATTGATATTTGTTTGATGCTATTGTTTTTGTTCCCTAACAATCAACAAAAAGAAAATGAAGACAGAAAAGTATCAAGTTTTAAGTCTTTATAGTACAGTCTATCATAATTTGCAGAGGACTCTGAAGTCTGAAGCACATATCAATATCCAACACAAGCACAATTATATTAATAAAAGCCCCAATCTTCATGTAAATAACCTTTTTCTTTCATTTTTTCAATGATCCAGAATTCCAACGACAACAATCACAAACACCACCTAAGTGATCTTTCATTATAGTGATAAATATGGATTGAATTTGCATCCTCAAGATATACACATGTGGCATGGATCAAAGGTACCTGATACTATGCTTGATCTTCATCTCATTAATTGATGATTACCTTCGGAACTCTACCCACTTCATTAGTGAATTCACTGATGTTGCATTGACTGGATCTGGAAAGGAGAGTAGTATAATCCAAACTGAGACCTTGGAAGAGTCCCTCTTAGCAAATTCAGTTCTTCCAGCTTATGTCCATATGAAGAAATCGCGCAGACAGGAGAGAGGAAGACATTTCCATTCATCTGGTCGAAAAGTATTGCTGCTCCTTCATTTTGTTGCTTCCACTCGAAATCAAAGACCTCTTTAGTAACTCCAGCTACTTTCCGTTGCCCTTGTGGCTGCATGGCTGTTGAAGAATTATTCGGAGACAAAGGCTTGCCATGATCTGGTGAAGTGGCGGTATCGGGGATGTTAACTGTTGTGATATCATGGATACTCGACCTCCTCTTATCTTTCCCTCCAGTCAGCTGCCTGATGAAGTACTTTTGAGCATGACTTGCCACCTGAGTCGGCGTTCTAGTTGTCATGAAATTGCGCAAAATGTTTCTCCAATCCCCTTTACCATACTTTTTAAGTCCCATTAGAAATTGCCTGTCATTAATAACCAAATAGACATCATCAGCTGCTAGAGGATGCTGGCTAAAACAAAAAGGGGCATCCACAAGACAAACATGCTACAGGTATCCACCAACACATTGCAACATTCATAACAATTGCAATGATGAATCAGGAGAGTCCATTCCTACCACAAGTTTCAGATTGTTCTTCCCTTTAAAACCGAGTCAACTACATTCACAGTGGTTTCAAGTATCCAAACTATCAATCTTCAATAGGAAGCAAACTCCCATTACAGGTAAAACTCTACAATTTGAAACCATATATAACTTGATATCCTAAAGACTGCCTCATCCAACCAGAGTTAAATGACAACAAAAATTGTCAAAGACATAAATGATCAACAAACAACTCCCCTACAGCCTTAACTCTACAAATTATACATGTAAAAACCAACCAATCATAGTTAAATAACATCCAAATTTGTGAAAGACAAGCAGTCACCAGTGTTCTTCTTCAGTCCATGGCACTCCTATCTTCCTTTCTTGATCGAAAGGTCGAGTCCCGGTCCCTCTTTTTCCACCTGGAGTGTAATAGTTTCCGAATCCATCAAAGCCTTGACTATCATTAACCCACTTCAATGTAAAAGAATCAGTGGTATATCCAGGAATTGGTATAAGCCCGGCCTCAATATCACTAACATTTTCTTCCAATTATCTGTACTGTTTGATCACATCTCCTACTGTTTTTCCAGGAATCATGGCTGCCACCTTTAACCATCTATCAGGAGTGTCTTTGTCATATAAAGCCAAAGCATTTTCAAAACACTTGGTTCTCATGGGGAGTCCATCTAGTACCTTTGCTCTCTTGAAAAAGCCAATTGGATGTCTGCAAATAAGAGGATGGGGAGAGGATTTCAAGTCCCCTACTCATACCTTCCAAAGATGATTTGCCCCTAATAGGATAATTAAAAAAAAAAGAAACTTTGCTTTTCTCCTTCTCTGAGTGAAATGTTCAAAGAGAGAAAATCCAAGACAGAAGATTGCAGTGAAGTGGCTGTTTTAAGTGACCAAAGAAGCACTAATGGAATCTGAGTACCCCTTTTTCACAAAATAGAGGAATCCGAAAAAGAAACCATCTTCCAAAAGCCAAGGAAAGTTTGGAGAAATTGTAGTAAAATAAAACAGATCTTGATGAATGGAAAAACCCCAGACAACCACATAACAGATCCAAAGTCACATACTAGAGCAGTAAATTAAAACGCTGAAAAATCAATACCCAGATCAAAATTCAAAAACCCAAATCAAAGGGTGAACTTTGAAAGACAAAGGTGGAAAGAAAGAGACTGAAAATCCAACAAGTGGGAGAGCATTAAAAGTGGGGGAAATCCTTTGCTTTATTTTGTAAGCTTTTATATTCACCGGGGAAGGTAAAGCAAAAGCAAAGAGACCAAAGAGTTTTTTTACCAAAGAGAAATGGAACTGGGACTGCTTGTATGTATGAAACAGAGAATTAGCAGCAGAGAGTGGAAAGCAAAGCAGAAAGGGGCCACAGGTGGTGAGTTGCGATTGGTTAGAATGGAGATTGTCTGTGGTTGGGCCAAACCAAAGTTGTATGTGTAAATAATAGGAGTATATGGAAAGCGATGCCAGTAAAGAGACAATGAGCAATAGCCATTGTTGGCCAATAGGCTTTGAAGCTTTATCACTTTGGCTGCTTGATGAATGTAAGAAGCTAAACAAAGTGGGTGTTGGGGGGTGTTCTGGAAAAGACCAACCTTGACAATAGCGATGAAATGTTGACATTTAGCTGTAGCACGTGAGATGTTTGTCTGTTGTCATCTATATCTGATATTGGTTTCCTGCAGCTGCAATTTCCGTTCTAAGCTTTGCTTTCCCCATAGAGTTTTGTAGAAAAATCTATTTTGCTTTTGGAACGTGTGCATATACAGGTTTCTATTCAAATTATGAGAAAATACATATATAAGTTTCACAATATTATATCATGTCAAAAAAAAAGTTTTACAATATTACTACCTTTAGATCTTTAAACAAAATATTTTTTTTAAATTAAATAAAAATAATTTTTATACACAAGACAAGTTGAGAATGCGTTTAACTAAGATTATTGACGCAACATATGCAGAAAATGTATAATTTGCTTTTACATAATAAAATGTCAACTAATTTGTACGAAAATAATACAGAATGTATATCTCAATTGAAATATGGATACATCAAAAAAGGCATAACGAAATTTATTTCTCGAAAGTGTCCCCAATCTTAAAAAGAATAATAATATAAATATTTAGTGAATATGTTCAAGTGGTAATTTAGAAGATCTATTATGCATTAATTACTTCAACATTTGAATAGTGCATTCAAGATTGAATTGTAAAAACTCAGAGATCATATATGATGATTTCATGAGAGGATAAATAGGTGTACTTTTTTGCCTTAACCAAGGTTTAAAAATATTTTCAGATATTAATATAAAATCTAAAAAATTATCAGATAGATTAATAATATAAATATTATTAAAAATATTTTCAAATATATCAATAAATATTTCGAATGTTAATATAAAATTTGAAAGAAAAAATATCAGTTATATTAATAATATATATATTATTAAAAATCTTTTCAAATATATCCATAATAATAATGATCATAAAATAATCATACTACTACTAACATAATATTAACAACAATAATAATTATAATTATATTTTTGAATAATAACAATATTAATTATATTAAAAAATTCCAATATATATTATATTTTTGAATAATAATAATATTAATTATATTAAAAAATTCAATATATAAATACTATTATTAAATAAAAATAATAATCACACTAATATTAGAATTATAATCATCATTATTATTATATTTTCAAATTATAATATTAATCTTATTAATTTTTTCAATATATTAATAATATTATTGAAAAATAAAAAACATATTTTAATTTTTTATTATAATGATCATAAAATAATAATACTACGATTGAAATAATAATAAGAAATTTACTTATTATTATTATTATTTATATAATAACAATACAAAAACTGGAATATATTAATTTTAATAATAATATTATTAAAAACATACCTTTTCCCTGCATTTTATACAAATGAACTATTACACCTTTTTCAACCATTTATTTTTAAGAAAATACTTTAATACATAAACTTGTGAGTTTAAATTTTAGGGTTTCGAGATTTAGGTTGTGATTTAAGTTGTAGGGTGTAGAATTTAAAATTTATTGTTAGAATTTAGAGTACAGGGGTTTAGGGTTCAAGGTTTATGTTTTAGGGTGTTAGGGCTAATAAATTATGTTTTGAATTTTATAGCTTAGATATGAAGGGTGTGCAAATTTTTTTTGCACAGCTTGTGTATCAAATACAATCCAAATTTTTATAGTCCTAATTTTTTATCCCTAATTATTTATGTTTTTTTATATTTTAGTCACTTTTAAATATAATTATTACAATTTACCTCTAATGATCTATGCTTCATAAATTATAAAACTTTAAACATTCATCTTTTTATGCAACCAACTAATTTTGTAACCCTGGAAGAACTAAAAAATTTGTGATTGCAATTTCAACCTTCAACTGCTCTAAAATACAACTCTACAAAAACTTTAGAATCATCTCCCTTCTCTCTATGTTTTTCCCCTTCTTTTGCTTGCCCTAGGACGGACAACTGCTGCTCACCGACTGTTAGCCTCCCCTTCTTATTTTGCGACATGTTTCATGTTTTTTTTTTACCTTTTTACCCTTTATCCTTCATTTTTTTTATTTTTTCCCTTGCTTCAATCATCTCCTCCTTGTCTATTTGGTTTTCCTTTTCCCTTTTCGATTTGAGGTGCTCTATTGCACCTCTTCGACCAGCTCGATGAGTCTTTTCTCTAGCATCTTCGACAAGTGATATAATATCAACCATAAAGGGTGAAACCAATGCTTTCACCGTACAATTCCACCGCACACACAATGATATTATGTCACAATCTCACAGTCTTGTAAACTTTTTCGAGATTCACAACTCATTAAGTTTAATATATAAGTTATTCATATTCTGATAAAGTATGCATGGAATGTCATCATGCAATTCACAATAAAGATAATAATCACAAAAAAAATATGTAGCACAAGACAAAACACACCTTGAGCAGGCAATAGCTCTAATGTCGTGGAGAATATCTCCACGCTTTGATCTTTCACTAGGTCTACCTGAATCAGAACCCACGAGATAAAACTCTATATTAATACTACATTACTTTGCCACCAATACTAATACAAAACTCACTAGTTTGAATAACTACTCATGTGCAGCTTTTGTAGCTTGTGTAGAAGCAGTCTACATATGTGGAGGAGGAGATAGGTCATTGGACTCGTGAATAGAGGAGTTGTGATCACCTTGAAATAATCATAATCTCAAAAAATTATCCTTCAAAAATACCAAGTACAATATATTGCAGGTTCGAAAGAGTATGCGAATTCAGAGTTAGGATGTTAAAAATGTCAAGTCAAAGTTAAACTAAAAAAGTCAACGTCGATCAAATTTAATGGTCAACAACAATCAAAATCAATAGCGGCAATCAACAATCACCGATGGCGAAAAGTTAGCGATAAACGGTTCAAAAAGTCAATGGTTAACAAATCAAAAAGTCAACGGTCACTCAGCCAATACTCGGTTAGTGGTTGACTAGCCTTAGCTCAATGGTTGAATATGCTCGGGTTTAGTCAACGACTTAGCTTAGTTTGGGTCAATGGCTGACTCAACTTGGGTATGGGTCACGGGTTAGGTTAATGACTCAGCTAAAAGTGTCGGCTTGGATCAGCTAATGGGCCAGCTCACAGTTTGGGTTCTCTAATTAGGCTCACAGCTCGGGCTCATGTGGGTTGGGGCACACTTAGGCTCAAAACTGAAATGGGCCCGCTCAGTTTGGTATGGTAGGTTAGTAGGTCGGTTAGGGCTCACTTATTTGGGTCATCCATTAAGCCGGTTATAAGCCCATCCCCCCAAGGTTTGGTCCCCTTGTTGAGGCTGGCTCTAGGGTTTTTGTTGATCCCTTGACAGAGTGGCAATAAGGTGATGAGGTACGACGGTGTATAGCAGGGCACGTTCACTGTTCTCAGCTCGATAAAGATAAATAAAGATGAAAAATAGAAGAAACATTGAGGCTTGCAGCTTACCTACGCTAGCGATGGAGGAAAGAGCGGCGGAGCAAAAGGTCCCAAACGATTTTGATACCGTTTTAACACAAACGATGCACGGAGAAGGATAGCTAATGGCAGGAGTTTGCTTACGAGGGATGAATGAACAAATGATGAGTGCACTGCTTCGCACGAATGACGCTAAAGTGGTGGCCGAAGTTTCGTCAAAAAAACAAGGGGAGATTGAGAGGGTGAATTGAGAGAGATGTGGAGAGGGATTTGTTTAGGGAAGGGAATTACAGGAGAAGAAAGGTCTCTAAAAGTGAAAGGGGTTTAAATATCTAGGGAAATGGGTAAATTGTAAGTTGAGGTCTCAAACACTTTATAAGGTTTACGTTTGTTTGGATACCAAACCTTTACACGAGTTGCACAATAGTCCCTAAAATTTAGATTTTATTCAATTAATCCATTAGATTTTGATTTAAGCTCAATTTAGTCCCCAATAAAACAGGGTTTCAAATTGGAAATTCCTAAATATCTAGGGTTTTGAATTTGAAGATTTTGGGTTGTTACAAGTTTTAAAAAATATATGCAATAAATACAAAATAATTCATAAAAATATAGGTTTATTATACACACATTGGTATTTAAACTTAACAACTTCTATTAAGCTAGTATCAAAACCTTTTTTTGTCTTAAATCAATACTTGAACTTAGAGTTTTCAAATTAGTATTTAAACTTGAGACATTTCTCAAATTGGTATATGATGCTGATGTGAACTTTCGATAACTAATCAAGTTGTGACATGTGATATTTATGATGTCATTATCTTTACAAGTAAATACTATGTCAATAGACTGATGGTTGTTCATAAGTCAAGTTAAGACTTGTACTAATTTGATAACTTTTTAAAAAGTAATTGTCGATTTAAAACAAAAAAATCATATATTAATTTAAGAATAATTATCAAATTCAAATAATAAATTTGTGTAATAAATCTTTGAGATTTAAATAATTTTTAAAGTTATTTGTCTTCCACTTAGAGACGCTCCCTTCTTAAGTTGTAGGGAATAATAATGACTACTTTTTTTTATTAAAAAGGGTATACAGCCAAGGGTAATGACTACTTTTTTAAATAAATAATAATGATCACTTAAACACAGGTACTAGTCTTTCTATTTGTAGAAAGATTCCTGCTATCTATTAAAATATTATTCTACAATTTTGGTAAGTTAGCTTATGTGTCTTACCCTTTTTTATCTTAATTAATTAATTAATTATATTTAACGTTTTAAATATTTATTTAATGTTATTTCCTTACTACATGTAGTTATTTATAGGGGTGTTCATTGTCAGATATCGGATCGGGTCCGATCCGTTTTTTTGGATATTCTTTTTTTTGGATTGATGATATTGTGATTCATATCCAATCTGGAAAAAATCGGATATTGAGATATCTGATATCCGAATATCGGATATTCGGATCGGATATCTGATTATCCAAAAATGTAATTTGATTTAATTATTTTTTCGAATTTGATTGTCGTATTTATAAAAATTTCAGAATTTAGAATATAACAAACAACAAATTACTAAATATAACAATATTCGCATCTATAAAAATTTTATTTTTTTTAATTTTCGGATATAACAAGCATCAAATTGTTAAATATAACAAAACTAATATTCACGAAATTTTAAATTTTCGAATAATCTGAAACTTGGAATATTGCGGGTCCGTATTCGATCCGGAAAATTTAAAATCAGATCGAATATTCAATCCAAAAATAAAAATTAGATCAGATATCTAAATTTTCGGACTGAATCAATAAATAATCAGATCAAATCGGTCAAATAGGATATTTTTTAACACCCTTAGTTGTCTGCCGAATGCAATTTAAATTCAATAGACGCCTCCCCCAAAAGAAATTCAAGAATCGTAGCTGGACCACTACGCACCATCCTTCCCATATTAATTGAATTTTAAGTTATATGTAATTAATAATTTATTATTCTACCAATAATTAGTTTTTTTAGAACAACTACCTACAATTGGTTGCTCTAGTAGGATGATACACTAAATCTCTCAGCAAGGTCAGTGTTCGAATCTTGGTGTTGTGAATGAAAAAAATTGGGTTGGGAGGGTCGGCACCATAATGGGCCTATACAAAACTCGATCTGGATTAGTCGGTAAAAAGTGTGTAAATGACCTATATTGTATACCTTTTTACTTGTCTTTTGCATGTTTTCAAGCTCATTTAGCTACATTTAAGTTAGATTGCATGTAGATAGGGAGTTACACCACCTGCGCTTAAATGTTATATATTTTGGTGCTTTTATGAGAAATGTAGTGTTTTGTGGTGAATGTGCAGGATGTTGGAGCGGATGAGTAGCATATCTCAAGGCTGGAGCTGACGAGGCATAAAGAGTTGGAGATGAATCTACTTTGATCCATGTGGACTTTCTCTTAGATAGGGAACATTAAATATAGCGGAAAATCAATGGCCTTCTTTAATGAAGTTGTGCGCCTAGTTTCGCCGCATATATAAAAGAGACTTGGATGACAATTTAAGAGGGAAAGATTTTAGACAACAGTCCTAGTCTTTAGCTTGCGAAGAACCACCAGAGTCAAAGCTAGAGAATTCTTCACACGACTGACGCCCTCGTGAGAGGCTGAAGGAGTTGGAGACTTGTAGAAACAGATGGACAACACGGAGAAAGATCGTCGATGATGCTTGACTTTTTTTTATCCCTTTCTTGATAAACTGCCCTACTTTAATATTTTATTCTGGATATTTTACGCTCAGACATGAGGTAAATACTTTAGTTGGGTTTATGGCTTCCCAGGATTTTTATGTTTTGATTATTTTATTTTAATGCTATAGTTGTTTTCCCTTTATCTATTATGTTCATCGTTCTTCATGCGTAGTTATTGAAGAGCTATAGAGAGAGGCCTTTTAACTATTGACTTGTGACTTAATATCGATAGATTTAAGTTAAAAAACATGAACAGTGGGGCTAAGATGTTAACTTAGTCCTAATCTGGCTTAGACATAAGTTTAGGGTTTCAACGACGAAAAGGTCGTTCTTAAAAAAATAGAGTTGTTAGGGTTCACGTAGACATGTATTACCTTAGCTTCAATATTATTAACTTCTAGGCATCGAGAGAGTCAGAAGTTCACTAGAAAATCCTGTCGAGTAGATGAAGATCTTGATGGTTTACGCAGACATATATTGCCAGTCGCTATAGCATTAAAATAAGTGATTAAGCATATATTCTTAGCAGTAAACCCAACTTCCATAATTATCTGTTATTTGTCGCAGCATCTGTTCATCTTAATCATAATTACTTTTCCTTTAATTATTTTTAGTTTTTATAATCCAACAACAGCCATTACTTGCACAAACATTCTTAAGTTTGATAACTTCGTAGTTATTGATCCAATTCTCGTGGGTTTGATACTTTACTCTATCATTTTATTACTTGTTTCGACAAGTATACTTGCTCTAAAGTGTATCACTATTCGACAAGCATCAAGTTTTTGGCACCGTTGCCAGGGATTGGCAATTGATAATTACGTTGTAATTGCGCTTAGGATTTTGTTTTATTTGCACTTAATTTTTGTTTATTTTTCTTAGGTATGTTCCAGTGCATGACCTGAAGGTCCAACTCAGAACCTATTCTTCCATTAAATCCAGAGATCGAGAAAACTTTGCGAGAGTTACACAGAGAAATAAAGAATATTGTGAATGAGAACGTAAATGACGATCATGAGAATGAAAGTAACAATGGCATACAACCAGTAGATGGACAAGGACTTGTTGAAAACACAGCCCTTAATTAGAGGCTAGGCACGATAGGAGGCTCCACCACCTGCCAGACCTAGAAAGCCCATCAGAATGAACATCAAGCATATTATCAGCAACCTCAACCCATCTATTGTTGTGCCAGATCTAGGGATAGCTCATTTTGAGTTAAAGCTCATTATGTTCAACAAGCTCAACTTCATTGGACAATTTGCAGAATTAGCAGGAGAGGATGCTCAAGAATACATTTAATATTTGCTAGAGGTTTGTGACTATTTTTGATAACCAAGGATTCTTGATGATGCATTGAGACTGAAGCTATTTCCCTAATCCTTGTGAGATCGGGCTAGGGCATGGTTGAATTCTTGTTCCTCATGATCTATTACATCTTGGGATGACTTGTGTAGCAAGTTTCTGCACTGATATAATCCACCAAATGTGCACAACTAGAAGCGCATCAATATCATCTCATTCATACAACATGATAATGAATCTATGTATGAATATTGAGACAAATACAAAGACATGCTACACAAGTGCTTGATTCTTGGATTCCATGATTGGCTACTAATCATGACGTTCTATAATGGCATCAATGCACCTACAAGGATGATGATTAACTCGTTGGCCAATGGAATTTTGCTTGACAAAGATCGGGACGAGGCTTTTAAAATACTTGATCAAATATACAATAACGACTACTAGTTCCTAATGGGGATATCGAAGCCATGCCCCAAATCTTTTGGAACAATTCAATTGGATGACTCCTAAAGATAGTAGCTCAACTCTCCACCATCACCAACCTGCTTAATGCAACCAACATCCAATGTCTAAGAGGCTAAAGTAGTGCAATACACTTGTGAGCACTATGATGGGGAACATTAGTCGACTGAATACCCCCAGCAACAATAATCTAGATGCTATGTAGGGAACACCAATCGCAACAATAATCCATATTCCAACACCGACAACCCAGGGTAGAGGTAACATCTAAATTTTGGTTAGGGAGGTAATACAAATAATTCAGAAGAACGACAGAATACCACTGCATAGCCTCTTGGATTTCAACAAAAGACTCAGAGGCCTAACTAGAGAGTTTCTAACTCTAATTCTAATTTCCTTGATTCTACATACCAAAACTTTATAGAAATTACCTGAGTTATCATGCGGGATTAGGCAGCACACTTAAAGAACCATAGTGACATGCTCACAATGCAAGCTACCATGTTGCAAAACCAGCAACCGATCTTGCAAAACAACACTACTTTCTTGCGGTCCTTGGAAACACAGGTTGGGTAGATTGCCCAAGTATTGAAGATGTGACCACAAGGATGATTACCTAGCAATAGTGAAGTCACTAAAACCTTTAATGCAGAGCAATGTAATGCCATCACACTGCTTATTCGCACTCAATTGAAGAAAGATGATAAGTTTGAGGTAGGTTCCCTTGTTGGTTTCACTCCAAGCAAGCCATCCATCGATACTCCTGCACTTAAAGAAACAACTACTATGTTTGATACAGTAAGTGACCTTGCTACTAATGGCAAGGATGACAAAGCTAAAGATACCTCTGCATCCAACAAACCACACGAGGAGCCCAGGCCACCACCTCTATTCCTATAGTGATTGAAGGCTCAGAAACAAGATGTCAAATTCCAGAAGTTTCTAGATTTGCTCAAACAGTTGCATATCAATGTCCCATTCTTGGATGCCATTGATCAAATATCAATATATGCGAAGTTTCTGAAAGAGATCGTGACAAAAAAGGATGGTGGGTGAAGTTGAACATGTTATTACTATGGGTGAATGTGTGGCTACGCTAAGTGATTTACCACCCATGATAAATGACCCTAACAATTTTACCATTCCATGTTGCATAAGCCATAACTAATATGGTTGTGCTTTATGTGATCTTGGTGCAAGTGTTAATTTGATGTCAAAATCTGTGTTTACAAGACTAGGGATGGAAAGAGTTAAGCCTGCACCAGCGATCCTTTAATTAGCCAATCATTTTCAAATCTGACCCAAGGGCAGAATTAAAGATGTCTTGGTTAAGGTAGATAGGTTTGTCTTCCCGACAAATTTTATCATCCTTGATTGCGAAGTTGATAAGAATGCTCCTAGTATCTTAGGGAGACCTTCCTTGCCACCGGATGTATTGGGATTGATTGTAAAGGATGAATTCATCATAAAGATGAATGACCAAAAGATCACACTTAACATGTTCAACACACTTAAGTACGAGGATGACTATGGAGAATGCCAGCTTGTGGAAAGTGAAGAAGCCTTAATTGAAGAGAGTTTGCAAGAGATATATTGTAGCAATTTGTTTAGCCACCGAGGAGCAAGTTAACTTTGATAAGTCCATGCATGAAGCTGAAGAAGAAGGTACGATTAAGATTGAACAATCCAATGATGTGCTTACTAGACCAGGTATGACTTTTGAACCTTTAGACTATAATGAGTTTAAATCTCCCAAGCCATTATTAGAGCATCTACTGGTACTTGAACTAAAACCTCTCCCCCCGCAATTAAAGTATGCATATTTAGGGGAGAATAATATGCTGTCTGTTGTCATATCTGCCAGCTTAACATCTGACCAAGAAGCTAAATTGTTACATGTTTTATCTCATCATAAGAAAACTATTGGTTGGACTATTGCTAACTCGAAGGGTATAAGCCCTACTTTGTGTATGCATAAGATTTTGCTTGCAGATGATCACAATAGCTCGATAGAATCACAGTGGAGACTCGATCCAACCATGAATAATATGGGACTAAAGAAATTCATCAAATGGCTAGACGACGGATTTATTCAACCAATCATGGATAGTTCATGGGATCACTACCTAGTGCCATTCCTTGATCAATGCCTCAACAAGCTCACCAATGTGTTACAGTGGTTAAAAATTTACAAATGAGTGTCGGTCCATCGTGATAAATCTGTGATCACGTTATTGGATGATTAATGCATATGGAATTATATCCCTTTTACTTTTTTGCAATTTTAATTTTAGTTTAGTTTATTTTTTGCATTTGTTTTTTTTTCTTTGTTTCCGATTAGGATTAGGCATCTTTAAAATAATTTGTTTATTTTGGCAGTTATCACACATGGTTACTTGTTGGGTTCACCATTATTTGAGAATAGAAACCTCTGGGTCGATTGGGATATTCCTCGAAAAAAGAATGAGAGAATATTTGTTTCTCACATACCCCATATTGGTTTTCTTTTTCTTAATTTACCCTACACACTCTTTTCCTGCCGCCACATGTCTTTTCCATCAATCCCACGCATTTAAAGCCCATCCTTCCATACTTAACCAAGCCATTAAAAAACCTTCATATTTCCCTCAATTCCATCAAAAAACTAGAGGAAAACCACATTCTCTTTCTTCCTACCTTTTTGACATTTAATCCAGACCTAAACCCTATTTTTCTACTAAATTCTTTTCCCTTTCAACCATGGCTAAAAAAGAGTCGTCGGTCATGCCAGTGCCTCACCAATCACCCTAAAACCAGCCGAAACAACTTCATCCTGAAAGCTTTCTTCATCAACATCTTGCTGTGCCACACCAACCAGAAAAGAAATTGATCCACAAAGGATCTTTTATAATCCAAAGATGGAGCAAAGGTACAAAAACATCTAGAACTGACAACTCATACCGAAAAAGATTTGGAATTCATCAACAAGCACAAACCCTACTTTGATGAAAATATCCGCTCTATCATCGACACTCACAACTGGGAGTATTTTGCCCAGGAACCCGGGTAGATCAATGTTTCTTGGGTCTGAGAGTTTTATACCCATATCACCAACACAGATGACACAACTGCATTCATCCGTGAAAAAATGGCAAACTTTTCTACCGAAGTAATTAATAATCTATTTGACTTGAACAATGTAGACGATGACCATGAGGATTTTGTAACAACGGCTACCAACGCCACACATGATTAGGTACTTTATGACCTGTGCATTCTGGGAATGGAATGGACGTGGAAATTAGCCACCCATAATATTGTAAAATGGGTTGACTTGAAGCCAGACCCTAAATATTAGGTCCATTTCATGAACACGCTAATGCTACCCATGAACACCACTTTACGATCTCTACCGGTAGGATACTTCTTTTACACTCTGTAATGACCGGCCAACGAATTAATATAAAAAAAATGACATACGAGTCTATTGTAGGAAGGGCAACATTGTCAGGTACCAAGAGTCATTTACTTTTCCCAAGCCTAATAACCGCTTGTGTGAAAAGGTATAGGTTCAGGATGATCCAAACGATTTGGTAATGGAAGCCCAAACAAGGACGCTCCCAAAGGAGATATCACGGCTTAAGGGACTTGTGGCTGACAATTTTCCATCTAGTACCACGGCTACAAGTACCTTGCGTACAACCCTTCTCGTGCTATGACAAAATTCTTCAAGCCATTTTTTGAATATGCTAGAGAAAATGATCTAGTCACAAAATTCATTATGAATAGATTGTCTCCGACAACTACATATACTTTCTCCATATTCCCTAAACAATACTTTATCGAGCCTCCTACTAATCAGCCATACAGAGAAGAAGAAGAAAAGAAAGAAAAAAAGATAAAGAAAAGGAAAAGAATAGAGAAGAAAAAGATAATATCCCTCTAGCCCTACGGCTGTTGTTACCAGAACAAGGAAAAGAAAGATGAAGGAAACCACTGCCCCATCTATACCTCGTCAACCTACTAAACAGACGAGAGCCCGGAAGACAAGGGCAAGACCCACATGAACCCTAAAACCATAAATCCTGCTAGCTCAATATATTTGGTTAGTGATGATTCTGTTGTGGTGCAACAATCAGTGGGCTAGGTTACTCTTCCCCCCATTAAAATTCACCAACTCCAACTTCTTCTCTACAACTCGTAGAACCAGGACTAAAGTCACCGCTGGTCGAGTCCTAAAGCTCATTGAGGAACTTTAAGCACATGGTGCAGACCCCCATTATCTATGTCATCAGACTCCTCAACATCCACCACTGCCCCTTCGACACAAGATGCCCATGCATCCTCTGCACTCAATCCAGCGCCACATGCACTTGATCCCTCTACGCCAAGCTCATCCTATCACTGTTCATGTGTCATATCATTGGTAGAATAAAATTATTGGTTCATGTGTCACATGACATCCTATCATTGGTTCATGTGTCCAAGTATTTCAAATTTTAACATCATTAGTGGAAAAATTATTAGATAGACCCAGCTCATCACGTCATCTGTAGTCTCAACCAGTAAGATTCATTCATTTCATTTTTTTCAAGGTGAATCTTCACTTCTTTCCTACATGTAAATAAGGACCGAGTGTTACTTGAAAGTTACATTGAGATTGATGAATCTTATTGGCTAGGACCATGAATGACGTGGTGAACCGAGTCTATCTAATAATTTCTCTCATTAGTGGGAGATATCAAATTCGCAGTTGAAATTTAATGCCAGGTACTAAAATCACAATTTTAAATGTAGAGATATCATTTTGAAAATTTTGATAAAGTAAAAGAGCCAAATCTGTCATTATCCCTAAAATAAACGATTTTCTCTTTGTAATTAAGGTTAAAAGACAAGGTTTTATAGGGGTAAGGGTGTTATTTTTGGATTCATATCGACTTCGATCCGAAAAAAAATCCAATATTCAATTTTTTAGATATTAGATTTTTAAATTTTCAGATCGGATACATATATATTTTAAATTATTAGTACTCAACTTATTTTCTAAAATACAAAATAATAATAACATTAAATAAATAATAATAGTAACAGTAAAAAATAATAATATATATGGTAAAAAAATAAAAATAATGGTTTTCAACATTTAAAGTTACAAATATCTAAAAAAAATAATAATGGTGAGATGAAACACTAGATCCCTTAAGCAACAACCAGTTGATATAGAGAGATGAGACGCAAGATCTCTTAAGCAACTACCAGTTGGTCTAATGAGATGAGGCTCTAGATCCCTTAAGCAAGGTCAAGGGTTCGAATCATAACGTTGTGAATGAAGCAAATTAGATTGGGATAATCGCCCCCATAATGGGCCTCTACAATACCTAATACAGATTATTCAGCCAATAGGTTGGATACCTGTGGTTAAACAAAAAAATATTATATAATAATTACTATATTATTAAAAATATAATAACTACCAAGAAAACAATAGTAATGTTTTTATAATAATAAAATAATAAATATACAATGCAATAAATAAATGACAAAACTAATGAAATATAAAATAAACATTCTAAATGATCAAATTAAATAAAAAATAAAAATTAAAAGGGTCAAATAGTAAATAATTATGCGAAATTATACTACAGTCAAAAGATAAAGGACCAAAATAACAATTAACCCTAATATAGCAAAAGACACTTTATTTATTTTGGATTTTCAGGTAATCCAAAACTCATAATATTTTGATCCGTTTCGATCCAATTATCTAGTTTTTTCTTAAATATCCTATCTAAATTATCTGAAAAATAAAAAATGGATCGGATATCTAAATTTTTAGATCAGATTACTCAGATCAAATTTTTTTGCACAATCCTAATATGAAGATAACATTAAAAGAAGGAAAAAGGGGGAAACTTTCATTACTCAAAATGTAAAAAAACTAATTTTTTCTTACAAACATACAATATTTTGAGTAATTAAAAGTTGTGAGAATTATACATTTTGTAACTATAATACTAGGGATATACCGATGATGAACGATAACGACGAAACAAAGGAAGATGGTGATCACAAACAAAACAAGAAAAATAAATAGCACCAAGATTTACGTGGAAAACACAAAACGAGAAAAATCACGGGCAGAGGATGAAAACTTTTACTATGACGATGTATAAAAGGTTACAACATGTTTGCGGCTTAACACTCTATAGAATCCTTGATCTACATGTTGTATCTTGTGTTGTATTTAAAACCCTATTCTTAGTATCTATTTATAGAGATGAGTTTTTTTATCATAAAAATTCCTTTCATTCAAAAAAGAAACCAAAGACTAGGCATCGAAGCCCTAACAAAGCCATAAAAGGCCCAACCCAAAAATAGGAGACCCAACCTTGCAAAAACCCTAGCACAAAGAAAACCATGGCCGAGGATAGAAAGAGGAGTAAGCAGAATTGGTTGTACACCACAAACCAACAATGAGTCTAATCGGGAAAACTTGACGGACGAGAAAACTCGCCAGGAAATCCAAAGGCCGAAACGGTGTGAGCGACAGATGAAGAGGCATCCAAAGCCTTTAATCCTCTGAAAACATGACTCAACGACACCACCACCAGGATAGCAGTGACTCTATTAAGGCAGGCACCCCAGCACAACGCGAGTCAAAAAAACTCCTAACAGTCATCGAAAAGGAAGCTAAAAAGTCATGGTTACCAAAAACCAATGATAAGCCGTAGAAGCAAGATATCGTTATCTGCAAAAAAACAACCATAGCTGAACAACAACCAAAAAAAAGAAAGACGAGAAAGGGGAAAAAAGGGAAATAATGGCCCACCACCCAACCATTCGACTTGAGCCACCTAAGCAGGATTGTCTTCCTCTTCACATCCGTGTGTCCTGGCTCGATATATAGCTGTCTGGGCTGTCGAAGATAAGTAAACCGACCATGCATGGACATCGAAACAAAATAGAAAGGAAATAGAAAAAAGAGTCGACAAGCTCTAAGGAAAGAAAGAGGGTAAATAGGCCATAAGAAAATGGAGAATGGAAAAGGAAAAGGGGTGAAAGGCCAACCACCAATTAAACAAGAGGCTGGCCACCGCTAAGGGTTGAAACTAGGGGTGGGAAGTTTAAGAGAGAATGAAGAGAAAAAAATTTAGAGGGGAAACATATGGAAGATATATTTATAGGGATGATTTGCTTGTTTACAAAGGAAACTTGCATAGAAACTAATTCTACTCAACATAGGTTTCCTACATTTAATCAATATAAAGTAAACAAGATCTACTAAAAGTAAGTTTCTTACTTTAAACCAAATCCTAAAAGAATTTAGATCACAAATCTAACAAATCTTCACCTTAAGACGATATCTCCACCTCTTATCTTGTCGAACAATATCTCTACCTCTTTCACGAAACCCCTTCAAGGGGTAGTCTTCAACAGTGAAATCTAACCAAGTTCAAGCCCTGCTCAAACATGGCTATAAGGAGTTACTCCCCCTCTTCTTGTAAAACCAAGATTCACTTGTTTGAGTCATTACCACCAATTGCCTTAGATATGTTGATGGTTTTTTTCTTGCATCTATATCCTTCGACACGTTCAACACATGCCATTAAATCAGCCTTCACATATCTTTTTGAACGTTTGATATCCCTTCTAGGTCTGTGTACCACAATAGAATATTAAGGTTCTATCTGTGGTAAAAGAGTTTGTGGTAAAGGAGTCTGGCCTTGCCCGACTGTACCATTCTACAAAATATGGTTTGATAAGTGCAAGTGAATCTAGGATACGATTTCCCTATAACATTTTTTTGCATATGACCATTCTAGCGATAACTCATGAAACCATTCTAACACAACATCTAAGTCCATATGTGCAAGTACATCTCAAATCTTCACCTTCATAACAAGAACCTGGTGTTGCGATCCAATAGAGGTATATCATACTCCATTGTTATCATTGTCGTGAATAGGATGAGAAACCTAGAGTTCTTATACCAATTTGTTATATTGTTGGGACAATAATAACGAGATAAGTAATAATCACAAAAGTACAAAAAAATAACACAAAGATTTACGTGGAAAACCCAGAATGAGAAAAACTACAGGCAGAGGATGAGAACTTCTACTACGATAAAGAATAAAAGATTACAACATGTTTGATGCTTAACACTCTATAGAATTCTTGATCTACATGTTGTATCTTGTTTTGTATTTAAAACTCTAATCCTTAGTATTTATTTATGGGGATGAGTTGCTTGTGTTACAAAGGAAACTTGCATAGAAACTAATTCTACTCAACATATGTTTCATACCTTTAATTAATGTAATGTAAACAGGATATACTAAAAGTAAGATTCTTACTTTAAACTAAATCCTAAAAGAATTTGGATCATAACCGTAGACTCTCTAAGTGAATGCTGGAAAAAGGGGTATAAAATATGTATTGGAAAAGTATAGAACAGTGCCAAGATGAGTATTTTGCGTGCAAGTATTCACGGTCTACAAGTAATACAACAATTAAGCTGAGTATCGATCCCACAGAGATTGACTTGGAGTCTAATTGTCTTTGATTGTTACTTGCCTTGAGAAAAAGTTGTTTGTTTTGAAGTGGTTTCAGAAATAATTGAAAAATAAAATAAATGAAAATAAAATAAAGTGAGACGTTGGCAAGGAAGGTGCTTTAATGAATGATGAGCGTTGGCAGGGAATGCCTGGTTTTCACGCTATTCATGCTGTTCTAGCCTTCAATAACAACCTGTCTTGGCATTGTTTCCCGAGTAGATTCAAAATTAGCAAAGCCTCTCTCGATGGTCATTGCCCTAAATTGATCATGTAAAAACCCCTATATCTCTATAGTGCATCTTTTAAATAAACCAATTTGATTAAGATCCAATCTATACTCCTAAGGGGTAGATTTCACTCCCAAAGTAAGTTCATCTACTTGAACGACTTCTCTCTTCAGTATTCAACAACTTAATCATTGCCACCCTAAGTCTGTTAAGATATTGAGGAGTAATAGGCCAACAGTGCCAGCTCTCGCTTGGCATAGTATTATAAAACATTAAAGTATGGCGAATAGATAAAACAATGCCGAAGGCAGATTTATTATTAAAAACTAAAACATAAAACGGCGTTCAACGCAAACATCCCCCACCAACTATTAAATTAGTTCATGGTGAGGGATTTAACCAAAAAACCATAAACGTTTGCAAAATACATCATCATTAAAAACAATATAAAATAACTTGAAAGAGAGAATGGGCGAGAAGAGGTCTCTCGATGCAGCCCTTCAAGATCCAGGTTCTAGGCCAAGCTGGTCAAACCACCCTTCCAAGGTGCACCCAGTCGTCAATCGCCTTGCACTCCAACTCCTCACTCCGATCGTCTATCAATGCATGCCCAAAGTCCTCCTTGGTTGGTGTTTAAATAGGCGTGCAAGGAAGGGATAGGATAAGCTCATCATTTGAATTTTAAATGCTGAAGGGGTAAGAGATAATTATTTTATCCAAATTTGAATGAGAGCTGATCAGGCTAAAGCTGACATCATACTGCCGATGTTGCCTTGGCATCCAAGCTTGGCATGAATCTGCCAACCAATCTTGGCGCCATCTTATCCGCTATTTTTTAGAGATTGATCCAAATTCTATCTTTTCGGAGCCTGATCTTATCCTATTTTTTTGGGGTCCAACAGCCTCTTGGCATGGCATCAAGTTCACTTCTCTACCAACCGGTGCTTGACATTGTCTGGTCCATCTGTGCCAACATCACTTGGCATTCTCTCTGGCATTTCTTCTTGTGTTGCTTTATTGGCCAAATACTATGCCAAACCTACAAAATTGCCAACAAAACAACCCTTCACACTAGCATAGACAAAATTCTAAACTCCTTATGCAAATGCATGGTTTTAACACCCTAATGCAACTAAATGGACCTAAAAACAAGCAAAAACATTGTAAGATTGGCATTAAAAACAGTACTTTTGAAGAGGTAACACACCCCTAAACCTAGCTCATTGCTTGTCCTTATGTAATGCAAAAATAAAAACAAAAAACTGAGAAAATATTACATCGACAAAATTTTGGTTGAATGCCGACACATGCTGGCAACCAAAATTTGGCTCTATTTCTATCCTCAATATCTCAGTGCAATAATGCCATGCAGTTAGTAATTAAAGTGCAGCAATATAACTCTAGTCTAAGTTCATAAAGAGTGCATGATGTGTAGGCAACATGCATCGAGTATCCGTTCACTCCCTTAGCCAATTTTACTACCTAAACTCAGATTCATATTTTTATCATCTTTTTTTTTCTTTTTTTCCTTTGCCAAGGGTTTCTGTTGGCATTAATTTAAGCTTGCTTCGTGAAACTATTTAGCGCAAGAGATAAAAGAGAGCATACCACGAATCCCCACCTTAATCTAAACATCACTAGGATTTCTCTTCAACTCATACTCTATGGTTTTGGACTTGAGGACTAAGAGGGAGTAAACCTCGAAGCCCCAAGTAACTTTTATCCCTAAGTAGAGGAGAATTCATTTTTTCATTGCCCTGGCAGAACATTGCTGCCTTATTATTTTCTTTTACCCTAGCATCATTTGATCTTTTTTTTTAAATCTGAGCATAGTTTCAAAGAGTCTAAGTTTGCTAAGGAACTAGATACATACTACGTGTAAAGTGAAGTTTTAGTTCCCTAAACTAGAGATCAATTGCCAAGCTAACCTGGCATACTACTCTGCTGGCATGGCATGACAACTAGAGAATAGATTTCCTCATTGGTCAAACACTTAGATCAAGTTAAACTAGCCTAACAAATGTTAACATTCTTCAAAATTAAACCGATGAAAAAAAAATTTTAGTGGTTCGGTATACATTTATTCTAAATGACCTAAATGGCATGGCAAGATGGCATGGCAATAGAAATTAAACATGAAAGGTATGACGTGGCATAAATGTGAGGAAATGCACACCCCCAAACCCAAGATGTGCATTGTCCTCAATGCATGAAACAACACATATATACAAGAAAAACAGAAGAAAATTAAAATGCATGATCATGTAAATGCAAAGAAATGAAATGTAAAGGAGTTTAGATAGAAGATGACTCCCCTTCGGAGACTTCTTCTCATGTGACGCGGGTCTTTCTTTTCAGAAATCGGCCATGAAAAGGGGCCATTCGTTTCTTTCCTTTCATGATTGGCTATGAAGCGTCACTGGAAGCTCCAACTTCCTCCTTTTTCTTGGCAAGTTCCAACGCGGTAGGTGCATCAGTGGCATCAAAGGGTGTTTGTATAGCAGGTGTTACTGTTGACTTGGCTTTGGTTTCCTTAGATTTAGATGATGAATCAGAACTGGCAGACTCAACTTGTACTGGAGAAAATGGGACTGTGGCATCGGATGGGGTATGAACTAGACTAGCTGGCATGGCATTGTCGCTGGCAGAGGGTTCAGCAGGGAAGTCTGGAAATCCTGGCACAAAATCAGTTGACAATTTTGTAAGAGCCTCCTTGATTACAACATCCCTGTCATGTATGTAATGTCGCATCTTGACATTGAGCTCCTCAGCTTTCTCTAGCTTCCGAAGAATAATCACCTGGCGATGGTGAATTTGGGACAGCATTGTCAATGAACTGTCTGGCACGATTTCTAGCATGGTTGCTAGCTCTGCCTTTGACACTTTCGGTCTTGGCGTGGGCACTTTGGCCTTCCCCTTTCCCTTGTCCTTTCTCTTAGTAGCTGTGAGGTTTTTTCCAAATAGCAGCTGTGATGGTTGTTCCCTTGATCCTTTGACCTTTCTCTGTATCAAGCTTTTGGCACACCGTGGAGCATGCAAATATTAGAAATCAACAAAGGAAAGAACATACTTGTAACACCCCTTTCCCATACTGAATACGAGTCAGAGATGCCACATTACTAATGCATTATCTTGTTTTATCCATATGCGTTTCATCATCAAACTGATTAATTCTCTATATGTTTAGTTTAATTTCATGCATCATACTCTACTAGTTTCCCATTCTTGTAAAAATTCAACTAAATCTAGTTGGAATCCAACCAACTATAATAAAATATTCATAAAATAGTATTTTATGACTTTTCCATGGCTTTTGGACCAGTCTCTTATTTTCTATTCGATCCGATATACCGATATTCATTAAATACCTCTACTGCGATTTTACCATTTTCGAGCTATCAGATTTATTTTGAAAATTTTGTATTTCATATTCGGGAAATCCACACTACCATCTCATAAAAATTTCCTTTCTCAATGACTTAGACTGAATTTTCCTAACTCAGTCTATTATTCTGATAATTATCGAAAATCTTCATATAATAAAATTTCTCTTAGAAATCTTTTATCGATAATTCATACGAATATTCTCTACTCTTACTGAGTCTAAAATATCGATTAGAAACACTTTTATGGGACCTTCCCGGAGGTCACCCATACTAATATTTTTCTGGCCTGAGCATGCTTAACAATTTTATTTGATCCAAATTCAGTACCTCTTACTGCATCTTAATTCTTAAAACCGATATCAAGATACTTATTTCGATCTGATTCACTCTTATACTGAATAAAATTACTTATTGGGGAAATTTACACTTTAGTCCCTAAACTTTTCCAAAGTTTATATTTTTAACCCCAAAACTTTCAAAATTTACAATTTGGTCACCGGCCAAAATTTGGGATATTACAATTCCTCCCCTCTTTAAGAAAATTCGTCCTCGAATTTTCAACACATTCCAATTTCAAACAATTGCAGATATTGCTCCCTCATTTTCTTCTCAAACTCTCAAGTAGCTTCTTCGACCTTGTGATTTCTTTTTAGGGCCTTGACCAATTTAATTTTTCTTATTCCTTAATTCTTTAATTCCATAGACCAATATTTTTAATAACGCCTCTTCATGTATCAAGTCTATTTGCAGTTCTTTTTCCTCATGAGTGATAACATAACATGTAACTAATTTAATCAATGTCTCCAAAACATAAGTACATATACTATAAACTTTGCTCTCTTTTGGAGATAAGATCCATTAATTATGCCTTTGGTCCAACTCTTTTACAATTCCTTAAGGTATAATAATTCTGAAACCAAATTTTTCCCTTTTTGACTTGCACAAATCATCTTTTCTCAAAGTGGTACATTTCCTCTTTTTCTCTTCCTTTAGTTTTTAACTGATAATATCTTGACTAAAGATCAACCTTCCATTTTTATCTTACTTCTATGTTAGTCATAGGTAACAAATTTATCTTAAAATTGGTCTTAAATTCTCAGATTACTAGCCTTGTTCCTAGCTTTACTAACAACCAGTTCCTATAATTTCTTGTAATTCTTGTGCTATACTGCAAATCAATTATTAGCAGTCATACTATAATTTTTTAGTTAAAATTATTCCCTTGACATACCGGCTTAACCCACTGATCTCACACTACTTCTCATAAACAATACGAGCACCTTATCAGAATTCAGAAATCAATGAAATAATTTTCTTATAAACTAATCATCAAATTCAATCTCTAACACTTTTCCAGGAAGTTTTCGAAGCTAATTCCTCTGTATCAATATCACCTCTTCTAACCTTTCAGTGTTAATATATCTCAGATTTTCTATAGGAGTTAACTTCCATGCTTATTTTACTGTATCATATTCGCTATGAGTCCTCTCTTAACCTCCGAGATTCGTCAACTGGCGAATTCCATCATCGTTTTACTTTCCTTATTCTAGTCTCATTCCATCTTAAACTAATGATGTAATACCCAAAAATTTGCTATGTTAATTTCGGGTCATTTAGTACTAAGATAAGGACTTAAAAGCTTACTTAGTGACTAAAATGACAAAAATGCAAAAGTTAAGATTTTCTCAATTATGGATTGTAGAAAAGAAATTTCTGAGGTTGTAAGGTGTCATGTGATAGAGAACGAGTAAAACAGAATACTCACAAAATTTGGTTAAAATCCAAGAAAACTTAGAATGGAAATTCAAGGTTAAAGTTTAGTGAACAAATTGATAAGTTTTAAAACTTGGGTGATAGAAGTGGAAATATGAAAAGTTGAAGGACCAAAGTTCTAATTTCCCAAAAGTTAGGTGTTTTATTTTATAAATTGATAGAGCACCTATAGGTGTGGATTGAATGATGAATTACTGGTTTGACCCGATATTTCGATTATTGAGAAAATCGTAGTCAAAATTTAAGTAGAATTTGGATACCCAGATCGAACTGAAAAATTATGAAATTTTACCATATGATAGAAAAAGGTTATAAAAGTCATTTCCAAGTGTTGAATAGTTTATCAGTAATTATTTTATCCTGTACATGGATTAAATAGATCATGGAGAAAAATCTAATATAGATTACGAGAATAAAAATACAGTATAAGATATTAAATTTAGATCGAACTGCAAAGTTAAGCGTGCTCAGGACATAGGATGGGTGACCTATTGGGAAGGTCTCATGTCAGTAATTGAGACTGATAAAAAGAAATCAGCTTGAGTTAATATTTTTCGTATGGATATCAGATAAATGATTTCTAAGATAATTTTATCTAATAAAAGATTTCGGATAAATTATTAGTATATTTGGACCGAGTCAAAATTTTAAGTTTGACTTCATAAATATGGAATATTTTGTAGGTCAACAATATTTATTTATGGAAATTAGAAATATGAGAATTTCAGATTTTACCCAATAGTTTGAAAATATAGAAAATCGTAGTAAGTGATTATCGGGTAATCAGATCGAATTGAAATTTTAAAGACAGTTCCATATGCTATGGAAAATTTATAAAATATTATTTTATGAATATTTTAATATTTATAGTTGGATTCTAACTAGATATGGTTTTATTTTTACATGATGGCAAATTAGAAAATAAATTCTAGTTGGAGGGTTATTTGGACTTAAGTGATTAAATGAATTTAATATTCATTTAATCATAACACTTGGCATAAATAAGGAAAAGATGAACAAAATTTGTTCATCTTCTCCTCCTATATTTCGAAAAGAAAGAGAAAACAAAGGGAAAAATATACAAAATTTTCCTAGGCTAATTTGAGGGCTCCAAAGTTAGAATCAAGGTATGTTGCTTTGAGAAAAAAATTATCTATGTTTCATGCTCTTTCTTTTGATAGTAATTTTTCATGGTAATTTGAAGAATTGTTCATGATATTGATGAGAGAGAAATTAGGGTTTCAAGTTCTATGTTGAAATTGAAGTTTGATTTAAGCAAATTAAGTGTTGTGAAGTTGAAATCAAGCTTAAATTTGGATTAATTTTATGCTTGAAGATATAAACCCTAACCCTATAATTTGGGGTTTCATTTAGGGTTTTGAAATTTAGGATGAATATGGAAGATTTATGATTCTACAAGCTTGATTTTGATATTTGAATGGAAAATTCTCAACTAATTTCTTAAGTGACTATTTTGGGCATGTTTTGTAAATTAGGGAAAATATTGTGAAAATTATGTTAATGGTGGATTTGAAGAGATTATGAATTTAGAAGCTTAATTATGGCATTAGGACTAAAATAAAGTCCCTGAAAAGTTTAGACACCCAATTTGCCATATAGGAAGAATTTGGGTTTTTAAGTGTAAATTCTTGGAAATGAAGAATATATGTTGGAAAAATTAATTTGAGCATGTTAGAATGTTGTTTGGATGAAAAGTGAGCCTAGAGAAGTTTAGGGACCAATTCAAAATAGTTGGAATTAGGGGAAATTATTGAAAATTTTATTTTAGCATTGGAATTGGTGATTTATGATTGAAATAGCATGAATTGATGATTAGGGACCAAAAATGAAAAATTTTGGAGGTAAAGGGACCAATTCGGCAAAATCAAGAAAAGTATGGGATTGATCTTGAATTAATGAATAATTGATGGAATTGATGATTTAAACATGATATGAAGTTAAAAGGGTTGAAATGACAAGAAAGGAAAGTCGAGGGACCTTTTTTGAAAATAAGAAATTTAGTGAAGGACTAAATTGACAAAAGTTTGAAAGTTAAAGGAAAATTTCTAAGAATGTTAGAAACAAGTGAATGGTTTATTTGTACATAAATTTAATGTACAAATGTGATGTGACTAAAATGTCACTTTTACAAAGTTAAGGATAAAAAGGATATTATTTCAAAGAGAGCAAGTAGTAGCGAAATTGTTCAAATTGAGCTTGAACAATTGTTTAATGTTCAAAATGATAAGGACCATAATGAACATGTGGTAAATACAAGGGAGAAAAATAATTAAGAGAAGTTAGAGAAATATTGAAGTTAATTATGGAAGTTATGTTGGATTTGAATTTTGGCAGTAAGTTTAATAAATTGCTATAAATTCTATAAAAATGGTTAGATGATGAAATTTATACCAACATAAAGATATGGTTGTCTATTTTCGTTTCCAACAAACGGAAATTGATTCCGAGTTCCGAGTTAAAATATATGAATTTTTAATCGAATAAAAGTTAAAAAATTTACATAGTAGTTCTTGGTCAGGGCAGCTCTGTGACGGGAGTTTGAAGAATTTTCATAATTTTTGTAGATTTTATTAATTTATATGGATTATACCGTTAGAACCGTTATTGAATCTAGTTTCTTCAGTATAAAGGGAATTAAGATCCAATATGTATTCTGCCCGATATAAGTAAATCTTTGAAGGTAGCGCAAGCTGTCAGGAAATATAATTTTATACATTTTGTATCTAAATGTTTGATAACAAGCTCGGAAGAATTATTGGAAGTTCAAAATGGTCATTAAGGACCAAAATGAATTTTTGGACAATATAAGGAAAGAAGGAAAATTATGGAAATTTTTATGTTAAATGATTAGATAGTTTGATTGAAATGTTGTTTGAAGTGAATTTAATAAATGTTTGTTTATATTCATGTGGTTAATCAAGTCAAATCTAAATCAAAAGAAGATTTGAGGTACTATGAAGAAAGGATCGAGTAGAATTTAGTGAGGCATGCTAATAAATGGCCCATGTGAGTGTATCATATTTATTTATTATATATGTAAAATGAATGAATGCATTTTTATCTGTCTATATATTTAATGTGAAGAAGACTTGTAATAAGTTAGCTTTGATAATAATGAAAATGTATGTTGATCAAAGAAATATTAAATGGTATATGTGATACATGTATATGGAATAATGATTTATCTAAGATAAATCGAATTTCAGATTTTGGGTATGAAATGCCTATTATCGAATTATGGTTGATAGGTTTGATGAAGTGGATATTACAAATGAAATATGAGATGTGAATTGCCCTATTATATGAACAATGATGATTGATCTATAAGGAAATAAATTGCGTAAGTACTAGTATGAAGTTTTTGGCATAATTGGATATCCAAAAAGAGTCTTAGCAACTGCGCCATAGCACTACGGTGCGAGATAGACTATTCGGGGTTGAAATGGACTCTACGGAGTCGAGTTCAAACACTATGGTGTTACATAACACAAAAAGTACGAGTATGAGGAGCAAAGGGCGTCCTCGAGTACGTACTCACCATCAGATGCTACGGCGCTATAGACACTACAGTGTCGAGATGACTCGTATACCATAGGTTCACCTGAGAATATTTGGTATAGTTGGATATCCATAGTGTCCTGGTAGCTACGTCATAGCACTACGGTGCAAGATAGACTCTTCAGGGTCGAGATAGACTCTACGGAGTCAGTTCAAACACTACGGTGTTACATAGAACAAAATGTGCGAGTTTGAGGAGCAAATGGCATCCTCGAGTACGTACTCATCTCCGTCGCTTCGACGATTCATATGCTACGACGTCATAGACACTATGGTGTCATGATGACTCGCGTACCATGGCATCACATGATTTTGTACTTTGCGCTATGTTAAAGGAAATGATATGCAAATGATTGCATGAAGGAAGTATAACTATGATAAAGGAAATAATATGCAAATGATTGCATGAAGGAAGTATAACTATGATAAAGGAAATGATATGTAAATGATTGCATGAAGGAAGTATGACTATGATAAAGGAAATGTTATGCAAATGATTGCATGATGAAAATATGGCTATAATAAAGGATAGGACATGCAAATGATTGCATTATGAAAGTATGACTATGTTAAAGAATATGATATGCAAATGATTACGTGATAAAAGTATGATTACTTGATGATTAGGAACCATTGATATCATGATTTTATGACAAATTTGATAGATGATATGAATCATATTGAAAGCATGTTTATGTTGAAGAAATTTTTATGCATATGAACACTTGATGAACATAGAACAATGATGACATGACTCTTAAGATAGTCATGATACATGGTTAATTCTGCATATACAGATAGCTTGATTTAATACTTTGGCTATAATACTTGAAATGCAATTATGCAAGTAGTTAAGCTAAAAAGCTTAAAGTACACAAGACTGATAAAATGTATCAAATCTTATGATTTGAAATATTATATTGGTCAAATGAACTATACAAGTAAGACAATTTTATATATGATAAAATGTTAACAATTGCAAATGAAAATCATTTGCCATCTTGCAGAACTGTGTTATTATAATTATTGTTTATATTATTATGATTATGTTTTACTAAGTTGTATTTAATGTGTGTTTTGTATCACACATAGGTACTTCGGGTTAGATAGCAAAAGAGGAGCTGCACATCGTTGGATCAAGTTCGCTTGCATTATCAGTATCACCACATCCTAGTCTAGAGGGGCGTGAATCGAATTTAAGTAAGCAGCTATTTTGTATGAACTAGAAACATGACTAAGTTTTGAGAAATTAAGAATATTATAAAAAGATGCTTTAAACGAATTTAAACTTAGTTGGTTGTTTATCGTGTAGTGATTATGAAAATCGAGAAAAAAAAATGACCAAAATACTTTGTTGAGATTGGATAAAAAAATTTACAAGTCTGGAAATCAGTGTAAATCAGTTAGTAACATCTTTAATGTGTATTCGAATATCGAATATACATTGAGGGTGATACATTTAGTGGTATCAGAGCAAAGGTTTAGCCGATTCTGGAGGTTAAACCGAGTCCAATATGATTTTGTTAAAGTGTACATGCCCCTAGGATGTGATGTTACTGATATATTGCTTGTATACCTTGGTGTAGCTCCTCAATAGTATGAATGAGACTCTAATGGTTATAAGAAAAATAAAATGCTGTTAGATTTCGTCAGTTGACGAATTTGCAAGGGTTAAGAAAAGACCCATAGTGGATACAGCACAATGAAATAAATATGATAGTTAACTTCAATTCAGAATGAATTATCTGTATAATAGAGAACTGGTACAGTAATTATAAGAAAATAGAGAATACTATGATTGTAAGGAAATTTCCAATTGTGTTTTTGGATGAATTGCTAGTATTGCCTTTAGGTTAAGAGGTACAGTTCGATATTGACGTTTAATTCGAGAATAAAGCAAATATTGATAGCATCTTATAGAATGGCACCAACCCAATTAGAGAAATTGAAAGCTCAGCTGTAAGAGCTATTAGATTGGAGTTATATTCGATCGAGCGAGTTACTATAAAGTGCTTCATTATTATTCGTAAAGAAGAAAGATGATTCTTTACGAATAAGTATAGATCATCGAAAGCTAAATAGGATAACAATAAAGAATAAATAATCTGTTACCAAGGATTGGGATTTGTTTGACCAGATACCAAGGTACAATTGTGTTCCTAAAGGTTTGACCTTTAATTGGGTTATTATTAGTTAAAAGTTAAGGAAGAAAATATACCAAAGACGACACCTAGGACTGGTTATGGACACTACGAGTTCTTAGTGATTCCGTTTGGACTTTCAAACGCCAAATCACATATAATGATCTGGTGAATAGGGTGTTTCAATCCAACTTGGACCAGTTCATAGTGAAATAAAGAAAGAAATTTTAATAGAAGGACAGTTAGTTGGACTATTACGATCTTTGAAGATAAGTTCTGAGCCTAAATTATTGAGAACACAAGATTGTGGGAAAGGATTAAATTGTTCTAATAATCCAAAAGAAGATGGAGTTGATTTGACCCGAAATAGAAAACAAAGTAAGGATTCTTAAAATAATCCTAAAGCAAACTGCAGATCAACAATAGACATGCGAATAAAAAAGAAAAGAAAATGAAAAAGTAGTACCAAAACTATTTAAAATAGAGTGCGTTTTGAAAATTCGAGGACAAATTTTCTTAAGGGGAAGAATTGTAATACCCCAAAATTTTCTATGTTAATTTAGGGTCATTTAGTACTAAGATAAGGACTTAAAAGCTTACTTAGTGACTAAAATGACAAAAAAAAAAAGTTGGGATTTTCTCAATTTTGGATTGTAGAAAAGAAGTTTCGAGGTTGTTAGGTGTCATGTGATAGAGAACGAGTAAAATAGAATACTAGAAAAATTTGGTTAAAATCCAAGAAAAATTAGAATGGAAATTCAAGGTTAAAGTTTAGTGACCAAAATGATAAGTTTTAAAACTTGGGTGATAGAAGTGAAAATATGAAAAGTTGAAAGACCAAAGTTATAATTTCCTAAAAGTTAGGTGTTTTATTTTATAAATAGATAGAGCACCTATAGGTGTGGATCAAATGAGAAATTACTGGTTTGACCTGATATTTTGATTATTGGGAAAATCGTAGTCAAAGTTTAAGTAGAATTTGGATACCCAGATCGAACTGAAAAATTATGAAATTTTACCATATGATAGAAAAAGGTTATAAAAGTCATTTCCAAGTGTTGAAGAGTTTATCAGTAATTATTTTATCATGTACATAGATTAAACAGACCATAGAGAAAAATCTAATACAGATTACGAGAATAAAAAATGTAGTATAAGATATTGAATTTAGATTGAACTGCAAAGTTAAGCATGCTCAAGACATAGGATGGGTGACCTATTGGGAAGGTCTCATGTCAGTAATTGAGACTGATAAAAAGAAATCAGCTCGAGTTAATATTTTTCGTATGGATATCAGATAAAGGATTTTTAAGAGAATTTTATCCAAAAAAGATTTCGAATAAATTATCAGTATATTTGGATCGAGTCAAAATTTTAAGTTTGACTTCATAAATATGGAATATTTTGTAGGTCCACAATATTTATTTATGGAAATTAGAAATATGAGAATTTTAGATTTTACCCGATAGTTCAAAAAAATAGAAAATCGTAGTAAGTGATTATCGGGTAATCAGATCAAATTGAAATTTTAAAGATAGTTCCATATGCTATGAAAAATTTATAAAATATTATTTTATTAATATTTTAATATTTATAGTTGGATTCTAACTAGATTTGGTTTTATTTTTACATGATGGCAAATTAGAAAATAAATTTTAGTTGAAGGGTTATTTGGACTTAAGTGATTAAATGAATTTAATATTCATTTAATCATAACACTTGGCATAAATAAGGAAAATATGAACAAAATTTGTTCATCTTGTCCCCTATATTTCAAAAAAAGAAAGAGAAAAACAAAGGGTAAAATATATACAAAATTTTCCTAGGCTAATTTGAAGGTTCCAAAGTTAGAATCAAGGTATGTTGCTTTGAAAAAAATTATCTATGTTTCATGCTCTTTCTTTTGATAGTAATTTTCAAGGTAATTTGAATAATTTTTCATGATATTGATGAGAGAGAAATTAGGGTTTCAAGTTCTATGTTGAAATTGAAGTTTGATTTAAGCAAATTAAGTATTGTGAAGTTGAAATCAAGCTTAAATTTGGATTAATTTTATGTTTGAAGATATAAACCCTAACCCTATAATTTGGGGTTTCATTTAGGGTTTTGAAATTTAGGATGAATATGGAATATTTATGATTCTACAAGCTTGATTTTGATATTTGAATGGAAAATTCTCAACTAATTTCTTAAGTGACTATTTTGGGCATGTTTTGTAAATTAGGGAAAATATTGTGAAAATTATGTTAAAGGTGGATTTGAAGAGATTATGAATTTAGAAGCTTAATTATGGCATTAAGACTAAAATAAAGTCCTTGAAAGTTTAGACACCCAATTTGCCATATAGGAAGAATTTGGGTTTTTAAGTATAAATTCTTGCAAATGAAGAATATATGTTGGAAAAATTAATTTGAGCATGTTAGAATGTTGTTTGGATGAAAAGTGAGCCTAGAGAAGTTTAGGGACCAATTTGAAATAGTTGGAAATTAGGGAAAATTATTGAAAATTTTATTTTAGCATTGGAATTGGTGATTTATGATTGAAATAGCATGAATTGATGATTAGGGACCAAAAATGAAAAATTTTGGAGGTAAAGGGACCAATTCGGCAAAATCAAGAAAAGTATGGGATTGATCTTGAATTAATGAATAATTGATGGAATTGATGATTTAAACATGATATGAAGTTAAAAGGGTTGAAATGACAAGAAAGGAAAGTCGAGGGACCTTTTTTGAAAATAAGAAATTTAGTGAAGGACTAAATTGACAAAAGTTTGAAAGTTAAAGGAAAATTTCTAAGAATGTTAGAAACAAGTGAATGGTTTATTTGTACATAAATTTAATGTACAAATGTGATGTGACTAAAATGTCACTTTTACAAAGTTAAGGATAAAAAGGATATTATTTCAAAGAGAGCAAGTAGTAGCGAAATTGTTCAAATTGAGCTTGAACAATTGTTTAATGTTCAAAATGATAAGGACCATAATGAACATGTGGTAAATACAAGGGAGAAAAATAATTAAGAGAAGTTAGAGAAAGATTGAAGTTAATTATGGAAGTTATGTTGGATTTGAATTTTGGCGATAAGTTTAATAAATTGCCATAAATTCTATAAAAATGGTTAGATGATGAAATTTATACCAACATAAAGATATGGTTTGTCTATTTTCGTTTCCAACAAACGGAAATTGATTCCAGTTCGAGTTAAAATATATGAATTTTTAATCGAATAAAAGTTAAAAAATTTACATAGTAGTTCTTTGGTCAGGCAGCTCTGTGACGGAGTTTGAAGAATTTTCATAATTTTTGTAGATTTTATTAATTTATATGGATTATACCGTTAGAACCATTTTTGAATCTAGTTTCTTCAGTATAAAGGAATTAAGATCCAATATGTATTCTGCCCGATATAAGTAAATCTTTGAAGGTAGCATAAGCTGTCGGAAATATAATTTTATACATTTTGTATCTAAATGTTTGATAACAAGCTCGGAAGAATTATTGGAAGTTCAAAATGGTCATTAAGGACCAAAATGAATTTTTGGACAATATAAGGAAAGAAGGAAAATTATGGAAATTTTTATGTTAAATGATTAGATAGTTTGATTGAAATGTTGTTTGAAGTGAATTTAATAAATGTTTGTTTATATTCATGTGGTTAATCAAGTCAAATCTAAATCAAAAGAAGATTTGAGGTACTATGAAGAAAGGATCGAGTAGAATTTAGTGAGGCATGCTAATAAATGGCCCATGTGAGTGTATCATATTTATTTATTATATATGTAAAATGAATGAATGCATTTTTATCATCTATATATTTAATGTGAAGAAGACTTGTAATAAGTTAACTTTGATAATAATGAAAATGTATGTTGATCAAAGAAATATTAAATGGTATATGTGATACATGTATATGGAATAATGATTTATCTAAGATAAATCAAATTTCAGATTTTGGGTATGAAATGCCTATTATCGAATTATGGTTGATAGGTTTGATGAAGTGGATATTACAAATGAAATATGAGATGTGAATTGCCCTATTATATGAACAATGATGATTGATCTATAAGGAAATAAATTGCGTAAGTACTAGTATGAAGTTTTTGGCATAATTGGATATCCAAAAAGAGTCTTAGCAACTGCGCCATAGCACTACGGTGCGAGATAGACTATTCGGGGTTGAAATGGACTCTCACGGAGTCGAGTTCAAACACTATGGTGTTACATAACACAAAAAGTACGAGTATGAGGAGCAAAGGGCGTCCTCGAGTACGTACTCACCATCAGATGCTACGGCGCTATAGACACTACAGTGTCGAGATGACTCGTATACCATAGGTTCACCTGAGAATATTTGGTATAGTTGGATATCCATAGTGTCCTGGTAGCTACGTCATAGCACTACGGTGCAAGATAGACTCTTCAGGGTCGAGATAGACTCTGAGTCGGTTCAAACACTACGGTGTTACATAGAACAAAATGTGCGAGTTTGAGGAGCAAATGGCATCCTCGAGTACGTACTCATCTCCGTCGCTTCGACGATTCATATGCTACGACGTCATAGACACTATGGTGTCATGATGACTCGCGTACCATGGCATCACATGATTTTGTACTTTGCGCTATGTTAAAGGAAATGATATGCAAATGATTGCATGAAGGAAGTATAACTATGATAAAGGAAATAATATGCAAATGATTGCATGAAGGAAGTATAACTATGATAAAGGAAATGATATGTAAATGATTGCATGAAGGAAGTATGACTATGATAAAGGAAATGTTATGCAAATGATTGCATGATGAAAATATGGCTATAATAAAGGATAGGACATGCAAATGATTGCATTATGAAAGTATGACTATGTTAAAGAATATGATATGCAAATGATTACGTGATAAAAGTATGATTACTTGATGATTAGGAACCATTGATATCATGATTTTATGACAAATTTGATAGATGATATGAATCATATTGAAAGCATGTTTATGTTGAAGAAATTTTTATGCATATGAACACTTGATGAACATAGAACAATGATGACATGACTCTTAAGATAGTCATGATACATGGTTAATTCTGCATATACAGATAGCTTGATTTAATACTTTGGCTATAATACTTGAAATGCAATTATGCAAGTAGTTAAGCTAAAAAGCTTAAAGTACACAAGACTGATAAACAGATCAAATCTTATGATTTGAAATATTATATTGGTCAAATGAACTATACAAGTAAGACAATTTTATATATGATAAAATGTTAACAATTGCAAATGAAAATCATTTGCCATCTTGCAGAACTGTGTTATTATAATTATTGTTTATATTATTATGATTATGTTTTACTAAGTTGTATTTAATGTGTGTTTTGTATCACACATAGGTACTTCGGGTTAGATAGCAAAAGAGGAGCTGCACATCGTTGGATCAAGTTCGCTTGCATTATCAGTATCACCACATCCTAGTCTAGAGGGGCGTGAATCGAATTTAAGTAAGCAGCTATTTTGTATGAACTAGAAACATGACTAAGTTTTGAGAAATTAAGAATATTATAAAAAGATGCTTTAAACGAATTTAAACTTAGTTGGTTGTTTATCGTGTAGTGATTATGAAAACTGAGAAAAAGCCAACCGCTGAAATACTTTGTTGAGATTGGATAAAAAAATTTACAAGTCTGGAAATCAGTGTAAATCAGTTAGTAACATCTTTAATGTGTATTCGAATATCGAATATACATTGAGGGTGATACATTTAGTGGTATCAGAGCAAAGGTTTAGCCGATTCTGGAGGTTAAACCGAGTCCAATATGATTTTGTTAAAGTGTACATGCCCCTAGGATGTGATGTTACTGATATATTGCTTGTATACCTTGGTGTAGCTCCTCAATAGTATGAATGAGACTCTAATGGTTATAAGAAAAATAAAATGCTGTTAGATTTCGTCAGTTGACGAATTTGCAAGGGTTAAGAAAAGACCCATAGTGGATACAGCACAATGAAATAAATATGATAGTTAACTTCAATTCAGAATGAATTATCTCAGATAATAGAGAACTGTACAAGAATTATAAGAAAATAGAGAATACTATGATTGTAAGGAAATTTCCAATTGTGTTTTTGGATGAATTGCTAGTATTGCCTTTAGGTTAAGAGGTACAGTTCGATATTGACGTTTAATTCGAGAATAAAGCAAATATTGATAGCATCTTATAGAATGGCACCAACCCAATTAGAGAAATTGAAAGCTCAGCTGTAAGAGCTATTAGATTGGAGTTATATTCGATCGAGCGAGTTACTATAAAGTGCTTCATTATTATTCGTAAAGAAGAAAGATGATTCTTTACGAATAAGTATAGATCATCGAAAGCTAAATAGGATAACAATAAAGAATAAATAATCTGTTACCAAGGATTGGGGATTTGTTTGACCAGTACCAAGGTACAACTGTGTTCCTAAAGGTTTGACCTTTAATTGGGTTATTATTAGTTAAAAGTTAAGGAAGAAAATATACCAAAGACGACACCTAGGACTCGTTATGGACACTACGAGTTCTTAGTGATTCCGTTTGGACTTTCAAACGCCCAGTCACATATAATGATCTGGTGAATAGGGTGTTTCAATCCAACTTGGACCAGTTCATAGTGAAATAAAGAAAGAAATTTTAATAGAAGGACAGTTAGTTGGACTATTCTGATCTTTGAAGATAAGTTACGAGCCTAAATTATTGAGAACACAAGATTGTGGGAAAGGATTAAATTGTTCGGAATAATCCAAAAGAAGATGGAGTTGATTTGACCCGAGAAATAGAAAACAAAGTAAGGATTCTTAAAATAATCCTAAAGCAGCTGCAGATCAACAATAGACATGCGAATAAAAAAAGAAAAGAAAATGAAAAAGTAGTACCTGAAACTATTTAAAATAGGTACGTTTTGAAAATTCGAGGACAAATTTTCTTAAGGGGGAAGAATTGTAATACCCCAAAATTTTCTATGTTAATTTAGGGTCATTTAGTACTAAGATAAGGACTTAAAAGCTTACTTAGTGACTAAAATGACAAAAAAGCAAAAGTTGGGATTTTCTCAATTTTGGATTGTAGAAAAGAAGTTTCTGAGGTTGTTAGGTGTCATGTGATAGAGAACGAGTAAAATAGAATACTAGAAAAATTTGGTTAAAATCCAAGAAAAATTAGAATGGGAATTCAAGGTTAAAGTTTAGTGACCAAAATGATAAGTTTTAAAACTTGGGTGATAGAAGTGAAAATATGAAAAGTTGAAAGACCAAAGTTATAATTTCCTAAAAGTTAGGTGTTTTATTTTATAAATAGATAGAGCACCTATAGGTGTGGATCAAATGAGAAATTACTGGTTTGACCTGATATTTTGATTATTGGGAAAATCGTAGTCAAAGTTTAAGTAGAATTTGGATACCCAGATCGAACTGAAAAATTATGAAATTTTACCATATGATAGAAAAAGGTTATAAAAGTCATTTCCAAGTGTTGAAGAGTTTATCAGTAATTATTTTATCATGTACATAGATTAAACAGACCATAGAGAAAAATCTAATACAGATTACGAGAATAAAAAATGTAGTATAAGATATTGAATTTAGATTGAACTGCAAAGTTAAGCATGCTCAAGACATAGGATGGGTGACCTATTGGGAAGGTCTCATGTCGATAATGAGACCGATAAAAGAAATCAGCTCGAGTTAATATTTTTCGTATGGATATCAGATAAAGGATTTTTAAGAGAATTTTATCCAAAAAAGATTTCGAATAAATTATCAGTATATTTGGATCGAGTCAAAATTTTAAGTTTGACTTCATAAATATGGAATATTTTGTAGGTCCACAATATTTATTTATGGAAATTAGAAATATGAGAATTTTAGATTTTACCCGATAGTTCAAAAAAATAGAAAATCGTAGTAAGTGATTATCGGGTAATCAGATCAAATTGAAATTTTAAAGATAGTTCCATATGCTATGAAAAATTTATAAAATATTATTTTTATTAATATCTTAATATTTATAGTTGGATTCTAACTGGATTTGGTTTTATTTTTACATGATGGCAAATTAGAAAATAAATTTTGGTTGAAGGGTTATTTGGACTTAAGTGATTAAATGAATTTAATATTCATTTAATCATAACACTTGGCATAAATAAGGAAAATATGAACAAAATTTGTTCATCTTGTCCCCCTATATTTCAAAAAGAAAGAGAAAACAAAGGGTACAATATACAAAATTTTCCTAGGCTAATTTGAAGGTTCCAAAGTTAGAATCAAGGTATGTTGCTTTGCGAAAAAATTATCTATGCTTCATGCTCTTTCTTTTGATAGTAATTTTCAAGGTAATTTGAATAATTTTTCATGATATTGATGAGAGAGAAATTAGGGTTTCAAGTTCTATGTTGAAATTGAAGTTTGATTTAAGCAAACTAAGTATTGTGAAGTTGAAATCAAGCTTAAATTTGGATTAATTTTATGTTTGAAGATATAAACCCTAACCCTATAATTTGGGGTTTCATTTAGGGTTTCGAAATTTAGGATGAATATGGAATATTTATGATTCTACAAGCTTGATTTTGATATTGGAATGGAAAATTCTCAACTAATTTCTTAAGTGACTATTTTGGCATGTTTTGTAAATTAGGGAAAATATTGTGAAAATTATGTTAAAGGTGGATTTGAAGAGATTATGAGTTTAGAAGCTTAATTATGGCATTAAGACTAAAATAAAGTCCTTGAAAAGTTTAGACACCCAATTTGCCATATAGGAAGAATTTGGGTTTTTAAGTATAAATTCTTGCAAATGAAGAATATATGTTGGAAAAATTAATTTGAGCATGTTAGAATGTTGTTTGGATGAAAAGTGAGCCTAGAGAAGTTAAGGGACCAATTTGAAATAGCTGGAAATTAGGGAAAATTATTGAAAATTTTATTTTAGCATTGGAATTGGTGATTTATGATTGAAATAGCATGAATTGATGATTAGGGACCAAAAATGAAAAATTTTGGAGGTAAAGGGACCAATTCGGCAAAATCAAGAAAAGTATGGGATTGATCTTGAATTAATGAATAATTGATGGAATTGATGATTTAAACATGATATGAAGTTAAAAGGGTTGAAATGGTAAGAAAGGAAAGTTGAGGGACCTTTTTCGAAAATAAGAAATTTAGTGAAGGACTAAATTGACAAAAGTTTTAAAGTTAAAGAAAATTTCTAAGAATGTTAGAAACAAGTGAACGGTTTATTTGTACATAAATTTAATGTACAAATGTGATGTGACTAAAATGTCACTTTCACAAAGTTAAGGATAAAAAGGATATTATTTCAAAGAGAGCAAGTAGTAGCGAAATTGTTCAAATTGAGCCTGAACAATTGTTTAATGTCCAAAATGGTCACTAAGGACCATAATGAACATGTGGTAAATACAAGGGAGAAAAATAATTAAGAGAAGTTAGAGAAAGATAGAAGTTAATTATGGAAGTTATGTTGGATTTGAATTATGGCAGTAAGTTTAATAAATTGCCATAAATTCTATAAAAATGGTTAGATGATGAAATTTATACCAACATAAAGACATGGTTTGTCTAGTTTCGTTTCCAACAAACGGAAACTAATTTCGAGTTCCGAGTTAAAAGATATGAATTTTTAATCGAATAAAGGTTAGAAAATTCACAGAGCAGTTTTTGGTCAGGGCAGCTCTGTGACGGGAGTTTGAAGAATTTTCATAATTTTTGTAGATTTTATTAATTTATGTGTCTTATACCGTTAGAATCATTTTGAATCTAGTTTCTTCAGTATAAAGGGAATTAAGATCCAGTATGTATTCTGCCTGATATAAGTAAATCTTTGAAGGCAGCGCAAGCTATCAGGAAATAGAATTTGATACATTTTGTATCTAAATGTTTAATAACAAGCTCGAAAGAATTATTGGAAGTTCAAAATGACCATTAAGGACCAAAATGAATTTTTGGACAGTATAAGGAAAGAAGGAAAATTATGGAAATTTTTATGTTAAATGATTAGATAGCTTGAATGAAATATTGTTCGAAGTGAATTTAACAAATGTTTGTTTATATTCATGTGGTTAATCAAGTCAAATCTGAATCAAAAGAAGATTCGAGGTACTATGAATAAAGGATCGAGTAGAATTTAGTGAGGCATGCTAATAAATGGCCCATGTGAGTGTATCATATTTATTTATTATATATGTGAGATGAATGAATGCATTTTTTCTGTCTATATATTTAATGTGAAGAAGGCTTGTAATAAGTTAACTCTGATAATAATGAAAATGTATGTTGATCAAAGAAATATTAAATGGTATATGTGATACATGGATATGGAATAATGATTTATCTAAGATAAATCAAATTTCAGATTTTGGGTATGAAATGCCTATTATCGAAATATGGTTGATAGTTTTGATGAAGTGGATATTACAGATGAAATATGGGATGTGAATTTCCCTATTATATGAATAATGATGATTGATCTATAAGGAAATAAATTGCCCAAGTACTAGTGTGAAGTTTTTGGTATAATTGGATATCTAAAAAGAGTCTTAGCAGCTGCGTCATAGCACTACGGTGCGAGATAGACTCTTCAGGGTCGAGATATACGTTTCATCATCAAACTGATTAATTCTCTCTATGTTTAGTTTAATTTCATGCATCATACTCTACTAGTTGCCATTCTTGTAAAAATTCAACTAAATCTAGTTGGAATCCAATCAACTATAATAAAATATTCATAAAATAGTATTTTATGACTTTTCCGTGACTTTTGGATCAGTCTCTTATTTTCCATTCGATCCGATATACCGATATTCATTAAATACTTCTACTGAGATTTTACCTTTTCTGAGCTATCAGATTTTTTTCAAAAATTCTATATTTCCATATTTGAGAAATCCACACTACCATCTCATAAAAATTTCCTTTCCCAAGGACTTAGACTGATTTTTTTTAACTCAGCCTATTATTTCGATAATTATCGAAAATCTTTATAGAATAAAATTTCTCTTAGAAATCTTTTATCGATAATTCATACGAATATTCTCTACTCTTACTGTGTCCAAAATATCGATCAGAAACACTTTTATGGGACCTTTCCGGAGGTCACCCATCCTAATATTTCCTTGGCCTAAACACGCTTAACAATTTTATTCGATCTAAATTTAGTACCTTTTACTGCATCTTAATTCTTAAAACCGATATCAAGGTACTTATTTCGATCCGATTCACTCTTATACTGAATAAAATTATTTATTGGGGAAATTTACACTTTAGTCCCTAAACGTTTCCAATGTTTATACTTTTAACCACAAAACTTTTAAAATTTACAATTTGGTCACTGGCCAAAATTTGGGATATTACAATACTGCCATTACCTTTCGCTGCACATTTGTAAGTTTCATCAATAATGAGCCTGCCAACATTAATCTTGTGCCCCATAACGATAGAATGCAATAAGATCAACCTCTCTTCCGACACAGTCTCGTTGTGGGATGTTGGTATTAGATTTGCCTTGACAAAGTGATTCCATCCTCTCTATTGGGGTTTCAATGCCAAACACTTTACCGTGCGATGTCCTTTTGATGACACTGTCCAGCCGTGCCAGGCTCACACAGATCTGCCAGCAGCTTCTTTCTCTTGGTAGCAGTTATTGACTCGGCATAATCAAAATATTCATCCTCTGCACCATCTAATTCAAACATATTGTTAATATACCCCTCATCAAAACCACACACTTACCTCTAATCATCAAGAAAGGCGAATCCTTGGTCACAAGATGAGCGTAGAATTCTTGAACAATGGTGGCATAAATCTCCCCTTCTTGCTGACAAAACAGATTCCACTTGTGCTTGTCAACTATCGCCATGAATTCTGGAGGGAAGCCAATGCTTGTATTCATCTTGAAATCGAAGTGTTTCTCGTAGCAAAAAGATCTTGAAGCAAAGTTAGCTTCAAACTTTTCTGGATCTCCTCATTGAAAAATCGATTGAAAAAGGGTAGAAGAAGAAGCCATTGGAAACATGCAAGAATTTAGAATGATTTTTAATCAAGGAAGAATAAGAAAAAGACGATGTAAAGCTTGGTTCTTGTTTGAAAAGAAAAGTGTAAAATTTAGAGAAAGTTGGGTTCTTTAAATTTGGTTATGGAAAGGAAAGTGAAAAGTTTGGGAAGTTTAATGGGGTTGGTAACCGAGTAAAGAGGGATAATGATGGAAGGTAAAAAGATTTGATTTGAAAAGAGGGTAAAGTGATAAGGTTGTAAGTGATAAGATTTGGTAAAGATTGGACTGATAAGGTGATTGAATTGAATTTAAATTTCAACCCAATTTTTGGGCGGCTAGGGTTTAAATTAAAATAAAAATACTCTCTTATCTAATGTGCCAATTAAACTAAGGTTTGTCTCATCTTTTCATTTTTCAGTTCGCTGTATGCCAAGCTATTCTGGCATTGTGCTTGGCAATGTGCTTGGCACGCAGAATTCTCCTATTGTGGCATCGGCACATGCCAAGTCTCTCCTTGGCATTGTTCATGGCATTGCTCATGGCATGGTTCATGGCATACTGATTCTGCGTTGACTCAAAGAAAACATTTCAACATAGAAAAAGAATAAAAAACGAAAATAGAAAGAAAAGCTATTAAAAACCTAGAAACCTAAAAACAAAGAAAAACAACTTATCCTAATATTTACAAAAATTCAAACCTGATGGTGCTTTCATGTTACCTCTGCCAAGAGGATCACTTCATTGGCATTGTTCTGATCACCTTCCATATAGTGTTTTAAACGTTGGCCATTCACTTTAAAAATTTCCCCCGACTTCAAGTTCTTAATGTCCACAGCTCTATGAGCATAGGGATTCAAAATTTCAAAAGGGCTCATCCATCTTGATCTTAGTTTTCCTGGAAACAACTTAAGTCGAGAGTTGAATAACAAAACATATTGGCCTACCTCAAACTATCTCGACATTATCCTACTATCATGCCAGCGTTTTGTTTTCTCCTTGTATATCCTGGCATTCTCGTAGGCTTGCGTCCTGAATTCCCCCAATTCATTTAGGTCTAGTAACCTCTTTTCTCCAGCAGCTCTCCATGCCATGCCAAGTGTTCTGATGGCCCAGTAGGCTTTATGTTCAAGCTCTACTGGCAGATGGCATGGTTTTCTGAAAACAAGTCTGAACGGTGAAGTACCTAAAGGAATTTTAAATGCAGTTCTGTAAGCCCACAAGGACTCATCTAGTCTTAAGGACTAGTCTTTCCTTGATGGATTAACAGTCTTCTCTAGAATGCTTTTAATCTCCTTGTTTGAAATCTGGGCTTGCCCGTTCGTTTGTGGATGATATGCCATGGTAATTCTCTGCTGTATACCATACCTGCACAAAGCTTTAGAGATTAAATTACATTTAAAATGGGTGCCCTCATCATGAATAATTACCCTAGAGGCACCAAATCTAGTAAAAATGTGTTTGTGCAAAAACTTGGCAACAGTTTTGGCATCGTTTGTTGGCAGGGCAACAACTTCTACCCATTTAGATACATAGTCAACAACCACAAGAATATATACATTACCAAATGATGGGGGAAAATGACCCATAAAGTCTATCCCCCATATATCAAATAAGTCCACAAGCATAATATTTTGAAGCGGTAGTTGGTGTCTACTAGAGATATTTCCTGTCCGTTGGCATTGATCGCACACATTGGCATACTTGTGGGCATCTTTATATAGTGTGGGCCAAAAGAATCCTGATTGCAGCACCTTGGCGGCAGTCTTCATCCCAACAAAGTGACCTCTATATAGTGTGGCATGGCACAAGTGCAATATGTTATGCTGCTCATCCTCAGGCACACATCGGCGGATCACTTGGTCAGCACTCTGTTTGAACAATATTGGCTCGTCCCAATAGACCTAACTTCTTGCAAGAACCTTTTCTTGGCATTGTATGCCAAATATGGTGGTAAAATGTTGCTTACCAAGTAGTTGACAATGTCAGCGTACCATGGCATGCCATTAACTGCAAGCAAATACTCGTCAGGAAATTTATCTCTTATAAAATTGGTCTTGCCATCTTTAAGATGATGCTCTAAACGTGAGAGATGGTCAGCTACTAAGTTTTCACTTCTCTTGTTGTCTCGGATCTCAAGATCGAATTCTTGAAGTAAGAGAGTCCATCGGATTAGTGTAATATCCCAATTTTTTATTAGTGACTAAAATGTAATTTTTGAAACTTTAGGGGGTTAGAGTATAAACTTTGGAAAAGTTTGGGGACTAAAGTGTAAATTTCCCCAACAAGTAATTTTATCCAGTATAAGAGTGAATTGGATCGAAACAGGTACCTTGATATCGGTTTTAAGAATTAAGGTGCAGAAAAAGGTACCGAATTTGGATCAAATGAAATAGTTAAGCGTGCTCAGGCCAGAGAAATACAAGGATGGGTAACCTTCGGGAAGGTCCCATAAAAGTGTTTCTGATCGATAATTTGGACTCAGTAAAAGTAAAGAATATTCGAATGGATTATCGATAAAGGATTTCTAAGAGAAAATTTATTCTATGGAGATTTTCGATAATTATCGGAATAGTAGACTGAGTTAGGAAAATTCAGTCTAAGTTTTGGGAAAGGAATTTTTTATGAGATAATAGAGTTTATTTCCCGAACATGAAAATATAGAATTTTTGGAATAAATTTGATAGTTCGAAAAAGGTAAAATCACAGTAGAAGTATTTTATGAATATCGAGAGATCAGATTGAAAGTTATAAAATAATATTTAAGGAATAGTGATCGGTTGGGAATGAACTATTTTAGTTGGATTGTAATGGAATGACATTTTTGAAGTAAACTAGTTGGAGAGCAAATTGGTCATTTTGCCCCAATGGCATTTTTGAAATATTTAAAAAGTTACAAGGACAATTTTGGAAGAAGGAAATGGAAGATTAAATCTTGGCCCTTGATTAATGATAAGATCAATCTCAACTGTTGGATTAAAAGGGTATTTTAGTAATTTCACTATCTAAATGAATTTAAAGTTCATTTATATTTACAAGTGTCATAATTGTAGAGATTGAAAGTTAAAGAACCAAAAGATGAAGACTAGTCTTCATCTTCTTCATTTCAAAAATAAAGGAGAAAGGGAGAGAAATTTTCCAAGTTCGATTCGAGCCCCCAAACTTGATTTTCAGGTAATATTTTCAACTACAAAGTTGTTCTACTCTTCAAGCTCTATCTTTTGGTGTAAATAATTCATGGAAAACATGCTTGATTGATGAGAATTTTGCATGAGAAAAAATTAGGGTTTATGGAAAAAATTTGGGGCTTTTGGAATTTTATGATTTCATGATGAAATTCAAGTTGAAATCAAGCTAGTATAATGTTAAAATCATGTTATTGAGTTGAGATTTAAACCCTACATATTTTAGTTTGTATGAAGATGATTAGGGTTTACGAATTCAAGTTTGATTTAGGGTTTGTGATGTTGGATAAATGATATAGTAAGCTTGAATTTGTTATTTGGAGGCAAAACCCTAAATTAAAGGTATAAGGACCATTTTGGAAATTTTGAAAGTTAGAAGATTAATCTAATTTTTTATGATTTGAAGTTTATTTATGTTATTATTAATGTTGGAGATGTGAAATTGAAGTTAGAATGCAAAACTGATGTTAAATCGAGTTAATGATTATTTTGACAAATTGTCAAAGTTAAGTGACCAATTCAGAAATGAGGTTTTAGAGAAGGACTAAATCTGATTTTAGTTGAAATAATAGAATTCAAGTAGTAATGTTGATTTGAGGACTAATTTGCAAAGTTAAGAAGCTTGAGTCCTTATCTTTGCATTTTTAATGACTATTTCGGAAAGAACGAAAAATTAGAGGGAATTATTTTTGAAGAATTATTTGATGAAGAAAGTGATACATTAGTGGTTTGAATCAAGTAAGGGGACCAAATTGAAAAATAGCAAAGTAAGGAGAAATTAGTATAAAGTTTGAAGTTATTTATGGAAGTTGTGTAGGAAAAATGGATTTGGTAGCAAGTTTGAAAATTCACCATAAATTCTACAAAAATGGTTAGATGGTGAATTTTATATCGATGTAAAGATTTATTCGTCTAGTTTCGTTTAAAACAAACGGTGATTGATTTCGATTCATATATCAAAATATATGAATTTTTAAGTGATGAAAGGTCAGAAAATAGAATAGCAGTCTGTTCTGAAATTCAATACAGGAATTCGACTTTGAAAATTTGCCATAAATCGTACAAATTGAATCTGGGTTATTAGTTTATATGGTTGACAAGCTTATCGAATATAGTTTCGATTCCAAAAAACGGAAATTGATTTTGAGTTTCGAGTTAAAAGATATTAAATTTTAATCGAATGAAGGTCAAAAAACTTACAGAACAATTTATGTCAGGACAACCCTATAAACGGGAGTTTGATGAATTTTCATAATTTTTAGATTTTACTAAATTAATTGGCTTATACCGTTAGAACTGTTATGAAATCTAGTTTCTACGGTATAAAGGAGATTAAGATTCAGTATGTATTCTGCCTTGTAGAAGTAAATCTTTGATGGCAGTGCAAGTTGACAGAAAATGGAAATTGAGTCAATTTGTGTCTAAAGTTGGTTAGCAAGGTTGGAGGAATTATTTGAAGATCAAAATGGTCATTAGGGACCAAAAATGAGTTTGTGAACAGTATAAGGAAGGAAAGAAATTTATGGAAATTTTTTATGTTGAATGATTAAATAGCTTAATTGAAATATTGTTAGAAGTGAATCTAACAAATGTTTATTTATATTCATGTGATAAATGAAGTTGGATCCGAATCAAAAGAAGGTTCGAGGTACTATAAAGGAAAGCATCAATAGAACTTAGTGAGGAGTGCATTTATATGTATTAAAATGCAATTAGGAAAACTTGCGAATAGTCGACCTTCATTTAAAATAGTATTGCATTATCTATATATGTTGAGTTAATGTATGTTGCAATAAAGGTAAATTAAATAGAATATGAAGTATTAATAGCTAATATGAAAAATGATGATGATCTATGTTTACCATGAATATTTATGATGAAGCATGAAATATGAAATGTCTATATGTATGATTGATTATGATGTTGAGTCGATGATGAAAGAAATGCCCAAGTATTGTGTATGAGAGTCCATGGTATAGTTGGCATGCCATAGAGGCTTTAGCATCTACACCCTCATGTTCATGTTATCAGACATATATTGTGACAAAATAATTGTGTCACATGCACCCTGGGGATCTATGCCCACTGTGCCCAAGTGAACTGTCGAGGTGCTTCATGTTTATGGGGACTAAAGAGCGTCCTCGAGTACGTACTCATCTTCATGTTCACGTTAGACACTACGGTGTCATTTCAAGATGACTCGCGTACCTCGATCTCATATAGCGTACTTTGGCCAATGATAAAATAATCATGTCACATAAATGAATCATGTCATGTAAACGAATCATGTTACGTATATGAACCATTTCCTGAATATGAACCACCAAAGTATATGAAATATGTCATGTATATTAACCATGTCATGAATACGGAACATGCCATGTATATGAATTAAATCGCATATATGAACCATGTTAAAAGAATCATGTCATGTAAATGAATCAAATTATGTATATGAATCATGTCACGTATATGAATCATGATATGTGTGCAAATTATGTTACGTTTATGAATTATGCCATGTACACGTATCATGTTATGTATATGAATTAAGTCAGTATATGAATGATGTCATGTATATGAATCATGCCACGTATATGAATTATGACACGTATATGGATCATGCCATGTATATAATTCATGCTATATATATATGAATTATTCCATGTATATGAAGTATGTCATGTATGTGAATTATGTCATATATATATAAATCATGTCACGCATGTGAATTATGCCATGTGCATGAAATATGCCATGTATGTGAATTGTGCCATGTATATGATTTACTTGGTAATGATGGAGTATTGGAAACTAGACTAAGTTAGAAAAATTATGACTTGCACATGAATATTGACTGACTATGGAAACCTTGTTAGTACGATGCTACCTTAGACAGAAACTATGCTAGGTTAATGTATAACATGTATTGCTTTATTTTATGTTTTGATAAATAAGATCATTGCCTCACTAAGTTCGTACTTAGCGTGTGTTTTATTTCACACGTCGGTTCTCCGAAAATAGACTAGCAAGAAGGAGCCGTTAATTGGGAAGATCAAGTTACTATCTGTAAGTATAGTACGTACATCTTTAACGTAATTTGATAGACTAGCGGGCATGTAATATTCTAAGTGGGTAAACTATTTTGTAAGTCTAAGTTTATAATGTATTTATTCATTATTTATGGAAGTATGGACTTAAAGAAATGGTTTGCTATTAATAATTATGAATTTTGACATAGTTAAATGTTGTTTAACCCTGATCGTGTAAAAATTTGAAAATCAAGAAAGTGTCTAGGCAGTGTACATAGTTTTCACCCTGAATTATATTTTTATTTCAACAACTCAATTATGAATTTTATAAATCAATTTAGGGTCAAAACTAGCTGCAATAGACTGACATAGTTTTCAATTTAAAATTGAGAAAGGGTTAAACTGCAAGATGAATTTTGGTATAAAAAATTTTAAAGTTAAGATTTCTTTCAATGACTCCATAACATCTTTAATGTATATTGGGCTACGAATATACGTTAAGGGTGTTACATTTATTGGTATCAAAGCTACAGGTTTAGCTGATTCTGGAGGTTAAACCGAGTTAAATATGATTTGATGTTAAGTACATGCCCCTAGGATGTCATGTTACTGATGTACTATCTGTGTAACTTGATTATGCTCCTCATTTACATGAATAAGTTTTAGTGGAAATAGATGATGTTAAGTACTGATGGGCTGCGTTAAATGTTTAATTATGAGGATCAAGAGAAGGTTTAAAGTGGAAGTAAAGAGATATAGAATGTTCCACCTCTAGCTCCTACCCCAGCTGAGCCACCTACGCAGTAGAGAGCTCCAACATAAGAATATGGAACCTTAGTACGAGCCCTAAAAAGCTATGGTTAAGAAAAAAATTCAAACCCTAATGCTTGTATCAATCTGGCACCTACACCAGTAAAGGTATTGATTGTTAAGGAGCTTAAGAAGTTAGGAGCTCCTGAATTTCATGGAGAAGTTGGTCTGATGGCTGCTAATTTATGGCTCCACGATGTAAAACTCACGCTAGAAGAATTAAATTATACAAATGCTTAAAAGTTAGAAAAGGTGCATCCTTATTAAGGGAACATCTTGTATTTGATGGATCGAAGCCACATAATTATACATGTTGATAAAGTGACTTGGACATTCTAAAAAGTGTTTAGAGTCATGTATGTTGGCGGCTAGTTTATGAAAGAGATATTACAGTAGTTTCAAAGTTTGAAACAAAGTACTCGTACTGTCTACGAGTATGAGTTGGATTTTAATGGATTAAGTCGGTATACAACTGATTTGATATCGACTGAGATGTCCCTATAAAAATAGTTTATCGAGGGGCTTAACTCGAGGCCTAAAGAGTAATTCTTAGGTATGAGTTTTTTGATTTACTGGATTCTATAATAAGATAAAAGGCTATGGAGGAAGCCTGTAATTACTTTAATTGATCCAGGTTCGACTCACTCGTATATTGGTACTAAGATAGTAGTACAAAGAAAGATTCTTAAGGAAAACTATATTTTTAGTAATGTGATTCCTAGTAACCCACTTGGACATAGTGCATGGGTGACTAGAATATGTAAGAAATGTCTGTTAGTGCTTTAAGAAATTGAGTTCCTGGCAAGCTTATTGGAGCTTTTATTTCGCAAACTTGAGATTATTTTTGGAATGAACTGGTTGTATGCATATGATGTAGAGGTGAAATAATACTAGAATAAAGAATGTAAAATAATAATGGATTTCGTCTGTTGACGAATCTTAGAGGTCAAGAAAGGACCCATAGTGGATATGATACAGTAAAATAAGCCTGGAAGTTAGTTATTGTTTAGAATAAGTTATCTTTATAGTAAAGAGATGGTACAGTAATTATAAGATACTCGGATACGAAAGAGTAAGAAGAAGAAGTATCTTTACTTTAGAAATATATATGTTTGAAGATAACAATGTTAGTAGTTGCTGCAGATGTAATATGGCGATTTACTCAAGATAAGTTAAGGATTGAAGTTATGATGGAAATAACCTAGTAGTATCTTATTATAAGATGTTTGTACTGTCAGTACATATAAGGGATAATTGGAAAGTTAAGTAATGATACTACTGAGATGATTAGAAAAGAAACTAAGAAAGAAATCGATCTGTAAAGAGATTATATTTGAAGATAAAAAAAAGATGTTAGGTATGCATCAGTCAGAGTACCAAAAGTAGTAAACTATATTGCAAGGATAATCAAAGAAAACATGGAAAGAGTTACAGTGTAGACACCTCAAATGTTAGAAAAATTTTGAAAAGTCTTTAAATCAGACACAACCTAAGTAAGAAGGATTATTTCTTTAAGGAGACATTATATTATAAGATGTCAATTGTGAAGCCCGATAGATCAGGATGACAAAGAATCTAGAATAAAAGTATGATGAAAGTGAGATTTGAGTACATACTGAACGAGATTGGAAGTCTATTATCGATAAGGTGTATTGAACTTGTAACCAAAGAGTATTCAGAGAAGTCAACTAAGAGGTTAATTCTACCTGAATAGTTGACAGCAAAGCTTTATAAAGACAGGGCTGAAGTGTAATGGATATGCTAAGATATCTTTTCAGAAAGGTTTGATAAAGACAAACAGTAATAATAAGATGATGAGTATGACAAGCATTAAAATGATGTGAATTGATAGAAAAAGGTTTTCTAATGGTCTAAGTGATCAAGTATTAGAAGATATTATGAAGATACCTGTAGATTCTCGGGGTGAAATACTAGAAAAAGTGGCAGAAAACATGTATTGGAAAATATAAGAATGTGCCAAAATGAGTCTTTTGCGTGCAAGTATACACGGTCTGCAAGTAATACCACTAGTGAGCTGAGTATCGATCCCACAGAGATTGTCTTGGAATTCAATTGCCTTGATTGTTATTTGCCTTAAGAAAAAGTTGATTTGATTTGAAATTGGTTTTGGAAAATAATTAAAAAGTAAAGAAATGAAAGAAAGGTAAAGACGTTGGCAAGGAAGGTGTTTTAATGAATGATGAGCATTGGCAGGGAATACCTGGTTTTCACGCTATTCATGCTGTGCCAGCCGTTAACAACAACCTGTCTTCCATTGTTTGCCGAGTGGATTCAAAAGTAGCAAAGCCTCTCTCGATGGTCATTGCCCTAAATTGATTATGTAAAAACCCCTATATCTCTATAGTGTTTGTTTTTAAAAAACCCAATTTGATTAAGATCCAATCTATACTCCTAAGGGGTATATTTCACTCCCGAAGTAAGTTCATCTACTTGAAAGACTTCTCTCGAAGCTTATCTCCTCAGTATTCGACAACTTATTCATTGCTACCCCAAGTTTGTTAAGATATTAAGGTGCAATAGGCCAACAATGCCAGCTCTTGCTTGGCAGAGTATTTAGGAAATATTAAAGTTTGTCGAATAGATGAAACTTTGCCAAGGTAGATTTATTATTAAAAGCTAAAGCATGAAATAACATAAAAACCAAACATCCCCCACCAATTATTAAATTAGTCATGGAGAGGGATTGAACCAACAATCCACAAACGTTTTCACAATACATCATCCTTAAAAACAAAATAAAATAACTTGAGAGAGAGAATATGCTAGAAGGGGTCTCTCGATGCAGCCCTTCAAGATCCAAGCTTCTCATCCAAGTTGGTCGGACCACCCTTCCACGGTGCAGCCGGTCGTCAATCGTCACACATACACCAACTCCTCACGATCCAATCTTCACATCTCCTCCTTTTTTTCAAAGTCTAGCTTGGTTGGTGTTTAAATAGGCGTGCAAAGAAGGGATATGACTAGCTCTTCAAATTTTAAATTCTAACTGCCCAGAGGAAAGGGATTATCTTCTTCTCTAGATTTGAATGAGAGCTGATCAGGCTAAGGCTGACGTCATCTTGCCGACGCTGCCCTGGCATCCAAGCTTGGCGTGAGTCTGCCAACAAGTCTTGGCGCTATCTTATCCGCTATTTTTTTAGAGATTGTTCCAATTGCTATTTTTCGGAGCCTGATCATGTCCTATTTTTTGGGGGTCCAACAACCTCTTGGCGTGGCATCAAGTTCACTTCTCTGCCATCCGGTGCTTGGCATTGTCTGGTCCATCTGTGCGAACAACACTCAGCATTCTCTCTGGCTTTCCTTTCTGTGTTGCTTTTTTGGGTCAAATACTATGCCAAACCTGCAAAATAGCATACAAAACAACCCTTCACACTGGCATGGACAAAACTCTAAACTCATCATGCAAATGCATGATTCTAACATCCTAATGCAACTAAATGTACCTAAAAACAAGCAAAAGCATTATAAGATTGTCATTCAAAACAATACTTTTGGAGAGGTAACACACCCCAAACCTAACTCATTACTTGTCCTCAAGTAATGCAATCAAAGTAAAAACAAAAACTGTGAAAAAGTTACCTCGACAAAATTTTGGTTGAATGCCAACACGTTCTGGCATGCAGAATTTGGCTCTATTTCTGTCCTCAGTGTCTCAGTGCAATAATGCCAAGCATGTAGTAATTCACGTGTAGCAATATAACTCTAGTCAAAGTTCATGAAGAGTGCATGAGTGTAATCAATATGCATCAAGTTTCCTTTCACTCCCTTAGACAAATTTTACTACCAAAACTCATTTTTTTCATTTTTTCTTTGCCAAGGGTTTCTGCTGGCATTCTTTTAAGCTTGCTTCGTGACAGTATTTAGCGTGAGAGATAAGAGGGAGCATACCATGAATCCCCACCTTAGTCTAGACTTCACTAGGCTTTCTCTTCAACTCATACTCTAAGGTTTTGGACTTGAGAACTAAGAGGGAGCAAACCACGAAGCCCCAAGTAACTTATTATCCCTAGGCAGAGGAGAGTTCATTTTTTTCATTGCCCTGACAGAACATTGCTACCTTATTAGTTTTTTTTACCCTGGCATCATCATTTTTCATTTTTTTAAATCTGAGCTTAGTTTCAAAAAGTCTAAGTTTGCTAGGGAGCTAGATACATACTACATGTTAAGTGAAATTTCAACTCCTAAACTAGAGATCAATTGCCAAGCAAACCTAGCATACTACTATGCTGGCATGGCACGACAACTAAAGATTAAAGTTTCCTCATTGGACAGACACCTAGATCAAATTAAGCTTGCCTAACAATTGTTAACATTTTTCAAAATTAAACCGAGGCAAAAAAAATTCTCTCTTTTTTAGTGGTTCGGTATGCATCTACTCTAAATGACCTAGATGGCATGGCAACATGAAATTAAACATGAAATGCATGGCATAAATGTGAAGAAATACACACCCCCAAACCCAAGATGTGCATTGTCCTCAATGCATGAAACAACACATATATACAAATAAACAACACAAATAAAAGTGCATGATCATGTAAATGCAATGAAATGAAATGAAATGTGAAGGAGTTTAGGAAGAAGCGGACTCCTCTTCAGAGACTATTTGTCGTGCGGCATGGGTCTTTTTTATCACATACAACCCACAATCAGGGGCCACGTGCTTCTTTCTTTTCAGGCTCAGTTTTGAAGCGGCAGTGGATGCTCCAACTTCCTCTTTTTCCTAGGCAGGCTCCGAAGCAGCAGGTGCATTGGTGGAATCAGATGGCGTTTGGACAACAGGTGTTATTGGTGACTTGACTTTTGCAGAATTGGCTTTGGTTTCCTTTGATTCAGATGAAGAATCAGAACTGGCAGACTCGACTTCAACTGGGGACAATGGGACTGTGGCATCAGACGGGGTATGAACTGGACTAGCTGGCATGGCATTGTCATTGGCAGAGAGCTCAGCAGGGAAGTCTGGAAATTCTGGCACAAAATCAGTTGATAATTTTGTAAGAGCCTCCTTAATCACCGCATCACTCACTTGGATGTAGTGTCTCAACTTGACATTGAGCTCCTCAGCCTTTTCCAGCTTTTGTAGAATAATCTTTTGGCGTTGGTGAATTTGGGATAGCATTGCCAGTGAACTGTCTAGCACAGTTTCTGGCATGGTTGCTGGCGCTGTCTTTGACTCCTTGCGCTTCGGCGTCGGTGCCGTTGTCTTTCCCTTGCCCTTGTCTTTGGGCTCGACAGCAACTAAATTCTTCCATATAGTCGCAGTAATCGTTATTCATTTGATCGTTTACCCCTTATCTATATCCATCCTTGGCACATCATGGAGCATACAAACGTTAGAAATCAACAAAGGGAAAAACAAGCTGACAGTACCTTTCGCTACGCACTTTTAGGTTTCCTCAATAATAAGCTTGCCAACATTGATTTTGCGCCCTATAATAATAGAGTGTAACAAAATCATCCTCTCTTCCGACACGATCTCGTTATGGGATGTGGGCATCATATTAGCCTTAAGGAAGTGATTTCATCCTCTCCATTGGGGTTTCTATGCCAGCCTCTTCACCGTACGGTGCCCCTTAGATAACACTGTCCATACCGTGCCAGGCTCACATAGATCTGCCAGCAGCCTCTTTCTCTTGGCAGCGTTCATTGAATCAACGTACTCGATGTAATCATCCTCTACACCGTCTAACTCAAACATATTATTGATAAACCCTTCATCGAAATGAACACATTTACCTCTAATCGTCAAGAATGGTGAATCCTTGGTCAAAAGGTGCGCATAGAATTCTTGGACGATTGTGGCATAGACCTCCCCTCTTTGCTGGAAAAATTGAGTCCATTTGTGCAAGTTAATCGTAGACATGACTTTCGGAGGGAAGCCATTGTTCATCTCTGTTTGGAGGTCGAAGTGCTTCTCATAGCAAAAACTTCTCGAGGCAAAGTTGGATTCGAACTTTTTCTTGATCTCCTCATTGAAGAATCGCTTGAAGGGAGTAGAAGATTAAGCCTTTGAAATTTGTTGAAGGAACTTGAAATGATGCTGAAAGATGAAGACAAAGAATCGATTTGGGTTTGTATTTTTTTATTAAAAAGGAAGTAAAAAGTGAGAGAGATGTTTGGGTTTCTTTTAACCGGCTAGGTGAGAAAGTGAAAGGTTTTGGGTTGGTTGAGTGTTTTAATGGGAGTAGTAATTAGGGATAATGATGGGGAATAAAAAGAATTAATTTAAAAATAGGTGGAGTGAAAAGGTTGAAGTGATAAGGTGATAGGTGATAAGATAAGGTAAGGATTGGAGTGATAAGGTAATTGATTTGAAATTTAAATTTCAACCAAAATTTGGGCGGCTAGGGTTTAAAGTCAAATAAAGATAACTATCTCAATTTTTTACTGGGTTGATAAAACTAGGGTTTTTGTCCTCTTTCTTCTATCTTTTGCACCGCTGTATGCCAAGCTACTCTGGCACTGTGTCTGGCAGATTTTTCTATTAAAGCATTAGCTCCTACCAGCGACCCTGGCAGTGTTCCTGGCACAATGAATCTGTGCAACTCAAAGGAAACCTTTCAACACATTAAAGGAATAAAAACATGGAACTTAAAAAAGGAAAACAATTAAAAACCTAAAAACAAAGAAAAACACTAACCTAATATTTACAAAAGTTCAAACCTGATGGTGTTTTCATTACCTTTGCTAAGAGGATCACCTCTTTGGCGTTGTTCTGATCACCTTCCATGTAGTGCTTTAAACGTTGGCCATTCACCTTAAATATTTCTCCCATCTTCAAGTTCTTAATGTCCACAGCTCCATGAGCATAGGGCTTCACAACTTCATAAAGGCCTGTCCACCTTGATCCGAGTTTCCCTGGAAACAACTTAAGCTGTGAGTTGAATAACAAAACACGTTGGCCTACCTCAAAATATCTTGGCATTATCCTGCTGTCATGCCAACGTTTTTTTCCTTGTAGATCCTGGCGTTCTCATAGGCTTGCCTTCTGAATTCCTCCAACTCATTTAGGTCCAGTAACCTTTTTTTCTCCAGCAGCTATCCATACTATGCCAAGTGTTCAGATGGCCCAGTAGGCTTTATGCTCAAGTTCCACTGGCAGATGGCATGGTTTTCTGAAAACAAGTCTAAACGGTGAAGTACCCAAAAGAGTTTTAAATACAGTCCTGTAAGCCCACAAGGACTCGTCTAGTCTCAAGGACCAGTTCTTCCTTGATGGATTAACAGTATTCTCTAAGATGTTTTTGATCTCCTTGTTTGAAATCTCAGCTTGCCCGTTTGTTTGTAGATGATATGCTGTGGAAATTTTCTACTATATACCATTCCTGCACAAGGCTTTAGAAAGTAGACTACATTTAAAATAAGTGCCCACATCATGAATGGTCACTCTAGGGACGCCAAATCTAGTAAAGATATGCTTATGTAAAAACTTGGCAACGGCCTTGGCATTGTTTGTTGGCAGAGCAACAACTTCTACCCACTTAGATACGTAGTCAACAACCACTAGAATGTATACATTACCAAATGAGGGTGGAAAAGGACCCATAAAGTCTATCCCCCACACATCAAATAAATCCACGGGCATAATGTTTTGAAGCGGTAGTTGGTGTCTGCCAGAGATGTTTCCTGTCTGTTGGCATCGATCACATGCCTTGGCATACTCGTGGGCATCCTTATATAGTGTGGGCCAAAAGAATCCTGATTGTAGTACCTTGGCAGTAGTTTTTACTCCAGCAAAATGACCTTCATATGGTGCAGCATGGCATAGATGCAATATGTTATGCTGTTCATCCTCAGACACACACCGACAAATCACTTGGTCGGCACATTGTTTGAACAATATTGGCTCATCCCAATAGTATTGCCTAACTTCCCGCAAAAACATTTTCTTGGCATTGTATGCCAAGTCTGGTGGCTGAATGTTACTTACCAAGTAGTTGACAATATCGACATACCATGGCATGGCATTAACTACAAGCAAATACTCATCAGGAAACTCATCTCTTATCACATTGGTCTTACCATCTTCAAGATGATGCTCTAAATGTGAGAGATGGTCAGCTACTAGTTTTTCACTACCCTTTTTGTCTCGGATCTCAAGGTCAAATTCTTGAAGTAGGAGTGTCCATCGGATTAGCCTGGGCTTGGCATCCTTCTTTGCCAAGAGATACTTTAATGATGAATGATCTGTAAAAACCACAACTTTGTTACCAATTAAATAAGATCTAAATTTGTCAAAAGCAAATACAACCGCAAGAAATTATTTCTCGGTCGTAGAGTAATTCAGTTGTTCTTCGTTTAAGGTTTGGCTGGCATAGTAGATGGCATGGAAAACCTTGCCATGCCTTTGTCCCAGAACTGCTCCGACGACATAGTCGCTGGCATCACACATGAGCTCGAGAGGCTCATTCCAGTCCGGTGCCACAACTATAGAGGCATTGATCAACTTTTCTTTAAGCTCCTGAAACGCTCTCAAACAAGAATCATTAAATGAAAAAGTGGCATTATGTTCTAACAACAAGCATAAGGGTTTAGCAATTTTCGAAAAGTCTTTAATGAAACTCCGATAAAAATCGGCATGTCCTAAGAAACTTCTTATACCTTTGACACTTGTTGGGGGCGGTAGTTGCTTAATTACCTCAACTTTTGCTTGATCCACTTCTAACCCTCTCTCAGTTACCGTATGCCTGAGAACAATGCCCTCCTTCACCATGAAGTGGCATTTTTCCCAGTTCAACACTAGGTTCGTCTCTATGCATCTCTTCAAGACTTGCTCCAAACTCTGAAGACATTCCTCAAATGTTTTGCCAAACACTGAAAAGTCATCTATGAATACTTCCATGTTATGCTCGATCATATCGGAAAAAATAGACATCATGTAATGTTGAAACGTTGTTGGTGCATTACATAGGCCGAATGGCATTCTTCTAAACGCAAACATCCCATATGGGCACGTGAACGTAGTCTTCTCTTGATCATCAGGGGCAATGGCAATATGATTATAACCTGAATAACCATCCAAAAAACAATATAAAGCTTTACCTGCCAACCTGTCTAACATCTGATCAATGAATGGCAATAGGAAGTGATCCTTCCTCGTGGCATTGTTCCGCCTCCTATAGTCCATACACACCCTCCATCCAGTCATAGTTCTGGAGGGGATTAACTCAGCTTCACTATTTTGTACCACGGTCATGCCACTCTTCTTTGGCACGCATTGCACTGGGCTAACCCAAGAGCTATCATAAATAGGATATATAATACCAGCATCAAGCCATTTTATGATCTATTTTTTCACTACTTCTTTCATGCTTGGGTTTAGCCTTCTTTGGCCTTCAATGGTCTTGCCATGGTACTCCTCCAAGATAATCTTATGCATGCAAATGGTTAGGCTAATACCTCTGATGCCTGCCAAATTCCATCATAATGCTTGCTTATAGTCACGTGATATTGCCAACAACCTTTCCTCCTGATAATTAGTGAGACCAGTGGCAATGATAATTGGCAGAGTTGAGCATTCACCTAAATAAGCATACTTCAAGTGATCTGGTAGGGGTTTTAGTTCCAATGCTGGTGGCTCCTCAATTGATGGTTTAGGTGCCTTGATTTCTCTGCCGGCTAACTGTAGTGGCTCAAAATAACTCACCTCTTCAGCCTCCAAGACTGGTTCTTTTGGTTCCTCAAACAGATCAACTATGCCATCGAAATTGCTGGCATCAAATTTTGCATCCTGGCATAACTGTGTCGTGTCCAAAGTGTAAATGGACTCCATCATCTCCTCTGCTTGGCACTCATCAGGTTTATCTGCACATTTCAAAGCTTGAAACATATTAAATGTAACTTGCTGATCATTCATGTGCATTGTTAGTTCCCCTTTATGAACATCAATCAAAGCCCTACATGTGTCAAGAAAAGGCCTCCCCAAAATAATCGAAACATTAATATCAGCCTCATAATCCAAAGTGATAAAATCAGCTGGAAAAATAAATGTATCTACCTTTACCAACTCATCCTCAATCTTACCCTTGGGATGTGTATAGGATTGTCTTCCAGCTGAAGTGTCACCGTGGTAGGTCTTGCTTCTATGCCAAGCTTCCGGAAAATTGAAATTGGCATCAAGTTGATGCTCGCTCCTAGGTCACACAGTGCCTTGCCTATGAATTTTTTTGCCAATGGTGCAGGGAATAGTGAAACTTCCTGGATCTTTCAGCTTTGGTGGAAAACGATTTAGGATCATGGCACTACATCCTTCGGTCAGGGCAACAGTTTGAAAGTCTCCCAACTTCCTCTTTTTGGACAGAATGTCCTTCATAAATTTGACATAGTTGGGCATTTGTTTAAGGGCTTCTACCAATGGAATGTTGATTTGCAATTGCTTAAGAACCTCCAAGAAATGCTTGAACTGCTGATCTTGCTTATGCTTTTGAAGTCTTGCTGGAAATGGTGGCGGCAGATAGATATGTGCCTGCTCTGCTGGCTTTGCCAACGCAGTGTTGGCATCAGACTATTTGGCATCGATTCTGGCATCAGTGTTCTATCTGGCATCATCTGTTTTTGTTTCCTCTTTCTTTGCTTCCCTGGGATCATCTACTGACACATGCTTCTCATCTTGGTAATTAATTAGCTGCTTAGCAACCTTATCCCTCTCGCACTACTTACCACTCCAAAGAGTTATAGCTTTGCACTGCTCATTGTCTTTGTGCCGAGAATCTTCTGTGTCACTTGGAAATGCTCCCTGGGGTCGATTGCTTAGTGCACTGGCAATCTGCCCAAGCTGGACTTCCAAATTTCTCATTGATGCAACCAAACTCTGGACTGTGGCATCATTCCTTTCCATGTACTCTGTGAGAGTTCCTCCTTGGTTGAGTCTCTGCCCTTGCTGAAAATTATTTTGGGCTTTCTGTGGCATAGCATTCTGATAGAATGCTGGAATGGCATTTTTATTCTGCCTCTGAGTATTCTGGCACTGGGAATTGTACTGGTTACCTCATTGATTTCCCCATGCTAAATTAGGGTGTTGTCTCCAACCTGCATTATAAGTATTAGAGTTAGGATTATAGTAACGTTTAACATTGCCAACAAAATTTATCGATTCAGGGTTCACAGGGCATTCATCCAAATGATGATTCTCTTTACAGATTGTACAGAAAGGGTCTAATGCTTTGACTTCTTGGGACTCATTGTTCTTTTGCAACATTCTTACCATTCTCGTAAGGTTGGAAATCTCAGCATGAATGGATGTTAGTTCATCAACCTGAAATTTCCCATTGGTTTTTGTTCCGGTCCCAAGCCTCGCAATAGGATATTCAAAATCGTTGATTGTAATCCTTTCTAAAATGTCAATAGCATCAGTATATGTCTTGTCAAGCAATGAGCCAGATGCTGAAGCATCAACAACCGTCCTCGTTTGTGCATTCAATCCATTGTAAAAGGTTTGAATCTGAGTCCAATTCGGGAATCCATACATAGGACACCTCCTCAACAAGTCTTTGAATCTTTCCCAGGAATCATATAAGGTCTCATCCTCAGCCTGCCTGAATGTAATAATCTCACCCCGCAGCTTGGTAGTGAGTGTTGGCGGCTGGAATCTTGTCAAGAACTTCTGGCATAGGTCTGCCCATAAAGTGACTGAGCCAGGTGGCAAGGAATTAAGCCAAGCCTTTGCTCTATCTCTCAAAGAAAAAGTAAACAACTTCAGCTTCACGGTATCTTCAGGTACTCCATTTTGTTGAAATAGCTGGAAAATCTCCATGATCTGTTTAAGATGTTGCCTTGGATCTCTAGTGAGTACGCCATCAAACTGACCTACATTCAAAAGAGTTTGAATCATTACTGGCTTAAGATCAAAATTGACAACGTTTATCTCTGTGCCAACAAGTCCTGGCATCAAATTGTCAATGGTTGGTGTCGAATGTTCTCTAATAGGCCTCTCATTAACAACTGGGGGAGAAGGTGGTGGTGGTGTCTCATTGTTAATTGGATTTCCCCCATTGTTCACCACACCATTCCCTCCATTACCTTGGTTCATCTCTCGAAATCTTCTTTTTAACCTCCGCAAGGTTTTCTCAATTTTCGGATCGTATGGCCACTCGTCCACCACAAGATGGCTTCTGGTTATACACCGAAAAAAATGAAAGGTAAAAATAAAAATGAAAATAAAAATAAAAGGAAGACAAGTAAAAATTTAAAAATAATCAATTTCGTTGCAATCCCGGCAACGGTGCCAAAAACTTGTAGACTCTCGGGGTGAAATGTTGGCAAAAGTGGCATAAAATATGTATTGGAAAATATAAGAATGTGCCAAAATGAGTCTTTTGTGTGCAAGTATACACGGTCTGCAAGTAATACAGCTGGTGAGCTGAGTATCGATCCCACAGAGATTGTCTTGGAATTCAATTGCCTTGTTGTTACTTGCCTTAAGAAAAAGTTGATTTGATTTGAAATTGGTTTTGGAAAATAATTAAAAAGTAAAGAAATGAAAGAAAGGTAAAGACGTTGGCAAAGAAGGTGTTTTAATGAATGATGAGCGTTGGCAGGGAATGCCTGGTTTTCACGCTATTCATGTCGTGCCAGTCGTTAACACAACCTGTCTTGGCATTGTTTGCCGAGCAGATTCAAAAGTAGAAAAGCCTCTCTCGATGGTCATTGCCCTAAATTGATCATGTAAAAACCCCTATATTTCTATAGTATTTGTTTTTAAATAAACCAATTTGATTAAGATCCAATCTATACTCCTAAGGGGTAGATTTCACTCCCGAAGTAAGTTCATCTACTTGAATGACTTCTCTCGAAGCTTCTCTCCTCAGTATTCGACAACTTATTCTTTGCCACCCCAAGTCTGTTAAGATTTTAAGGTGCAATAGGCCAACCGTGCCAGCTCTCACTTGGCAGAGTATTTAGGAAATATTAAAGTTTGCCGAATAGATGAAACTTTGACAAGGCAGATTTATTATTAAAAGCTAAAGCATGAAATAACATAAAAACCAAACATCCCCCACCAACTATTAAATTAGTTCATGGTGAGGGATTGAACCAACAATCCATAAACATTTTTGGAATATATCATCCTTAAAAACAAAATAAAATAACTTGAGAGAGAATGGGCTAGAATGGGTCTCTCGATGCATCCCTTCAAGATCCATGCTTCTCGTCCAAGTTGGTCAGACCACCCTTCCACGGTGCAGTCGGTCGTCAATCGTCACACACACACCAACTCCTCACGATCCAATCTTCCCCTCTCCTCATTTTTTTCAAAGTCTAGCTTGGTTGGTGTTTAAATAGGCGTGCAAAGAAGGGATAGGACTAGCTCTTCAAATTTTAAATTCTAACTGCCCAGAGGATAAGGGATTATCTTCTTATCCAGATTTGAATGAGAGCTGATCAGGCTAAGGCTGACATCATCCTACCGACGCTGCCCTGACATCCAAGCTTGGCATGAGTCTGCCAACAAGTCTTGGCACCATCTTATCCGCTATTTTTCAGAGATTGTTCCAATTGCTATTTTTTCGGAGCCTGATCATGTCCTATTTTTTCGGGGTCCAACAGCCACTTGGCGTGGCATCAAGTTCACTTCTCTGCCATCTGGTGCTTGGCATTGTCTGGTCCATTTGTGCAAACAACACTTGGCATTGTCTCTGGCATTCATTCCTGTGTTGCTTTTCTAGGCAAAATACTATGCCAAACCTGCAAAATTGCCAACAAAACAACCATTCGCACTGGCATAGACAAAACTCTAAACTCTTTATGCAAATGCATGATTCTAACATCCTAATGCAACTAAATGTACCTAAAAACAAGCAAAAGCATTGTAAGATTGGCATTCAAAACAGTACTTTTGGAGAGGTAACAATACCATTTTGAGAATCTGAAGTGTAATTGTGATAAGTTGGTTATCTGTGCCCAAGGTAAAAACGATTATAAGAAGAAATGTTTAATTTTTTAAAAAGGAATTAGTTCCTTAATGAAGTCAAAGCAAGAGTGTTTAGTTGAGGATTGTTCCGGCTAATTGAAATTTCCATAGAAATGTTTCTAGATAAGAACAAGAGTCTCGGATCACAAGGGTTATAAAGATACTCATAGCAGTAACAATGAAATCAAGTATGAACTTTTTCTGATTTTTTTACCTAGATTTAGTTATTGGTGCAGTAGGGGGCTCAAGTTCAAGAACAAGAAGTACTTAAGAGGTTATAACCTTTGGCAACTGTATATAATAAAGCATTGGTTGTTTAAATGTTTAAGCTGTTAAGAGCCTTAAATGTCAGAGCAAAAAAGAAGTTATGATTGTTTATTTGAAAATAAATGATGATTTGTATAGGTCAAAAAGGGAAAACTTAATTTCAGAACTGTTATACCTCAAGTAATCGTGAAAAGAGTTGGACCAAGAGTATATTAATGGGTCAACACTCCTAAATTGAGATGCAATTAGATTTGATACATGAAGATGGGTTAGTAGAAATATTAGTTTATGGAATCAAAGAATTAAGGAATAAGAAATTTCATTGACTGAAGTTTTGAAGAAAAATCACAAGGTCGAAGAAGCCACTTGGGAGGCTGAGAAGAAAATAAGGAAGTAATATCCGTAAACGTTTGGAACAAATAGGCATTAAAAATTCGAGAATGAATTTTCTTAAGGGGGGATTGTAATATCCCAATTTTTAATTAGTGACTAAAATGTAATTTTGAAAGTTTAGGGGTTAAAGTATAAACTTTGGAAAAGTTTGGGGACTAAAGTCTAAATTTCCCCAACAAGTAATTTTATTCAGTATAAGAGTGAATCAGATTGAAACATGTACCTTGATATCGGTTTTAAGAATTAAGATGCAGAAAAAGGTACCGAATTTGGATCAAATGAAATAGTTAAGCGTGCTCACGCCAGAGAAATACAATGATGGGTAACCTTCAGGAATGTCCCATAAAAGTGTTTCTGATCGATATTTTGGACTCAGTAAAAGTAAAGAATATTTGAATGGATTATCGATAAAGGATTTCTAAGAGAAATTTTATTCTATGGAGATTTTCGATAATTATCGAAATAGTAGATTGAGTTAAAAAATTTAGTCTAAGTTCTGGGAAAGGAAGTTTTTATGAGATAATATAGTTTATTTCCCGAATATGGAAATATGAAATTTTTGGAATAAATCTGATAGTTCGAAAAAGGTAAAATCATAGTAGAAGTATTTTACGAATATCGAGAGATCAGATCAATTCAAAATTTCAGAGGTTGTTTTATAAGCCATGGAAAAGTTATAAAATATTATTTAAGGAATATTTACCAGTTGGGAATGAACTATTTTAGTTGGATTGTAATGGAATGGCATTTTTGAAGTAAACTAGTAAATAAAAACTAGTTGGAAGGCAAATTGGTCATTTTTGCCTCAATGGCATTTTTGAAATATTTAAAAAGTTACAAGGACAATTTTGGAAGAAGGAAATGGAATATTAAATCTTTGCCCTTGATTAATGATAAGATCAATCTCAACTGTTGGATTAAAAGGGTATTTTAGTAATTTCACTATCTAAATGAATTTAAAATTCATTTATATTTACAAGTGGCATAATTGTAGAGATTGAAAGTTAAAGAACCAAAAGATGAAGACTACTCTTCATCTTCTTCATTTTGAAAATAAAGGAGAAAGGGAGAGAAATTTTCCAAGTTCGATTCGAGCCCCGAAACTCAATTTTCAGGTAATATTTTCAACTGCAAAGTTGTTCTACTCTTCAAGCTCTATCTTTTGGTGTAAGTAATTCATGGAAAACATGCTTGATTGATGAGAATTTTGCATGAGAAGAAATTAGATTTTATGGAAAAAAGTTTGGGGCTTTTGGAATTTTATGGTTTCATGATGAAATTCAAGTTGAAATCAAGCTAGTATAATGTTAAAATCATGTTATTGAGTTGAGATTTAAACCCTATATATTTTATTTTGTATGAAGATGATTAGGGTTTATGGATTCAAGTTTGATTTAGGGTTTGTGATGTTGGATAAATGATCTAGTAAGTTTGAATTTGTTATTTGGAAGCAAAACCCTAAATTAAAGGTATAAGGACCATTTTGGAAATTCTAAAAGTTAGAGGAATAATCTGATTTTTTTATGATTTGAATTGTATTTATGTTATTATTAATGTTGGAGATGTGAAATTGAAGTTAGAATGCAAAACCGATGTTAAATCGAGTTAGTGACCATTTTGGCAAATTGTCAAAGTTAAGTGACCAATTCGAAAAAGAGGTTTTAGAGAAGGACTAAAACTGATTTTAGTTGAAATAATAGAATTCAAGTAGTAATGTTTATTTGAGGACTAATTTGCAAAGTTAAGAAGCTTGAGTCCTTATCTTTGCATTTTTAGTGACTATTTCGGAAAGAATGAAAAATTAGAGGGAATTATTTTTGAAGAATTATTTGATGAAGAAGTGATACATTAGTGGTTTTAATCAAATAAGGGGACCACATTGAAAAATAGCAAAGTAAGGAGAAATTAGTATAGAGTTTGAAGTTATTTATGGAAGTTGTGTAGGAAAACTGGATTTGACAGTAAGTTTGAAAATTCACCATAAATTCTACAAAAATGGTTAGATGATGAATTTTATATCGATGTAAAGATTTATTCGTCTAGTTTTGTTTAAAACAAACGGTGATTGATTTCGATTCATATATAAAAATATATGAATTTTTAAGTGATGAAAGGTCTGAAAACAGAATAGCAGTCTGTTCCGAAATTCAATACTGGAATTCGAATTTGAAAATTTGCCATAAATCGTACAAAATGAATCTGGGTTATTAGTTTATATGGTTGACAAGCTTATCGAATATAGTTTCATTTCCAACAAACGAAAACTAATTTTGAGTTTCGAGTTAAAAGATATTAATTTTTAATCGAATAAAGGTCAGCAAAAATTATAGAACAGTTTCTGTCAGGACAACCCTGTAAACGGGAGTTTGATGAATTTTCATAATTTTTGTAGATTTTATTAAGTTATGTGGCTTACACTGTTAGAACCGTTATCAAATCTAGCTTCTATGATATAAAGAAGATTAAGATTCAGTATGTATTCTGCCCTGTAGAAGTAAATCTTTGATGGTAGTGCAAGTTTACAGAAAATGGAAATTGAGACAATTTGTGTCTAAAGTTGGTTAGCAAGCTTGGAGGAATTATTTGAAGATCAAAATAGTCATTAGGGACCAAAAATGAGTTTGTGAACAGTATAAGGAAGGAAAGAAATTTATGGAAATTTTTTATGTTGAATGATTAAATAGCTTAATTGAAATATTGTTAGAAGTGAATCTAACAAATGTTTATTTATATTCATGTGATAAATGAAGTTGGATCCGAATCAAAAGAAGGTTCGAGATGCTATAAAGGAAAGGATCGATAGAGCTTAGTGAGGCATAATAATAAATGGCTAAGGTGAGTGCATTTATATGTATTAAAATGCAATTAGGATGACTTGCGAATAGTCGACCATCATTTAAATTTGTATTGCATTATCTATATATGTTGAGTTAACGTAAGTTGCAATAAAGGTAAATTAAATAGAATTTGAAGTATGAATAGCTAATAAGAAAAATGATGATGATCTATGTTTACCATTAATATTAATGATGAAGCATGAAATATGAAATGTCTATATGTATGATTGATTATGATGTTGAGTTGATGATGAAAGAAATGCCCAAGTATTGTGTATGGGAGTCCATGTTATAGTTGACATGACATAGAGTCTTTAGTAGCTGCACCCCTATGTTCATGTTATTAAATAGATATTTTGACAAAATGATTGTGTCACATGCACCCTGGGGATCCACGCCCACTGTGCCCGAGTGCACTGTCGAGGTGCTTCATGTTTATGGGGAGCAAAGAGCGTCCCCGAGTACGTACTCATCTTCACGTTCACATTAGACACTACGGTGTCATTTCAAGATGACTCGCATACCTCGATATCATATAGCGTACTTTGGGCAAAGATAAAAGAATCATGTCACGTAAATGAATCATGTCATGTAAACGAATCATGTTACGTATATGAGCCATGTCACGAATATGAACCATGCCATGTATATGAAATATGTCATGTATATGAACCATTCCATGAATACGGAACATGCCATGTGTATGAATTAAATCACGTATATGAACCATGTCAGGTAAAAGAATCATGTCATGTAAATGAATCAAATTATGTATATGAATCATGTCACGTATATGAATCATGATATGTATGCAAATTATGTTACGTATATGAATTATGCCATGCACATGAATTATACCATGTACACGTATCATGTTATGTATATGAATTAAGTCATGTATATGAATGATGTCACATATATGATTCATGCCACGTATATGAATTATGACACGTATATGGATTTTGCCATGTATATAATTCATGCTATATATATATATATATGAATTATGCCATGTATATGAAGTATGTCATGTATGTGAATTATGTTATATATATATATAAATCATGTCATGCACATGAATTATGTCATGTGTATGAAATATGCCATGTATGTGAACTATGCCATGTATATGATTTACTTGGTAATGATGGAGTATTGGAAACTAGACTAAGTTAGAAAAATTATGACTTGCACATGAATATTGACTGACTATGAATACCTTGTTAGTACGATACTACCTTAGACAGAAACTATGCTAGGTTAATGTATAACATGTATTGCTTTATTTTATGTTTTGATAAATAAGATCATTGCCTCACTATGTTCGTATGTGTTTTATTTCACACGTAGGTTCTCCGAAAATAGACTAGCAAGAAGGAGATGTTAATTGGGAAGATCAAGTTACTATATGTAAGTAAAGTACGTACATCTTTAACGTAATTTGATAAACTAGCGAGCATGTAATATTTTATGTGGGTAAATTATTTTGTAAGTCTAAGTTTATAATGTATTTATTCATTATTTATGGAAGTATGGACTTAAAGAAATGGTTTTCTATTAATAATTGTGAATTTTGACGTAGTTAAACGTTGTTTAACCCTGATCGCGTACAAATTTGAAAAATCAAGAAAGGGTTTCGGCAGTGTACATAGTTTTCACCTTGAATTATATTTTTATTCCAACAACTCAATTATGAATTTTATAAATCAATTCAGGGTCAAAACTAGCTGCAATAGACTGGCATAGTTTTCAATTTAAAATCGAGAAAGGGTTAAACTACAATATGAATTTTGGTATAAAAAAATTTACAAGTCAAGATTTCTTTCAATGACTCCATAACATCTTTAATGTATATTCGACTACGAGTATACGTTAAGGGTGTTACATTTATTGGTATCAGAGCTACAGGTTTAGCCAATTCTGGAGGTTAAACCGAGTTAAATATGATTTGATGTTAAGTACATGCCCCTAGGATGTCATGTTACTGATGTACTATCTGTGTAACTTGATTATGCTCCTCATTTACATGAATAAGTTTTAGTGGAAATAGATGATGTTAAGTACTGATGGACTGCGTTAAATGTTTAATTATGAGGATCAAGAGAAGGTTTAAAGTGGAAGCAAAGAGATATAGAATGTTCCACCTCTAGCTCCTACCCCAGCTGAGCCACCTACGTAGTAGAAAGCTCCAGCATAAGAATATGGAACCTTAGTACAAGCCCCAAAAAGCTATGGTTAAGAAAAAAATCAAACCCTAATGCATGTATCAATCTGGCACCTACACCAGTAAAGGCATCGACTGTTAAGGAGCTTAAGGAGTTAGGAGCTCCTGAATTTCATGGAAAAGGTGGTCTGATGGCTGCCAATTTATGGCTCCACGATGTAAAAGTCACGCTAGAAGAATTAAATTGTACAGATGCTGAAAAGTTAGAAAAGTTGCATCCTTGCTAAGGGAACATGCTTGTATTTGGTAGTTAGAAGCCACAAAATTATACCTTTTGAGAAAGTGGCTTTGACATTCTAAAAAGTGTTTAGAGTCAAGTATGTTGGCGACCAGTTTAAGAAAGAGATGTTATAGTAGTTTCAAAGTTTGAAACAAAGTACTCGTATTGTCTACGATTATGAGTTGGATTTTAATGGATTAAGTCAGTATACAGCTGATTTGATATCGACTGAAAAGTCCTCATGAGAATGGTTTATCGAGGGGCTTAACCCGAGGCCTAAAGAGTAATTCTCAGGTATGAGTTTGTCTATTTACTGGGATGTTATAATGAGAGCAAAGGCTATGGAGGAAGCCTGTAATTACTTTAATTGATCCAGGCTCGACTCACTCGTATATTGGTACTAAGATAGTAGTACAAAGAAAGATTCTTAAGGAAAACTATATTTTTAGTAATTTGATTCCTAGTAACCCACTTGGACATAGTGCATGGGTGACTAGAATATGTAAGAAATGTCTGTTAGTGCTTTAAGGAATTGAATTCATGGCAAGCTTATTGGAGCTTTTATTTCGCAAACTTGAGATTATTTTTGGAATGAACTAGTTGTATGCATATGATGCAAAGGTGAAATGATACTAGAATAAGAGTATGATGAAAGTGATATTTGAGTACATACTGAACAAGATTGGAAGTCTATTATCGATAAAGTGTATTGAACTTGTAACCAAAGAGTATTCAAAGAAGTCAACTAAGAGGTTAATTCTACCTGAATAGTTGACAACAGAGCCTTATAAAGATAGGGCTGAAGTGTAATGGATAAGCTAAGATATCTTTTCAGAAAGGTTTGATAAAGACAATCAGTAATAATAAGATGATGAGTATGACAAGCATTAAAATGATGTAAATTGATAGAAAAAGGTTTTCTAATGGTCTAAGTGATCAAGTATTAGAAGATATTATGAAGATACCATTTCGAGAATCTGAAGTGTAATTGAGATAAGTTGGTTATCTGTGCCTGAGGTAAAGGCGATTATAAGAAGAAAGGTTTAAATTTTAAAAAAGGAATTATTTCCTTAATGAAGTCAAAGGAAGAGTGTTTAGTTAAGGATTGTTCCGGTTAATTGAAATTTCCATAGAAATGTTTCTAGACAAGAACAAAAGTCTCGGATCACAATGGTTATAAAGATACTCATAGCAGTAACAATGAAATCAAGTATGAACTTTTTTCTGATTTTTTTACCTAGATTGAGCTATTGGTGCAGTAGGGGGCTCAAGTACAAGAACAAGAAGTACTTAAGAGGTTATAACCTTCGGCAACTGTATATAATAAAGTATTGGTTGTTTAAATGTTTAAGTTATTGAGAGCCTTAAATGTCAGAGCAAAAGAGAAGTTATGATAGTTTATTTGAAAATAAAGGATGATTTGTATAGGTCAAAAAGGAAAAACTTAATTTCAGAACTGTTATACCTCAAGGAATCGTGAAAGAGTTGGACCAAGAGTATATTAATGGGTCAACACTCCTAAATTGAGATGCAATTAGATTTGATACATGAAGAGGAGTTAGTAGAAATATTAGTTTATGGAATTAAAGAATTAAGGAATAAGAAATTTCATTGACTGAAGTTTTGAAGAAAAATCACAGGGTCTAAGAAGCCATTTCGGAGGCTAAGAAGAAAATAAGGAAGTAATATCCGTAAATGTTTGGAACATATACGCATTGAAAATTCGAGGACGAATTTTCTTAAGGGGAATTGTAATATACCAATTTTTAATTAGTAAATAAAATGTAATTTTGAAAGTTTAGGGGTTAAAGTATAAACTTTGGAAAAGTTTAGGGACTAAAGTGTGAATTTCCCCAACAAGTAATTTTATTTAGTATAAGAGAATCAGATCGAAACAGTTACCTTGATATCAGTTTTAAGAATTAAGATGCAGAAAAAGGTACCGAATTTGGATCGAATGAAATAGTTAAGCGTGCTCATGCCAGAGAAATACAAGGATGGGTGACCTTCGGGAAGGTCCCATAAAAGTGTTTCTGATCTATAATTTGGACTCAGTAAAAGTAACGAATATTCGAATGGATTATCTATAAAGGATTTCTAAGAGAAATTTTATTTTATGGAGATTTTCGATAATTATCGAAATAGTAGATTGAGTTAAAAAAATTCAGTCTAAGTTCTGGGAAAGGAAGTTTTATGAGATAATATAGTTTATTTCCCGAATATGGAAATATAGAATTTTTGGAATAAATCTGATAGTTCGGAAAAGGTAATATCGCAGAATAAGTATTTTACGAATATCGAGAGATCGGATCAAATCAAAATTTTAGAGGTTGTTCCATAATACATGAAAAAGTTATAAAATAATATTTAAGGAATAGTGATCGGTTGGGAATGAACTATTTTAGTTGGATTGTAATGGAATGGCATTTTTAAAGTAAACTAGTAAATAAAATCTAGTTGAAGGGCAAATTGGTCATTTTGCCCCAATGGCATTTTTGAAATATTTAAAAAGTTACAAGGACAATTTTGGAAGAAGGAAATGGAAGATTAAATCTTGGCCCTTGATTAATGATAAGATCAATCTCAATCGTTGGATTAAAAAGGTATTTTAGCAATTTCACTATCTAAATGAATTTAAAATTCATTTATATTTACAAGTGGCATAATTTTAGAGATTGAAAGTTAAAGAACCAAAAGATGAAGACTACTCTTCATCTTCTTCATTTCAAAAATAAAGGAGAAAGGGAGAGAAATTTTCCAAGTTCGATTCGAGCCCCGAAACCCGATTTTCAGGTAATATTTTCAACTGCAAAGTTGTTCTACTCTTCAAGCTCTATCTTTTGGTGTAAGTAATTCATGGAAAACATGCTTGGTCAATGAGAACTTTGCATGAGAAGAAATTAGGGTTTATGGAAAAATTTTGGGGCTTTTGGAATTTTATGATTTCATGATGAAATTCAAGTTGAAATCAAGCTAGTATAATGTTAAAATCATGTTATTGAGTTGAGATTTAAACCCTAAACATTTTAGTTTGTATGAATATGATTAGGGTTTATGGATTCAAGTTTGATTTAAGGTTTGTGATGTTGGATTAATGATCTAGTAAGCTTGAATTTGTTATTTGGAAATAAAACCCTAAATTAAAGGTATAAGGACCATTTCAAAAATTCTAAAAGTTAGAGGACTAATCTGATTTTTTTATGATTTGAAGTGTATTTATGTTATTATTAATGTTGAAGATTTGAAATTGAAGTTAGAATGCAAAACCGATGTTAAATCGAGTTAGTGACCATTTTGACAAATTGTCAAAGTTAAGTGACCAATTCGGAAATGAGGTTTTAGAGAAGGACTAAATCTGATTTTAGTTGAAATAATAGAATTGAAGTAGTAATGTTGATTTGAGGACTAATTTTCAAAGTTAAGAAGCTTGAGTCCTTATCTTTGCATTTTTAGTGACTATTTCGGATAGAACAAAAAATTAGAGGAAATTATTTTTGAAGAATTATTTGATGAAGAAAGTGATACATTAGTTGTTTGAATCAAGTACGGGGACCAAATTGACAAATACAAAAGTAAGGAGAAATTAGTATAAAGTTTGAAGTTATTTATGGAAGTTGTGTAGGAAAACTGGATTTGGCAGTATGTTTGAAAATTCACCATAAATTCTAAAAAAAAGGTTAGATGGTGAAATTTATATCAATGTAAAAAATTATTCATCTAGTTTCTTTTAAAACAAACGGTGATTGATTTCGATTCATATATCAAAATATATGAATTTTTAAGTGATGAAAGGTCAGAAAACAGAATAGCAGTTTGTTCCAAAATTCAATACTAGAATTCGACTTTGAAAATTTTCCATAAATCGTACAAATTGAATCTGGGTTATTAGTTTATATGGTTGAAAATCTTATCGAATCTAGTTTTGTTTCCAACAAATGAAAACTGATTTCGAGTTTCGAGCTAAAAGATATTAATTTTTAATCGAATGAGGGTCAGAAAAATTACAGAATAGTTTCTGTCAGGACAGCCCTATAAACGGGAGTTTGATGAATTTTCATAATTTTTGTATATTTTATTAAATTATGTGGCTTATACCTTTAGAACCGTTATCGAATCTAGTTTCTACGGTATAAAGGAGATTAAGATTCAGTATGTATTCTGCCATGTAGTAGTAAATCTTTGATGGTAGTGCAAGTTGACAGAAAATGGAAATTAAGACAATTTGTGTCTAAAGTTGGTTAGCAAGCTTGGAGGAATTATTTGAAGATCAAAATGGTCATTAGGTACCAAAAATGAGTTTGTGAACAGTATAAGGAAGGAAAGAAATTTATGGAAAATTTTTATGTTGAATGATTAAATAGCTTAATTGAAATATTGTTAGAAGTGAACCTAACAAATGTTTATTTATATTCATGTGATAAATGAAGTTGGATCCGAATCAAAAGAAGGTTTGAGGTGCTATAAAGGAAAGGATCAATAGATCTTAGTGAGGCATAATAATAAATGGCTAAGGTGAGTGCATTTATATGTATTAAAATGCAATTAGGAAGACTTGTAAATTGTCGACCTTCATTTAAAATAGTATTGCATTATCTATATATGTTGAGTTAATGTATGTTGCAATAAAGGTAAATTAAATAGAATATGAAGTATGAATAGATAATATGAAAAATGATGATGATCTATGTTTACCATGAATATTTATGTTGAAGCATGAAATATGAAATGTCTATATGTATGATTGATTATGATGTTGAGTTGATGATGAAAGAAATGCCCAAGTATTGTGTATGAGAGTCAATGGTATAGTTGGCATGCCATAGAGTCTTTAGCAGCTGCACCCTCATGTTCATGTTATCAAGCAGATATTGTGACAAAATGATTGTGTCACATACACCCTGGGGATCCACGCCCACTGTTCCTGAGTGCACTGTCAAGGTGCTTCATGTTTGTGGGGAGCAAAGAGCGTCCCCGAGTACGTACTCATCTTCACGTTCACGTTAGACACTACGGTGTCATTTCAAGATGACTCGCGTACCTCGATCTCATATAGCTTACTTTGGGCAATGATAAAAGAATCATGTCATGTAAATGAATCATGTCATTTAAACGAATCATGTTACGTATATGAAGAATGTCATGAATATGAACCATGCCATGTATATGAAATATGTCATGTATATGAACCATGCCATGAATATAGAACATTCCATGTATATGAATTAAATCACGTATATGAACCATGTCAGGTAAGAGAATCATGTCATGTAAATGAATCAAATTATGTATATTAATCATGTCACGTATATGAATCATGATATGTGTGCAAATTATGTTACGTATTTGAATTATACCATGCACATGAATTATGCCATGTATACGTATCATGCCACGTATATGAATTAAGTCATGTATATGAATGATGTCACGTATATGAATCATGCCACGTATATGAATGATGGCACGTATATGGATTCTGCCATGTATATAATTCATGCCATATATATATGAATTATGCCATGTATATGAAGTATGTCATGTATGTGAATTATGTGATATATATATATATATAAATCATGTCATGCATGTGAATTATGCCATGTATATGATTTACTTGGTAATGATGAAGTATTGGAAACTAGACTAAGTTAGAAAAATTATGACTTGCACATGAATATTGATTGACTGTGGAAACCTTGTTAGTACGATACTACCTTAGACAGAAACTATGCTAGGTTAATGTATAACATGTATTGATTTATTTTATGTTTTGATAAATAAGATCATTGCCTCACTAAGTTCATACTTAGCTTGTGTTTTATTTCACACGTAGGTTCTCCGAAAATAGACTAGCAAGGAGGAACTGTTAATTAGGAAAATCAAGTTACTATCTGTAAGTATAGTACGTACATCTTTAACGTAATTTGATAGACTAGCGGGCATGTAATATTTTAAGTGGGTAAACTATTTTGTAAGTCTATGTTTATAACATATTTATACATTATTTATGGAAGTATGGACTCAAAGAAATGGTTTGCTATTAATAATTATGAATTTTAACGTAGTTAAATGTTGTTTAACCCTGATCGCGTAAAAATTTAAAAAACAAGAAATGGTCTAGGCAGTGTACATAGTTTTCACCCTGAATTGTATTTTTATTTCAACAACTCAATTATGAATTTTATAAATCAATTCAGGGTCAAAACTAGCTGCAATAGACTGACATAATCTTTAATTTAAAACTGAGAAAGGGTTAAACTGCAAGATGAATTTTGGAATAAAAAAAATTACAAGTCAAGATTTCTTTTAATGCTCCGTAATATCTTTAATGTATATTCAACTTACGAGTATATGTTAAGGGTGTTACAATTAGTCTGGGCTTGGAATCCTTCTTTGCCAAGAGATACTTCAATGTCGAACGATCTTTATAAACCCCAACTTTGTTACCAATTAAATAAGATCAAAATTTATCAAAAGCAAATACAGCCGTGAGAAATTCTTTCTCGGTTGTAGAGTAATTCAGTTGTGCTTTATTCAAGGTTCGGCTCACATAGTAGATGGCATGGAAAACCTTGCCATGCTTTTGTCCCAAGACTGCTCCAACGGCATAGTCATTAGCATCACACATGAGCTCAAAGGGCTCATTCCAGTCCGGTGCCACAACTATGGGGGCATTGGTTAACTTCCTTTTAAGTTTCTGAAATGCTCTCAAACAAGAATTGTCAAATGCAAAAGTGGTATTATGTTCTAATAACAAACATAAAGGCTTATCAATTTTTGAAAAGTCTTTAATAAAACACCGGTAAAAACTAGCATGTCCTAAAAAAACTCCTTATACCTTTGACACTTGTTGGTGGCGGCAATTGCTTGATTACCTCAACTTTTGCTTGATCAACTTCTAATCCTCTCTTAGTTACCTTGTACCCGATAACAATGCCTTCCTTCACCATGAAGTGCCATTTTTCCCAGCTCAATACTAGGTTCGTTTCTACGCACCTCTTCAAGACTTGCTCCAAACTTTGAAGACATTCCTCAAATGTTTTGCCAAACACTAAGAAATCATCCATGAATACTTCCATGTTGTGCTCTATCATATCAGAAAAAATGGACATCATGCAACGTTGGAATGTTGTCGGAGCATTGCATAGACTAAATGGCATCCTTCTAAACGCAAACATCCCATATGGGCACGTGAATGTGGTATTCTCTTGATCATCAAGAGCGATGGCAATCTGACTATATCCTGAATAACCATCCAAAAAATAATAGAAAGCTTTACCTACCAACTTGTTTAACATCTGGTCGATGAGTGGCAATGGGAAGTGATATTTCCTCGTGGCATTGTTCAGCCTCCTATAGTCCATGCACACTCTCCATCATGTGATAGTTTTGGAGGGAATCAATGCAGCTTTACTGTTTTGTACCATGGTCATGCCACCCTTCTTTGGCACACATTGCACCGGGCCAACCCAAGAGCTATCAAAAATGGGATAAATAATCCTAGCATCAAGCCATTTTATGATCTTTTTTTTCACTAGCTCTTTCATGCTTGGGTTTAGCCTTCTTTGGCCTTCAATGGTCTTGCCATAGTACTCCTCCAAGATAATCTTATGTATGCAAATGGTTGGGCTAATACCTCGGATGTCTGCCAAGGTCCACCCCAATGCTTGCTTATAATTGCTTAACATTGCCAGCAATCTCTCCAGTTGATCATTAGTGAGATCAGTGGCAATGATCACTAGAAGAGTTGAGTGTTTACCTAAATAAGCATACTTCAAGTGATTTGGTAGTGGGTTTTGCTCCAACTCTGGCGGCTCCTCAATTGATAGTTTAGGTGCCTTAATCTCTCTACCAGCCAACTTAGTGGCTTAAAAATTCTTCGCCTCCTCAGCCTCCAAGACCAATTCTTCAGGTTTTTCAAACAATGCAGCTATGTCGTCTTAGTTGCTGGCATTGAATTCTGTATCCTGGCATAACTGCGCCATATCCAAAGTGTAGATAGACTCCATCATCTCTTCTGCTTGGCATTCATCAGGTTCATCTACACATTTCAAAGCTTGAAACACATTAAATGTAACATGTTGATCATTCATGCGCATTGTTAGTTCCCTTTTATGAACATCTATCAAAGCCCTACTCGTGGCTAGGAATGGCCTACCCAAAATAATCGGGACATTAATATCAACCTCATAATCCAAAATGATGAAATCAGCTGGAAAAATAAACTTGTATACCTTTACCAACACATCCTCAATCTTACCCTTGGGATGTATATAGGACCGGTCTACCAGCTGGAGTGTCACCGTGGTAGGTCTGGCTTCTATTCCATGCTTCCGAAAAATTGACATTGGCATCAAGTTGATGCTGGCTCCTAGGTCGCACAACGCCTTGCTCGTGAATTTATTGCCAATGGTACAGGGAATGGTAAAACTTCCCAGATCTTTCAGCTTTGGTGGCAATCGGTTTAGGATCATGGCACTGCATCCCTCGGTGAGAGCAACAGTTTCAAAGTCTCCCAACTTCCTCTTCTGGACATAATGTCTTTCATAAATTTCACATAGTTGGGCATTTTCTCAAAGAGCTTCTACCAATGAAATGTTGATTTGTAGCTGTTTAAGAACTACCAAGAAGCGCTTAAATTACTGGTCTTGCTTATGCTTTTGAAGTCTCGCTGGAAATGGTGGTGGCAAATAAGCATATGTCGGGGCTACTGGCTTTGCCAAGGCAGTGTTGGCATCTGTTTTGGCATTGCTACTGGCAAAATTTGCTTTTGTTTCCTCTTTCTCTGCTTCCCTGGGGTTTTTTACTGGCACTGGCTTCTCGAGTTGGCAGTTAACTGGCTGCTTGGCAGCCTTCTCTATTTCACACTGCTTACCGCTCCGAAGAGTTATAGCTTTACACTGCTCGTTATCTTTGTGTCGAGCATCTTCGGTGTCACTTGGCAATGCTCATTGGGTTCGATTGCTGAGTGCATTAGCAATCTGCCCAATTTGAACTTCCAAGTTCCTCATTGATGCTGCCAAACTCTGGACTGTGGCATCATTCCTCTCCATGTACTTTGTGAGAGTGCCTCCTTGGTTAAATCTCTGCCCTTGCTGGAAATTTTTTTGAGCTTTCTGTGGCATGGCATTCTGATAGAATGTTGGCACGTCATAGTTGTTGAAAGATGGCATGGCATTGTTATTCTACCTCTAGGTATTCTAGCGCTGGGCATTGGACTGGATACCTCCTTGATTTCCCCATGCTAAGTTAGGGTGCGGTCTCTATCCAGCATTATAAATATTGGAGTTAGGATTATGGTAACGATTTACATTGCCAACGAAATTTACCGATTCAGGGTTGGCAGGGCATTCATCCACATGATGGTTTTCTCCACAAATTGTACAAAATGGATCTAATACTTTAACTTTTTGGGACTCATTGTTCTTTTGCAACGTTCTCACCATGCTGGTAAGATTGGAAACCTCGGCATAGATGGACGTTAATTCATCAACATGAAATTTCCCTCTGGTTTTGGTTTCGGTCCTAAGTCTAGCAACAGGATATTCAAAATCATTGATTGCAATTCTTTCAAGAATGTCAACAACCTCAGTATACGTCTTGTCCAGCAATGAATCGGCTGCTGAAGTATCAACAACAGTCCTCGTTTGTGTGTTCATTACATTGTAGAAAGTTTGTATTTGGGTCCAATTCAGGAATCCATGCATAGGACACCTTCTCAACAGATCTTTAAATCTTTCCCAGGCATCATATAAGGTCTCGACCTCGGCCTGCCTGAATGTAATAATCTCACCCCTTAGCTTGGCAGTGAGTGTTGGCGGCTGGAATCTTGTCAAGAACTTCTGGCATATGTCTGCCCATGAAGTGACTGAGCCGGGTGGCAAGGAATTGAGCCAAGCCTTACCTCTATCTCTCAAGGAAAAAGTGAATAACTTCAGCTTCACGGTATCTTCAAGTACTCCATTTTGTTGAAATAACTGGAAAATCTCCACGAAATGCTTCAGATGTTGCCTCAAATCTCTAGTAAGTGCTCCATCAAACTGACCTACATTCAAAAGAGTTTGAATCATTACCGGCTTAAGTTCAAAATTGATAGCATTTACCTCTGCGCCAACCAGTCTTGGCATCATATTGTCAATGGTTGGTGCTGAATGTTCTCTAATAGATCTTTCTTCATTAACCGACGGTGGTAGCATCACATTGTTAAATGCATTTCCTTCATTGTTCAACACACCATTCCCTCTATTACCTTGATTATTCATCTCTCGAAATCTTCTTTTTAACCTCCGCAAGGTTTTCTCAATTTTTGGATCGTATGGCCACTCATCTACCACGAGATGGCTTTTGGTCATACACCGATAAAAGCAAAAAGTGAAATAACAAAAAATAAAAGAAAGACAAGTAAAAATATAAAAACAATCAACTCTGTTGCAATCCTCGGCAACGGCGCCAAAAACTTGTAGACTCTCTAAGTAAATGTTGGCAAAAGGGGCAGAAAATATGTATTGGAAAAGTAAAGAACAATGCCAAGATAAGTCTTTTGCATGCAAGTATACACGGTCTGCAAGTAATACAACAGTTAAGCTGAGTATCGATCCCACGGAGATTGACTTGGAATCCAATTGTCTTTGATTGTTACTTGCCTTGAGAAAAAGTTGTTTGTTTTGAAGTGGTTTCGAAAATAATTGAAAAATAAAATAAATGAAAATAAAATAAAGTGAGACATTGGCAAGGAAGGTGCTTTAATGAATGATGAGCATTGACAGCGAATGCCTGGTTTTCACACTATTCATGTCGTGCCAGCCTTCAATAACAACCTATCTTGGCATTGTTTGCCGAGCATATTCAAAATTAGCAAAGCCTCTCTCGATGGTCATTGCCCTAAATTGATCATGTAAAAACACCTATATCTCTATAGTGCATGCTTTTAAATAAACCAATTTGATTAAGATCCAATCTACACTCCTAAGGGGTAGATTTCACTCCCGAAGTAAGTTCATCTACTTGAACGACTTCTCTCGAAGCTTCTCTCCTCAGTATTCAACAACTTAATCGTTGCCACCCCAAGTATGTTAAGATATTGAGGAGCAATAGGCCAACAGTGCCAGCTATCGCTTGGCATAGTATTTAGAAAACATTAAAGAATGTTGAATAGATAAAATAATGCCGAAGGCAAATTTATTATTAAAAACTAAAACATAAAATAGCGTTCAACGAAAATATCCCCCACCAACTATTAAATTAGTTCATGGTGAGGGATTTAACAAAAAAAACCATAAACATTTTCAAAATGCATCATCATTAAAACAAGATAAAATAACTTGCAAGAGAGAATGAGCGAGAAGGGGTCTCTCGATGCAGCCCTTCAAGATCCAGGTTCTCGGCCAAGCTGGTCGAACCACCCTTCCAAGGTGCACCCGGTTGTCAATTGCCTTGCACTCCTACTCCTCACTCTGATCTTTTATCAATGCATGCCCAAAGTCCTCCTTAGTTGGTGTTTAAATAGGCGTGCAAGGAAGGGATAGGATAAACTCCTCGTTTGAATTTTAAATGCTAAAGGGATAAGAGATAATTATCTTATCCAAATTTGAATAAGAGTTTATCAGGCTAAACTTGACGTCATATTGTCGACGTTGCCTTAGCATTCAAGCTTGGCATGAATCTGCTAACCAATCTTGGCACCATCTTATCCGCTATTTTTTTGGAGATTGATCCAATTGCTATATTTTTGGAGCTTGATCTTATCCTATTTTTTTGGGGTCCAACAGTTTCTTGGCATGGCATCAAGTTCACTTCTCTGCCAACCGGTGCTTGGCATTGTCTGGTCCAGCTGTGCCAACAGCACTCGACATTCTCTCTGGCATTCCTTCCTGTATTGCTTTCCTGGGCCAAATACTATTCCAAACCTGCAAAATTGCCAACAAAACAACCATTCACACTAGCATAGACAGAATTCTAAACTCCTTATGCAAATGCATGGTTTTAACATCCTAATGAAATGTACCTAAAAACAAGCAAAAGCATTGTAAGATTGGCACTAAAAATAATACTTTTGGAGAGGTAACAACAACTTTAATAGTAACGAATATTGTTAACTTTTTGAATAATTACTTACAATGTTACAAAAAATTCTCAATTATCCAACTTAAAATTTTTGTAACTTTCTAAAAATCTTCTTGAAATTACTTACTTTTTCATACTAACATGTAACATTTTGAGTAATTACTGAAAATTTACGAGAATTACACAATTTGTTACAACTATTGTAACTTTTTCAAGTAGTTATTGTTCGGTTGTATAACATCACAACGATTGTGCAAGTGTACGCATGTCAAAGAAAGTGTAATTGATAGGTTATCCCTATAGGATATCGATCCCAAGAGGACTGGATTCTATTCACTTATGATTGTTAACACAATAATATTGTAAATAAAATGAAATGTAAGAGTAGTTGTTGGTGTAAACAATTGGTAAAAGTGAAGAATGTGAAGTATAATGTAAAAAAATAATAACAAGTATAATAAAGAAAGATTTATCAATGAATAGATTAGATCCCCTAGGTGAAACTCAACACATTACCTAATGCTGCAAGAGCATAAAGATAGATGATTTATCAACAATGAAGATCAAGTTCATTTTACTCACTTTCCTTCGAATCTCAATAAAAACTTATACATGAAATCAACCACATCTTCCAATGATGGCAAATAATGCATGCAAAGAAGTAAACCAAATTCCTTTGCGTTCTCACCCAACTTCTTCTGAAATGCTCGTTAACTTGAATTGTCACCACGCCTTCCAGTGGCAGTGGCTGTATTCATCGCTCCATGCAAAATAGCATTGAAACCAATAATTCAAACAAAGAAGAAATCTTTATAAAACAAATTGAAGTTCACAATCTAAAAGTATTTCCACACTTAAAGAAAGAAAACAGTAACCATCATTCATTTAATACAAAAAATAATGAAAGCAAATGGAAACCTCTATTCCTAGATAGTCTCAAAGTCATTCCAATATTTTCCCTTGCTATCGCACTCGACCTCTCTTTTCAAGAATGCATCTGCTTCATCGTCACCTTGGTTCACCAAAACAAGCTCAAGCCACCATGGATGAAGCTTCAAAGAAATAAAGAAAATGAAGAATAAGGTTGTCCAGATCTTTCTCCTCTCCTTTCTCTCTCTTCAATAATCCTTTTATAGTCTGATCTTAAAAGGAAACATGTCATTAATGTGAATTTTGTATTAAAATTCTATATAGAGTCTGTTATAACAGGCTGTACGGCTTGCGCTCTTCATTCTTATGTTTAGAAGCTTCCATATAGTTGACATATGTGGCGATAGTCTTGGATACAATACGGATCTACTTTTTACAATGACATTAGGAGTGCAATGACAATGCATCGAAATGATAGAATTTAGGATAATTCGAGCAAAGTTAACTGAGTTAGAAAATATGCAAATGTTAAGATAAAAATGCAAGAATGCATGAAACAGATAACAATATGGGGACAAATTAATCACTAAATAAGGTGGAAATATATGCTCTTTAGAGAGATGCATATACTTATTTTTTCTCTGACAACACCGACTCTACAAAGGTACATGTGACATTGCTTTATGCATGTCTTTTGATGACACCAAATACATCCCTTCATCCAATGCTAAGAGCATTATCGATTTAAACAAACCAGAGATGGGTGCACCTATTTGTGATCTGAATACACCGACTCTACAAAGGTCCATATGCATGTGTTTGCTTTATCCACCCATGGCTTTCACATCTCAAATAGTGCAAAAGATATTTTTTTCTCGACAAATGCCTCCGAAATTACTTCTTAAAGAGCACCAAATCATTAAAATGCCTTTTGATGGCATAAAATCAATCATTCACGTGCCTCCGCTCATCCAATGCTGAGTGCATTATTGATGCAAATGAAGACAAAGATTATTGTACCCATTTGTGCTCCTAACAACACCAGCACTACAATGGTACAAAATCTTGTTGTTACATCACATTATCAAGCGACACTGCTGATACTTCCACTCAACTATTTCCCTCTGATTACACAAGCGTATATGGTGTTGCTATTTGGAAAAACAAATATTCCTATACCTTTTTTTTACTCTAATAACACCAGCCTTACAAGGGTACATATGTTTATTTGCATATTCTGCCTAATTGCTGGTGCCAACACAAGCATTCCAAACCTCTACTTACGCAAATGCCTCTTGCCTTGCTACTTATGAAAACAGAGGCGTTTGTACTCATGTGTTTTGAATAACACATAATCTATAAGAATGACATTGCCCGTAACACCCTAAACCTAGATGTCACATTTGGGCCTTAAGCTCAAACATGTTACCATAAAATTTCTCAAACTAGGTTTAGCCCAACAAAGTATTTCCCAAAGACATTTAAAGCCAGTCGTTGAAAATATATATAAGTGATAAAAATGTTACATATGAGCTCTAATTTAATTTAAAATATTTGAACATCTAATTTGATTAATACAATTTCAAAAAAGAAGAATTACAGACTCAACCACGTAAGGTCCTATGAATATACAGTCCACTAAAAATCTAGTACCGTACCTTAAAAATCACTATATGCTGGAATCTTGTACTGATAGTGCTCTTTGATCCCACGATCCGACGATCAACCTATGCACGAAAACAATGATTTTGAGTGCTGAGCTTACAAAGCTCAGTGGTATACATCTACTCTACTATACTTCATGCTAACCATAAACACAAGCATGCAAGCTAGTACAAGCAATAAGGAGAGATAAATAAACACGTGGCACTACCACTAATCGCCTAAACACATGCTCTCATCATGAAAGTCATCAAACAAGTATTCAAGCATATATCCTCAGCAATAATCATAGCTTTCATAATTATCTATTATTTGCCGCAGTTGTTCGTCTTAATAATAGCTATTATAGTTTTAATAAATCAACACCACTATCACTTGTAAACACCTTCTTAAGCCTACTAAATTCATAGTTATTAATCAAATCCTTGTGGGTTCAAATCTCTGCTTATCACTTTATTACTCGATTTGACTAATATACTTGCTCTAATGTGCATCACTATTCGACAAGCACCAAGTTTTTGGCACCGTTGTTGGGGATTGGCAATTGATAACTTTGTTGTAACTGCGCTTAGGACTATATTTTGCTTGCATTTAATTTTTGCTTTTATTTCTCAGGTTTGTTCCAATGCATGACCAGAAGTTCCAACTCAGAACCTATTATGTCGTTAGATACAAATATTGAAAAGACTTTGAGGAATCTAAGCCAAGAGAAAAAGAATATGGTGAACGAGAATAATAGGAACGACTGTGAAAATGAGAAAGAATGTGGTGTACGACCAGTTAATGGACACAGAGATATCAACACGGCTCAAAGAGATAGCCAAATTCGATAGGAGGATCCACCCCCTGCCAGAATCAGAAGGCCTATTAAAAGGCATATCGAGCCTGTTATCAACAACCTCAACCCATCGATTGTTGTACCAGATCTAGGGACAACCCACTTTGAGCTAAAGCACGTTATGTTCAACATGCTCAATACAATTGGATAATTTGGAGGATCAATAAGAGAGGATGCTCGAGAGCATATTCAATCTTTCTTGGAAGTTTACGACTGTTTTCGACAACCAAGGATTCCAGATGATGCCTTGAGACTCAAGTTATTTCCCTACTCCTTGCGAGATTGAGCCAGGTCATGGTTGAAGAATTGTTCCTCAGGATCTATTACATCCTGAGATAAGTTGTGTAGCAAGTTTCTGCACAGATATGATCCAACGAATATGCACAATCAAAAGCATAGTGACATCATCTGGTTCCAACAATATGATGATGAATCCATGTATGAAGATTAGGATAGATACAAAGACATGTTACACAAGTGCTCGATTCTTGGATTTCATGATTGGCTACAAATCATGATGTTCTATAGTGGCGTCAACGCACCTACCAGAATGATGATTGACTCGTCGGCTAATGGAACTTTGCTTTACAAGAAAGCTGATGAGCCCTTCGACATTTTATACCAGATAGCCAACATCAACTACCAGTTCCCAATGAGGAGATTGAAGACTGAAACTAAACCTTCTAGAATAATCTAGTTAGATGAATCTCAGACTGTAGCGGCTCAACTCTCTACTATCACAAACCTGCTCAAGAACAAGTAGGGACCATCCAACGTCCGAGAGGCCAAGGTAGTGCAATACACTTGTGAGCATTGCGATGGGGAACACCAGTCAAGTGAATACCCTCAACAACAAGAATCTTGATGCTACATAGGGAACACCAACCATAACAACAATCCCTATTCCAAAACCTACAAACTAGGGTGGCCATAACATCCTAAATTTGGTTGGGGAGACAACAAAGGAAATTCAAGAGCACAATATAATTCCATTAATGAACCTCCTGGATTCCAACAAAAGACTCATAGGCAGAACCAGGGAGTTTCTAACTCCAATTGTAATTCTTTTGATAACTCTTATTAAAATTTTATGGACAATACCTGCGTTATTTTGCAGGATCAAGTAGCCCATTTGAAGAACCATAACGACATGCTCACAACATAGGCTGCCATATTACAAAACCAGCAATCGATCATGTAAAAGAATACCGTCTCTATACGATCCTTGGAGACACAAGTTAGGCATATTGCCCAGATGTTGAAACTGTGACCACCAGGCAGACTACCTAGTGATACTAAAGTCACTAAGGCCTTTAATATAGAGCAATGCAATGCCATCACATTACATAGTGACACGCAAATGAGGACAAAATCCAAGTTTAGGGGAGATTCTTACGTAAATCTCAGTCTAAGCAAGCTATCCATTAACACTCTTGTATTTAAGGAACCAACTCTTACATTTAAGGAACCAGCTCTTGTGTCTTCTATAATGAGCGAACTTGCTACTGATGGTAAGAGAGATGATGTAACGACCCAAATTTTAGGCTTTGCAAAATTGGGCCTCAAACTCAATTAATTGGGTCTTATGTTGGAAACCGAAATCATTGATAGTTGGATTTGGGCTTTATGGCAAATTAAAAGGGGTTTTAGGTATGGGTGTTGTTTAATGAAAAGAAAAAAAAAAGAGGGGGAGAGTTTAAAATAAAGGGGCTGATGTGATGGGTAAAAATGGGAGAGGAGAAGATATTTTTGTATAAGAGAGAAAGAAAATAGGTTTTGTGAGAGAAGAGAGTTTTGGCTCAATTTAAGAGTGATCCGTACTGTCGTTCACTTCACCACCGCCACCAGGGAGAGCTCGCCAAGATGCAACTGTCGGTGGTCTCTATGCTGCCGTTACCATCGTCACTCGCCGTGGTGGTGCTCGAGAAATTTGGAAGTCGTCAGAAAGTAGGCTTCTAGTGCTCAAAAGCAGAAACCGTTGCCACCAACGAGCTTAGGAGTTGCCAGTTTGACTGGAGGTTGTTAGTCAATTTCCACTGCTAAAAGAAGTCACACGCACCGCTGGTCGTGCGTAGGCTTCATTATAGGAGGTTGGAACCATCTGAGCCGACCCGAGTTAGAGTCGAGCTGCCGAGCCGAGTTGTGTCATGAGCTGTTGACCTCAAGCTACCAACCGAGCCGTCAGTCGAGCCAAGCCACATTGATGAGTTGTTAACCTCAAGCAACCAGTTAAGCTACCAGTCGAGCCAAGTCGTTGTTTGACTGAGCCGCTGATCTGTTGACCGGTGTTGACCGACTGTTGACTTTTTCTGAAAGACCCTATCCGGGGGTTTCTAAACGTTTTGGATCCAATGGCGCAGTTTGTTTTGCTGAATTCGAACTTGGTAAGATATTTTTACGTATTTGACCTTGTGAGTAGTATAGGATATGCATGAAATTAATGTATTTTTGTATTTGTTGATATACAATGATTGTTTGGGTTTGGACATCAGATTATGTAGATTGTTTGGGAAGTTTGGATGAGGATTTTAGTGATATCGTCTTAAGGTTAGTACACCTCGAACTCCAAAATGTTTCATGAGCATCATAAGTGTAATTGCTTTGCATGTAAGTGGTTTCAAATTAGGAGATAAGTAATAAGCATGTGTTGATACTGATAGTTTGAGGCTTGGTAATTATTAAGATTCTTGATGAGCTTGAGAATGTTCGAGTCTGTTATGAGCCTTAGGGACCGTATAGGATTGTTTGAATATCTGTATAATTATTTGATTGTATGATTGGTTGACTAATTGATATATGATGATGCCTCGTGTATTAGCTGAATAAGTTAATATGTTTGATTTAATATTGGTAAGAGACAATACTAATATATATTAGATTAAATGGGTAAAAATTGGGTAAATGGTATTAATTAATTAAATATGCTAGCAACGTACCTTAATGCCTTTCATAAGTTTTAAAGACCTAATAGGCATTATAACATCGTGATTTAAAAGAATTGTACGAACCCGTGAGTTGGGCGCCAGTATGAGCTTTGGTTGTATCGGTAAGCGATTTGGGTCATATCGGTACGGGTGGGACCGTAGTGGTGCTTATGGAAATTAGAAATTTCCCATAAAACTAATTTGTTAGTGGTACGCGTGTGAGTACTATTAGCCAAGGGTACCGTATCGATACTTATATTCGAGTACCGGTACTACTGAACTGAATAGTCTAAAATGTCGGTCTAAGATAATGGTAAAAGAAGAATTTGATTTATTCTTTGATTAATGAGATAATACGGATAAATGAGGACTTAATAAAGATGGTCAAAGCATGCTTTTTTAATGTACTAATAACTTGGTAAAACTTGGGTGATTCCTTGTAATAGTGAATCATAGAGATCCTCGGTGGATCGTATGTTGTTGTGTGCTATGTGGTAACTAGGGTCCTTGCTGTGTGCTGATTAGACGCCTAGATAGTTGAGTCAACCTTGTTTGGTGGGATTCGGATACTCAGCGTTAGGTGTTGCAACACTTTAAAGACTTCTAAATGGAGGATCTCGATGCTTTGTGGACGCGAGCCTCATTCGAAGAAGCTTGATGGGAGATTCTGAGCATGGTTGGAGGATCCCGATGCTTTGTAGACGCGGGCCTCATTCAAAGATGCTTGATGGGAGATTTCGAGCATGAATGGAGGATCCCGATGCTTCATGGACGCGAGCCTCATCCCCATGAGTGTAGGATCCCAATGCTTTGTGGACACGATATTTTGTGGACGCGGGTGTCACTCTAGATTTTATGGCTATAACTTTGTGTTTTTTGCTCGGATGATCTGGTGGGATCCCGAATATGATTGGGCCTCGTGGGCCATGTATGATGTTTGGCTATGTTGAGAGCACGTGTTTAGGCGACTAGTGATAGCGTCACGTGTTTGTTTATCTCTCATTATTTCTTGTACTATCTTGCATGCTTATGTTTATGATTTGCATGAAGTATGATAGAGTAGATGTGTACCACTGAGCTTTGTAAGCTCAGCGCTCGAAATTGTTGTTTCCGTGTATAGGTTGATTGCGGGATCGAGAAGCACTATCTTTATGGGATTCCAACAAGCGGTGTTGTTAGAGTATGATACTTGTATTTAGTGGGCTATGTGTTCGTAGTACCTTACATGTTAGAGTCTGCAAACCTTACTTTTGAATTTTTTATTAGTCAAGTCAAATGTTTAAATGTTTTATTTAATTGGAGCTCATTGTAACGTTTTAATCATTTATATATTTATTTTAAATCGTGGGCTTTAAATGTTTTTGGAAAGTATTTTATTTGGGCTAAACCAAGTTGAGAAAATTTATGATTTTGGTTTGGGCTTTAGGCCCAAATGTGACAACGGGGTCGAGGGTGTCACAAATATAACTAAGGATACACCTGAATCTAGTAACCACACGACGAGCCTAAACCGCCACCTCTATTCCCACAATGATTGAAAGCTCTAAAGCAAGATATCCAGTACAAGAAGTTTCTAGATATGCTCAAACAATTGCGCATCAATGTCCCACTTTCGGAGGCCATTGATTAGATACCAATCTATGCAAAATTTCTGAAGGAGATCATGACTAAAAAATGATGGGTGAAGTCGAAACTATTGCTACGGTGGGCGAGTGTGTGGTTGTGCTTAGTGATTTGCCACCCAAGATGAAGGATCCTGGCAGTTTTACCATTCCATGCTCCATAGGCCATAACTACTCTGGTCGTGCTTTATGTGATCTCGGTGCAAGTGTTAATTTGATGCCAAAATTTGTGTCAAATGACTAGGGATAGGAAAATCTAATCAACAACGGTGATCCTTCAGTTGGCCGGTCGATCTCAAATCTAACCCGAGGGCAAAATTGAAGATGTTTTGGTAAAGGTAGATAGGTTTGTCTTCCCGGCAGACTTTATCATCCTTGACTGCGAAGTTGATAAGAATGTTTTTATTATTCTAGGGAGACCATTCCTTGCCACTAGGTTTATTGTGATTGATTGTGAAAAAGGTGAATTCACCATGAAGATGAACGGCCAAAACACCACATTCAACATCTTTAGCACACTCAAGTACATGGATGAATATGAAGAATGCCAGCTTGTAGACACTAAAGAATCCTTCATTGAAGAAAGTTTGCAAGAGATATGTTGCAGCAATGTTATATATGCTTGATTAACACCCAACCAAGAAGCTAAATTACTGAATGTTTTATCGCAACACAAGAAAGCTATTAGTTGGTCTATCGCTGACTTGAAAGGGCATAAGCCCTACCTTGTGTATGCATAAGATTTTGCTTGCAAATGCTCAAAGTAGCTCAATAGAACCACATCATAGACTCAATCCCATCATGAAAAGTGTGGTTATGAAAGAAATTATTAAATGGCTCGACACTAGAATCATCTACCCTATTTCTGACAGCTCATGTGTGAGTCTTGTCCAGTGTGTGCCAAAGAAAAGAGGCATAATTGTGATCAAGAATGATGCTGACGAACTACTTCCAGCTAGAACCATTATTGGATGGTAGATTTGTATTGATTACAGGAAGCTGAACAAGGCCACGAAAAAGCACCACTTTCCATTACCATTTATTGATCTAATGCTTGACAAATTAGCAGGGAAACCATACTATTGCTTCCTGGATAGCTACTCTAGGTACAACCAGACTGTTATTGCACTAGAGGACCAGGAGAAGATGACCTTCACTTTTCCATATGGCATTTATGCCTTTCGGAGAATGCCTTTTGGCACGTGTATTGCACCAGCTATTTTTCAGCGTTGCATGATGGCTATCTTTTCTGACATGGTGGATGACTTCCTAGAGACTTTCATGGATGATTTCTCTACTTTTGGAGACTCTTTTGACCATTTCTTAGGTAATATAAAGAAGGTGTTGCAAAGATGTGAGGAAACAGACCTTGTGCTTAATTGGGAAAAGTGTCACTTTATGGTGTCCGAGGGCATTGTCCTAGGTCATCGTATTTTTTATAAAGGAATTGAAGTTAACAAAACCAAGATTAAGGTCATAGAGAAGCTTCCACCGCCAGCTAATGTTAAAGCCATTCGCAGTTTCCTTGGCCATGTAGGCTTTTATAGGAGATTCATCAAAGACTTCTCCAAAATCTTGAAGCCCTTGTGTTTGTCACTGGAATATAATAGAGCATTCGAGTTTGATGACCAGTGTCGTGCAACGTTCAAAACCTTAAGGAATAACCCTATTTATGCACTAGTTGTAGTACCCCCTGATTGGTCACAACCATTTGAGCTTATGTGTGATGCTAGTGACTATGTTGTGGGTGATGTTCTTGGTCAGTGCCAAAACAAGGTTTTTCATGTTATATATCATGCTAGCCGTACACTTAACGAGGTACAAGTTAAATACACTACCACTGCAAAAGAGATGCTTGCTATAGTTTTTGCATTTGATAAATTTAGGTCATATTTAATAGGAACTAAGGTTATTATACATACTTATCATTATGCTATTAAATACCTAGTGACTAAAAAGGATGCTAAATCTAGACTTATTAGTTGGATATTACTGCTGCAAGAATTTGACATTACGATAGTTGATAGAAAGGGTAATAAAAACCAGGTAGCTGACCATCTCTCTAGGCTTGAAAATGCATGTGATACTGATGTTGCATGTGATATTCAAGAAGAATTCCTTGCGAAAAACTTTTGAAGACCACTTCTTTACCATGGTAAGCTAACATTGTTAACTTTCTTGTTAGTGGTATTTTTCCTTGTGATCTTAATTACAACATGATGCACGCTACTATTATTGGGATAAGCCCTAGCTTTTCAAGCATGCGTGGATCAGATGATACGGGGATGTGTACCCAATGAAGAACAAGAAGACATTATTTACCATTATCACTCTACCCCGTGGAGAGGACACTTTGGAGGACACGTGACTACTAAAAGGTCCTACAATACAGATTTTATTGGCCATCCTTGTTCTAAGATGCCCATGCATACTATAAAGCATGCGATAAATGTCAAAGGACGGGGAACACTCTCGACGTAATGAGCTTCCCATGTAAATCATTCTTGAAGTCTAACTATTTGATGTCTGGGGCATTGACTTTATGGAACCCTTTCCATCCTCCAAAGGACAAATATACATCCTACTCATGGTAGATTATGTATCCAAATAGGTGAAAGTCGTTGCTACAACCAAGAACGATGCAAACACTGCCTTGAGATTTTTGCACAATAATATATTTACTCGGTTTGGAGTCCCTCGAGCCATTATCAATGATGAGGGTAAGCACTTTGATAACAAATTGATTGCTAAGGCACTGCGCCAATATAGAGTTTATCACAAGATAGCTACAACATACCGCCCGCAAACTAATGGACAAGACGAAGAATCCAATCAAGAAATCAAGCATATCCTTGAAAATATGGTCAAACCCAATAGGAATGATTGGTCTCTGAAGCTGGATAAAGCCCTATGGGCCTATCAAACTGTATTCAAAACACCATTGGACATTTCACCCTATAGACTCGGCTATGGAAAAGCCTGTCACTTAGCGGTTGAATTGGAGCACAAAGCATTTTAGGCCATTAAGAAGATTAACATGGATTGTCAACTAGCTGGGGAAAGATGATTGTTGGAATTAAACGAGTTAGATTAGCAACGCCTGGATGCCTACGAGAATGCCAAGATCTACAAAGAAAAGAATAAAAGGTGGTATGATGCTAAATTAATGTCCCAACACTTTGTTGAAGGACAAATTGTTCTACTCTATAATTCTCGCATAAAACTCTTCTCGGGCAAGTTAAAATCTCGCTGGTCTGGCCCATTCCAAGTTGTCAAAGTTTATCCCATGGTGTTGTGGACATCAAATATCTCAAAGATGACCTAATTTTCAAAGTCAATGGACAACATTTGAACGCCTATAAAGAAGTACCATTTCAACGTGAAAAATCTTCACTCACATTCCTGGATGTCTAGTGCATCCAGTCTTATCCTTTACTTTTATGCATTTTCAATTTTTGCATTTATTTTCTGTAATTCCTTTAATTATTCAATTCAGGTTTTATTTAATGTTTGTGTGTTTTGGTAGTTATTACAAGGAAGAAACAAAGGGTTGAATATTCTCTTAGGACACGGGAATACTGACTGGTTACACACTGGCTGGGAATTAGGTTTTTGGCTTATTCAAAGTAGAAAAACCATTCTTGCCCTTCACCATAACTTATAACTTTGCCACACATTGTAACCCTATCCATACACTGCCTACTTTTACTTTCCCGCTAAACAAAACAATCAGCATTAAATGTTGACTTCCCTCAATCACTCTCAAAACCTTTTGCCTTCATGCCCATCCATATCATTCATCCCCAAGTTTCCGCTTATTAAGAAACCAAAGCCGGTCGACTACCGGAGCAACCTATTTTCATTCTTGTGATAATCATAACTTCTTCCCTCCAACTATAATCTAGCTCTTATAATGGTACAACAAAGAAACAGTTGAGCCCTCCTTCATCTCCCTCTTTCCAGCAGTCACCTCTGATTCCTTTTTGGACTTTGACTTAGACTCCTTTATAGAACTTTTGATGATCCTAAAAAATTGACTTCATTCTACATCATTCAAGCGATGGTACGAGTTTTTTCAAAGTTAAGACCTTCCCCAAAAAAGGGGCTGGCACGATCTTCCCGATGCATTATCCTATTTGATGGTGAGGAGTTAGCCATCATACAGACGCATGGATGAGAGGTTTTCTCTAGATAGCCAAAACCAATAAATATTGATTGGGTCAAAGAGTTTTACACTCATTTTCGCCAATATGGTGATGGATGGGATTTTTTCTGAGGAATAAGGATGGACTTTACAACATAACTCATTGCTCGCCATTATAGTCTAAAGATGAAAGAAAAACTACACATTTGTTTTGTAGCCAATGCCACCGCAGAAACATATACCAGAGTCTTGCGTGATCTTTACATTGTAGGAACCATTTGGGAAAGAACACTATCCAACGCTAGGGTAGTGCGATGGTAGAACCTCACCCCTATTACTAAATTTTGGGCAAGGTTTATTAATACAAGGCTTTTACCCACCAAAAATTTGACTACATTCTCCTGCCGACAGTTATTGCTCTTCTACTTCATCATCTACAGTTGCCCGATTGAGCCTTACATACTCATCTATAGGGCCATCCTGGAACAGGTCACATCTAGACGAAAGACTAGGGAATTACCTTTCCCCTGACTTATTACATCATTCTACCAAGATGCTGGAGTGCCATAATAGAAACATGACAATATTTTCAAGGCATCTTTTGAATGGTTGCTTTTAGAGGTCTGTGCCATCAAAAATCTGCCTCCACCCACCGCCACCACTCACCAGAGACAGCGATCAGATACTGATGCTGGAACCTCCTCCCGCTTGCCAAAAAACAACAGTCCGCCCGGGACAAACGTAGGGGCACATCTTCTGGGAAACACCACCCCAGTAACTCCCTGGGTTAGTTTTTCTTTTCTTTTAGTTTATTTTTTATTTTGTATCTGCATATTTGCTTTTTCTTGATTTGTTTTTGTTTCTTTTTTCATTGGTGACAATGCTCTTCTCAAGTTTGGGGGAGTATATACCCATATGTATATAAGGTTAAATTTTAAAAAAAATAAGAAATTAGGACCTTAAATAGCCTAATGTGTCTGATAGGTTCTCCTTGCTATGATTCCTTTGATTTTGAAACTACTGCTGCGTTGATCATGACTTCTTATGATGAAACTATGTTGATGCTTTTCAATGTATTAAGAGCTTTATGTTTTGAAGTTAATGATGAATCTGCCGAAGCCTTTAAAAACACATGTTGCATGTACTCTAAAAACTTAAGAAACCTTAAGGAAGCTCTAGGCCTAATCTCTGATGCCAAAGCATGAATTAATGTGAATTTAATGCTCAATGTAGTAATTTAAAGGCTTAAAAACTCCCTGAAAAATCAAGAAAATTCATTAAAACATGATAATATAAACAAAACTATTAAGGGACACTCTTTTTTGCTTCTTGCTATCTTAGTACACTAGGTGAGTTGTGCTTGCTCCATTTAACTTTCCCTGGTAGGAATGATAGTACTGGCAAAGAGTGAATGAAAGTCTTCATGGGATGACATTACTCATAGGGCTCGGGGATGGGCTATTTGCTCTACTCCATCTTCACGTATGAAAGGTAAGTGTGGTAATCTAAAGCCCCGAGGACACAGTTTTTAAACTTAAAAAGAAAATGGAGAAAAACAATGCGCTGAAAAGAAAAACAATTGCTGAGGCAACAATAGAGAGCGGCCCTTAAGTTTCTCTAAGGCTATTAAGTGATGAATACATGTAACTTAGCACACACTGCACCTACAGTCGATTTGCTCTTTGGAACAAAACTATAAGCTCTAATACATCGCATCTCATTGACATAGCTGAGGAATGAATTACTGATGCAGCATGACTTGGAATCTCTATAATCATAGCTTAGTAAAAACTTAGGACTCATGGGTTGTTTACTATTTTATTTTCTATTTTTAATTTTTCTTGCATCCATTTTGCATCGCTTCAGGACAAGCAACAGTTCAAGTTTGGAGGTATTTGATAAATGTGTAAATGATCTATCTTGTATGCCCTTTTTACTTGCCTTTTTCATGTTTTCAAGCCCACATAGATTGCATTTAGGTTACACTGTATATAATTACATATAGATAGGGAGTTACATATAGATAGGGAGTTACACCACATGCGCTTAAATGTCATATATATTGGTGCTTTTATGGGAAAGGTGGTGCTTTGTGGTGCATGTGCAGGATGATGGTAGATGCTAGATGAGTGTTGAAGCGAAAGAGTAGTAGATCTCATGGCTGGAGCTGACGAGGCTTAAAGAGTTAGAGATGAATCTTCTTTTGCCCACGTGGACTTTCACCTTGATACGGAACATTAAATATAGCGAGAAATCAATGGCTTTCTTTAATGAAGTCGCATGCAGTTTAGGGTACTGAAGCCCTAATTTCACCGCCTATATAAGAGAGACTTGGACACCAATTCAAGGGGAACGCGATTATAGACAATAATCCTAGTCTGAAGCTTGCGGAGAACCACTGAAGTAGAATCTAGAGAATTCTCCTCATGACAAATGCCATCGAAAGAGGTTGACAGAGCGGGAGACCTACAACAACAGTTGGATGGCATGGAAGGAGTTTGTCGAGGACGCTCGAATTTTTTCTTTTCCTTGCTTGATAAATTGCCATACATAATACTTTTTATTATGAATGTTTAGGCTCAGACATGAGCTAAATACTTTAGTTGGGATTATTACGTCGTAGGATTTTATGTTTTAATTACTTTATTATAATGCTATGGTTGTTTTCACTTTATCTACTATGTTCATCATTCTTCATGTGTAGTTATTGTTAGAACTATCGAGAGAGGCCTTTTAACTATTGATTTGTGGCTTAATATCGAGAGAGTTAGGTTATACAAAAGTGAACAATGGGGCTAAGATGTTAACTTAGTCTTAATTTGGCTTAGACATAAGTTTAGGGTTTTAACAACTAAAAGGGAGTTCTTAAACAAATAATAGAGTTTTTAGGGTTCCCGCAGACATGTATTACCTTACCTTCAATTTTATTAACTTCTAGGCATCGAGAGAGTCAGAAGTTCCTTAGAAAATCCTGTCGAGTAGATAAATATCTTAATGATTTACGTAGACATGTATATCTAGTTGTTGTAGCATTGTAATAAGTATTCAAGCATATATAATCCCAGTTTAATAAATCATAGCTATTTTATTTTTAATTGTTTTAGTTTAATAAATCAACAACCACCATTACTTGCAAACACATTCTTAAGCCTAAAAACTTCGTAGTTATTAATCCAGTCCTCGTGGGTTTGACACTCTACTTATCACTTTATTACTTGATTCGATAAGTATACTTGCTCTAAAGTGCATCACTATTCAACAAGCACCACTTATCTCCAAACACTAGGGTCTCCCAATTAGATTATAATGATAGGTTGTTGCACCTTATGGTATCCTGGTGGTTTCGACCATCGGTTGGAAAGTATTCTTCCTTCAGAGTCTTAGACATTTGGTGGATACACTGCTTCCAAAATGCTAAACGCAACAATCTTGCCAAGATAATATTTAGTGAACTTGTTGATACCATTAACCATGCAACCACCATGCGTATTGAAACTCTTGTGTACGATTATATTCTGAGTAACATTTTCATCAAAGAAGTATTGATTACTCACTAGATGTTGGCCTTCCTTTGGGCTCTCCCATAAATTTTAAATCTTTAAAGAAATACGGTTGGGAGCTTGTGGGAACAGAATGGAAAAAAAGGGGAAAGACCAGCCAATGAGACCTTAGAGGATGTGTTGCATGATGTTGACGATCCTCGTACTGATGTTAATGGTAGTTCCAGTAAAGCCTCACTTCCTCCACACTATCGTGTCATGATGGAGCCCTTTGATATGAGATTTGCAACTATGCAATCTCATTTTGATGAGAGACTTACCGATATTCACAATCAACAATTGACCATGCAAACTCAACTAGAGGAATTTTGTGGTGTTGTTATTGCTCGGTTCGACACATTGTCTGTTGAGGTTGATGCTCCCTCTTGGGACTTGACTAGCCCACCACCGCCATCGGATGCTTAATTAACTTGGTTATGTTGGTTTATATGTATCGCATCAAAGACTTTGTTAGTTGTTATGACTTGTACTGATCATACTTTGGTTATTTTGGTACTTAAACATCTTTTTGGTTGGATATTTCAATATAGATGATGTGGAAATATTTAGAATTTGGTAACTTTTTATTTATTTGCATATATTTCAGCCCATCATCTTATGTAATTATGGATATTTTGGATTTCCAATGGTAATATATTTTTCTTATTCTTTATTTGGCATACTATATAATATTGCAATGTATTTTTGAAATCGTTTAGATCTTCTCCAACAATGTTACTATACTAGTAGTACATATTCTACATGAACAGTACCGATTCTACATGAAAAGTACCGATTCTTACTTACGTGAGCTGGTTTAAGATTATGTTAAATAGGGTAAGCATTTGTGTTGTTACATGTTCTCTTACCTGTTCCATAAACATTTCTGTAGGTGCTGTACAAAAATGTGTAGGTACCTTATTTGCTATGACTTTGGTAACATTTAGTGTTATCCTTTAAGAGTTTGTGTATAACACAATTTCCTATCATAAGTTTGGTTAGTTTTAGATTAGGAGATATGGAATAATAATATGTGTAGTTACTTTTTTTAGAAATTCCATAAACATTTTTATAGGTTTCGTAAAATATCGTGCAGGTACCCTATTTGTTATGCGTTTCGTAACATATAGAGTTATACTTTAAGAGTTTGTGTAATAACACAATTTCCTACCATAAGTTTAGTTGGTTTTGGATTAGGATATATGGGGTAAGAATTTGTATAGTTACCTTTTTCCTAGAAATTCCATAAACATTTCTTTAGGTTTTGTAAAACATTGTGTAGGTACCCTATTTGTTATGCGTTTGGTAACATATACAGATACTCGTTAAGAATTTGCGTAATAACACAACTTCCTACCATAAGTTTGGTTGGTTTTATATTAGGTGATATGGGGTAAGAATTTGTGAAATTTCCTTTTTTCTTAGAATTTCCATAAACATTTCTGTAGCTTTTGTAAAACATTGTGTAGGTACTCTATTTCTTATGCGTTTGGTAACATATTGAGTTATCCTTTAAAAGTTTGTGTAATAACACAATTTTCTACAATAAGTTTGGATGATTTTATTTTTTGTTGAAAGAAAGTTTGGATGGTTTTAGATTAGGAGATATGGGGTAAGAATTTGTGTGGTTACCTTTTTTCCTAGAAATTCCATAAATATTTTTGTAGGTTTCGTAAAATATTGTGTACTTACCCTATTTGTTATATGTTTTGTAACATATAGAGTTATTCTTTAAGATTTTGTGTAATAACACAATTTCCTACCATAAGTTTGGTTGGTTTTAGATTAGGTGATATGGGGTAAGAATTTATGAAGTTACTTTTTTTCCTAGAAATTCCATAAACATCTCTATAGGTTTCGGAAAACATTGTGTAGTTACCCTATTTGTTATGTGTTTGGTAACATATGGAGTTATTTATTAAGACTTTGTGTAATAACACAATTTCCTACCATAAGTTTGGTTGGTTTTAGATTAGGTGATATGGGGTAAGAATTTGTGTAGCTAACTTTTTTCTTATAATTCTCATAAACATTAATGTAGCTTTCGTAAAACATTGTGTAGGTACCCTATTTCATATTTGTTTGGTAAAATATAGAATTACCCTTTAAGAGTTTGTGTAATAACACAATTTCCTACTATAAATTTGGATGGTTTAGATTAGGAGATATGGGGTAAGAATTTGTGTAGTTTCCTTTTTTCCTAGAAATTCCATAAACATTTTTGTAGGTTTCGTAAAACATTATGTATGTACCCTATTTGTTATGCGTTTTGTAACATATGGAGTTATTCTTTAAGAGTTTGTGTAATAACACAATTTCCGACCATAAGTTTGGTTAGTTTTAGATTAGATGATATAGGGTAAGAATTTATGTATTTAGCTTTTTCATAGAAATTCCATAAATATTTTTGTAGGTTTCGTAAAACATTGTGTAGGTACCCTATTTGTTATGCGTTTGGTAACATATAGAGTTATTCGTTAAGAATTCGTGTAATAACACAATTTCCTACCATAAGTTTGGTTGGTTTTAGATTACGTGATATAGGGTAAGAATTTGCGTAGTTGCCTTTTTCCCTAGAAATTCCATAAATATTTCTTTAGGTTTTGTAAAACCTTGTGTAAGCACCCTATTTGTTATGCGTTTGGTAACATATATAGTTATTCGTTACGAATTTCTGCAATAACAAAATTTCCTACCATAAGTTTGGTTGGTTTTAGATTATGTGATGTGGGGTAAAAATTTGTGTAGTTATCTTTTTTCTTAGAAATTCCATAAACATTTCTTTGGGTTTCGTAAGACATTGTGTAGGTACCCTATTTCTTATGCGTTTGGTAACATGTAGAGTTATTCGTTAATAATTCGTGTAATAACAGAATTTCCTACCATAAGTTTGATTGGTTTTAGATTAGGTGATATAGGGTAAGAATTTGTGTAGTTGCCTTTTTCCCTAAAAATTCCATAAAAATTTCTGTGGGTTTTGTAAAACCTTGTGTAGGCGCCTTATTTGTTATGTGTTTGGTAACATATATAGTTATTCGTTACCAATTTTTAATAACACAATTTCCTACCATAAGTTTGGTTGGTTTTAGATTAGGTGATATGGTGTAAAAATTTGTGTAGTTATCTTTTTTCCTAGAAATTTCATAGCATTTCTGTAGGTTTCGTAAGACATTGTGTATGTGCCTTATTTGTTATGCGTTTGGTAACAAATATAGTTATTCGTTAAGATTTTGTGTAATAACATAGTTTCCTACCATAAGTTTGGTTGGTTTTAGATTAGGTCATGTGGGGTATGAATTTGTGTAGATACCTTTTTCCTAGAAATTCCATAAACATTTTTGTATGTTTCGTAAAACATTGTGTAGGTACTCTATTTGTTATGCGTTTGGTAACATGTAGAGTTATTCATTAAGAATTTGGGTAATAACACAATTTGTAACACCCCCTACCCAGGTTGGCAGCAAACCGGTTCGGGAGCGTTACCGAGTACAATACAAGTATGAACAAGCAAGAATAGGTTAACTATCCCTATTAGATGAGTTACTTAACTAGCAAGTTACCAAACATTTAAAACTTATCATGTAAGCAATCAACTTTACATACATTATAGGTTACCAAAAATTTCAATTATCATCATCATACAACATCATCATTCGAAACCATAAAGCAAACAAGTTTCCATTTTCATTTCATTGTTCATTAACTTGATCACATATATCATTTCATGCATAACTTACAAATCATGATCCATTGCACGTACCTTGATTCCAAGCAAGCATATGCCACCCTTACCTTTCGGCATTTACCATTCAAGCTTATAAAAATACTACAACAAGGTATGTTTACACAAGAGACTATATTCTTTCACAAGACATTCGAATAACATAATAGTCTAAGTCAATTACTTTGAACATCCATTAGACACATATCAATACTTATATGTGCATCAAGATGTATTTCCATTACATAGAATTATAGTTCATTACTTAATTTACATTAACCACCAAGTTCATATCATGATAGGCCCATTTAAGACATATACACAAATACAAGTTCAAGTGTTCAAAATGCATGCACTAGACATTATATACAACTAAGTGCCACCAACTAGAGGAGTACAAAACAAGTATGTCCATACTTTAGCTATGCTTGTGTCTTGCTTCCAGCTCAAGAATTCAGGCTTCAAGATCAAGCAACGATCGAATCCTTTAACCTGTGGTTAGGAAGAATAGAAACGAGAGTGATAAGTACAAGATTGTACTTAGTGAGGTAGTAAATAGTTCTAACCAATTGTTAAGACATGTATCAATTAACTAAGTTTGAGCCTAGTCAAAGTTGGAAGGAGTTCGAATTCAAGCTTTAAATGCATACTTATCGTTTTCAAATTTAGTGACATATCATTTCAAGCAATTAGGCACACATCAATGCAAGAAGGATTATAAACCATTCAAGTAGCAACTCAAGTATCAAGTATTCAAGTATCAAGGCATTCAAGTGTCAAGCAATTCAAGTATCATGTAATTCAAGTATCAAGGCATTCAAGTGTCAAGTAATTCAAGTATCATGTAATTCAAGTATCAAGCAGTTCATATATCAAGAAACTCAAGTATCATGTAATTCAAGTATCAAGTAGTTCAAGTATCATGTAAGCTTTACTCTTTAATTATTTCTCATTTGTTTTCTTTAATTTAAGCCTTTGGTATTTATTTGTCCAGGTAATCGAGTCTCCAACCAACTGTCGCCACAAGATATACCGTAGTACGCAAAATGTACCGTAGTACTGGTCAACCCTCATACTGTCGCCAAATACCACACAAACGTACCGTCTGTCGCCAATTAGGGGCTTTAGCCATGGACCATAGTCCACCGTGACACAGTGAGCTCTAGACTCTAAGGCATGCCCTTCTACCTATGACCACTAACAACCAAGGCTTTGTTCAATTATGAATCACTTATTCAAGTATTACATGTTTATGTCAAGCAATAACTTATTCAAGGATCAATTCAAGTGATACATTGCAAGATCATTTTCATATACACAGCCCTTAGGCCAATTGAGCCTTAGCTCTACACTTTACAATTTAATCTTGCCATTCAAGCAAGCAATTAACATATGCCATCTCTTAGGCATCAAGCAAGATCTTTAATTCACGATTTATATCATTTTAACAAGTATTTAAATCATAAAGGTACATTTAAGCATTCATTTGAAATGATCACAATCAAAGCATCAAGGTTCAAGCATTTGTTTTCACTTTTCTTCCTAGATAATTTAACAACATACATGTTTCAATTAGATCTCAAGTTTTAGCTTAAATCATTCTTCCACTTTTTCATCACAACTGAGCTTAAATCAAGTATATTAACATGGCATAAAATAACAATAAGTAGACATGCATATTTAGTTAGGACCTAAGTCCAAACCCTATATTAGACTACACTAACAATACTCCAAGCTTAGCTAATCTTGGATCCAAATTCCTTTGTGTTTGCCACTAGCTTGGCCACTCTTTCATCTTCCACAAGGTTTACTCCTTGCTCTAACAATTCATACAAGTAAATCAAGTTCAAGACAAGATACATTCATTTCTTCAAAACAAGGCAACAATACATAATTCATTCATTTCAAAACATTAAGGGTGCTGCTGCTACTGTCTGACAGCTTGTGCACTGTCTACTAAAACATGCATAACTTTCATTCCGTATGTCGGAATTTCAATTGGTTTACACCATTAGAAAGATAACTTAATTGTCTTTATAACCATATAGACCTTGCATTTTAATTCTTTTCCAATTAATACAGTGTTTTGTTTAAAGACAGGGCAATTTACAACACTGGACAGTTTGCACTGTCCTTAGTGTTTCATTTCTACAATTCATTATACAATCTAGAATTTAGTTATGTTTACTCCTAATGATTTTAGACATATTAAGTCACTATCCATAAAATTTCCAGCCTTAAATTCTCTTTGTACAATTTATAGTGTTTTTTCAAAGTTACTGCCCAGAACAGAGTATTCTGGGCAGATTTCACTAGTTTGAGTTTCTAGCTTCTTTAATCACTTAGATGACATTTCAAAGATGTTAATTTAACTTATATGCATGCTCATACAAATCTAAGTCAGTTCTATTCACCTATCAATGTGATCAAAACATAGCATTATACAAAATCAACCATGTTCACACAATCTTATCTAGCAATGTGATCAAAACAGTTTCGTGCCATGATACATTCAAATCATACCAATTTAGTACCTAATTTTCCAACAACTTCCTAAAATTTTCCAGCATTTATTATCTTTCTAATGTATCAAATTTAATAGTACTAATGCAATTGATATCAAATTCATATTTCCATCAACAATTCCTGCTCCTACTAACTACAAACAACTTAACAATTCACATGCATATTCAATATTGATGCATGAACTATTCGAATGTTCAAGGGAAGGTTCTTATTATGAATTTAACTCTCTCTAACCAATTACTAACACTTAGGATACATGAAAGATTCATATAGAATTTTCAAGTTAGGCTCTAAAACAAGAGAAAGGACAAGAATACTTACTCTCTCTCCTAGCATGATCGAACAAGAGTCAAGGATTGGAACTAATTAAGCTCAATTCTTCACAAATTCATGGCAACAATTTCAACTCTCTCTCAATATTGGGGTTTCGGCCTTTTTGGGATGAAGAAGACAACATATGCTGATTTTTCCATGTGGCCGAGACACCTATCACATGTCTTCAATTATGGTTGCCATGTGTATAAGCCCACTTGAATAATTTATTTATCATGCAAGCTTTATTTTTACTTAAAAATTCAGTTTAGTCCTTTATGAATTTAGCTATCTATTTTTCCTTGTTTCAACTTTGGTCCCAAAACACTTAATTTCCTCAATTAACTCCCAATTATTTCAATTTGATTAACACATAATTCAATTAGTTAATGACTTAAATAGTGGCAACCTTCCTAGGCGCGGTTTAGGGTGTTACACAATTTCCTACCATAAGTTTGGTTGGTTTAGATTAGGTGATATGGGGTAAGAATTTGTGTAGTTACCTTTTTTCCTAGAAAAATGTTTATGGAATTTCTTACCATAAGTTTGGATGGATTTAGATTAGGCTATATGGGGTAAGAATTTGTGTAGTTAATTTTTTTCTTAGAAATTCCACACATTTTTTCTATAGGTTTCGTCAAACATTGTCCAGGTACCTTATTTGTTATGAGTTTGGTAACATATAGAGTTATCATTTGTGTATTAGCACAATTTCATACCATATTACAACTTCTCCAACAATGTTACCGATGCTTCTTGAACTTTACAATGCAACATGAACAGAACTGATTCTTCTTTATGAGGTGAATGGGGTAAGAATTTGTGTTATAACTTTTTTCCTACTACTTCTATGCATGTTTATGTAGGTTTTGTACATATTTGTGTTGGTACTCTATTTGTTATGTGTTTGGTAACATATAGAGTTATTCATTAAGAATTTGTGTCATAACACAATTTCCTACCATAAGTTTAGTTGGTTTCAGATTAGGAGATATGGGGTAAGAATTTGTGTAGTTACATTTTTTCCTAGAAATTCTATAAACATTTTTGTAGGTTTCGTAAAATATTGTGTAGGTACCCTATTTGTTATACGTTTGGTAACATATAGAGTTATCCTTTAAGAATTTGTGTAATAACACAATTTCCTTCAATAAATTTGGTTGGTTTTAGATTAGTACATATAGAGTAATAATTTGTGTAGTTACCTTTTTTCTTAGAAATTCCATAAACATTTATGTAGGTTTTGTAAAATATTATGTAGGTACCCTATTTCTTATGCGTTTGGTAACATATAGAGTTATCATTTATGAGTTTGTGTAATAACACAATTTCCTACCATAAGTTTGGATGGTTTTAGATTAGGAGATATGGGGTAAGAATTTGTGTAGTTACCTTTTTCCATAGAAATACTATAAACTTTTCTGTCGGTTTTGTCAAACACTGTGTAGGTACCCTATTTGTTATGAGTTTGTTAACATATAGATTTATCCTTTACGAGTTTGTGAAATAACACAATTTCTACCGTAAGTTTGGTTGGTTTTAGATTAGGAGATATAGTGTAAGAATTTGTGTAGTTACCTTTTTTCCTAGAAATTCCATAAACATTTTTGTAGGTTTCGTAAAACATTATGTAGGTACCCTATTTGTTATGCGTTTGGTAACATATAGAGTTATCATTTAAGAGTTTGTGTACTAACACAATTTCTTCCCACAACTTTCACTAGTTTTAGATTTGGTTATATGGGATATGAATTTGTGTTATTATCTTTTTTTCCGGTTCTATAGAAATATATGTTTGTTTCGTCAAACTTTATGTAGGTACCCTATTTCTTATGAGTTTGGTAAGATATAAATTTATCCTTTAAAATTTTATGTTATAATATAATTTCTTACCATAAGTTTGGTTGGTTTTAGATTTGGTGATATAGGGTAATAATTTTGTTATTATATTTTTCTTACAGGTTTCTAAACATTTATGTAAGTTTCGTAAAACTTTTTGTAGGTACCATAAATTATTATGAGTTTGGTAAGATATAGAGTTATCCTTCAAGAGTTTATGTTATAACACAATTTCTTACCATAAGTTTGGTTTGTTTTATGTTTGGTGTTATGGGGTAGTAATTTGTGTTATTACTTTTTTCTTACCGGTTCTTTAATAAATGATGTAGGTGTTGTAACAATTTATGTAGCTACCTTACTTCATATGTGTTTGGTAACAAAGAATGTCATCTTCTACGATTTTATGTCATCACACAATTTCTGACGGGTAAGAATTTGTGTTATCACATATTTTACTTCCATTTGTGTATAGGTTTATGTTTGTTACTGAAGAATTTGTGTACTTACACGAATTTGTGTTATCACATATTTTACTTACTCAAAATCTAATAAGTTGGGTAAGAAATAATGTTATCCTCTAAGAGTTTAGGTTATAACACAATTTCGTATCATAAGTTGTAAGGGTTTTGGATTTTGTGATCTTCAGTCAGAATTTGTGTTATAACTTTTTTTCCTAATAATTTTTGTAAGAGTTTAAGTAGGTTTCGTAAGAACTTATGTAGCAACTCAAAATCTTATGCGTTTTTGTAAGAATTAATGTTATCGGGTAACCATCTAGGTTAACACACAATTTCTTACCTTAATAAGCATTTGTGTATCTACCGTTTTTCTTATGTTTACTGTAACAATTTATATTACTGCATCATAAGAATATATGTTGAAACCGGATACCAGTATAACCAGTTTGCCTTTTTTAACTTTTTTTACTCTGCCTTACAGCAAAACTACTCGTTGAAACACAGAACATCAAACACCCTTTACTTTGGTATAGCCTATAGCAAATCAGCACTGATTCCCATTCCTATGAAGGTGTGCCCACCAGCACTTAACAAGCTACAGAAAAAAAAAGATTACTGTATGTTTTCTGAATTAAATTGCAATTACACATACACCTTTCCTTTCTGTACTTGAAATTATGGGCATTTATCATCTTCTACACATCACCTCGAATTGCATCAATCATGAAAACGACACCTGCTTCAATTTCACCTAGTCTTTAATGGTGCCTGATAGAATTGTGTGCCAAAATTTGCCGCAAAAAGTTAATGCCAATGGGCTAACAGCATAGCTGTTCTCTGCCTAGGATTGGTTTGTTATAAGTAAAAACTTGCCTCATGGGTTTCACTTCTTAAACAAAAGGTTTTGAACAAGTAGAAGTTCATCAATAAACAAATGTAAGAATCACAACTTCATTGCTGCATTAATTTTTTGGTTTTGAGTATCATATTTGTTCTTATTATTCATTGAATCTTTGGGGTTTTAAGAATTGTAATGCAGAAGAAGATATCTATACCAAGGGTGGAACGACCGACTTCCGAAACAATCCGGACATCAAGAATAAGACCGGGACATGGAAAGCATGTACTTACATCCTAGGTATTCTATATCCCAAGTGTACATTATTTGTCTGATATAAGTTTTATATATGTTCCATTGTCTGGTTTAATGACCCTTGAGGAATACTTGGGGCATATGCTATAGGAAATGAATGCTGTGAAAGATTGGCTTACTATGGGATTAACACAAACCTGGTTAACTATCTGAAATTCCAACTCAATCAACGAAATGTTGCAGCCGTTAGTAATGTCACGAATTGGTCGGGAACATGCTATGTCATGCCACTATTCGGAGCATTCCTAGCCGATGCGTATTTGGGACGATACTGGACGATTGCTAGTTTCTCCATGATCTATGTTTTTGTAAGTTCATTTTTGTTATATTTATTTATATATATATATATATATATGTTGGTACTGCTCAGATTGATCAGCTTTTCTTTATGTTGTCTAACTCCATGACAGGGCATGAAAATACTAACATTGTCAGCATCTATTCATGGCCTAAAACCGACATGCAACGAAAACAACATTTGCCATCCTACAAGATTGCAGACTGGAGTGTTTTTTCTAGGACTATACTTGATAGCCCTTGGCACCGGAGGGGTTAAACCTTGTGTTTCATCCTTCGGTACCGATCAGTTTGATGATTCTGATGAGATCGAGAAGAAAAAGGAGTTCATTCTTCAATTGGTTCTATTTTTCGATTAATATCGGTGCACTTGTGGCTTCTTCGGTCCTTGTCTGGATACAAACCAATGTAGGATGGGCTTCGGGGTTTGGCATTCCAGCAGTTGCTATGGCTATTGCTGTTGCAAGTTTCTTTTCGGGTACGAGGTTGTATAGAAACCAGAGACCAGGAGGGAGTCTCCTTACTCGAATCTGATAGGTTATCCAGTGGCGGAGTCAGGATTATCATATAATGGGGTCAGAGTAAACTTTGGGGTACGAGGATTCCCATAGCTCTACAATATAAATATTGTTGATCTCATATCCAAACAAATTAAGTGGGATCAATTTTAATATTTCTATGAAAAATAGTACACTAATTCTTTAAAAACCATATTTAACTCTTTGAAAATATTATACCATAACAAATCAAGTGGGGTCAATTGACCCCCTAAACTACACGTGGCTCCGCTACAGAGGTTATCGTTGCTTCCTTCAGGAAAGTTAAAGTCGAGGTCCCTGATAACAAGTCTCTTTTATACGAGACTACGGACGAGGAATCTACGGTCTGAGGAAGCCGGAAGCTGGATCATACAAAGCAGTTAAGGTATATAAAACAACCATTAGAATGAAGTGATTAAGATTCAACACGCTGTTTTAGTTGTACTAATTGCTTTAATTAATGTATGTACCATAATTTCTTTGACAAGGCAGATGTGCTTTCTTCATATGATCAAATCAAAGGATCCATAAATCCATGGATGCTTTGTGTAACCCAAGTCGAAGAACTTAAATCTATCACCCTAAGGCCTATTGTATGGACATGATATTTTGATTATTAAATTTATTATTATGATAAATTTGTATCCTTTTGTATCCTTGAATATTATTATTCTATATATCCTTAATCAGTTATTATTGTGGGAACAATAATAAGATAAGATTAGTATTAAGTTTGATAGATATTCATAAGATGAATATGTGAATGAGATTCAAATCAAATTCATATATGTATTTGTTGAGAACAAATATTAAGATCGACTCATCTTAAGATTAATACATGAATTAAAGTTATATATTAATCTTCAAACAGTTATGACATTAAATCCTTAGACCTGAAATTGCTACGGTTCTCAACATGATAACTATTATGTTTTGACATAGTCAAACATCGTTTTTAATCGGACGATTATAAAGGTTATGCTTCAACATAATAAGGAATCATACAGTGGGATGTGAGTGATTAAGATGGAATTTATCCCTCTTAACATAAGCGAGATATCTTTGCGCCCCTCGATGATTGAGACTGAGAAATGCATGGTCGTGCTCAAATGAGTTGCTAGAGATGTCATTTGTTTAGTCAGTTCAACTGGGCATCGAGAAACTAAAGATAGAACGATATAAGGTTAACATTTTACATGCCTTATATTCTATCAAGATATCGTGAGATAAAAGGATTATGACATAAACTGAATTAAGGTTGTCTCGGATTATGAGCTTTTCATTTAACTTGGGTAGTCATAATGTCTTGCTAGAGGCCACTTATGACTTGTAGAATAAAATGTGATTTTATCTACTACCAACGTTAAATGAACCTATAGGGTCGTACACTAAGAATGGATAAGAATGGTTGTGGTTATTACTCTCAATAGTAAATTTAAGATAATGTAATTATTTTAAATTATATTATTAGAGATTATTTATTCGAATTTAAAAGGTTAAATTTGTAATAGAATATCTTATTTATTTTATTATTTTCTAAAAAATAATATAAATAAATAATATTATCAAATAATCTCATTATCTAGATTTGATTGAATTTAAATTCCTTATCAGATAGGAATCTATTTTAGAATAAATTATTTGTTTATTTTAAATAAATAATATTATTAAACAAATCACTTTATCTAGAGTTGGTTGAATTTGAATTCTTTATAAGATAAAAAAATTCATTTTAAATTATAATTTATTTAAAAAGAGTTTTAATTAAATTATAATAGTAAACTCAACCTAACCTTATTCAAGTCATATATATATATATATATATATATATGTATGTCAAGGGTTTTGAGAGGTATCTAGGGATTTTCGAAATAGCCACCAAAATACAAAAATTAGATTTTCGAAATCTTGATTGGAACTAGCATTCTGATAGTTGTTCGTCGTCCATTCTCGTGTGGATATTTGTAAAGGGCGGTCATCTTTCATAAAGGCAGGGCCTCCGCACAACCGGATTCCTAAATCATAAATCAAGGTAATTTTTTATTTTCTCTTCGTATTGCATGAGATTCTGAAAATTTTTCATAGGATATTTTTTTCGCTGCGTTTATATGACTGATTATATCAATTTATTTCCTATAAAACCCAACAATTACTTCCGATATGGGCAACAGGCATTATATTTTCAGCTGTATACAGTCAGATGGGCGCATTATTTATGCTGCAAGGCAACACCATGGACCTTCACATGGGAGGATCATTTGAGATACCTTCAGCTTCATCGTCTCTCTTCGACATGATCAGCGTCATCTTCTGGGTTCCGGTTTACGATCGTCTCATTGTTCCATTAGCACTAAAGTTTATCGGCCATAAAAACGGATTCACTCAACTTCAACGTATAGCAATTGCCTCGTCATCTCAATCTTTGCCATGTTATCTGCAGGCACGTTGGAGCTCATTAGGCTCCAAGAAGTGAAGAAGCATAACTACTATGAAGTGAAGCATATGCCGATGTCGATATTTTGGCAGGTTCCACAAGACTTCACAATAGGCTGCGCTGAAGTATTTACTTCATTGGGCAATTGGAGTTCTTTTATGAAGAAGCTCCAGATGCTATGAGAAGCCTATGCTCTGCTCTTGCCCTTACAACAAGTGCTTTAGGGAACTATTTGAGCACATTCCTGGTTAATATGGTGGCAGATTTTAGCACCAGGGATGGGAATCTTGGGTGGATACCAGATAACTTGAACTATGGTCATCTCCATTATTTTTTCTGGCTTTTGGCACTCTTGAGTCTGCTCAATCTGGGAGTTTATCTTATGGTTGCAAGGTGGTATTCTTACAAGAAGACGGTTGCATAATCAACCCGCTTTGGTTTGACCAACTCGGATCGGATTATTTTATCTTTGAATTTTGATCATTTTGGATTTAGATTATTTTGAATTTAAGTCATTTTGAAATTAGATTCTTCTCCAACTTGAATGGTATGGAATTGTGTTGTTGGCTTTTTTATGATAAGATTAGATTATGTCTTATTCGTATTTGAGTGATTCAGCATAGGTTTTTGGTGATTATGTTTTGAATAAATTGAAGAATGGGTTAAAAAATTGATTTTGAGTGACGAATGTTTCTGGTGATTGGGTTTTGAATAGATTGAAGAATTGATTAAGAAATTAGAAAGTGGAAGTTACAAATTTCTTGGTTTTGGTTTTGAGAAGTTCGTAAAGGACGATGAATTGAAAAGAAAATGGATTAGGAAATGATATAGATTTTTCTTTAAAAAAATAAATGTATTTTTTAAACAAAAATATCTTTTATATTTTTTAATATTATTTTATTTTATTTATAACTATTTTTATAAAGTTAATTTTTTAGAATTAAAATTAGATTGATATGATGTGGAAAGAATGCGGATTAATTTTGGAATAATTATTTGATGTACCATCGGGGGAATTTACAAGCATTTCTATTTTAATATTAAAAACTAAACTGATATTTTAGTTATAATTTAGGAGATTCACTAATTGATCTAGTAGTAAAAAAATGTTCATATTATCTCCTCTTGTATATAGGGGTCAGGAGCGAAGCCAAAAATTAAAAGTTAAGGGAGGCAAAAAAAATAAGAGTTTAAAAAGTCATTAAACTTTTGAAAAAAAATCAAATCAAACCCATAAATTTTTTTGCATCCAATTAAGCCCTTGAACCAAGAAATTGAATCAATTAAGCCCTCGAACTAATTTTAACCATTAAATCTCGATAGTTTTTTGGATCTATTGATGCAGTGTGTGTGTGTCACAGTGTCTCGAGTTGAAATTTTCAAAAAATATTTTATTTAAAAATTTGTTTAAAATTTCTAAAAAAGAGTATAAATTATAAAAAAAAACATTTTTTGAAGAAATCTATAAATGCAACATGATAGAATTGTAGTGTATCTTGCGCTAGTAATATCTAAAGCAAACAACTGTCAAGATTTAATGGTCAAAATCGGTCAAAATGCTTAATTAATTCAATTTCTTAGTTCAATAGCTTAATTGAGTGCAAAAAAAAAAATCAGGGGCTTAATTGATTTTTTTAAAAGTTCAAATGCTACTTACATTTAAGCCTAAAAAGAACAAGAGACTAGAAAATGTTATCAACAGGATTCGATTCACTAATTTCAAGTAAAACAAACTTAATTTTCTATACATATTTTGCCACTAAAAAAACACTACTCTATAATATTAAAACAAGTAAAATAAATTATAATTTAAAATTTTACGAGGCTAAATTAAAAAAATAATAGACCGTAATAATAGAACACGGGGCCGGACCCCAGTCAATCCCCCATGTGGCTGTTAAGCATGCCGTAACGACTTATCAGTGTGATTACGGTACGGTTACCGTAATAAAAAATTAATATTTTAATAAAATGTTACTGTCTCATTTAGAGAGTTACCAGATATCCTAAGGCCTCACACGTAATGGGAGACATCGCATGGCAACCAGAAGAGATCATTGCAGATGTCTAGTGCCACCAAAAATAGCAAAGCATGTGTTCCTGTTTATACATTCGCGTAATGCAAATTGTAAAATTCTCAGATATTGAAAAACTACAAGTTAACAAAGAAGTCCAAGAGATTCAACATAATATATGTGTGTACGTATATGGTAATGATGGAGAGAATAGTTAATTCATGAAGGAAGCTGAGATATGTAAATTTGACATAATTTCTTCCCAATATAAATTCATAAACATAAAATACTAGCCAATTTTATTTTCTTGTTAATTTTTCACCTGCAAACATGTTCCAGACATATATGGTGAAGTTGAGTATTTAAAAAAGGGAAACTACTCTGATTCTTAGGTAACAAGAAAGATAAAATATCATATTTATTTCTAGAACAAAATAAATTTGCCTTTGTAATAAAAAAATCAACTTCCAAGTTCCAACAAGTTTTGAACCATTACAAAAGTAAAAACTAATAATTATTCAATAACAAAAGAAATAAATTTATATATAGAAAAAAGTTAAAATCCATAAAAAATAAAAAAGGAGAAAAAGCGAGGATCAAATAAACCATCTAAGCATCGATATTTTTATCATGGATAACCATGAACAAATTAAAGAAGCAATAATAAAGAACAAAGAAGAAGAAAAAAAGCAAGATAGAATAAAAGGGACTGCAAATTTCAACTATCTCAAGTTTTGGCGAAGCCTTCGATGAATGATCCTAACATTAAAATGGTAGGTGTCGGAGAGATGAAGCACATATCTCATTTGAAAATTCATCGAATGGCAAACGATGTTAATACGATGAAAAAAGGTTTCGAGGTTCAAGTTTAAATTTGTGGCTTTTGAGTCCATTTTAGAGAAATTTGATTGGATAAAAATGAAGAGAAGATGAGAGCATTATGGTGACGACTTTAGTTCGCCAAAGAAATCACTAGAGCGAAGGTTGGTGGCGGTTCAAAGTCGTTGATGTCTAGGAATTTGAGAGAAGAGAATAGAGTTTTTATGAGAAGAAAGAAATAATTTTGGAAGATTAATTATAATGTTTTGATTAAATTAATACTTTCATTAAAGTTCGGAGGCTAGAGTAATATTTTGTTTAAAGTTTTTGGGTCAATTTATAAATTAGTCATTTTTAATGTGTCACGCCATCAATCTAACAAAAGTTAACGATTTAATGAACAAAATGTAATAAATCAATAACATAAGTGATCAAAAGTATATATTTTTTAAAATTGATGTCTAAATTATATCGAAAACAAAATGAAACTGTGGTGCAGTTTACCTTTAAAAAATTAATTATCTACTTTCGCAACAAAGAAAATGTTAAAGTGCTTGCATTAAAAAATAAGATATAATATAAAAAATATCCTAACATTTGACTAGATATTCACTTTGGTTCATATTCTTTTTTAAGCGTTTTAACCTTCTACGCTTTATTTTAGGTCAAAGTGGTCACTCTATAGATAAAAATTATTAGTCAACTAAAGATAAATAGCTTGAAATAATTTGACAGAATATCACGTCAGCAAAAAGATATATATTTTATATAATTTTGTAAAATTATTTTTACTGATGTGCCATTTTGTTAAATCAACATCTTTGTTTATGTCACTATTATGTCAACATGCACTGTCATGTAGGTTTGTCACGTCATTTCAAGTCATTTATCGTTAGTTAACTAACAGTTTCCATCCATAGACGAGTCATTTTCAATTAAAGTGCTTCAAAAAAATTAGATGCCGAAGTGACTATTCAATCAAACATTAAGGTCATGTTTTGTAAATAACTGTTTGAGCCAAAATTAGAGGTTTGAGCTAATATTAGAGATTTGAGCAGTCAAATCCATTAATTTGGATGTTTGGTGAATAGCGGATTAAAATAGCATATTGGGGTGAAATCTCTAATTTTGAAAAAGCTGTTAATAGGAGCTTTTAAAATTAGAGGTTTTGACATAAGAGTTATAAAGACCATTTTACCCTTAACAATTATCAAATTTTTTCAAATAACCTAAATTTAATGTTTTCTATTTTAATTCTTCACCCTCACGTATTTATATTATGATATTTTTTATTCTCACACATTTGTATTTGTATTTAAATCTAATAGTTAATTAAATTATATTAAAAATAATTATATAAATAATAAATTAATATATAGATCCTTCAAATATGCTTTGTAATGTTATATTAAAAAATATTTTTCATAATCTAATTAATATTAATACTTTTTAAAAAAAATAATATTAATAGATACAAAATATTGATAACTAATAAACTATTCAAACGTGTATTGAATATAACCATGTCCTTATACGTCATTTTACTTGTTTAAATAATCAAACAGTTATCAGCTATCAGTTAATTCTATCAAATACTTTTATACAATCAGTTAATACAACCCGTTAGTCAAATCAACTAATGCAATCAGCTATCTGCTAATGTAATCCGCTATAAGCTATCCGCTAATTATCAAACATGGCGTAAGTCTATTTTTTTAACATTATGCCAAATATTAATATCATATTGTACATAAATACCAAAAATAGATATCAAATATTATTTGTTTTGAATAGAGATATCAAATATTATAATTGCCCTCAAATAACATTCTTGCATTGATTAGATTCACTTGTTACATTTATATTTGATTTTGTGTCCGATACATACTTTTATATGAATAAATACCAATAATATTTATTAATTGGAGTTCGAGTAAAATGAAAAGAAAAAGAGAGAGATATTGAGTTAGGGTAAATTACATAAGGGTCACTTAATTATTAGTAAAGTTACGATTGGATCACTCAATTATTAAAAGTTATATTTGAGTCACTCAATTAAAGGTTTAGTTACGATTTGGTCACTCCTCCGTTAAAATACAAACGAGCATCTAACAAGGTTTGGTATAATGACAATTTTAGTCCTCAAAACTTGTATATTCTACAATTTCGTTTTAATTCAAAATAATTCAATAAATTTAACCTTTAATATTTAAAAAAATATATATCAATTTAGTCGTTATTCTTCTCCCAAACTGCTTGTATACGCTCGTTAGCACTAGATCCATATGTTATAAAACTAAATAATTTTAAAAAATATTTATTATAAAATTAAATTACATATAAATATACTTTTATATTTATAATCATCTAAGATATATTATATATTTTAAGATCCATATACATAATTATTTTTTAATTTATTTATAATTAAATTTTATACTTTATAATATGAAATACTAGATCCGAATTAAATAATAACAAAAATATTACTCAAAATATAAAACTAGAAGTAATAATAATGGTAGAAAAAATATACATGTTTATGATTAATTGAAAATATCAAGTTTGGTATAACTCGAGTTATCGACGGTACCTAAGTAGGAGTGACGATGAGCGGTGAAGAACAAACTATTTGAGAGAAGAAAAATGACTAAATTAATATATTTTTTAAATATAAAGGGTTAAATTCATTGAATTATTTTGAATTAGGACTAAATTAATAGAATATATAAGCTTTAAGTATTAAAACTATCACTATATCAAACCTTGCTAGATGTTCATTTGTATTTTAACGAATGAGTGATCCGAACGTAATTAAATCTTTAATTGAAGAACCAATCGTAACTTTACAAATAATCGAGTGACCTTTGATGTAGTTTATCCACTTAGTTAATACTCATCTCGAACATCATAAATAAAAGAGCTGATTACTTTTTTAAAAAGAAAATAGATATATCAGATTTATCCAAACGTAAAATCCCACAAGTCGAGGATTGAAGCGGTTTGATATCCCTTCCAAGGGAGGAAAACGGTAATTTCACAAAGCTAAAAGTGGATAATGTACACAAAAATGAGAGGTTGAAAGCAAAAACCATCCGATTGTAAATAGAACAAAACTAAGCCGCCATTGGGACGTCCTTCCATCTCCCATTGAACAAAAATGATAGCCCTCAAAGCCATTCAAGCCTCCTTTGCCACCAGTAGCAAGCATGCCTTTTTCCAAACAAGAAGAAACGCATACACCAAGAACTCCATACTGTGTCTCAGCAAGCCAAATGATTCCGAATCTGATCCTGATCCCGAGTCGACATCGCCGGAAGGAGACACTCGCAAGCAGGAGCTGCTTGCTCAAATAGCAATGCTGCAGGCTCAGAAAGTTCGCCTCACCGACTACTTGGATGAAAGGTCAGCTTATCTCACACAATTTGCTGAAGAAGCCAATGCTGAGTTCGATAAAGTTGGAGAAGACGCTCTTAAAGGACTTGAAGAAGCCGGTGAAAGGGTAGGGTCTTAAGAGTCTTGGTTGATATGTAATTATGCTTATAATCTTCTTATCCATTTGTTGTTTAAGCAGATAATGGAGAATATTGAAAGCCAAATGCAAGCCTTTGAAGAATCCCAAGAATTGAACAGGCAGGAGATTGAGATGAATGAAGACCAGTTAGCAGAGTTTGAAGGTCAAATAGAGAAAGAAAGGAATGAAGGGTTGTTCTTCAAGAACCTGACAGAGAAGAAACCTATTATAGACAAGGAAAAAGCAAAGGATGAAGCTGAGAAGATTAAGGAGATAACTAAAGAAAAAGTTGGGTCAAAAGCAAGGAGGAATCTTTACCTTGCTCTCATTGCACTGCTTGCCCTTGGAATTGCAGACTCTTTCGTCTCTGCATCGGATTGGAGAAAAGTTGCAGTTCTTGGAGCTATTTTAGTTGCTTTGTTTTCCCAGTTCATCTATGAACAGACATTGTTATCAGAAGCAGAAAAAACAGAGAAGAAAGATGAAAACAAGTAAAGGCTCTTATTATATCTAATCTAACAAACTTATGCTGTAAAGCTGTTATCCATAATTATTCAGGGTAAATGTAGCATGATTTAATAAACCCAAGTATACATCAAGCAATGCTTCTTTTGCATCATCAACATCTGATCTTAGTGATATAGCTGCCATCACCAATGCCAATGTGCGTTTCAAAATCTGATGCTTTATGAAGATTTTTCACTCATTGCAGTGGAAAACAATAAATGTGAATATCCCAACAAGATAGACTAAGCTTTAATCAAAAGGATGAGTGTGGTTTCAACTTTCATGTCATTTGGAAACTCTAAAGAAGGTTAATCCAGCCTGCAAGAATTGGCCTGTTGTTAAAAAGGTAATTGGTTAACAGTTGACTTTTCACCTTAGGTACTCATGCATCCATACCTCTAATCACTCTGAAAGAATTTTCCTGGAAAAAACCATCTTCTCGTGCACATCCCGTAACTCCAACGAATGACAATTATAACAGTTCTTGATCCCAGAACATCTAAAGAACTTGGATCTCTTTAATGTATGCAGCTCAAAGACTAGTCCCCAGGATTCTTGTGCCCGTGAAGAGTCCAAACATTCAACTGCTAACTAGAAGAGTAAGACAGTCGCAGAGAATAAAGCCACAAATCCATAAATGGGAATTTAACTGCAAGTGAATTCTAAATTGAAAGAGCCGTTTTGAAGCTTGTGGTCAGCACTGCCCTGACAAGGATGTTCCATGTAATAACAGTCGGAAGAATTCCTCGCTCTAAAGCATCATCTAAAAACCCAACTGCATCTGATATCTTACCACAAGAACAAAGCGCCTTGAGAGTAATGTTATAAGAAATAATATCTGGCTGTAGTCCATCAGTTGAAATTTGTGTCCAGATCTCTGATGCTTCTCATATTCTCCAATTTTGTAAAGCCCTTCCATGATAGTATTATGGGTTACGAGATTTGTAGCAAAGTTCCTTAGCCTCATCTTTGAATAGAGCTGTTAGGCATCCTCAACTTTGCCAACAGGGCAAAGGCCATGAATGACAATATTGTGCATGGTTACATCAGGCTTTAAAGCCTTTTCAAGCACATGGTTCCATAAGCTGAGTGCCATGTCAACATTCTTCCTTTGGAAAAGACCTTTCATCAAAGAGCTGTACAGAATCATGTCTGGTTTCCACCCTTTCTCTAGCATTTCCTTCAAGATAGAGTATGCCTCACCAAATCTTTCAGCTTTACACAAACCAGAAATAAGAATATTATATGAGCAACAGAAGTAGAATAACCCATTGAGACCACTCCCCTGAAAAATTGAACTGCATCATCAAGTCTGGATGCTCGGACAAAAACCTGAATTAAGGGATTGTAAGCATAAGGATTCAGCTTATGACCACACTTGACCATCCAACAAAGTAAACCAGCTACTTCATCTACTCTCCCTTGTTTGCCTAACCCATCAATCATTGAGGAATATCGAAAGTTATCCACTTTACCTTCCCCAAGTTCAGCCTCTTGCGATATATCCAAAGCCTTCTTTAAGTATCCATTCTTACACAGTCCATGAATCAAAACTCCATAAGTTGAAGCATCAGCACTGCAACCTCTCTGCCGCAATATCCCTCATATAGAAATGGCATCATCTACCTTTCCATTCTCCAACAACCCTCTAATGAATATATTAAAACTAACAACATTTATACAACCCTCTTTTTCCATCAATTTCCAAAACTTAAAACAGTCATTAATTTTCCGAGCTTTACAGTACCCATTAAGCATTGCATTATAAGTAACCACATCAATCATGACACCATTTTCAACCATGTCTTTATAAACTCTCTCAGCACCATCAATATTCCCTGCCTCACATAATCCATGAATCATACTACTATAAGTAAACAAATCCTTCTCCCTTTCATTCCTCTTCATCCTCTCCCATATACTCAAGCAATCGTCAAACTTTCCACATTTGCACAAACCATTAATCATAACATTATATGAAACCGAATTCGGATAAGCCGAAGAATCTTCCAACAACCTCTCCCAAACCTCATTTGCTTTCACAAAATCTCTATTTCTGAAAAACCCATCAATTAATATATTATAACACATAACATCAGGTATCACTTCTCTCTCAAACATTTCGTCGAACAGTTCCATAGCAACAACCAAGTTCCCACCTTTGACAAACTCATTAATGGAAGTCCCATAGCTATGCACATTTGGTTGTAAACCCGTTTTCCACATCCAACCCAATAACTGCTTCGCGTCCTCAAAATGTTTCTTTCTACAAACAATCTTAATCAAAATATTGTAGGTTTGCAAATTTGGCTCTGTGCCCACTGTTTCAAAGTACTTAAAAAAAGACTGAGCTTCTTCCCAACGATTCTACTCAGCAAAAGCGTTAAGTGTTGTAAGATCGAATAACAGGTTCACAGCCAAAAATTTGCTTCATTCTTTGGAAGGAATCTAACGCTTTATCAGGCATTGAGTTTTTAGCATAAGCTTTTATTACCGTCAAAGCGACGTCTTCCGGGCAGTTACATTTATGAGTTTCGATGAGTTGAACGATCCTACTCACGTGAGAAATGAGGCGGGAGTCGACTAGTCGACGAAGGATGAGGTGGAAAACGTCGGGCGGGTGGGTGTAACTCGGATGGCGAGTTGCTGAGTCGAAGAGAGCCAAAGCAGAGTGTGGGTTTCTCTCTGATTTGAGGAGCTTGAGAAGCCGCTTTGGTGAGAGATTTTTGGGGAAGCTGGTCATGGGAAAGATGGTAATTTCTGGGATTTCTTAGTCGCATTGTTGAATCATCTGAGCCTCCCCTGCTGCGGACAGATTTTCGGCGACCAGAAATTGGGAGAATCTAAATATGGAAAGATTTTGGGCTGGCACAAAGCCACTAGCCACCCTCAAAATAGGGGAATATTTGGGCCACAAATCAACATATGGGCTAAATAAAATTGGGTCAAAGCTTGAATATTGTAGCATGTCAGATTAAGCCCAAATCAAGCTCAACTGAAAATGAAAAAAATTTCAAGTATTCTTGGTAGATGATTTCAAGTACGACCTTAGTTTTAACCAGCGCTCCAAAGCGCAAAGGGTCCATGGAGCCAAGGATCTAGGCCCTAGTCTTTTTTAAGTGAAGCGCACTTTGTACTAAAAATTTATAAATTAATTTTAAATTATATTTTGTATTTAAAATAATATAATAATTATATTATATATACTTAACGATGAACAAAAGTCTTCTACCCTTTAAGCATGCCTCATTCTATGTTTCATACTAAAATAATTTTAAAAAATAAATTATAAACATTAACCTTAAATTCTACATCATAAGCCTTACACCCTAAAAAATATACCATATCCCTAATTTCCTAAACCCTAACTTTAAACCCTAAATCTTAAACCTACTGTTTTAAAGTGGGAGCACCAAAAGGGACATAGTTAGGAGGCAGACGATTTCCATCCCTTAACGATTAAAATGTTTGATATAAAATTATTTGATATTAATTTATAATTAATTTTTGTACTTTAATGGTTATAATTATTTAATATATTAATTTAAAAAGCATTACTTGTTTTATATAATCATGTATTGAACAATTAAGTGATTATAAAAAATTCCCATCACAACATTTAATCTTGTTTTATATCTTTCAAGTTTCAATTAAAATTTTATGTAATTTAAGAAAATCAAAACAATCGAATTTAAAATTTCTAAGCAAATTATAATTACAATACAACTATAGAACTTTTTTTTTATATAAAAGGAGACTATTATCATGTGCTTCATTAAAAATCTCCCTAAACCTAGACGGAGAAAAAGAATACACATGATAATAAGTACAATAGTAAACTAAAAAAAGACTAAACAGCTACATCCTCTAGCAAGAGGGACTGAACTCTAATTGGAACTAGGAAACTGTTGAACTTCAAAACTATCATTAGTACTAATCTTCGCAGGCATTAGCCACCTTATTCTCACATCGGAGAATATGTTGCAACCTTACCACTCAATTATGTTGTAGCAACTCAGTAAACTATAATAACAACGGAGAAACTTTATATCCGTCCGAATCAAGCCGAAGTGAACGAAAACCATCTATACTATCCATCTCAAGAATAACTTGTCGAAAACCCGCGTTCCAAGCTTTGATAAGCTCAATGTAAGCTCCCAAAGTTTTGCCTCAAAGACAGAATAGACCCCTATAAATTTTGTAAAACCAAGTAACCAATCGCCATTAACATCGCGTGACACTCCGTCAACACTTTGCCGAGCACCATCCATATTGAGTTTTACCCATCCGTCCTTCGGTGGAGTCCAATGACTAGTCTCATACACGACTTGAGTGCCAGAAATACGCCTAACCCCAACAACTTCCAATGCGAAAATCGTATTCTCCAAGAGCGTCCTACTTTGTTCAAGAATTGAACCCCATCCATCAAGTGGGTTATTGAACACTATCGCGTTCCTTGCTCGCCAGATATTCCAGGCTAAAATACCAAAAAACAAATTCCAATTCTCCGGTTGCAATGCAAAGTAAGCTAGTGATTCCAGGTTCATTAACATCCACTCACGCAAATCCATGGAAAAAAATTCTGAGAGACGATCAGGTTTGACTAGCGAGATTCATATCGATACGGCAGCTGAGCATGAATGCAGAGCATGACTCACACTCTCCATATCCAATGCGTCGGGGTCCCCAAAACTGATGTACAACCTCTCATCCCTTATCTGACGAAGCCAATGCACACCCCATACGAACACTATAAGCAGATTTGACATTGAACTCTCCCAACTCGCCCACTTTACAGCCTACAACCGTATCGAGCAAACATGGACGGGGTGTTGGGATAGCAGCAATCTGCATAAGAATTTGTTGGGGAAGTAAATGCTGAAAAGTTCCCAGCACCATTCCCCATTAGGATTACACATGTCAGTGACAGTGATACCCAGAGTGGGTTGCAAACCTGTCACCATATGATCCGTAAGAGGACCATACTCATCAATCCAGGAATCAAACCAGAAATTGACGTCACGACCATGTCCAACATTCCAATTAATATTCTGTTGAATATCATCCCATACCACACTGAGACCTTTCTAAAGACACGAGCAATTTTGGTTACGTAATACGCTAGGTACATGATCAGTGCATTTATACTTGGCATGAAGAAAATGAACCCATAATACATCATTCTGAGCAAGCAAATTAAAAGCTAATTTCATGATAAAATCCTCATTTTGGGTAGCAATCTTGCGAAAACCAAGACCACAATCCTCCAAAGGCCGACAAACATCCTCCCATTTAACAAGATGAATCCCACATCTCTCCGAGGTAGTACCCCAAACAAAACGGTGATTTAAGCACTCAAGCTCTTTATATGTCTTCTTGGGAATAATTGCAGATTGCATCATGTAAGAAGGTATCATCGTAAGGACTGCTTTGGCCAGAATAATTTTACCAGCTAAAGAAAGCGAGCTAGCTTTCCAACCACTCAACTTCCTCTGCACTGCATGAACCAAGTAATTATATGATGCCGAAGTGACCCTCTAATGCAACAACGGAACACCAAGGTATTTTCCAAGATTCAAAACCTTCTTGAAACTGAAAGCCATACTGATATCCGATCATAATTCCTCAGAGACATTCTTGGAGAAAAAGATATTGGTTTTCGCTTGTAATCAACTCATTTTCATTTGTAAATACATATTGCATGTATATTTATTATATATGAATATATATATATAAGGTGTGGTGTGCATGTATATTATAAGCTATGTATGTATACGTATTAATGATGAATGTGTGTCGCGTATGTATTTAAAGTATGAGCGTATATGATTAATATATATAGATGTTATGATAATTATGGGCAGGATTATATGTACGTATGCCAATATGTTATACTTGTATAAGTATAGGTTTGTATCATGTATATGTATTGTTGTTATAATTATATTATTATTATTAATATTATTGGGCTGATAAAATGAAAAAAATTAAATATATTAAACCCAAATAAAAATTACAGTCCAAGTCCAAATACAATTACAAGGCCCGGTTGGCCCAAACCCAAATCTTATCTAATTACAATTATGGTGTGCAGGTAACTGTGGGCCGTTGGATCAAGATCTGATCCAATGGCCACGATCAAACCAAGAAGTCAAAAATATCTGTCAGCCGCGTGTTCCACACGTATGGACCGTTCGAGTGCCACGCGCGCGTGTGGTCCACGCGCGGACGCTTTAATGTCCCACGCGCGCGTAAGATCATCGCGTTCTGACTCCTCGACTGCGGAGCTCCACGTGGCGAGATCTGAAGCCGTCTCATCAAATCGAGGCTTCATCCAGGCCGATCGTTCGTCAAGCCATCTCGACCGTTAGATCAGATCTGATCTAACGGCCGAGAACGCGTCTGGCCGCTGGCAGAATATCCATACCGCCACCACGCCGATATTCAGCCCCCGTGTTCAGAACATGCCCAAGACAACAAGCAAAAATTGTCAGTTCAGATCTGAAAAAGCAAGATGCAACTTGCACCAAAACAAAGACAATGATATATATGAAACGGGGACTTTTGTAACGGGGGAGAGAACGAAGAGTGATAACAGAAAAAAAGGGAGAGAACAGAGATCTTGTAAAACCAAAAATTGTAACCAGTCAAGTGATAATCGAAAGACAGTCCAGTGGTAAACACTTGCTTCTTTTTCTTACTTGTTTTTTTTACATGCATATACGAAAGAAGAAAATAGAAACAAAAAAAGAGAGTCGTCTTACCATCGCTGTTTGTGGGTCTTCCCTTCCTTAGTGATAAGCCTTTCGGCTTCTCCAAGCCTGATATGGTGAACTAAAGGGAGGGGAAGACCCCTGGTAGTTTTGTTTTGGTTTAAAAAATATTTTTTTCGCTTCGTATTTTCTAGATCTCGGGCAAACAAGGGTGTATCCTCTGAATCCAACCACGGATTCATGTTGAGGACGAAATGGGGGTTATTTTGGTGTGTTTTGGAGGCCTGCCGGCGCCGGTTAGCGGCGGCCGGCGGCGGAGAACACGGCGGCCGGCCGCCGGATTCTGGGTTTCATAAGAACAATTGAAAGAAAATAAGAATGGGATGAGTTATGAAAATCAGAGAATGAAACGAAGTGGGGAAAATTTGGTTTCGGTCTAAAAATAGCCTTTATATAGGTATTATTATTTTGCTAAATGAGCAAATTACACACTTAATCCCACCGCGTTTTCAAATATTTTCAGTTTTGTCTCGCCGCATGGTATAATTACAATCCCAGTCCCCCTGATATTTCAAAATCTTGTAATCCAGCCCCTAAATTACACCGATTCAGATTTTAAATGGTAAAATTACCCCCTTAACCATCCCGCGTTTTTGAACTTTTCATTTTGGGTCTGCCCCTTGGTCTAATTACAATTTTGATCCTTTTAGGTTTTGTTTGTTTCGCAATTTCGTCCCTAAATTACATATTATTGTTCTTTAATTTCTGCCACTGACTTTTATTTTTCTTTCATTTCAGTCATGTATTCTTTGTAAATATTCATGTTCGTATTATGATCGTATATGTTGATATTCTATTATTTTTCATCCCTAGTATATGACTCATATTTTATGTTTATATATATGTGTGTGTTAAACTTATAATAGTCATGTTTTTTATATCCGATTATTCGTATTAAAGCATGTTATGTTCTATTTGACTCGTAAACAGCATTGTTCTTGTATTTTTGTAAGCATGTTTTCTTGGCTTTTAGGTTACGTGTTAGTGTGTCTTCTTTTATGTATAATATATTGTTCCATGGATGTTGAAATATGTTTTATGACTAGCATGTATGTCTTTTTGAAATATTTGTTCGTCTATATACGACGTAATTATTCCTGCATTGTGGTTATAACTTGTTAAAGTTGTTTTTATCTATTATTTAGAATAATATGTATATATGCATGTTTTAGTCCAGTATATCATTTATGTTAGATTAGTATTCTGTTATGTGAATATTTACTGTCTTTAAATTATCTGCCATGTTTTATATTTTTGCCACTAAGATTGCATATGATTTATAATTTGTTAATGCGGTGCCCTTTTATCCGAGCGTAAACGGGGCCAGTATCAAGCGTAGTGATAGTGGTTGGGCGTTTATTCTCGGATAACGGGGCCCTTAAAATTTATTCGCAATTATGACCGAATTTTAAAATAATCGTCACTCTAATCCGGAAAATCCAATATTAATAAAGCGGTAATTATTAAAGTACCAGTTTTGGGCGGTGTGGGGGTGCTAATCCTTCCCCATCCGTAACCGACTCCCGAACCCAATCTTTTTGAATCTCTGGTTTTATGGTGTCCGGCCTACCTAAGTGGCCGGTGGCGACTCCATTTTTTAAAAAATGCGGTTTTTTAAAAAAAAACCCCACGGAATAAACGTTTTATATCCGAAAAATCACAAACACCTTCGAAAACCCCTCGTTTTTTTAGCGATAAAAAAGGACATCGCTACAGATGGCGACTCCGCTGGGGACTATTTTTGTTTTTTTTTTAAAAAAATAAATGAGAGTCAAGCTTTTAAAATAATTACCGCTTTACTAATATTGGAAGTTCCGGATTAAAGTAACTATTAAATTAACATTCGGTCATAATTGTGTGTTTATTTTAACGCATTTAAAATATGGCATATAAACCCGTTTTTTAAGTGGGGGGAAAACGCTAATGCTTTCGTGGAGATATCGTTCTCCCGTATGGGCCTAGCAAGTACCTTCGGGGCTCGAGTACCTTATGCTTTCGTAAGGATATCGTTCCTTCGTACGGGCATAAGCGAATGGGTCCCCCTGAATTGAACCCGGTTGAAAGGAGCCTATAATGGGTGATGATCGGGGGCCTTTCTACTCTTAGTAGAGGACAGCAAGGACAATTCGGGTACCTCCTAGCACCAACACTGCATGTAGAGAACATAGAAACCCACCCTGTTAGAGCCATGCGAATAACCTTAGGTATTTTAGACAGGATAAATAGGGTTGTTTTGTGTGTTTATTCTGTTTAATTTTGTCATTTTATTTATATATTTATCAATTTTATCTGGTACTGACTTGTTTTCTTTTCGCTTTTGTTTTTTCTCACACATCATTGCATTTGCATCACATAAAGGTACTGGATCAAGTGGTTTGCCTGATCAGAAAGTCTTTCACCATGGAAAAAAGGTGTCTTAGGAAAGAAGAGCTTAATTTGTCAGTCAGACATTGGTCAGAGGTCAACCAGAAAATCCAAGGGGACAGTTTGCCGAACGAACGCGTAGTAGCAGGATACACCTATGTGAGTCTCCAACAAAACGACTTATGGGATCTTCAAAACATTTGGGAAAGATGGGACCGAAGACTACAAGACTTGTTCTGCAATAGTTATGGCGACATCGCACAGCTGTTATATGTTCGGATTAACCAGCCCCTACTCCGAGCTATAGTCCAGTTCTGGAATCCGGCTTTTTGCTGCTTCACCTTCAATGGGCAGGACATGATGCCTACGGTAGAAGAATACACTGCTTTACTTAACCAGGAAAATATTCAGGAAGATTGGATCTACGCGAAGCCTCCGAGGAATCAGAATTACACTGCGAAACTCAAAACCTTTACGGGAATGAGTGACGATTGGGTTAGCGGCCTCCTTCAAATCCGAGGAGATAATACAGTCTTTGCATGGGAAAGTATTCGGGACATCATACCGACACATCCAGACGAGGCAAAGAAAATGGCCTTGTTCGCTTTAGGAATATATGGCTTGGTGATCTTTCCCAGAGTACTCGGGAACATTGACATAGCCATTCTGGATTTGTTTGAGCGGGTGAAACGGAAAGCAAACCCAGTACCAACAATCTTGGTCGAGACTTTCATTTCCTTAAATGCTAGCCGGAAACATGAAGAAGGACGTTTTCGAGGATGTGCACAGCTGTTACAAGTATGGATTCAGAGTCACATATGGAAGACGCCGACGAGAGTCCTGCCGGGGATATCCTTCCAAGGTTTTTCGCCTTTACAAAGGAATGGGGAGAGGATTTGAAAACAAAAATGTGGACCAGTTTCTTCAGGAACATTCAAGATAAAGACATAGCATGGAGGGTCCCATGGCTCGGTAAAGTTAATTATTTTCTATACAGTTGTGGCGACTTCAACTGGCTGATGATGTTGGGATTGCATGGAGGGATCGCCTGTGCTCCACTTTTAGTTTCTCGGCAGTTCGAATCACGACAGTTCATTCCCAAAACCGCCGGATTAAGCCAAACTGAATTTCTTTTCAAAGGGGAGTTCAAAGGAAAAATTCAGACCATCATGAGGGCCTGGGATCATTGTTACCGGATCAGGGTGGAAGGAGATACCGAGCACATGACTACCCCAGATTACGATCTTTGGAGACGTTTGAGGGTTAATAATGTGATTCCCGAATCTAATGAAGGACCAGCAGTGTCACTCGAAGAGCTTACAAGGGTGGTACCGTCTGAAGCCGACATCTTAAGGAGTGAACTCGAGGAAGTTAAAAGGAAAATGGACATCCAACAGACCCAACATGCGAGCGAGCTCTATAAGGCAAGCTTAGAAGTTGATGAGCGAGACGGGATCATTAGGCAATTGAAGAAATTAAATGCAGATTTAAGCGACAAGAACACTCTTTATCAAAAAGATGCCCTTCTATTACAAGCAAAAATACAGAAGGCCGGCCGGAGTCAGTTCATAGCTGTGGAAAGAGAAAGAATGAACGGCATCCGTTTGGTGGAAGAAGAACGAGAAATCAACAAAAGAGCGATTGAAAAAGAGATAGAAAGCTGCCGTTTGGCTATGGAGGAAGAAAAACGGTCCGCCAAGAAGGCCATTGATCAAGAGAAAGAAAGATTCAGGCAAGAAATCAGCAAGGGAAAACAAGCTGTCCATCATGAGAGAGAAAGCGTCGCCGTATGGAAAAGAAAGTCCATAAATAGTCGAAATAGACTGTTAGAGATGCAAAAGCTGTACGATGACACTATTCAAAGGCTAGAGCAAAGCCAAAGTCAAAATGGCGAATTAAAAGGAAAGGTGGCGGAAGTCGAACACTCACTTGAATGTATTGCCCACAGAATAACCTCGCCGAGCTGCAAGAAAGAGAACGCCTTGAAGTGGGTGTGTTACAAGCACGAATTGGGTCCTCAAGCAACTGTGGAGGATTACAAAGAAAGAATTAATGTGTTCGAGGAGGCTGCAGCCGGAGGGGGACACCTATTGGCGTAAGAGACTACGCGACGCTGCTCAAATGGTACAGACAGAGACCAAGATTACGCAAACCTAATGGTGGACATACAAATGAGTCGCCAGCATGTAAATGATTTAGCTGTCGGCCGAGACACTCCGACCTTTCATAGCCCCGGGAATGAAAGAAGCTCCTAGGTTCCTCAAGCTGCTCAGTAATTGGAAAATTAGGAGATAGAGCTAGAGCCTATCTATAGGACTCTGTGTTGTAATTAGATCTTTTGTACTAGGGATCTTTACTTTGTAACACGAACTTTGTTGTAATCAAGACCCTTTAATTCCCGTGGAAGTAGTTCAAAAGGGTGATTACCAGCGGAATCAGTACCTTATCTGCATACATTCTTGCATTTGTATCATAACATTCGCATCATTGTACATGCATTTATTTTTTGCAACCATATTAACAATATGAATATTGTGGCGTTGTGTGTAGTTAACCCGCAATCATTCATCACCCATACTTTACCCGGCTACAAAGAAAGCTCATGGAAGAAAGGATAATTAGTCTAGAAAGAGGGCAAAGAGAGCTCGAGACAAGGCTTGAAAAGGCCCAGAGAAGCCTTAGTGATCAGATTGCACAGTCACAAACATCTATAGTATTTGACATAACCGCATTGCTGGCAAAGAGTCTTGGAAAAAGAGTAGAAGGAGAAAATGTTCAAGAGCCAGAAGGTACCCCGGCTCACTACAAGGTCCAACCAACTGCACCAAACCAGGCTAGGAAGGTGTATATTGACCCTGCAGGAATGTCTTCTAGCTTTCAAGTAGGGGCACCTGAGACTCAACCCCTCGATACCGAAGCACTTTATGAAGAAGAAGTGCCGGACCTGAACATGGTCGAAAGAATCAGGAATGAGGTAGAAAAAAATGGGAAGAAAGATTTCGCCTCATAGAGGAAAAATTTAAAGCGTTACAATCAAATGAAGAATCAGGAAATGACGCTAGCGACCTAAGTCTGGTATCTGATCTTGTCCTGCCGCCAAAATTTAAAACGCCAGAGTTCGATAAATATGATGGAACCACATGTCCTTCTGCACACATAATGATGTACTGCTGAAAGATGGTGGCTTACCATAAAGACGAAAAGCTACTGATCCATTGTTTCCAGGATAGTCTAACTGGAGCAGCGTTACGTTGGTATACTCAGTTGAGCAAGGCAAATGTTAAGACATGGAAAGATCTGTCTAAAGCATTTACTGAGCAATACAAACATGTAACAGACATGATCCCTAGCAGAATTATGTTAGAAAATATGGGGCAGAAGTCCAACGAAAGCCTGCGGCAATACGCCCAAAGATGGAGAGAAGTGGCCGCCCAAATCCAGCCACCCATTCTGGAGCATGAAATCACGCCATTATTTGTCAATACTCTGAAAGGGGCACTCTTTGATCGCCTCATTAATAACACAACACAGTGCTTTGCCGACTTAATCAGGACTGGGGAGTCCCTCGAACTGGCAATTAAGAGCGGTAAAATTGATGGTGGGGAAGGGTCTCGAAAGTATAACAAGAGAAATGAAGTAAACACCACCAGCACCTATACCGCCCCGAAGAACTTCACAGTCTCACAGCCACAAGCACCTGTGGGAAGAACATAAAACTCGAATCAAAGAGATGAAAGAGTCACCAGAAAAGAGAAAGAGAGGAGAACTTTCACTCCCCTACCTGTTTCGTACTCAGAACTTTATTCCCAGTTGTATGAAGCAGACTTGGTCCGGCCATACATCGTTACTCCTGTCAATCCGCCCTTCCCGCCTTGGTATAATACAAGCGCTCATTGCGACTATCACGGCGGTACCCTTGGGCATCCCACTGAGAACTGTCTTGCCTTCAAAAAGCTTGTGCAGAACTTAATCGATTCCGGGATATTGAAGTTTGAAGAGCCAAGCGTAGCCAACAACCCGCTGCCTAATCATGGGAGCAGAGGGGTAAATGTCATAGAAGAATGATTTACCAGGAGGATAAAGGATGACGTGTCAGAAATCAAGTCTCCTTTACGGTGGGTATTTCAACAGTTATGCATGGCTCGTGTGATCGACAAAGGCATAATAACAAGGCAGAAGGAATGTGGAAAGTATTGTGAATTCCACCAGACTAAAGGGCATGATATCCAAGAATGTGACGAGTTCAAGAAATTGGTGCAGAAATTGATGAATGAAAAACAAATAGAATTCTTTGAGGAGCCCATGGGGAAGAAGGGGTCGGACGTACACATGACGGATAGCCCCAAGTCTAAATAATGGAAGGATAGACCTTTTATCATCTCTCCCAAGCCAGGGAACGCATGTGTCTCCCAAGGAGAGACCAGCAAAATAAGTCCCAAGATCATCATTTCAGCACCATCTCCATTCCCATTCAAAGATATGCGACAAATTCCCTGGAATTATGCTGCAAATGTGACCATGCCAGAAAAATCAGAACACGAACAGGTAAAAGAGCCTACGCTGAAAGACCAACAAAGCCAGAACGATGTGAACGTTGGTGAGGCAGGCCATTTCACAAGGAGCGGCCGATGTTATTCCTCCGAGGCTTTGAAAACGGCTGAAAAAGATAAGGGGAAGAGTACAGCAATTAGCCCTACGCAGATATTTGGAGAAGAACCTTCCCCAAATATAAATGAGCCGGTAACTGAGGCCCAGGCCAAAGAATTTCTAAAGTTCTTGAGATATAGCGAGTACAGCGTAGTGGAACAACTACGAAAGCAACCGGCCAGGATCACAGTGCTGGAATTACTTTTGAGTTCAGAGAAGCATAGGGAGACGCTATTGAAAGTGCTGAATCAAACTTTTGTGCCTCAGGACATTTCTGTAACAAACCTGGACATGATAGTGGGACATATTACTGCCTATAACCATATCACATTCAGTGATGATGAGATCCCGGAGGTAGGAATGGGGTCTACCAAAGCCCTTAACATCACTACCCACTGCAAAGGATATGTATTACCAGGCGTACTGATCGACAACGGGTCAGCATTGAATGTATTGCCTATAGTAACCCTGCAAAAATTGCCAATAGATGGTTCGCACCTAAAACCTTGCCACAACTCGGTAAGAGCCTTTGATGGTACACAAAAAGGAACAATGGGGAAAATTGAGGTGCCCCTATTGATCGGACCAACTGAGTATGTGATCGATTTTGTGGTGATGGACATAAAACCATCTTACAGCTGCTTGTTGGGAAGACCGTGGATCCACTCCGCAGGAGCTGTCCCCTCATCATTGCATTAGAAATTAAAATTTATAGTTGAAGGCAAATTGGTCACAGTAGAGGCAGAGCATGAATTTGTTGCTTCAGTGACATCAGACACCCCTTACATTCAAAATGATGAAGATGCTGCAGAATGCTCGTTCCGAGCATTCGAACTAGTAAATGCCACATTCGTTTCAGAGGGAAGTCGGATCCCTTACCCCAGGTTATCTAATTGTACTAAGATGACCGTCGCAGAAACTCTGGGCCGAGGAGCCAAAATAGGAAAAGGGCTGGGGAAAAATTACAAGGGAACCTGAGACCCAAGAATATGATAACCAAGAAGGATCGTTTCGGGTTGGGTTACCAACCAAGTGTCCAACAGAAGAAAGAGGAATATAAGAGGAAGGAGGAGCAAAGAAAAGCCAGATCTAAAGGAGAAGACATTCCATGGAGACCGATGTCCTTTCCTAGTTTGAAAGCCACTTTTGTCTCCTGAGGGTTCTACCAGCCAGGTCAAGATATTGGAGAGGCAATGAAGAAAAATGATGAACTTAACCAGGAGGAAGTACTCAGTGAATCATTTGAAGGGATGTATATCAACATGATAGCTGAAAAGGACCGAGGCAGCAAAATGTTGACCAACATCCGCCCTTGCCATCCCGGGGAAACACTCGATAACTGGAGCTGCATTGATCTACCTGTAGTTTTTAGGAATAGATCAGAGTAATGCTCCGAATCAACCTTTTGTTTTTGCCCATAAACAATGGGGATCTCTTGTATGGGGCACCTATGTTAACTTTTTGATTGAAATGAAAATATCCCCACTTTCTTAAAAATGACCAAAGTCTCATTTATTTCATTCATGCATTCTTCATATTCATTCCCTTCATATAAAGCCGTCTCTTTCCCAATACGATTCAGTCTCATTTAATGCAGGTCGCTCATGATTGACGATATGAATGATACCGGATCCAATCCTGGAGTGAATTTCGAATGCCTTGAGGTCTTAGAGGGAATTGAGGAAGCATATGATGAGATAGAAATTGAGATCCCGGAAGAGTTGAAGAGAATGGTGGACAACGAAGAAAGGCAGATCATGCCCCACCAAGAAGAAACAGAAATTGTCAACTTGGGGACTGAAGAAGCGAGAAAAGAAATAAAAATAGGAACAACGATTTCCTCAAAAACCAAGCATGAACTGATAGCCCTACTTCAGGAATTTAAGGATGTCTTCGCCTGGACTTATCAAGATATGCCAGGGTTGAATACCGACATAGTGGTACACAAATTGCCAATAAAATCGGAGTACAAACCAGTACAGCAAAAACTTCGGAGAATGAGACCAGATATGTTGTTAAAGATCCGAGAAGAAGTGAAAAAGCAATTTGATGCTGGATTCTTGAGGTAGCCAAATACCCCGAATGGGTTGCAAACATTGTACCAGTACCAAAAAAAGACGGGAAAGTTCGTATGTGTGTAGATTATAGGGATCTGAACCGAGCCAGCCCTAAAGACAACTTCCCTTTACCACATATTGACACGCTGGTTGACAACACCGCAGGACATTCATGGTTTTCCTTCATGGACGGCTTCTCAGGGTACAACCAGATAGAGATGGACCCTAACGACATGGAGAAAACCACATTCATAACCATGTGGGGCACTTTTTGTTATCGAGTGATGCCGTTTGGGCTAAAGAACGCAGGGGCAACATACCAAAGAGCAATGGTGACTCTTTTCCATGACATGATGCACAAAGAAATAGAAGTATACGTGGATGATATGATTGCCAAATCCCGAACAGAGGAAGAGCACCTACAAAACTTGAGAAAACTATTCCAAAGACTACGGAAGTACCAACTGAGGCTCAATCCTGCCAAGTGTACCTTCGCCGTTACTTCTGGAAAACTCTTAGGGTTCGTAGTAAGCAGAAGAGGGATTGAGATTGATCCGGATAAAGTGAAAGCCATCCAGGACCTTTCACCACCCCGCACGCAGAAGGAAGTCCGCGGTTTCATGGGGAGGCTGAATTATATCTCTCGTTTCATTTCCCAATTAACCAACCAATGCGACCCGGTCATCAGACTTCTTAGAAAAAATAATCCTGGCATATGGGATGAAGAATGTCAAAGAGCCCTAGAAAAGATCAAAAGGTACCTGACAAATGCTCCAATTTTAGTCGCACCAGTACCTGGTCGACCATTAATCCTCTACTTAACAGTCTTTGAGAATTCAATGGGATGCGTACTGGGGCAACACGATGAGTCAAGAAAAAAGGAGCAAGCCATCTATTACCTAAGCAGGAAATTCAATGATTGCGAAACGCGGTACCCGCCAGTGCAGAAACTGTGTTGTGCTCTAGTTTGGGCTACCAAGCGGCTCAGACAGTACATGTTGTACCATACTACCTGGTTGATATCCAAGCTAGACCCATTGAAGTTCTTAATGGAAGCGCCAGCACTAACGGGAAGGATGGCCCGATGGCAGATGCTCTTATCCGAATTCGACATCGTATATGTTAATCAGAAAGCCGTAAAGGGGAGTGCCGTAGCATATTTCCTAGCTAGTCGTGCTTCGGATGACTATGAGACATTGAACTTTAGTTTCCCAGACGAAGACTTGATGTGCATTACAACCGAAGAAGAGATTTCAGATGATAAGTCATGGAAACTTTACTTCGATGGAGCCTCCAACGCCCTCGGACATGGGATAGGGGCAGTGCTAATTTCACCTGAGGACATCTATTATCCTTTCACCAGCAGATTGGAATTCTTCTGCACAAACAATATAGCTGAATACGAAGCTTGCATCATGGGACTGAACTCAGCCATCGAGAGAAAGGTTAAGGAACTTCGAGTGTTCGGAGATTCGTCCTCATTTACCAATTGCGAGGGGAATGGGAAACCAGAGACCCGAAGTTGGTCAAATATCACAAATTGATCCAAGAGCTCACCAAAGAGTTCGAAAAGGTCAGCTTCAATTACCTGCCCCGAGAAGAAAATCAGATGGCAGATGCATTGGCAACCTTGGCATCCATGTTTAAAACAAACACCGGGGCAGAAATGAAGCCCATTGAGATGCAGACGTTTGAAAAGCCTGCTCATTGTTGTAATGTACAAGAAGAGATTGATGGAAATCCATGGTACTATGATATCCTGCAATATGTCAAGCTTCGAAAGTATCCAGAAGGGGCAAATGACAATGACAGAAAAACGCTCAGGAAAATGGCAACAAAATATGTCCTAGATGGGGAAATCCTATATAGGAGAAGTCATGATCAAACATTGCTGAGATGTGTGGATGCCCGGGAGGCGAAGGAGATCTTAGCCGAAGTACATGACGAGATCTGTGGAACGCACGCCAACGGGCTGTCTATAGCCCGGAAAATTATGAGATATGGTTATTTCTGGCTGACCATGGAGGGAGATTGCATCAATTACGCCAGAAAATGCCACAAATGCCAAATCTACGCTGACAAGATTCACGCACCCCCATCGCCTTTACACACCATGAATTCTCCGTGGCCTTTCGCAGCATGGGGCATGGACGTCATCGGGCAGATCCATCCGAAAGCTTCCAATGGACACCGTTTCATTTTGGTCGCCATAGACTACTTCACTAAATGGGTAGAGGCGGCGTCTTACGCCAATATCACTAAGACTACAGTTTGTAAGTTCTTAAAGAAGGAAATTATTTGTCGATACGGAGTGCCAGAAAGGATCATCACTGACAACGCTTCCAATTTGAATAACAAAATGATGACGGACGTGTGCATTCAATTCAAGATAACACACCATAATTCCACAGTCTATCGTCCTAAAATGAATGGAGCAGTGGAAGCAGCAAACAAGAACATAAAGAAGATCATAGCGAAGACTACGGATACCTACAGGGATTGGCATGAGAAGTTGCCTTTTGCCCTTTTTGCCTATAGGACTTCCATTCGCACATCAACAGGGGCAACACCCTACTCCTTGGTGTATGGTACCGAAGCAGTACTCCCAATTGAGATAGAGATCCTGTCTCTCCGGGTCTTAAACGAAGTAAAATTGGAAGAAGCTGAATGGGTGCAGGCCAGACTCGACCAGCTAAATCTCATTGAAGAAAAAAGACTAAAGGCCATTTGTCATGGTCAGATGTACCAAAAGCGGATAGTACAGGCATACAAAAAAAAGGTGCGCCCAAGAGAATCCAAAGAAGGGGATCTGGTACTCAAGAAAATACTCCCTATCCGGAAAGATTCTCGAGGAAAATGGATGCCAAACTGGGAAGGATCGTACGTCGTAAAAAATGCCTTCTTAGGAGGAGCCCTGATCCTAACAGAAATGGATGGGGACGAGCTGAAAAATCCCGTAAATTCTAATGCCGTCAAGAAGTACTATCTCTAAAAAAAATGGAGAGCTCAGGGAGAAAACCCGAAAACGGGCGTCTTGAAGCAAAGGAAGGACTCGAGTTGAAAACCCGCAAAGGGCGGCTCGGGTAAATTGAAAAGTTGAAGAGACGGGTATCCACCTGAACATCATGAAGAGGAGGTTTTAGGCAAAAAAGAATTCTCCACGGGTTGACAGGATCATGTATCATTCATATCGAAGATAATGAGGGATCTTGTATTTTCATACTTAACTCATGTGTGTCATACCTTTCTTTTTAAGATATCTCAAAGCCCTTAATCGTAATAAAACCGTGTTTTTGAGCATCCATTCCTGGCCTTATTGTCAATTTCAATCAAATAAGATAACATAGGCTTATAATGAAACAAGAGATTTCGGAGCATTACTATGATTTAACCTTGAAAATGCAGGTGATCAAAGAAAACGATGTTAACTCCGTCCTCTAGTTCCCTACATAATGGCTAGGGAAGGCGAGAAGCTTTAAACAACCAGGTAGGATGACCAATGGCACATGTCCTATCTATTCAAGGAAGGCATACAAGATAACAAAAGAGATCTCTTGGGTGAAAACCAGAAGGGCACCCCTCTCAAAAAAAACTCTCTCTAAAGTGAAAACCCGAAAGGGCACTTTAGAATTCCAAATCGTAATTGGAGAAAAAGAAAGGTTGAGATGGTTGAACCTGACAGTGAAGCGGGGTATCGATGCCCGTAAGAAAGGAGAAAGCGAACATCAAGATCAAATAAGGATCAAAACAAGCCCCCCAAGATATTAACACTCATACATCATGAATAGTCAGACATCACTAGGATTAGGAGCATGTCAATTCATTTGTCATAGCATTTTGTTTTCATCTCAGACAGGTATCTACAGATTCAAAAAGACATCGATGGCCATCGTGGTGTTAATCCCGAACGAGAAGACAATGTTTTTACATACAAAAGGCACATGTTTTCAAGCTCCAGAGAGAGGTTCTATATAGGAAGAATCCTCCGCTCCGAGGCTTCAGAAGCTGAAAGTTCTATATAGGAAGGACTGACAGCTCCAGGGTGAAGACTAGCAGTTCTATATAGGAAGGACTCCCAGTCGAAGGAATTCACCCATGACACGCAAGATTATATAGGAAATCCTGCTGTATCGAAAGCGAAGAGTCTTATATAGGAAAGGCTCCGAGCTTCATTGTCTTAGAGTAAAAGGTTCTATTTAGGAAGAACCTGTAGCTCTGAGATTTCAGACGCCAAAAGTTCTATATAGGAAGGACTGACGGCTCCAAGGTGAAGACTCGCAGTTCTATATAGGAAGAACTCCCAGTCAAAGCAATTCACCTATGACACAGGGTTATATAGGAAACCTGTTGTGTCGAAAGCGAAGAGTCTTATATAGGAAAGGCTCCGAGCTTCCTTGTCTTAGAGTGAAAGGTTCTATATAGGAAGAACCTATAGCTCTGAGATTTCAGACGCGAAAAGTTCTATATAAGAAGGACTGACGGCTCCAGGATTTGAAGACTAGCAGTTCTATATAGGAGGAACTCCCAGTCGGAAGAATCCATCAGCGGCGCAAAAGGTTTTATATAGGAGAAACCAGCATTGAAGGCGAAGAGTTCTATATAGGAAGGACTCCAAGCTTTACTATCTCGAAGTGAAAGGAATGACTCATAACTCGGGGTTTCAGAGCGAAGGGTTCTATATAGGAAGAGCCTGTAGCTCCAAGATCGGAAGGTGACGAAGCTCTATATAGGAAGAACTTACGAGCCTGAAGATTCAGCCAAGGAAGAGCGGAGATGTCCAAAAGAACTCGTTTTTCCAAAGCTACAAACAGGGAAGTCTGATAAAAATGAGTGCTTATGAATCTTTGCTTTGTTTCCCATTCCATGAGAACAAGCAAAGAGGGGCAACTGTAATCACTCATTTTCATTTGTAAATACATATTGCATGTATATTTATTATATATGAATATATATATATATAAGGTGTGGTGTGCATGTATATTATAAGCTATGTATGTATACGTATTAATGATGAATGTGTGTCGCGTATGTATTTAGAGTATGAGCGTATATGATTAATATATATAGATGCTATGATAATTATGGGCAGGATTATATGTACGTATGCCAATATGTTATACTTGTATAAGTATAGGTTTGTATCATGTATATGTATTGCTGTTATAATTATATTATTATTATTAATATTATTGGGCTGATAAAATGAAAAAAATTAAATATATTAAACCCAAATAAAAATTACAGTCCAAGTCCAAATACAATTACAAGGCCCGGTTGGCCCAAACCCAAATCTTATCTAATTACAATTATGGTGTGCAGGTAACTGTGGGCCGTTGGATCAAGATCTGATCCAACGGCCACGATCAAACCAAGAAGTCAAAAATATCTGCCACCGCGTGTTCTACACGTATGGACCGCTTCGAGTGCCACGCGCGCGTGGTGGTCCACGCCGGACGCTTTAATGTCCCACGCGTAAGATCCACGCGTTCGACTCCTCGATCGCGGAGCTCCACGTGGCGAGATCCGCCGCCTCATCAAATCGAGGCTTCATCCGGCCGATCGTTCTTCAAGCCATCTCGACCGTTAGATCGATCGATCTAACGGCCGAGAACGCTCTGACGCCGGGCGAATATCCATACCGCTACCACGCCGATATTCAGCCCCGTGTTCAGAACATGCCCAAGACAACAAGCAAAAATTGTCAGTTCAGATCTGAAAAAGCAAGATGCAACTTGCACCAAAACAAAGACAATGATATATATGAAACAGGGACTTTTGTAACGGGGGAGAGAACGAAGAGTGATAACAGAAAAAAAGGGAGAGAACAGAGATCTTGTAAAACCAAAAATTGTAACCAGTCAAGTGATAATCGAAAAGACAAATCGATGGTAAACACTTGCTTCTTTTTCTTACTTGTTTTTTTTACATGCATATACGAAAGAAGAAAATAGAAACAAAAAAAGAGAGTCGTCTTACCATCGCTGTTTGTGGGTCTTCCCTTCCTTAGTGATAAGCCTTTCGGCTTCTCCAAGCCTGATATGGTGAACTAAAGGGAGGGGAAGACCCCTGGTAGTTTTGTTTTGGTTTAAAAAATATTTTTTTCGCTTCGTATTTTCTAGATCTCGGGCAAACAAGGGTGTATCCTCTGAATCCAACCACGGATTCATGTTGAGGACGAAATGGGGGTTATTTTGGTGTGTTTTGGAGGCTGCCCGGCCGGGCAGCGGCAGCCAATGCCGGCGGAGAACACGGCGGCCGGCCGCCGGATTCTGGGTTTCATAAGAACAATTGAGAGAAAATAAGAATGAGATGAGTTATGAAAATCAGAGAATGAAACGAAGTGGGGAAAATTTGGTTTCGATCTAAAAATAGCCTTTATATAGGTATTATTATTTTGCTAAATGGGCAAATTACACACTTAATCCCACCGCGTTTTGAATATTTTCAGTTTTGTCTCGCCGCATGGTATAATTACAATCCCAATCCCCCTGATATTTCAAAATCTTGTAATCCAGCCCCTAAATTACACCGATTCAGATTTTAAATGGTAAAATTACCCCCTTAACCATCCCGCGTTTTTGAACTTTTCATTTTGGGTCCGTTTGTTTGTTTCCTTGGTCTAATTACATATTTGATCCTTTTAGGTTTTGTTTGTTTTCATTTCACCATGTATTCTTTGTAAATATTCATGTTCATATGATCGTGATATGTTGATATTCTATTATTTTATGACTTCTATTTGATCCATAGAAGCCTCTACGAACAATAATATATCATCAGTAAAAAATAAATGTGAAATTAAAGAACTATCTTTAGACATAGAGAAAGGCTTCCACTTCCCATGATTAATCTCCAACTGAATCAACTGCACCAATCGTTCTATACAAAGGACAAATAGATACGGGGAAAGAGGGTTTCCATGATGAATACCCCTAGATGGATGAAGCGTCTCAGACAAAAAACCATTCTATAATACTTGAGATAAAACTGAGGACACATAAGCCATGATAAGATGACGTAGAGACTTAGGAATACCAATATCCACCACTGTATCATTAATCAATCCCCATTCCAGACTATCATAGGCCTTTTTAAGGTCAATTTTAATGGTCATCCACCCCTTGAATCAAGTCTTACGTCACTTCAAATGAATGACATCCTGCATGATAATTATATTGTCCATAATCGAACGACATGGAACAAAACTTGTCTGATTCTAGGATACCCAATGTGGAAAAAGTGGCTTTAGACGGTTAACAATAATCTTTGTGATAAGTTTATAGATAATAGTATATAAACTTATTGGTCGAAATTGACTCATACTAGTTGGCAGCTCAACTT